>BSUD01000004.1:96394913-96442334 GCA_033239045.1 Fagopyrum esculentum | reverse complement strand
CCCCCCCCCCCCCCCCTCTAGAGTATCTTTTAACTTATTTATTTCACCTACCAGTTTTTCAATTGGTATCAGAGCTAGACTCACATTTATTGATTTAACCATTAGTGAGACTAATCATGAATCCTGTAGGTGATGGTGGATTTGCTCATGGAAGATCCTCATCTCAACCACCACTCTTATGTGGCAACAACTTTGATCATTGGAGAGCACTCATGCGTATGATCATTATTGACCAGGACATGGAGATTTAGAGCATCATTCAAAATGGACCTAAAGTTCTAATGACAACGGTTGAAGGTGTCCAAGTCCCAAAGAAGGAAGCTGACTTCACACAAACTAACCTGGACAGCGTATCAAAGAACTACAAAGCAATGAACCTACTGTACTGCGGATTAGATGCCAATGAATTCAATCGCATCTCATCATGCAAGAGTGCTAAATAAATATGGGACAAGCTTGTTATCACTTATGAAGGAACAAGTGAGGTAGGGAAACAAAGATTAACATCTCCTTAGACAATACGAGCTATTCAAGATGAATCCAAATGAAATAGTCAAAGAAATATTCACCAGATTCACTGAGATCGTGAACAATCTGGACTCACTAGGAAAGATCTTCACAAATGTAGGGAAAGTGAGGAAGGTTCTAAGGAGCCTACCTAAAGCCAAGTGGGGACGAAAGATGACTGCTATTGAAGAAGCTCAGAATCTCACAACTCTTCCTCTTGATGAAATACTTGGAAAACTCATCACACATGAAATGGTTCTTGGTGAAGAAGATGGAGAACTCCCATCCAACTCCAAGAATTTGGCATTAAAATCAAGAAGAGATGAATTTCCATCTAATGAAGAGGATAGTGATGCCGATGATGAAGAAGATGCAATCGCCATGATTTCTAAGGGTCTTGCAAGAATTCTCCAGATTAAGAAACAATCTGCTAATAGAGAATATCCACGAGCATCAAAACCCCAAGGTAAGTTTTCTAACTCTAATAAGAAAACGAGAGGATTAACTTGTTTTGAATGTGGTGAAACAGATCATCTTGTGAAGGATTGCCCACAAAAGAAGAGGACCAACTTCAAGAAAAATGATCGAAAGAAGAAAGCTATGGTTGCTTCATGGAGTGATTCAGAATCAACAAATGAATCAGAAGACGAAAAAGAACAAGCAAACTTGTGTCTCATGGCCGATCATTGTTAGCATGAAATATTGTGATATTTTAGGCACGTTTTCTAAGTGCATTTTATCCATTATGATAGTCATTGATTGAGCATTGTTGCATTTGTGAGCTAGTTTGCCTATATTTTCGATATGGATGTCTACACAAGCTTTATGTTGATTATAGGTGATAGAAAGCCATTTCCGAACGGAATTGAGCTAGGATAGAGATGTTTGAGCATGTCCATGGATTGAGGACATTCATAGGAGCCAAAGGAGTGCCAACTTGAAGAATGCACGAGGCTAAGGAAGAATCACGTTCTTGCCCTAAACCACGATCTAAAATACGGCCGTACTACATTCCACGTTCAAGTCCACGGCCGTGGAACCATGCAAGGGAAGCGTGGTTCATTCCAGTAGCTTCTACGGTCGTGGAAGACATGGTTCAAACCGTGTTGGTTTCCACGCTCTAAATTACGGTCGTGGAACCTTCCACGACCGTGATCTTGACGATCTTTTTCGCCACATTTTAAGCCACGATCTTTTAGAAGATTGGGCCGGGCCGATATTTTATCTTGCCCTATAAAAGGACGGACAAAGAGAGATTCCGTCACCTCCGCTTAGAGACTTTTGCGACCTCGCTTTACACTTTCGCCTACGCCGCGACTTGGAGATTTTTGCGATTCTTGCAAAAGACGTATTTTGCGCTCATCCTTGGAGTTGCCCTAATCTCGCACTTTGGTGGAGATTGTGATTGAGATTTCCGGATTGACGAAAGATCGAAGATTCGGAAGATTGTTCGCAAGAAGATTCCTCTTCTTGTTTAGGTTTGATTTAGAAGACGGATTGACATCCCGTTCTTCCTTCTTATCCAAGATTGTGTTTGTTTCTTCTATTCCGAATCTAGTGACGATAATTATTCTTGATGGTGATTTTGAGATTGGTTTGAAGTTTATTGAAGGTTTTTGGAACTTTTCATCTTTCAATCTTTTAATTCTTGAATTTGATATCAATATGACTATTGTTGGCTAAAAACCCTTAACAATTCTAAGGTGAAGGGTTGATAGTTGTGGCTTAGATGATGATAGATCGATCGTAAACAGATTGGACCCTGAGAGTTAGAAAGAATCGCCGACGAACCCTAAATTACGGCCTGTTCTTGAGTCCACGACCGTGGAACCTCAAGAACTAACCGTGATTTCCCTTAAGTTTACGAACCTGCTTTTACTTTAATCCAAAGTTAAGGATTTGCTTTAACTTAGTCTTGGCTTGCCTTTTCTAGGTGGTAGTGAAGCCTCAACAACCTCTACCTCGATTGCGAGTGTCACAACCTTAATCGATTTAGTTAGTCTTGATCCTTGGATTATAAGTTTGGGTATTTGACATTAATTCTTACTTTTAGGCCCTTTCAATATTGAAGCCTCAACAACCTGTATAGAGAGTGTCTTGGAGGTGAGTCATATAAGGTTTTGGAACTTCACCGTACGATTTCCTTACATTAGTATACCTTTGCATATCTTAACCCTGTCCTTATATCATTAGTATATCTTGAATCGATTGCCACAGCTGGATTCCTGGATCTTTAGGATTGTTGTTTTCCCAATACTTGCAAAGCTTCTTATATTTATTCGCTTGATAATCTGCAATGGAATTTGTTCCCACCCAAATCCCTGTGTTCGATACTCTGGAATTCTTGCTTAACTATATCGATCCGTACACTGCGGGTTCGCTTGCTTGATTCTAGTTTTATAAATTTAAAGCTTATTTGCACGCACGCTAAGTGGCGAACAAGTTTTTGGCGCCATTGCCGGGGATTTGGTTTCGGCCGAATTCAGTTGCCGGTTGTCAAGCTTGGGAGCTTGCTCTCGTTATTTGATATTTCTTTGAGTGCATGCGCAGGTCTAGGAACACCAAGGACCTCTTACCTCTTGATCAAGAGCTTGAGAGGACTTTAAGGCAAAAGCGCAAGGAAAAGAAGATGGCTGAAGAACACGAACGTGATCTTCAAGCGGAGTTGGCGGAGAAAGAAGCTCAACTCCAATGGAATGAGAATATTCGTCGGGATGAAATGGATCATCATCAATCTCAAGTTAACGATCTAAAGGATATGATGTTCCAGATGAGTATTGAACTAAGCAACCTTAAGAATAAGGGGAGCAAGAAATCCTCAAGACGGGCATCAAGATCAAGAAGAAGAAGTCATTCATCCGATGTTGATAGCGATTCCTCCATGCCACCACTAGAGGAAATTGATCCCACGATCAATATGAATCCTTTCCATCCACGGGGAGCTGCTAATCGCCGCATTCCACCTAGGAATGCGAGGATCGAACGTGTAGATGATGAGCCAAGAACTCTTGGCCAAAGAATGGATCCAACACAATAACCACGCCGTTTGGGCGTGAATTTTGATGCTGAAGATGTACAAGGGTTTAGCTTCAACCCTCAAGTTATTACTCTTGTTCGCCAAAACCAATTTGGTGGGACAAGCGCTGAATCTCCACACCAACACTTGCAAAACTTTGAGTGTATGATGGAGACAATGAGGCCGAAGAATGCTACTACCAACAACTATAAGCTCAAGCCTTTCTTCTTCTCTTTGAAGGGGAAAGCGTTGTCTTGGTACCAAGCTCTTCCTAGTGGGAAACTAGACACGTGGGAAGACCTTTCTACGGAGTTCTTCACCAAATTCTTTCCGCCATCCAAAACGGCGGAACTTAGAGGTAAGATCAATGCATTTTCCATGAGATCTAACGAAAGTTTGTTTGAATCTTGGGAAAGGTTTCAGGATTTGCTTTTGGATTGCCCTCATCATGGCATATCCAAACTTGCCTTGCTGGAAATATACTATAAGGGGCTGGATGTGGAGACACAATTCAAGCTCCAATCCCTCTCATGTGGTACATTCATGGACATGAGGGAAGATGACGCTTGGGACTTCATTGAGAAGCAAGCAAGGGTCATAGAGAAGTATTCCCACCGGAAAGTGGAGGGAAATCGTGTGGAGCAAGGAGCAAAGCTCACACATGAAGCTCAAAATCAGATTTTCTCCCTCAACAATGAGATCAAAGAGTTGAAGGAGGCTATCAAGACCAACTTTCCAAAACAACAAGGAAAGGATGTTGGCTACTTGGGCAACAACAACAATGGCGGTGATAACACAAACCGCAACAACAACAACAATAACCGGAACAACAACCGGAACAATTGGAATGGAAATAACAACAACCGGAACAACAATTGGAACAACAATAGGGGTTCAAGCAACAACAATTGGCGCTCCAATCAACAAAATTCCGGTAACTCTTATCCTTCTAATTCTAATTCACTAACTCCACCTTCCTCTTCCTCTACTCCTTTGAAAAGCCAGGGGCAAGCATCTAAAGGAGGAAACACTTCGGGGAAGGAGAAGCTCGATCCCATGTTGGAAACGATCTTGGGAAAGCTTCAAGGGTTGGAGAACTGCATCATTAAGGTTGATGATCAGATTTCTAAGGTTGATAAAGCTCAAAAGGTTTTAGAAAACCAAATGTTCAGCCAAGCGGAGGAAGTTCCTAGAAATCAAGGGAAACTTTCAGGAAAGACGGAGGACAACCCCAAGGGAAGGGTTATGGCAATCACAACTAGGAGCGGAGTGACTACCACCGATCCGCAACCTAAGTTTGTTGAAGTCCCCGTAGAGAAAGACAAAGAGAAGGGGAAGGAGAAGGAAGATGTCTACGTTCCTCCTCCAGCTTACAAACCTCCCCTACCATTCCCTCAATCTAGAGCGAGAGCGCGCCTAGATAAACAATTTGGTAAGTTCATAGAACTCATGAGTAAGCTGCATATTAATATACCTTTCATTGATGCTATTGTAGGTATGCCGGCTTATGGCAAGTTCTTAAAGGAAATCCTCTCTAACAAGCGAAAGCTTGAGGATTTCGGTGAGGTTAAGATGAGTTTGGATTCTTCGGATATCATCAAGACTATGAAGGAGAAAATGCCCCCAAAGCTGAAGGATCCGGGGTCGTTTTGCATTCCCATAGGAGTGGGAGATGTCACATATGATGCTTTATGTGACTTAGGAGCAAGTGTGAGCATCATACCACTTGCATTATGTAGGAAGATCGGTTTAGGCGACCCTAAACCGGTAAAGATGACGTTGTACATGGCGGATCGATCCATTACTCGCCCCGTCGGTATTGTAGAAGACGTCCCGGTCAAGCTAGGTAAATTCTTTGTTCTCATTGATTTTGTCGTGCTTGACATTCCTGCAGATAGTCCGGTCCCGATCATACTCGGAAGACCGTTTCTTGCAACTTCCGGCTGCATAGTCGATTGCAAGAATGGTAGGCTCGCCTTTGATATAGGAGAAGAGAAGGTTGAGTTTGTTCTTTCCACTCTAGTGAAGGAGCCAATCTTTGATGAGGATATATTCAATATCCAAGATGAAGAAGGGTTGTCTAGGGAGGAGGTAAGTGCTATTCTCTTCAACGATCCTTTGCAAAAGGTTATCACTATGAGTCTAACAAATATAGGGGAAGAAGAGGAGTGCAATGAGGCAATTGAAGCCTTAGAAGCACAAGAAGAGATGTATGAAGTGGAGTTTGAAAAACTCCACGATGAGGCAGAAAACGTGAGAATCCACGGCCATACACTATATTCCACGGCCGTGGATTTCACAAACAAAACCGTGTCCCACTCCAGAGAGTTATACGGTCGTGGAGATAATGGAACAACCGTATTTCCCTTCCACGCCCTAAACCACGGCCGTGGAGGACATAGGGAAACCGTAATTTTGGCCGTGGAAAGAGGTGATCGAGACACTTCTTCAACTTCCTTTGATTCTTCTCCCACACATTCAACACCCTTAGAAACTTCTAAGGAGACATCGGATGCTCCTCAAGGATCATTGGAAGCTCCGAAAGCGATGGAACTAAAACCACTTCCTAATCATCTAAGGTACGCTTTTCTAGGACCTAATTCTACCTTTCCGGTTATTGTTAGTTCCGATCTAAGCATAGATGAACATAATCAGCTCATGATTGTCCTTAGGAAACATAGGAAAGCTTTAGGCTATACTATTTAGGACTTAGTAGGAATTAAACCCACCCTATGTATGCATAAGATAGTAATGGAGGAAGATTTTAGAACTTCAAGACAACCTCAAAGGCGGTTGAGTCCGACCATGAAGGAGGTTGTCAAGAAGGAAATTCTTAAACTTCTTGATGCAGGTATCATCTACCCTATCTCTGATAGCAAGTGGGTGAGTCCGGTTCAAGTAGTTCCGAAGAAGGGAGGAATGACGGTCATCACCACCAAGGACAACAAACTCATTCCTACCCCAACCGTAACGGGATGGCGGATGTGCATAGACTACCGCAAATGCGACGAGGAAGGACCACTTCCCATTGCCATTCATCGATCAAATGCTTGAAAGGTTAGCACAACATTCACATTTTTGCTATCTTGACGGTTATAGTGGTTTCTTTCAGATTCCGATACACCCGGACGATCAGGAGAAGACCACATTCACGTGCCCATGGGGTACGTTTGCCTATAGGAGAATGCCATTCGGGCTTTGCAACGCCCCATCCACCTTTCAACGATGCATGATGGCCATCTTCTCCGAATACATTGAGGAAATCATGGAGGTCTTCATGGACGACTTCTGCGTATACGGTTCCTCTTTTAACGATTGCCTTTCTAACCTTTCTCTTGTTTTACAAAGGTGTGAAGACACTAACCGAGTTCTAAATTGGGAGAAGTGTCAATTTATGGTTAAGGAAGGAATTGTACTAGGTCACTTAATTTCTAATAGAGGGATAGAAGTAGATAAAGCTAAGATAGAGACCATAAAGAAGCTTCCTCCCCCAACTTCGGTGAAAGGGATAAGAAGTTTCCTAGGACATGCTGGATTTTATAGACGTTTCATTAAAGACTTGTCTAAAATATCAAAACCGCTCACTAATATATTGATGAAGGATGCATCTATTATCCAACCTCCGGATTGGACTCTTCCCTTCGAGGTTATGTGCGATGCTAGTGACGTAGCTATAGGAGCTGTTCTTGGACAACGAAAGGAAGGGCAAACCCATGCCATATACTATGCTAGCAAGACGCTAGATGAAGCGCAGCTCAATTACGCCACTACCGAAAAAGAGTTTTTAGCCATTGTCTATGCTATTGACAAGTTTCGCTCTTATCTTGTAGGTGCAAAGGTGATTGTCTACACGGATCATGCTGCAATCCGGTACCTCCTTGCAAAGAAAGATGCGAAGCCAAGGCTAATTAGATGGATTCTTCTCCTACAAGAATTCGATCTTGAGATCCGCGACAAGAAAGGTTCAGAAAATTCTGTTGCGGATCATTTGAGTCGCCTAACACATCTAGAGGACGACCATCTACCCATCGATGACTCCTTCCCGGACGAACACCTACACATTATAGAGGAGTGCATCGACGTGATCTCCAAAGGTAACGAACCATGGTTTGCTGATTTTGTTAACTATTTGGTTTGTCAGGAGATACCGCCCGGACTATCCTACGCACAAAGGAAGAAGTTCTTTAAGGATGTCCGGGAATACTTTTGGAATGAACCTCTCCTTTTTAAGAGAGGTCCGGATGGCATCATTCGGCAATGTGTGCCGGAAGATGAGATGCAAAGTGTCATCCGCCATTGTCATTCACTACCTTGTGGAGGACACGCTAGTTCGAACAAGACTAGCGCAAAGGTAATATCTCTAGGAGGAATGAGATGCCCCTCAACAACATCCAAGAGGTGGAGATTTTCGATGTTTCGGAGTTGACTTCATGGGACCATTCCCATCCTCTTGTGGAAACCAATACATACTATTGGTAGTAGATTACGTTTCTAGATGGGTGGAAGCAATTGCCTCTCCCACCAATGATGCCATGGTGGTGGTCAAGTTCTTTAATAAGACCATTTTCCCGCGATTTGGGGTGAAGCGGGCGGAAGCTTTAACGTGAACGGCCAACGACTCAAGAAGTATACGCCGGAACTCCAAACTGAAGAGTTCGCACCTACCGCACTCGAATAAGTGCGGGATTGGTCTAGCTACGGACCTTAAACAAAGCGCTTCTTGGGAGGCAACCCAAGGTATTGCATTTTTATTTTTGCTTTCGATTCATAGTTTAGCTTAGTTTAGACATTTTTGCTTTATTTTGCCTTCGATTCCTTCCGGTATGTTCGTGTTTTTGGATGTAGGAACGATGGAAAAGGAAAAGGGAAGGGTAATGTTGAAGAAAAGTGACGAAACTTGGACTTTGGAGCTTTACAGAGAGTTCCACGGCCTAAACCACGGTCGTGACAGCTACAGTGACCGTAATTTCCAAAAGCCTTTGAAAAATCACCAAAACCACGGTTCCGTACATTTCCACGGCCGTGGAACCCCCCGACAGACCGTGATTTTCCAAATTTTGCCTGTCACTATATAAACCATGTTCTTCACAAAAATCACTCCACAAAACCCCTTCCACGACCCAAATCGCCGATTCCACGACCCTCCTCCCAAATCTCCGTTCGTTAATAGTTTTCAACGATTCTTCTTTCCAAATTGAAGCAAATTCAACCACCAACAAGATCCAAGCAACGAATCGAGCAGCAAATCACCAAGGAATGCACAATTCGGATTCTAAAATCCGAAACCTAGGTTTTTTTCACTCTTCTTGATCTTTGTCAATTTGGTTCGTTTTTGTTAGCAATTTTAGGAAGAACTTATTGAAATTGGAAGGAATTAGACTAGGGCTGCCTGATTGTTGAGTTTGAGTGTTGTTTGCTGAGATTTGCGAAAAAACCAGACGAATCACGGTCCCTGACAGTTCCACGGCCGTGGAATCATCAAGAACAGCCCGTAATTTTGAACAGTGATGGACTTTGTGAGGAGAGTTTCTGGGAGAATTAAGGAGAAAAAGAATGAGCAGAACAAAAAGAGGAAGGGTAACCCCTCTTCCTCCTCATCCTCTAGAGCACCACCACCTTCCTCCCCTTAACCTCCATCATCACCTTCATCACCCGCACCTCCTAGCCCTAGAGTACCGACTATTCATGAGGATCACCTCGATGCACTCGAGAGGATCCAAGAGAGGGTTGTGATTGGACCTAGGTACCTACTATTAGAGGATCTAGCTCCTCTTAACATCATAGAGGACCTTACTTGGCTCTTGGATAGAGCCGGACTAGTTGTCTTCTCGGCTATCCGAGAAGACGCCTATGATGAGATTACGAGAGAGGTTGTGACTTCGTTTGAGCACATCCATGTGGATAGGACCGTTTCTTTCCATCTTATGGAAAGAAAGTATGATTTTTCCATCCGTGAGTTCGGAACCTTCTTTGGGTTCCAAGAGACCTTCAACGGTCGTTTCCCTAGTGGCGTTTACGCCAAAGATTTTTGGGAGGAGGTTGCTATGGTTTACGCCAGCGAGGACCACTGGCAACCAGCTGACACCAAGGCTAAGTTGATGTATCACTTAGCCTTGAAGATTGCTCACCGTGTTCTTTCGGAGTGTCTCTTCCCTAGGACGGAGACGCCCCAAAAGATCAAGACGGATGAGCTCTTTCTGCTATACTCTATGCTGTATGGGCGCCGAGCTGACTGTGCCACCCTCTTAGCTGCTACTATGAGCAAGCTTAAGAACAAGAGGAAGGGCAACATTGGATATGGTGGGATAGTTACCCACCTTGCTAGGAGTTTGGGAGTTGATTTTTCTGCATGTACCCGCATACCACCCGTACCCTTAGGACTTCATGCCTTCATGACTAGAGGTCTCATCTTCCCCACACATAGAGGTCCGTCTTATGCGGCCATGCCTTGGGAGAGCAGGACGGGTAGGGGTATTGAGTGGCTACAGGAGTACTCCATTATGGCTGGACGCCATAATTGGAAGGAGACGTTCGCTGCTATGCATGCGAACAGGATTGCAGCTCCTCCATATGTCCCACCACCGCCCGTAGTTGAGGAGGAGGAGATGAGGGATCAGTTTGAGGGTGGAGGAGGAGCAGAGCAGGAGTTTGGTACGTTTCCGGATCAGCCGGATGCGGCCCCTGATGTACCTAGACGTTCTCCACGTCCATCCAGAGCTTCAGGATCGTCTTCTCGCCGCGATAGCGTGAGTGAGAGACCTACGTGGATGGCTACGCCTCCTGCATGGTATGGAGTTCCACCTCCATGGTCCACAGAGCAGTCATCAGCACCAGCACCAGCAGACGCGCCGGGGTGGTATAGTCAGGCTCCGGGATGGTATGAGCAGATGCCGGATTGGGCTACTGGCCTTTCGGAGAGAGTAGGAGCATTGGAGATTCAAGCCGATGCTAGAGATGGACGCTTGGACGACCTCGATCACATGATGAGAGATGTCTACCGCCAGCAGTTTGGGCGGTTTTATGATCCTAGCTTCTCTCCATTCCCGCCTCCACCAGCGCCGCAGTGATGATTTGCATGACCGATTGTCTTAGCCGCTCCACCGCCATTTTGTGAGTTCCTTTTTCTTTTCTTCTTTTCTTTCTTTTATTTGAACATTAGGGACAATGTTTGTTCCAAGTATGGGGTTGGGTGTGACTAAAAGTTTGTAATAACTCTTACTCACTATGTTTGCTTCTATTCGAGACTATCTTGCATGTTCATTATATTGTTGCACGTTTCATTATTGCATTGCATGAAAAAGAACTTGAAAAACCCATAAAAATTGAAAAATTTTGAAAATTTTGTGCTTCTAAGGAATTGAGATGATTTCTATGATAATCGCTACTTGTGAATTGAGTTTGATGACAATTGCATGCTTAAACAACTAGTGAATCGAAAAGAAATTGAATGTGTTGATTTTACTTTCTCTTTTACAAGTTTCATAATGTGATGAATGTTACCTAAATCATGTTGAGAAATTGAAGTTGAAATCACATTATAAGTTCCTATGCTTCTTGTTGAGATGATTAAGGCAATTCGATTTTTCTTTCTTCTCTCTTCGACCATTTAGCTCCTCATTGAAATATTGACCTCCTTTACCATCCGGGAATTCGGAGAAGTGAATGAAAAGGGCATGTTTGATGTGGGAGGGCCATGAGAGCAATTATTTGCAATCAAAAGAATAGAAAGAAATTGTAGGTTTGGGGAAGTCAATCATGACGATGAGTAACTCGGCACCATTCACATAGCCGGGTGTTTGTGTCTTGCCAAAGTCGGATTGAGCGATATTCCTAGCGGATTATGGTATGTGCGCTAAGGGTTTGAGGCATCTCATAAAAATTGAGAAACGCCAATCTCCTAGGCTTCGGTTTTTGTGCACCTCTATCCATAACTCCAAAAGTAAAGTCGAAAAATGAAAGGAAAAGAGCGAAGCTCCAAGTTGGAAGTGCTGCGGAAACCGCAAGAGAAAAAGAAAAGAGTTGTTATCCATTTTCCCGGATTCATGCACCACATTCCCTAAAAGTTTCCTTCCCTTTCCACATTCTAGACCTTTTTCTTTGAAAGTCCTTAAGATCAAAAGAATGTTATATGACTTGGTGATCTAAATTGAAGTTTCTTATGATTGATTTTGATAATGTTTGAAGGTTATGATGTTTGTGTGGAAGTTTAATTGATTCATGAGCTTTCTTTGCCCTTTACTCTTTGATTAAGTGTATGAAAGTCTTATAAACGATTGAAGCAAGATTTAAGAATGATCTATTGTTTAGAAGGCACATTCATCCAAAAGAAGTATTACTTTGAGAAGGTACACATATTTCATCCTAACTCTTGTTTTAAAATCTTTTGAAAGACCTTGCTTAGGGACAAGCAAGTGGAAAGTATGGGGTTATTTGTTAGCATGAAATATTGTGATATTTTAGGCACGTTTTCTAAGTGCATTTCATCCATTATGATAGTCATTGATTGAGCATTGTTGCATTTGTGAGCTAGTTTGCCTATATTTTCGATATGGATGTCTACACAAGCTTTATGTTGATTATAGGTGATTGAGAGCCATTTCCAAACGGAATTGAGCAAGGATAGAGATGTTTGAGCATGTCCATGGATTGAGGACATTCATAGGAGCCAAAGGAGTGCCAACTTGAAAAATGCACGAGGCTAAGGAAGAATCACGTTCTTGCCCTAAACCACGCTCTAAAATACGGCCGTACTACATTCCACGTTCAAGTCCACGGCCGTGGAACCATGCAAGGGAAGCATGATTCATTCCAATAGCTTCTACGGTCGTGGAGGACATGGTTCAAACCGTGTTGGTTTCCACGCTCTAAATTACGGTCGTGGAACCTTCCACGACCGTGATCTTGGCGATCTTTTTCGCCACATTTTAAGCCACGATCTTTTAGAAGATTGGGCCGGGCCGATATTTTATCTTGCCCTATAAAAGGACGGACGAAGAGAGATTCCGTCACCTCCGCTTAGAGACTTTTGCGACCTCGCTTTACACTTTCGCCTACGCCGCGACTTGGAGATTTTTGCCATTCTTGCAAAAGACCTATTTTGCGCTCATCCTTGGAGTTGCCCTAATCTCGCACTTTGGTGGAGATTGTGATTGAGATTTCCGGATTGACGAAAGATCGAAGATTCGGAAGATTGTTCGCAAGAAGATTCCTCTTCTTGTTTAGGTTTGGTTTAGAAGACGGATTGACATCCCGTTCTTCCTTCTTATCCAAGATTGTGTTTGTTTGTTCTATTCCGAATCTAGTAACGATAATTGTTCTTGATGGTGATTTTGAGATTGGTTTGAAATTTATTGAAGGTTTTCGGAACTTTTCATCTTTCAATCTTTTAATTCTTGAATTTGATATCAATATGACTATTGTTGGCTAAAAACCCTTAACAATTCTAAGGTGAAGGGTTGATAGTTGTGGCTTAGATGATGATAGATCGATCGTAGACAGATTGGACCCTGAGAGTTAGAAAGAATCGCCGACGAACCCTAAATTACGGCCTGTTCTTGAGTCCACGACCGTGGAACCTCAAGAACTAACCGTGATTTCCCTTAAGTTTACGAACCTGCTTTTACTTTAATCCAAAGTTAAGGATTTGCTTTAACTTAGTCTTGGCTTGCCTTTTCTAGGTGGTAGTGAAGCCTCAACAACCTCTACCTCGATTGCGAGTGTCACAACCTTAATCGGTTTAGTTAGTCTTGATCCTTGGATTATAAGTTTGGGTATTTGACATTAATTCTTACCTTTAGGCCCTTTCTATATTGAAGCCTCAACAACCTGTATAGAGAGTGTCTTGTCATATAAGGTTTTGGAACTTCACCGTACGATTTCCTTACATTAGTATACCTTTGCATATCTTAACTCTGTCCTTATATCATTAGTATATCTTGAATTGATTGCCACAGCTGGATTCTTGGATCTTTAGGATTGTTGTTTTCCCAATACTTGCAAAGCTTCTTATATTTATTCGCTTGATAATCTGCAATTGAATTTGGTCCTACCCAAATCCCTGTGTTCGATACTCTGGAATTCTTGCTTAACTATATCGATCCGTACACTGCGGGTTCGCTTGCTTGATTCTAGTTTTATAAATTTAAAGCTTATTTGCACGCACGCTAAGTGGCGAACAAGCGATCATGAAGAAGATTCAAATCTGTATGTTGACAATGTGGTAAGTACAATTATGTCTCAACCTGAAAGTGACCTGAAATAATTCCTTAAATATATTATCATATGTGATAAGGAACATAGAATAAGGATAAATTCTTTAAAAGAAAAGCTTTTTGAACAAGAAAAACAACTAAGTGAAATGTCTCTAGAAATTGAAAATCTTAACACAGAAAAAGTAGACCTTGATGACAATATCAAGGCCTTGGAATCCGAGAACCTGATTCTCAAGGACAACGTCTCCTCTCTTCGTTGAAACTATATCGATCTAGGGAAAGAGAAAGTTGATCTAACTTTGACGTGTCAAGACCAGAAGGTTGCACTTATTAAGTTTACTTGTTCAAAAGCTAATCTTGAGAGAATGATGGGTGAACAACAGTCCTCCCTTAACAAAAATGGTATAGGTTATCATAGGAGCTTTCTTAGAAAACCTACCACCACTTTTGTCAAGGCCAAATGAAGCATTCATATGCCTACTTGCTTCTACTGTTGTAAAAGGGTCATGTTAAATCTACATGTCCTTATATAAGAAATGATCTGTTTATCATCAGAAACACTTATCCTTTATGTTTAAGGAAACATGTCAAACAAATCTGGGTTCCTAAAGGTACTAGACCACCAAACATGATCGAACCTGAGTATGAACCAAAATATGCCATTTGGTCGACCCGGAAAGGTTGATGTTTGTTGTTTTGCAGGATATCACCAAGATAAAGGAGGACAAATGGATATTAGATAGTGGTTGCTCAAGACACATGAGTGGAAGAAGCTCTTTATTCTCAGATTTAAAGAAGCAATCATCTAGAACCATTACTCTTGGTGATAAAGGTAAGTGTGACATAATTGACATTGATAAAATTTGCTATAATTCATCTAACTTTATTGATGATGTTTATTTGGTTGATGGTTTGAAATAAAATTTGCTAATTCTCAAGTTTGTGATAAAGGCAATAAAGTCATATTTGATTCAGAAAAATGTGAAGTTCAAGACAAAAAGACGGGTGAAGTGTTGCTTACTACTCCTAGATATAACAATGTTTATTCAATGAGTACCAACCAAGTTTCAGGAACTAAGCTAAAATGTCTAAAGGCCTTGACTGATGATCCAAGGCTTTGACATAGAAGACTTGGTCACGTAAGCATGCACACCATGCAGAAGCTACTTACAAAAGATTTGGTACGTGGTTTGCCAAACCTAAATTTCAAGGTTAATGATCTATGTAAGGCGTGTACACAAGGTAAACAAACCAGAGGTTCATTCAAACCTAAGAAAGATGTAAGTTCTTCTCGACCCATTGAACTTTTACACATGGATCTTTGTGGACCTATGCGTGTCAAATCTCCCAGAGGCTAGCAGTACATCCTTGTTATTGTGGATGATTTCTCTCGTTTCACATGAATTTCTTTTCTACGAGAAAAATCTGAAGCTTTATTTGAGTTTTCAAAATTGTGTAAGGAGTTAAAAACTTTGAAAAACCTACCAATTGTTTCCATAACAAGTGATCATGGTAGAGAATTTGATCAACTGAAGTTTGATTTATTTTGTGCAAAATATGGCATTTCACATAATTTTTCAGCTCCTAGAACTCCTCAACAAAACGGAGTTGTGGAACGTATGAACCGCACTCTTGAGGACATGTCTAGGACAATACTTTTAGAAAACAATTTGCCAAAAAGTTTTTGTGCTGAAGCAGTAAACACTACAAATTATATTTTGAATAGATGTTTAATTCGCCCTATTTTGAAAAAGACTCCTTATGAACTCTTTAAAGGAAGAAAACCAAATATTTCATATTTCAAACCCTTTGGATGTACTTGTTTTGTTCATAACAATGGCAAAGATAATCTTGGGAAATTTGATGCACGTAGTGATGAATCTATATTCATTGGATATGCTTCAAATAGCAAAGCTTATCGCGTCTATAACAAACGTACCAAAATTGTTGAGGAAAGCATTCATGTTATTTTTTATGAAAGCAATGATGGTACTTTGAGTGAGAGTTTTGCAAATCTAAATCTAAATCAAAGAGAAGATCATAATTTGGATGAAGAGGAAGATCCTAAAGATTGAGACAAGAATATATAGGAAAAGATTCAAGATACCGAAGAAAACCCTCAAGACCTTGAAACACACCTTCAAGACCTTGAAACAAGAAACTGTGATAACAGAACTCCACTTCAAGGGCTTGAAACTAAACTTCAAGGGCTTGAAATTGGATCAACATGTAATATACCAACGGTACCTGAATCTAGTCAAACATTTGAAGTTCAACCTTCTGGATCTACACCATCTGTCAAAAGAAGAAAAGTTCAACACTCCTCATATCATCCACAAGAGAATGTGATCTCAGATCTAAATGCTCGAGTTCAAACTAGATCTAAAGTGAACAATCTATGTGCCTTCTCCGCTTTTATATCGCTTCTCGAGCCAAAAAAACTACGTTCAAGCTCTTAAAGAACCTGATTGGATCATTGTCATGCAAAATAAATTGAATGAATTTGAGAGGAACAAGGTATGGACTCTTACTTCAAGACCAAAACATCAATCAGTTATTGGCACGAAATGGGTCTTTCGAAACAAATTGGATGAAAGTGGAAAAGTCATACGAAATAAAGCACGACTTGTAGCACAAGGCTATAACCAAGAAGAAGGTATTGATTATGAGGAGACTTTTGCTCCAGTTGCCAAGTAAGAAGTCATACATATGCTACTTGCATTTGCATCTTTTATGAGTATAAAACTTTTTCAAATGGATGTAAAATGTGCTTTTCTAAACGGCTTCTTGGAAGAAGAAGTCTACGTTGCTCAACCTCCTGGTTTTGAAAATGATGAATTTCCAGATCATGTTGTTAAACTATACAAAGCTCTTTATGGTCTTAAGCAAGCTCCTCGAGCTTGGTATGAAAGATTATCTAAATATCTTCTTGAAAACAAGTTCAAAAGAGGTTTGATTGATAAAACATTGTTTATCAAAACTAGAGGCAATGACATTCTAGTAGTACAAATCTATGTTGATGATATATTATTCGGTGCTACTAATGATTCCCTTTGCAAGGAATTTTCAGATATTATGTGCAGGAAATTTGAAATGAGCTTAATGGGAGAGCTAAATTTCTTTCTTGGACTTCAAGTTACACAAGCAAAGAAAGGAATTTTTCTCAATCAAAGCAAGTATACTAAAGACTTGCTTAAGAAGTACAAAATGGATCAATCTAAGGTTGCAAAGACTCCTATGAGTTCAACACTTTCGCTAGATCATGACAAGAATGGCAAAAGTGTAGTACAAAAGGAGTATCGAGGTATGATCGGTTCATTGTTGTATCTAACTGGTAGTCGTCCTGAAATTATGTTTAGCGTGTGCATGTGTGAAAGATTTCAAGCTGATCCTAAAGAGTCACACTTGATAGCTGTGAAAAGAATTTTTCGGTATCTCAGTTGCACTGAGGATCTAAGATTATGGTACCCACGTCAAAGCTCGTTTAATCTTGTTGGCTATTCAGATGCAGACATTGCAGGTTATAAGGTTGATAGAAAAAGTACTTTTGGATGTTGCCAATTCTTAGGGTCATCCCTAATTAGTTGGCACTCTAAGAAGCAAAACTTTGTTGCCTTATCCACAACTGAAGCTGAATATATAGATGTAGGAGCCTGTTGTGCACAAATTCTTTGGATTGCTCAACAACTTCGTGACATTGGCTTTGACTTGGAAGGTATTCTTATAAAATGAGATAATACTAGTGCTATTTCTATAACCAAAAATCTTGTGCAGCATTCAAGGACTAAGCATATTGATGTAAGGCATCACTTCATACGCGATCATGTTGAGAAAGGTAATGTTTCGATCTCTTTTATCTCAACTAACTTGCAGTTTGCATATATCTTTACCAAGCATCTTCCTGAGGAACAATTTAATTTTATTAGATTGGAGCTTGGTATGTTGAACAAGGAAGCATTAACGTAGGGGGAGTAAACGAGTTTAATTCTTCCTACGCATGCAGCCCAATTATTGTTTTCAAGGGTCTTGAAATGAAATTCAAGGGGCCTTGAAACATTTTTCACAGGGTATATTAAATTTATGGATCTTTTAAGGATTAATATCTTTTAGATATTTCAATTCTTAAGTATTTTTATAAATCTTTTGTTTGAAATTTTGAAAAAGATTTGCTGTTGTTTTATTGGTATTAAAATTGGTCTTTTAAAAGCTTGATTTTCTCAAGATCTTGTTATTTCCCTGTTAAAAAGGACCTAATTTTTCTATCTTTTTTCAATCTTTCACAAGAAACCCTATTTCAAAATCCCTTGATTTCTCTCTCAAACTTCCCTCATGGCAACCAGAAGTAAGAAATCTTCTCCTCAAGCTTCCAAAAAGAAAGTTGTTCAGAGTCCCTCAATTGCTAAAGAAGAAAAATCTTCTGAGGATCTGGATACATCTCAGACGACTGGTCTTCCCTCATCATGGTTCGTTAATTTTCAAGCTTCTGGATCTTGGCTTGATGGGTTTCACAATCGACCGCTCTGTATGTGTGATCTAGTGGACACTGATTTTCTTGATATTTTGCTTTTTAACCATCCTTCAAGATCAGAGAGTGTTCGTATTGCTAAGGAGAAATTTCTAGTTCCAAATTCAACCTCACGTCAACTTACTAATACATCTCTAACCTTAGAGGGTAAAATAGTGTTTACTATAGTGGTTCGATGTGTTGTTCCTCGTGCAATCTCAAGAGAACTGCTGACTGATCAATCTCTGGAATTAATTCATCTGGTTATGTCTGATTTTGACATAGATGTGTCTAATCTGATTCTCAACCATATGGTACATTCTGTATATTCTAAGAGACCTATTCCTTTGCCTTATGGAAATTTGTTGCCTAAGGTCTTTGATTATTATAAAATTGACACATCCTCTGAGGAAAGACAGTCTATTTCTGGCAAAATTGAAGAGAACTTCTTAGAACGTCGGGGGATTGAGAAAAATCTTGTAGGAACATGGACATTAAAAGGGAAAGGAACTACTCAAAATATTATTAAAGAAGCTAAACCTTCTCCTACTCCAGAAATCAGGTTAGAAGGTTGTAAAAAAGAAATAGTCAATCTCAGTCGTGAATTATCTGATTTTTAGTTTGACACCAAGAGGAGAATGGATACAAATTTTGAGTTGCTAGCTACCATCAATGCTAAAGTCAATGAAATGTATTTAATGAATGCTCTTACACTGACTACAATGGGAAGCATTTTGCCCATCCTGAAGATGTAGCTCAACATACTCAAGAGAAAGTTGAGAATGTTCTGATGAATTGTAAAAGGCGTGTACAGAATAAATCAATTATGTATCCAACTCATGTTGTGCCAATGTTTTTGCCAACAATTGAGTATGAAGTAGTTAAGCAGAGAAGAGATGAAGAAAAGAGAAGACGTTTGTTAGCTGAAATGGATGATTGGCGCTATAAGAAATCTTCATCCAAAGGAAAGAGGAAGTTCTATGAGGAGAATTGAGCTGACTAGTTTTCTAAAAAACATTTTATGTGGTTTGTGAAAATACTCTTTTGGGTCTGTAATCGTGTTTAAAACTCCCGTGGTTTGACTATTTTTTCTCCCTTGTTGAAAGACAAAGGGGGAGAAATGATGATCCGACATTCGATATACTTCATTAGCATTTTAGTTTTGATTTTCATATGCATTGCTAAACTAACAAATGCAGATACGATAAAACATTTGTGTTGTTTTCTATCAAGGGGGAGATTGAAAACTCCACCTTGTTTATAATGTTTTACAGGTGTTGATGATTGAAGACTTAACACAAATGTAGTAGTTGGATATGCTAACAATGTATTGATTATATTCTCTAGATGCTTGGTTGGTTTGAATTCAATGCAGGTCTTATCGAATCTCAAGGGCCTTGATATGGGATTCAAGGGCCTTGAAGTATAACTTAAGGACAAGGAAGATAGCGTTTACAAAGGGATGATCTCAAAGGCCTTGGAGTTATATATAGATGCACGAAACAAGGATTCAAATGCAAAGAAGATTTTCCAGGAAGATTTGCTCAAACAAAAAGATTTTAGGGAAGATATTTTTCAACTGAAGATCTCAACCGAAGATTAGAGAATATTTTCAGAAGATTTTCTAAAAACAAAAAGCGGAAAAATATCTTCTCTTTCGATTCAACAGAGGACGAGAAGATCAAGGAGCTAAGGACTCGACGTGATCTCAGGAGTTGAAGATTTGCAACGTCTATCTTATCTCGAAACAGGAAGCGATCTTCATGGAGAAGAAGATTCATCTTCAAACGGTCATCTCTCCAACGGCTAGAAGACCTCTCCATAGAAGAGTATAAATTAAGATGGCGATCGAAGAAGAAGAAACACACAAGCATATACGAAAAACATCTTTACGTCTTCAAGAAACCTAATCATCTTCATTCGTTGTTTTTCTTTCTCTCATTTACGAAAAAGCTTTATCCCCTTAGAGAGAAAACACAAGAGCTCCATTGGAAGATCTAAATAGTGTTATACTAGAGTGTGTGTTACTCTGCGAAGTAACTAGGCTATTATAGCTAGGTTAAGAGTTAGAACTAGATCGTAGCATTGGCTACAGTGAGAGAAGAAGGGGATTTCTTCTAGTTTGTATCTAGGACTCTTTGAAGCTGATAATAGATAGTTAGATCCTAAGGCTATACCTTGGGAAGGAGAGTAGGCTATTTAGAGCCGAACTTCGTAAACATATCCTCGTGTCAATATTTTACATTCCGCACTATATTTTTCTATTGTGACTAACTTTGTTTTTGCAGGAGCACGAAGTCAAGGCTCTTGAAAGAGGTTTCAAAGCCCTTGAAATCAAAGTTTCACTAAGAGCACAGATTGACATCAAGGCCCTTGAGAGGAGTTTCAAGGCCTTGAGATTTTGTTTGCGAAAAGTTCCCATACTCTATTCAACCCCCCTTCTAGAGTATCTTTTAACTTATTTATTTCACCTACCAGTTCTTCAGGTTGTTTAGACGATGACTCAACTATCATTTGCATGCAATTTATATCTCGACCATGCATCAAAGGATTAAATTGAATCCACCATCTAGGAATGGTTGCTTAATTTATACCGCTATCACACGCATGATCAAGAAAAGTGATAGGTTATTTATTTTATTATTTTACTCTAAGACCCTTGACTGAATCTGGTTCATAATTTACCAAATTTTTATGTATCCTTCATTAGAAATCAAGTCGACGTAGTTCTTAATTGATTGGAATTTTTGTGGTTAAACTCGACGAGTGGATGCTTTATATCGAGTTCATAAATTATTTGCGAATTTTGGTTTAACTCCAAGATTTATGTTAGAGTTGATTTTATTTAGGCGGTGCAACTGAATCCAGTATCGGATTTTCTACGTAGATCGGAAAGAGCATCAAGTCATGACGTAGTTCTGGATTTAAAGATATTTGTTTTGTATTTTTGTATGATTAAACTCGATAAGTGGATGCTTCATATCGAGTCTGAAAAAATTAGAAATTTGATTTTAAGGCCAAGATTTCACGTAAATATGCCTTACTTCGACAAGACAACTGAATCCAATTTAGTTACGCATTATATTTCCTACGTAGCTCAAAAAGAGCATCAAATCATGACGTAGTTTTGTTGAAACCATCTTAAAGTCGGTTTGAGTATTTGTTCGACCTTATATTTTACAAGTCAATTTAATTTGTTTGATTGGACTCGGTAATTTATAAGTCGAGTTTTCTAAGTAGTCTTTTTTTATTTTTAATACATCAAATCACTCGTAGTTCATTATAAAGAAAATTTGAATTTGATTTGCGACTATACCCGATAGTATTTCAAGCTACTTGTAACAGCCGGGTTTTGGCTATCACCGCCCCCGCGTGACAGTGGCCACCCTAGCGGCAAGTTGTGTCTGTCACCACCCCCTCGGTGACAGTAGCCACCCCTGCTGTTAGCCGCGGTCACGGCAAGGTCATCCCGCGGGTGTGGCTGACCCCAAATCGCGGGCTCTATTTCCTTTTTCGTTTATATCTTGTTTCCTTTCTTAGAAGATCCGATCTTCTATCCTTGGGCCGGATTTCCTCATCTCTTCTAACCCTAAAATGTCCTTCCCTTATACTTCCAACCGTTCTCTACCGTTTTTTCTTCCTTTTTCCGTTTCTTATACGTTCTTAAATCTCGAGCAAGCTGCAACCTTCGTCCTTGTGAACCTTGTTGAACGTGTAAGTCTGCTTTCCCTTCATCCTCTCTCGCGTTCTTGAGCCTGTTGGATGCTCCTTCCTTCTGTTTCTCTTTCTCTTTTCGTTCTTCTTCTTCACAGAAATCAAGGTTGAGCCTTGATTCTTATTGGCCGTTCCGTTGTTGATACGTTGATGTTCACAGGCTCCCTGGGTTGAGTGTTGACGTGTGTGAATAGTGAAAGAACCAAGCTTTTGCCTTTGCTGACTTCCTTGTTATCGAAGGAGAAGACGAGTTTTCTGTCACAAAACCTCCCCCGCGGTTGCACATCCCCACCTTGCGGCTGCAAGTTCCGCCGCCCCCACGCCTCTGTCTGGCCGCCCCCGCGGTTATCTGCATTAACTCCCGTTCTTGGTGAGTTGCTTCCTTCCTTGCTTCCCTTGCCCTTTGAGTTGTTACGCCTTTGAGTTATGTTGTTGATGATGTTTCTTGGGAACCTTGAGACTAGGAATCCTTATCCTAGCATGTTGAGATCAGTTTGCAATCATTGAGACTTGAAGTAGGGAACTTCTAGCACGTTGTAGTAGAGCTCTTAGAAATCATTGAGACTAGAAGTATGTAGACATCTAGCATTCGTTCAATTTCTAATTCGTTATGCCTTGTTTGAGCAGACATTCCTTCTTGTCCTTCGAGAAACTGAGTTGTAGCTGATTTTCGAGTTTACCTTCGAGTAAGGTAAGTCCCTTGGACTTACTTAGATGCGTTCCGGATATTGGTTTGACCGTTTTGGTCGTGTTTGTGTTGTTTATCGTTATAACGGATAACCGGACAAGGATTAACCTTATTAACCGTAATTGGCCCAAGTGTATGATAACCGTGCGGTGACCACTTGTTTAGTTCTACATGAGACTAGGAGGTGCTCTTGCAACCCATGCCCATAGGTAATGGATAGTACTGATCTATTTCTGTCGGCAGACGGAAGCGGAGGCGAGTTTTGGGAGATTCTCGTTTGACAAAAGAAATTGAATTAGTAATGGTTAACTTAATGAAAGATAATAACAGGTTGTGTGAGAGCATGCTATGTGTTTACTTTCTTATGTGTGTTTGTACTTTTACTGTCTTTTTGATATCTAGAATGTTAACTAATGGTTTAGACCGATGTTGTAGATGCCTTGCAGGTTAGAGATGTTGCTGAGTGATTCAGACGGTGTGATCAGTCGGGGTTCCCGTACATTATAGGATGGGATCGGATTTTATATTTCTATTGTTGTCTTTCCCTTTTGTCCCTTTGGTTTTTATAATAAATTTGATTTTCATTTATTTGTGTCTTGTTGTAAGATCCGATCTTCTTGTTGCTACTCTAAGGGTCGGGACCCATTGTAAGGTACTAGCCCGTAACACTTCGAGTTCCTAGAATTTGGGGTGTTATAATATGGTATCAGAGCTCTAGGTTCGCAACAATGGCACTCGCAATCTTCTAGAAGGTCGAATAGATAAAAAAACAGAACCGGCAAGGGGTCTACGTTTTTAAAGGGGGTTTTGTTTAAACTTGTCAGTCTGGGATAGATGTACGGGCGACCACCACTATTTCTGCGGATCTCAGCAGTAAGTTTTCTTTTATGTTGGCCTTTATGTGCCTTTTTTGGATTTTTTCAGTAGTTGTTAGCGTGGCCTTATATATCTATATCTATCCTTATAGTAGATGGCGCGTACTAGATCTACATCTGTTATGGGGCGAGGAAGGGGTCGACTACCTCTTCCACCTGCCGTCCGTGGACGAGGACGTGCTGAGAGACCTCCACTAGCTAGAGTTCGGGGCCAAGCCCTAGTTATTGATCCGCCTATCGTTAAGGCGTTCTTCAAAGAAGTTGTTGAGATCGTGGTTCCCGAGACTGGGAACGGGACCTCCGCTAGGTCCGTAGCACAAACAGCCCAGTCGACCGAGTCCAATCAAGTGTCCATAGGAGCATTTGCATACCGCGACTATGTGCAGAGAGTTGAGAAGGCTATCACGACTGGAGGACATGTACCCGCACCGCCAGTAGCCGCGAGATCATCTGAGGTTTCACAAAGAGTGGCGTAGGTGGTTTTTGCACCTGTTAGAGCTGTTGAGGTTGCTAGAGTTCTGAATAAGGCGAGAGAGCCGAGAGCCGACTAGTGGTTGAAGGCTTTCAACCAAATGAAGGTTTATTCCTTGAGAGGGAAGACGGAATTGGAAGTAGAGCTTTGGCTAGGCCAGGTAGATTCTGCTATGGAGGCAATCCGTTGCCCAGAGGGTCTTCGAGTTGATATAGCATAGACGTTGTTGCGAGATCAGGCTCATCATTGGTGGAGGACCATTCGAAGTAAGATCACTAGTTGTGAGCAGATGAAGATAGTGATTAGGGATCTCTATTGCCCTGCAGCTATGAGGAGAGATCGACTTCAGGATTTCCTCGAGGCAGGATTCGAGGATATCCCTATTGCTGAGATTGTTAGCAAGTTTCACGAGGAGTTGTCTTTGTTGGGTCCTTCTGCACCACTTGAGGATCAACATGTTTATCTTTTCTCTAGGAGATTGAGAGAGTTGACTCGCTCTAATCTTGTTGGTTTCCGTTGCGAGTCTTTGACAGACTATCAAGATAGAGCATCTGCGTATGAGAAAGACCGATCGGGTCAGAGGCGAGCTTCTTAGGCAGGAGGTCCTAAGAAGAGGAAGAGGACTGGACTAGCATGTACTAGAGTTGGAGCAGCTGAGTTTGGGCGTAGTCAGACGCCGGGACGCTCTGGTTTCCAGCAGACGATGTAGAGTTCCGATAGAGAACGGAAATGTCATAACTGCGGAGGAGTCATACATATATGAGCTTACTGTAAGAAGATTGTAGTGACTTGTTTTTCTTGTGGCAAGCCCGTACATAGAGTAGTATTTTTCCGTCAAGGCAAGGTGCTATCACAGCAGGGTTCTTCACCTGCCAACGTTGCATGAGGTGGGCAGAGACCTCAATATCAGTAGCAACAACAGTAGAGAGCTCTTGGTTTTACCACTCATCAAGGTTAATAGGGGAGAGGCAGAGGACGAGTTAATGATACGTTAGACACTAGAGATGCATCACCCAGAGTATATGAGTTGAGGAGTGTCATAGAGCCTCCAGCTCCAGCGACAACACGTATAATTCATATTAATAGATCGAGATTCCCCTATTAGATTGAGAGGTCGCGATTGACCAGATGACTTCTTCGTCATGTACTTAGTACATGAAGAGGTCATTCTGGGCATGGATTGGATGGATCGACATCAGGCTGTCTTGGACATCAACAAGAGGACGGTGGCGGTAACTACGGAGTTAGGCCATGTAGAGATTTCCGAGGATGGGATCTCGTAAAGACCGGTACAGTCATCAGTGCAGTTCGAGCTGCAAGACTTATCGGTCAGGGTTGCGAGGCTTTCTGGTACTATGTCATGAAGGATAGTATGAGCCCAACGGTTGAGGAGATTCCAGTAGCATGCGAGTTTGACGACATTTTTGGAGAGTCATCGGGTTTACCTCCACAGAGGAGTTTAGAGTTTGGCATTGATCTAGAGGCCGAGACGAGACTGATCTTGAAGGCTCCTTACCGCACGGTGCCTATCGAGATCCTTGAGCTTAAGAAGCAGCTCGAGGAGCTAGCAGAGAAGGGCTTCATCCGCTCTAGTGTATCCCCTTGGGGCGCACCAGTACTCTTCGTTAGGAAGAAAGACATGTCGACGAGGTTATGTATTGATTACCGAGAGCTTAACAAGGTGACAATCAAGAATAAGTGCACATTGCCCTGTATCGACGATCTGTTGGACCAATAACACAGAGCTTCAGCGTTTTCACGAATCGATTTGAGACCTGGATATCACTAGCTGAGGGTGAGAGAGCAGGACATAGCCAAGGCAGCATTTCGGACCAGATACGGTCACTATGAGTTTATAGTGATGTCTTCCGGGCTTACGAATGTGCCCGCTGTGTTCATGGAGTTGATGAACGGAATCTTCATCGACTTCCTATACCAGTTCGTAGTGGTCTTCATCGATGATATTCTGGTATACTCTCGTAGCAAAGAGGAGCATGCAAGACACTTAATGATCGTACTCCAAGTCTTGCAGGATAGAGAGCTTTACGTTAAGTGCGAGTTTTGGATGTCTGAGCTGACCTTCCTTGGTCACATTGTTTCCTCCGAAGGAATCAAGGTAGATCCGGTGAAGATCGAGTCTGTAGCATCTTGGCTGCCTCCTAGGAACTTCAAGGAGGTACGCAGCTTCCTAGGATTGGCGGGATACTACCGTCGCTTCGTTTAGGGCTTTTCAGTTATCGCCCGACCACTCACTTCCTTGCTAAGGAAGTCTACAAAATTTGTGTGGTCTGAGCCATGCCTGTAGAGTTTCGAGGAGCTGAAGAGGAGGCTGACCTCCACTCCTATCTTAGCTCAGCCAGAGGGCATTGAGGACTTTGTGGTTTATAGTGACGCATCCAAGCTCGGTTTGGGATGTGTTTTGATGTAGAGGAGTAAGGCTATAGCATACGCGTCGAGACAACTGGAGACGTATGAGGAGAATTACCCTACCCACGATCTCGAGTTAGCTGTTGTTGTTCACACTTTGAAGATTTGGAGGCATTATTTGTACGGAGCTACGTGTCAGATACTCACAGACCATAAGAGTTTAAAGTACATATTCACTCAAGGGGAGTTGAATAACTGTTAGAGGAGATTGTTGGAGTTGATCAAGGACTTCGATCTTGAGATCTTATACCACTTGGGGAAGGCGAATGTGGTAGGTGATGCCCTCAGTAGGAAGACTCCCCGGGAGATGGCGATCGCTCGGCTGACAGCACAGCCTCAGTTACAGCGAGACTTGGCATGGCTAGAGATGGATATCCACTTTCCGGATTCCGACAGCCATCTATCCACCTTGAAGGTGTTACCTGATTTGTTGGTATAAATCCGACAAAACCAAGAGAGTTCCCAACTTTGACACGAATCTGAGACCGGATGTCTCGAGGAGAGGCGCCACAGTTTGCAGTCGGTGCAGATGGAGTTTTGAGACGCCAAGAGTGAGTATGTGTGCCCTCAGATCGATAGCTTAGACAACGGATATTACAGGAGGCTCACTCTACACCTTACTTAGTGCATCTTGGTGCGAGTAAGATGTATCAGGATATCAGACGCTCTTTCTGGTGGGGAGGTCTAAAGCCAGACGTGACGAGATATGTAGCTCAGTATGCGACTTGTTACCAGGCCAAGATCGAGCATCATCGACCAGGAGGAGAGCTACACCCACCTCTCATTCCTCAGTGAAAGTGGGAGGATATCTCGATGGACTTTATCACCAGTTTGAGACCGAGTCGAGGCTTTGGCGTCATCTAGGTTATGGTAGATCAACTGACGAAGACCGCATGTTTCATTCCCATCAAGGAGACGTGGCTAGCAAGTCGATTGGCAGAGGAGTTCACTAAACAGATAGTGCGACTTAATGCAGTACCTAGGACTATAGTCTTTGACAGAAACGGACGGTTCACTTCGAGGTTTTGGTAGCAAGTGCATGCCTCCCTAGGTATGAGTCTACAGTTCACGACTACTTATTATCCTCAAACTGATGTTTAGTCGGAGAAGACCATCCAGACTCAAGAGGATATGCTGAGAGCCTGCATGCTAGACTGGGAACAGGTGTGGCCAGATCACCTTCCCTTGGTGGATTTTTCGTATAACAAAAGGTGGTACGCATTGATCAAGATGGCTCCTTATGAGGCCTTATACGGACAGAGATGCCGTACACCGTTATGTTGGGACAAGCCGAGTAGTGATAGCGGTGTAACACCTGAGCATATACAGGATGATATTGCTCGAGTAGCGATAATCCGAGAATGGATATTAGCAGCACAGAGTCGAAAGAAGTCTTATGCAGATAAGAGGTGCAAACCTCTAGAGTTCAGAGTTGGAGCTCAGGTATGGCTGAGAGTATCTCCGACATGAGGTGTTAGACGTTTCGGCATCAAGGGGAAGTTGAGTCCCTGATACGTCGGACATTTCGAGATTCTTGAGCAAGTTGGAGAGACAACATACAGACTTGCATTGCCACCGAGACTAGAGGGTGTTCACCCAATCTTCCATGTGTCTCAATTACGTGAGTATGTACCAGACTGCAGATACATCGTCAGCCATGAGGATTTAGTGGTTTAGCCAGACCGTACGTTCGTAGAGCATCCGGTAGCCGTCTTAGAGCGTAGTACGAGATGTTTGCAATTGAAGAACATACCGATAATGAAGATTCAATGATCGATGCAAGGAGTTGATGAGGCAACTTGGGAGACAGAGGATAGTATCCAGAAGAACTATCCGGAGTTTTATGTTGAGTTGGATGTACCTATAGTGTAGACGTTCAAGTTTCGGTTTCCTTTGTTGATTTGTGTACACTTTTGTGACGTTTTGAGTTATGTGCCCCGAGTGAGAATATATCAATTGAGTTCAGTGTTTCTGTGTTGTTGTGTGATCTTGTGGGTTGTTGCAAGTTTCGGGACAAAACTCCTTTTAGGGGGTTCTGATGTAACAACCGGGTTTTGGCTCTCACCGCCACCGCGGTGACAATGGTCACCCCAACGGCAAGCTGTATCCGTCACCGCCCTCACGGTGACAGTAGTCCCCCCTGCAGCTAGCCGCGGTTGTGGCAGGGTCATCTCGCGGGTGCGGCTGATCCCAGATCTTCTAACCCTAAAACGTCCTTCCCTTAACCTTCCAACCATTCCCTATAAGTTCCCGCTTTCTCTTCCTTTTTCCGTTTCTTGCTTACGTTCTTCAATCTCGAGCAAGCTACAACCTTCTTCCTTGTGAACCTACTGAACGTGTAAGTTTGGTTTCCCTTCATCCTTTCTCATGTTCTTGAGCCTGCTGCATGCTCCTTCCTTCTGTTTCTCTTTCTCTTTTCATTCTTCTTCTTTTTCTTCACAAGAACCAAGTTTTAGCCTTGATTCTTGTTGGCCGTTCCGTTGTTGATACGTTGATGTTAGCATACTCCCTAGGTTGAGTGTTGACGTGTGTGAAGAGTGAAAGAACCAAGCTTTGACCTCTGCTAAGTTCCTTGTTGTCGAAGGAGAATACGTGGTTTCTGTCACATAACCGCCCCCGCGAATGCACATCCCCGCCCCCACGGCTGCAAGTTCCGCTATATAATCGGCTTCAGTTGTGGATAGGGCGACAAAAGTTTGCTTCTTGGAATGCCAACTGCCTAGGGATGACCCTAAGAATTGGCAACATCCAGAATTACTTTTTCTATCGACCTTATAGCTTGTAAAGTCAGCATCTGAGTAGCCAATGAGGTGAAACGATTTTTGACGTGGATACCATAACCCTAATCCTTAGTGCCATTGAGATACCGAAATATCCTTTTTACAACTATAAAGTGTGACACTTTGGAATCAGCTTGAAATCTTGCACACATGCACACACTAAACATAATGTCAAGTTGACTAACGGTTAAATATAACACAGAACTGATTATACCTCGATACTCCTTTTGAACAACATTTACCATCGTTGTCTTGATCAAGTGAAAGTGTGGAGCTTATAGTAATTTTTGCTACATTGGATTGATCCATTTTATACTTCTTGAGCAAGTCCTTGGTATACTTGCTTTGATTAAGGAAAATTCCTTTCTTTGCTTGTGTGACTGAAGTCCAAGAAAGAAATGTAACTCTCCCATTAAGCTCATCTCGAATTCCCTAAACACATAATATCTAAAAATTCCTTTTTCAACATAGATTTGTACTACTAATAGGTCGTTGCCTCTGGTTTTGACAAACAAAGTTTTGTCAATCAAACCTCTTTTGAAATCGTTTTCAAGGAGATACTTGGACAATCTTTCATACCAACCTCGAGGAGCTTTCTTAACACCATAAAGAGCTTTGTCCAATTTTAAAACATGACCTGTAAATTCATCATTTTGAAAACGAGGAAGTTGAGCAACGTAGACTTCTTCTTCTAACAAGCCATTTAGAAAAGCATATTTAACATCCATTTGAAAGAGCTTTATGTTCATGAAGGATGCAAAAGCAAGTAGCATACGTATGGCTTCTAATCTGGCGACCGGAGAAAAAGTCTCCTCATAATCAATACCTTCTTCTTGGTAATAGCCTTGAGCTACAAGTCGTGCTTTGCTTCAAATGACCTTCTCATTTTAATCCAACTTGTTTCGAAATAACCATTTTGTGTTAATGACGGATTGTGCTTAGGTCTAGAGGTGAGGGTCCAGACTTTATTTCTCTCGAATTCATTCAGCTCTTTTTGCATGGATATGATCCAATCAATTTATTGAAGTGCTTGAACGTAATTCTTTGGCTCTATAAGAGACACGAATTCCGAGAAAGCACACAAGTTATTTACCCTAGATTGGGTTTGAACTTCAACTTTTGAATTTGATATCACATTCTCTAGTAGATGGTATGAAGAATGTTGAAACTTTCTCCTTTTGAAGATTGGAACAAATCCTAAAGATTGTGGCCCATTTGCTCGATTAGATTCAGGCATCGCTGGAGTATCGCCTTTGGATCCTATATCAAGGCCTTGAAGTTGGGTTTCAAGGCCTTGAAACTGACTTCTGACAGCGCCATTTGTCGTTTCAAGGTCTTGAAGATTCGTTTTAAGGTCTTGAGATTATTCTCCGATATTTTGAATTTGTTCTTGCATACTCTTTTCTTGAGGTTTAGGATCTTCTCCACGGTCAGAACTATGATCTCCATGTTGATTAAGATTCAAATCTACAAAACTTTCACTCAAAGTACCATCATTGCTTTCATCAAATATAACATGAATATTTTCCTCAACAAGTTTGGTACGTCTATTATAAACACGATAAATTATGCTATTTGAAGCATATCCAATGAAGATAGCTTCATCACTACGTGCATCAAACTTACCAAGGTTGTCTTTGTCTTTATTATGGACAAAGCATGTACATCCAAAGGGTTTTAAATAGGAAATATTAGGTTTTCTTCCCTTAAAGAGTTCGTAAGGAGTCTTTTTCAAAATAGGGAGAATTAAGCGTTTATTCAAGATGTAATTAGCCGTGTTAATAGCTTCAGCCCAAAAAATTTTTGGCAAACTATTTTCTAAAAGCATAGTCCTAGATATGTCCCCTAGGGTGTGGTACTTACGTTCCACAACCCCGTTTTGTTGAGGTGTTCTTGGAGCTGAAAAGTTGTGTGAAATACCATATTTTGCACAAAACAAATCAAATTTAAGTTTATCAAATTCTCTACCATGATCTCTTCTAATACAGACGATAGGTAGGTTTTTCAGATTTTTAAATCCTTACAAAGTTTTGAAAACTCAAGCAAAGCTTTAGGTTTTTCCCGTAAGAATGAGATCCATGTAAAACGAGAAAAAGAATCCACAATGACAAGGATGTATTGTTTTCCCTTGGGATATTTGGCACGTATAGGACCACATAAATCCATATGTAAAAGTTCAATGGGTCGAGAAGAAATTACAACCTTCTTTGGTTTGAATAAACCTCTTGTTTGTTTACCTTGTGTACAAGCCTTACATAGTTAATTTACCTTGAAGTATAGGTTTGGTAAACCACATACCAAATCCTTTGAAAGAAGTTTCTTCATCATATGCATGCTTACGTGACCAAGTCGTCTATGCCAAAGTCTTGGATCGTCAGTCAAGGCCTTGAGACATGTTAGCTTAGTTCCTGAAACTTGGTTAGTGCTCATTGAATAAACATTGTTACATCTAGGAGCAGTAAGCACAACATCACCCGATATTTTATCTTGAACTTCACATTTATCTGAATAAAAAATCACCATGTTGCCTTTATCACATATTTGAGAGATACTAAGCAAGTTATAATTTAAACTGTCAACAAGATAAACATCATCAATAAAGTTAGATGAATTATAACCAATTTTACCAATGTCAATGATGTTAATCTTTCCTTTATCACCAAGCATAATGGTTCCAAATGATTGCTTCTTTAGATCTGAAACAGTGAGCTTTTTCCACTCATATGTCTTGAGCAGCCACTATCCAATATCCATTTATGCTCCATAACCTTGGTGATATCCTGCAAAACAACAAACAGTAATCTTTCCGGGTAGACCAAATGACATATTTTGGTCCATATTCAAGTTCAATCATGTTTGGTGGTCTAGTACCTTTAGGAACCCATATTTGTTTAACTTGTTTTCTTAGACATAGAGAATAAGTGTTTCTAATGATGTAAGGGTCATTTCTTCTATATGGACATGTTGATTTTACGTGACCCTTTTTACAACAATAGAAACATGTGAAAATGTGAATACTTCATTTAGCTTTAATAAAAGTGGTAGTTGTTTTTCTAGGAAAACTTACGTGATAACCTATACCATTTTTGTTAAGAGAAGATTGTTGTTCAGCCATCATCCTTTCGAGATTGGTTTCAAACGAGTGAGTTTAATAAGTGCAGCCTTCTGGTCTTGACACGTCATAGTTAGATCAACCTTCTCTTTCTCTAGATCGATATAGTCTCGATAGAGAGAAGACAAATTGCCCTTGAGAATTGCATTGTCAGTTTCCAAGGCCTTGATATTGTCATCAAGGTCTAACTTTTCAGTGTTAAGATATTCAATTTCCAAAGACATCTCACTTAATCTTTTCTCTTGTTTAAGAAGCTTTTCTCTTAAGAAACTTATCCTTACCCTAAGTTCTTTATCACATATGTGTCTTTAAGGAATTGTGTGAGTTCAAGGTTAGATTGCGACATAATCGTACTTACCACACCATCAACATAGTGACTTGGATCGTCTTCATGATCGGCCATTAAGCACAAGTTTTCTTGTTCTTTCTCGTCTTTTGACTCATTTGTTGAATCTGAGTCACTCCATGATGCTACCATAGCCTTCTTCTTTCAATCATTCTTCCTAAAGTTGTTCCTCTTCTTTTGTGGGCAATCCTTTACGAGATGATCTGTTTCACCACATTCAAAACAAGTCATTACTTTAGTTTTCTTATTAGGGTTAGAAAACTTACCTCGAGGTCTTGATGATCGCGGAGATTTTTTGTTGTTTGCGAAGTGTTTCTTCATGTGAAGAATTTTTGCAAGATCAAGGCAAATGGATATTCCTCATCTTCATCATCACTGTCTTCCTCCTTTGATGGCATGTCATCCTTCTTGGATCTTAGGGAAAGGTTCTTTGTGTTTGATGGGAGATCTTTATCTTCTTCACCAAGAACATTTCATGGGTGATTAGCTTTCCAAGAAGGTCGTCCAGAGGAAGTGTAGTGAGATTTTGAGCTTCTTCATCAGCGGTCACTTTTGGTCCCCACTTAGCTTTAGGTAAGCTCCTTAGAACCTTCCTTACTTTTTCTTCATTTGTGAAGACCATTCCAAGTGAATCATGATTGTTCAGAATCTCGGTGAACCGTGTGAGCATCTCCTTGACCGACTCATTTGAGTTCATCTTGAATAGCTCGTATTGTCTAAGGAAGATGCTTATCTTGATTTCTTTGATTTGACTTGTTCCTTCGTACGTGACAACTAATTTGTCCCATATTTCCTTTGCACTCTTGCATGATGAGACACAGTTGAATTCATTTGCATCCAATCCACAATAGAGCAAGTTCATGGCCTTGTAATTCTTTGAAACACTATCCAAGTCCGTTTGAGTAAAGTCGGCTTCCTTCTTTTCGACTTGGACTCTTTCCACCGTGGTGGTTGGGATTTTAGGGCCAGTTTGAATGATACTCCATAGTTTCATGTCCTCGTCAATAACAAACATTTGCATTATTGCTCTCCAATGGACAAAGTTGTTACCACAGAAGAGTGATGGTCAAGATGTGGATCTTCCTTGAGTGAATCCTCCATCACCTACAAAGTTCATGATTAGTCTCAATTATGGTTAAATCAATATACGTGAGTCTAGCTCTGATACCATTTGAAGAACCGTAAAGGTGAATAATAAGGATATAAAGGGGGGTTGATGTAACACCCCAAATTCTCAGAACTCGGAGCATTACTGGTTAGGACCTCACAATGGGTCCCGACCTAAGTTTGACAACAATGTTACTAGGATCTTGCAACAAGACACAATAAGAAAAACCAAAATTTCATAAAACAGTATTTTAAAGGGATGAATGCAACAACGTCTAACAGCCTATATTACTTAAACAACGAAACATACTAACTGGCTTAACAAGAGGAAAAGACAACAAAGCAACAACCCAAACCCCCACTCTAAGAGTACGGAGACCCGGTTGACCACTACTTCCGGATCACTCAGCTATTGTTCTAACCTGCAGTAAATCTAAAAACACAACAAAACAACCATTAGCTAGTTATCTAAACATTAGGAGAATAATAATAGCACACACACACATAAAATAATAAACACTCATCATGCTTTCAAACAATCCATTTATTATCTTCATTTAAGTCATTCACTATAATGATACTTATTTTGTGACACGAGGGATTCCCAAACCTCGCCTCCGCCCCCGTGTACCCATCAGGAGTGGATCCGATGCATCTCACCGTGTACCTGTATGGTCTGGGTATAGAGAACCTCCAAGTCTCCTGGCAGAGCTGGGCAGTGATGTCACGGCCCGTTATACATACACTTGGGCCTTAACACATAATAACAACGGTCGTCCTAACAAGTTGTTATTATAACACACATGGTACACACACCACTATTATCACTCAACCCATATCCAGCAACCAGCTAAGTAAGTCGCAAGGACTTACCTGAATCAAATCACAACTCTCAAAAGTCTAAACTCGGTCTGCAACCGTGGTAACTCAATCGCCTGTCAAACAAGGCATGTGGATCAAAATTACATCTCATACTATTAGAAGTTATAAACTTCTAAGATGTACAATCTCATGAAGAGAAATTACGAAACAAGCTCTCTTAAGGTAAAATGACTATTTTACCCTTGATCCCGAAAACTCCGAGAAAGTCTATCATTTAGTTCTAATATTCTCTTTTAAAACCTATTTCTATAATCTAGTTCTCATGAGGTAGTTTGTTGAGGATTTATAAGTGTTACCAAAATTCTTAGTTTAAACAAAAACCGTTAAGGTCCGACTTTGGGTTAAGATCCAAGGCTTGAATAAAAAGATAAGAAATCCGGAATAAATTTCTATATCTTCTATGATATGCATACTTGACATAGGGGCAAAGATCTCAAAACAAAACTCAACTATCACTCTCCCATAAATCTCACAAGTTGGAATAAAAGCTGAAGTTTCCATACTTAGCCAATTTTCCTCTGCTGTAAAAACAGCTCATCCGTCATACTTTGAGTCCTTATAAGTTCTAATCCGACCGTTAACTTTCTCCCAAATTTTAATACAGTAAACCTCATATTTCTATCTACAAAATATCAAAAAATCAACGGTGGATGTTCCATCTAAGCTATCAAAACTGGCTCCTAAAAACATTAGGTCGAAACTAAGAAAAAGAATCTACAATTTTGATCTCAACTCAATCCTCCATGTCCATATCTTTTCTTACCACCTAAACTACACAAGGCTCTACTTCAAGGCTCTATAGAAGTCCCATATCAGGAGTACACACCCTATTGCTTATCCAAATTACACTTAACACCCTATCAATCTAAGGTTAAATTGCCATCTTTGATCGAGTATACATAGGTAGCACGGAACACACCTGAAACGTTGCAGTAGATTGACGATGATCCCGTCCTCCAGTGTTTAATATGTGATTCGGGCTTCCTGGACCTGCTCTGCTCGTACACTGGCCCAACTACACTCACCACATGTGCACAAACTCGTCTTGGCGTTGTCACTGTTGAAATCCGAGATACACAAAACGTCCAATGCTGTTACTATATTAAATCAGAGGGGAACAAAGAGGGGTAGGAGGGGGCGGCCTTGGGCTCACCTGGTGATTGACAGAGAAGATCGAAGAGGTTCCGGTTGCTGCTAGTGTCACTGCAAGACCCTCTGTCGGTCGCGCTCGACACAGATCAATAGCGGGAGTAGGAGCAGTCCCTGCGGCTCGTCGGTTTGGAGTTGTCTGGAACGCTGGAGGTTGATGCTGCGGTTCTTGCGAAGACGAGGTGTACAGGAGGCCGGCGTCGACTCCCTCTCTTCAGCCCGGTTCGCTGGTGTCCTTTCCGTCTGCAGCAAGGTGCAATAGGTCTACTCGGTTTACACTTTTGGCGTCTCTTGTTGGCTTCTCGAAGGCTGGACTGTGTCGGCTGAACAGCACCAGGTTGCTCGAAGGCTGGGTTGCGTCGGTTGCTGCGCTGGCGACTGCAGGTGGTCGAGATTGGCTGCGTTGAAGGTTGGCGAGGGAGAGCAGAAGTAGGCGCTGCGTTTCTCGCGTTTGCACTGCAAACCTTTGCTAAGGTGATTAGGGTTAATTAGGTTAAAAAAATTAAGGGCAGATTAGGGTAAGGTTTGGGCCGGCTGAAGGATTACTGGGCCAGCTGTTGGGCCTGCTCATCTAATTAAAAGATGAGCTGAATGGATAAATCGTTACTCGCACGGAACCACTCTTCGGTTTTTAAAAGGTACGGGATTATTTACGGTTACATAAACTATCATTTTATGTGCATCAAGGTCACATAAAATCATAGAATTTAATATTGTTTTATTTATTTATTTATTTATTTATTTATTTAAAAGAATAAAGGTTGGCGGATCGGAATCCGGTCTTATCTGATTTTAAACGAAATTTAAAATTTTCCGGGTATTACATCAGTGCCCTCTTAAAATAAGTTTCGTCCCGAAACTTAGAATAATGTATATAATCCAACGACTTTCTTTGTATACCTTGGTTTTATTAAGTCTCATTTTCTAACATGTAACTACTCAATCATCATACTTAGGCACACATCAAAGAAAACACAATCACTCAATTCAATATAAAACATGAAAAGTCAAACAAAAAAATATCCGCGTACTAACTCGTCGGTACAGAAGCAGTACCTAACCCTGCAAAGAACTCGGAATAATTACGCTTAATACTCTCCTCTGTCTCCCAAGTGGCCGCATCGGCTCCTCATCTAGACCACTGAATTCTCAACATCGGTATCTCTTTGGACCGCAAACGTGTATTACTGCGCTCCAATACAGCTACCAGGTACTCCACAAATGTGTGATCGGGCTCAACTATCAGATCTTCATGGTTGATGACGTGTCTCGGGTCCGAGATGTACTCTCTCAACTGAGATACATGGAAGACCGGATGGGCACCCTCTGGTCTCGGCGGTAGTGCTAATCGGTAACCAATTTCCAAATCTTCTTTATGCTCTCACCGGGTGACCTTCCTCGACTTACTTTCAAATACTCTTGGTGACTTCCCGAATATGACCACAATACGTTACTCCTCAATGAATCCCATTGTTTCCGACTTTTCGGAAGATCCCGACAACCGCTTCTGAAACAATGGTATGAGACCTCTTCCGACACATCATTAAGTGTGTGATGCACTTTGTAAGACCACTCACTTGGCCTTGGCTCTCCAGTATGACTCAGTCGGACCGTTCCACAAATAATGACTCACACCCACATCTTGTCAAGCTTTCAACTTGTGGAAACTCAAGGTCACACACCGGCCAAGTGGAGGTCTTTATACAGATCTCTAATTCTTCAACTTGAGTCATAGATATAATCTCATTGAGTTCCCTGACCTATAGGTTATGGGTCCACCACGCTTTCGTTGTGCTACTCTGATCAGTTTGTTGCCGTCCATAATTCATAATGGCGTCCTTTGTGAGTCAAGATGATTACCAGACTCTGCCCATAAATTCTTTTCTGATAACGATAAGGTTCTCTCTAACCGACCACCCTTCTAAGGATGATCCACTATTGTACAGTGAAAGTCGTCCAAACCTCGAGATAAACTATCCCTTTTTGTCGAAACTATGGTCCTCGGCCCCCATTGGGTTTCCTAGGGTAACCCTACACTTTTATGTCGTTAATTGTTCTCTTAATCCATCAAGAAACTTCACTCTAGAGGACTTCATTAGTATAGAAGTCCAAAACCACTTGTCTAGCGACATGTAACGAAGCCGTCATTCTCCACTCGGATCCATAATAGGGTAACACTCTGTTCTATAACCTCTATAATCTCATACAGTATTTACAGTCTCTCCGCGTAGCCTATCTCCCGTTCTTTCCAAACAATTGCATCTCCCTAATTATCATCATTTTAAATTCGACACGTACCATTGAGCTTCATGCTTTGTGGGTTAGGACCCACCAGGCTTTCGCTACGCTACTTTGATCCACCTGTTGTCACCCATCAATCATGATGGCATCTTCCACGAATCGAAGTGATTGACCTATTCTCTTCTGTAATGTTCCTTCTCTTCAAGATCATCTCAACTCGGCCGTCAGTGTAGCAATGATTTACTATAGTAAAAGGAAGACTCGTACTCTTCGCTGTAAGTAATGATTGTCCCAAAACTTCTAGGTCAACCACCCATATTTGTCAAAACTATTGTCTTCGACTCTCATTGCTTTTCACCATTGATCTAGGAATTCTTCAGCAAACTAATTCACCGGTCACGGCTCCTTGGAGCAATTGGGGAGTTCGGTCTTAGACTTTCCTAGAAATTATTTTAGGTCTCACCAGACCTCTACTTACTACTCGTCAAGACTCCTCAATGTGGTTATCCTTCCACACTCTCGTTGGCCTACAAGTCCTTACCTTGATTTATTTACAATCTTGACACTTTCGAGGTGTGTTAATGAGTTTACACCGGCACAATAATAACAACTCATGACGGTTTCGCATGCTTGTCTTGTGAACTCTTGTACTAGGTGACTCGTCTTATAACCATTTCCACCTCTAAATCGGTCTCAAACTTTCAGTTGAGCATTACTGCCCATTTCATGTTGGAACCTCAGTTACGTTGTGCTCTTGCATAGATTCTACAAAGGCATCCTCATCTCAACACTTTATTCCAATTTAGCAAGACCCGTCTTTTGATACCTGACTTTCCTGCTTACTAATTGAGTTATTCTTTTGGTGTACACTTTATCCATCCAAGCGTAATCGGTCCGATGTGTATGACTTTTATTAAACACCTATCGGTACCATTTGCATAAGAAACCTCAGTTGTATATGATTTTCTCAAAAATCAAAATCCTTGACTCGCATTTATTATGTTGTCCTTATGCTCGTGTCTCTTTACCTTCAAAAATTTTTTTTTCTTTTTTTTTCCCCCAATAGGATAGTTAAATCCCTTTGTGTTTCCTCGTATACGCCTTACGAACCACGTTGGTTGGTCTTATTACTTTTATCAACTCTTATGCCATCAGTCGAGCTTGAATTTTCATCGGAGTACCACCATTTGTCATTACTCTTATATAGACACCTTTCGGTAATTATCTTATTGGGGTAATATCAGATCTATTTAGCAACTTTTAGTCATTCAACTTTACTCCTTCTCATGTCTGTTCTAGCCAACTTACAGATTCTATCTGCAATCACCCCACAACTCGATCATACATTTCACCAAGGCTGTAAATCATACTCTCTATGTTTGTGCCGCCTCTACAATTCCAATTATTTTGTGTCACATCTTTAATCACAAGGGCTTCATTTGTCAATCTAGAGAGTTTGACCCCACTTTTCCTCGAAGGAGCACCATCAGTCCTACTTGTGTGGGATGCTAAGACATAGGACATGTCCGCAGTCATCTGTTTCTTCTTACTCTTCTAGTTCTTCTTACAGGGGTCCCTCCCTACTAACTTTGATAGGTATCTTTCCTTAATAACCTTGTGGTTATTTTTCTTATCTGTCAACCAACTATCACTAGTTAGCCAGCACGTGTAAATTCTCTGTTGTTACCAATTAGTCTATAGTTGACCTTCTATAAGATCGTAGACTTACTTTTCTTCTATCTCTTTTGAGGCTTGATATACTTGGTGAAATATATCTCCTCCAGTCTCTCTGTTTATACTTCTTTAGCTCCTCCTACAATCTACACTTTTGTAAGATCGTTATATTCTTACGAATCCAGTTGTATTATTCCTCTTCCATCAACAGACTTTTAAATCCTTATAGGGTAGCTTGTAGGTACATCTCCGTGATTCTTTTACCTGGGTTATCGTCTATTTGCGGTTCTCTATTATGAACTTGTAGTGTGGTTAGCTTAAATCCCTTTTTAATGAGAAGTTATTGGGGTCCCTCGAGTTCACCAATACTCTTCTCACACACTCTTCTTCCTTGGGTGTTGCTTGTAATTCTGCCTTTACAGAAGCGGATTGTGGTGATCATATTCCGCTTGCTTTTGACATCAACTTTCACTTCCTAGTCTGTCAGTGAGCTTAAATTTTATGTCTCTTTTCTTGATCGCTACTATATCTCCCTTTTGACTTTCATGTCTATGGCAATTTTCGACGTCATCCTCTTTGTTTGTGAAGTCACTTTACACAACTTGGAAGAGCCTCTAAGTTGTCGTTCTCAAATTCTCTAGTTGGCGATCATCCCTTGCTTCTCAGGAACTACTCTCTTGTATATCCTTCATTTGATCCCGTTGAGTTGACTCAAGTTCCCCTTGCCATTTTCGTGGGTATTATCTTGTAGTCTTCACTCTTCCGTCTCCACGTTCCTCAACAAGCTCGAAGGAGTGGTCCGTCGTTAGTCTACCTTAATGCTCGTAAGCTGAGCGTACTTATCCTTACGTTGAAACCTTTTAATTATACTTAGGTGTGTCAAATATACATAGGTGTGTCAAATGAATGAGGATCTCATACTGTTATCTCCGTGAAGGCATACTATAATTATAAATTCTACTAATCTTAGGCATATGCTTATCTACATCACCCATCATTATAATCAAGCTAATAAGTCCAAAGAGAGTAACAACCTAAAGTCCATACTAAGCACACTGAGATCCGCGGTAGTAGTGGTCGTCAGCTGTACTTTCTATCCCCAATCAGACTATGCATGCATTTGAAAATCAAAAGTTCTTTTTAAAACTCAGATCCCTTTTCGGGTTCTGCTTAAATACTTATTCGGTCTTTCAGAAGATTTCAAGTGTCATTGTTGCCAACCTAGAGCTCTCATACCATATTGTAACACCCCGAATTCTCAAAACTCAGAGCATTACTGGTTAAGACCTCACAATGGGTCCCGACCTAAGTTTGACAACAATGTTACTAGGATCTTGCAACAAGACACAATAAGAAAAACCGAAATTCCATAAAACAATATTTTAAAGGGATGAATGCAACAACTTCTAACAGCCTATATTACTTAAACAACAAAACATACTAATTGTCTTAACAAGAGGAAAAGACAACAAAGCAACAACCCAAACCCCCACTCTAAGAGTACGGAGACCCGGCTGACCACTACTTCCGGATCACTCAGCTGCTGTTCTAACCTGCACTAAATCTAAAAACACAACAAAACAACCATTAGCTAGTTATCTAAACATTAGGAGAATAATAATAGCACACACACACATAAAATAATAAACACTCATCATGCTTTCAAACAATCCATTTATTATCTTCATTTAAGTCATTCACTCTAATGATACTTATTTTGTGACACGAGGGATTCCCAAACCTCGCCTTCGCCCCCGTGTACCCATCAGGAGTGGATCCGATGCATCTCACCGTGTACCTGTATGGTCTGGGTATAGAGAACCTCCCAGTCTCCTGGCAGAGCTGGGCAGTGATGTCACGGCCCGTTATACATACACTTGGGCCTTAACACATAATAACAACGGTCGTCCTAACAAGTTGTTATTATAACACACATGGTACACACACCACTATTATCACTCAACCCATATCCAGCAACCAGCTAAGTAAGTCGCAAGGACTTACCTAAATCAAATCACAACTCTCAAAAGTCTCAACTCGGTCTGCAACCGTGGTAACTCAATCGCCTGTCAGACAAGGCATGTGGATCAAAATCACATCTCATACTCTTAGAAGTTATAAACTTCTAAGATGTACAATCTCATGAAGAGAAATTACGAAACAAGCTCTCTTAAGGTAAAATGACTATTTTACCCTTGATCCCAAAAACTCCGAGAAAGTCTATCATTTAGTTCTAATATTCTCTTTTAAAACCTATTTCTATAATCTAGTTCTCATAAGGTAGTTTGTTGAGGATCTATAAGTGTTACCAAAATTCTTAGTTTAAACAAAAACCGTTAAGGTCCGACTTTGGGTTAAGATCCAAGGCTTGAATAAAAAGATAAGAAATCCGGAATAAATTTCTATATCTTCTATGATATGCATACTTGACATAGGGGCAAAGATCTCAAAACAAAACTCAACTATCACTCTCCCATAAATCTCACAAGTTGGAATAAAAGCTGAATTTTCCATACTTAGCCAATTTTCCTCTGCTGTAAAAACAGCTCATCTGTCATACTTTGAGTCCTTATAAGTTCTAATCCGACCGTTAACTTTCTCCCAAATTTTAATACAGTAAACCTCATATTTCTATCTACAAAATATCAAAAAATCAACGGTGGATGTTCGATCTAAGTTATCAAAACTGGCTCCTAAAAACAGTAGGTCAAAACTAAGAAAAAGAGTCTACAATTTTGACCTCAACTCAATCCTCCATGTCCATATCTTTTCTTACCACCTAAACTACACAAGGCTCTACTTCAAGGCTCTATAGAAGTCCCATATCAGGAGTACACACCCTACTGCTTATCCAAATTACACTTAACACCCTATCAATCTAAGGCTAAATTGCCATCTTCGATCGAGTTTACATAGGTAGCACGGAACACACCTGAAACGTTGCAGTAGACTGACGATGATCCCGTCCTCCAGTGTTTAATGTGTGATTCGGGCTTCCTGGACCTGCTATGCTCGTACACTGGCCGAACTACACTCACCACATGTGCACAAACTCGTCATGGCGTTGTCACTATTGAAATCCGAGATACACAAAACGTCCAGTGTTGTTACTACATGAAATCAAAGGGGAACGAAGAGGGGTAGGAGGGGGCGGCCTTGGGCTCACCTGGTGGTTGATGGAGAAGATCAAAGAGGTTCCGGTTGCTACTAGTGTCACTGCAAGACCCTCTGTCGGTCGCGCTCGACACAGATCAGTAGCGGGAGTAGGAGCAGTCCCTGCGGCTCGTCGGTTTGGAGTTGTCTGGAACGCTGGAGGTTGATGTTGCGGTTCTTGCGAAGACGAGGTGTATAGGAGGCCGGCGTTGACTCCCTCTCTTCAGCCCGGTTCGCTGGTGTCCTTTCCGTCTGCAGATATGTCCCCTAGGGTGTGGTACTTACGTTCCACAACTCCGTTTTGTTGAGGTGTTCTTGGAGCTGAAAAGTTGTGTGAAATACCATATTTTGCACAAAACAAATCAAATTTAAGTTTATCAAATTCTCTACCATGATCTCTTCTAATACAGACGATAGGTAGGTTTTTCAGATTTTTAAATCCTTACAAAGTTTTGAAAACTCAAGCAAAGCTTTAGGTTTTTCCCGTAAGAATGAGATCCATGTAAAACGAGAAAAAGAATCCACAATGACAAGGATGTATTGTTTTCCCTTGGGATATTTGGCACGTATAGGACCACATAAATCCATATGTAAAAGTTCAATGGGTCGAGAAGAAATTACAACCTTCTTTGGTTTGAATAAACCTCTTGTTTGTTTACCTTGTGTACAAGCCTTACATAGTTAATTTACCTTGAAGTTTAGGTTTGGTAAACCACATACCAAATCCTTTGAAAGAAGTTTCTTCATCGTATGCATGCTGACGTGACCAAGTCGTCTATGCCAAAGTCTTGGATCGTCAGTCAAGGCCTTGAGACATGTTAGCTTAGTTCCTGAAACTTGGTTAGTGCTCATTGAATAAACATTGTTACATCTAGGAGCAGTAAGCACAACATCACCCGATATTTTATCTTGAACTTCACATTTATCTGAATCAAAAATCACCATGTTGCCTTTATCACATATTTGAGAGATACTAAGCAAGTTATAATTTAAACTATCAACAAGATAAACATCATCAATAAAGTTAGATGAATTATAACCAATTTTACCAATGTCAATGATGTTAATCTTTCCTTTATCACCAAGCGTAATGGTTCCAAATGATTGCTTCTTTAGATCTGAAACAGTGAGCTTTTTACACTCATATGTCTTGAGCAGCCACTATCCAATATCCATTTATGCTCCATAACCTTGGTGATATCCTGCAAAACAACAAACAGTAATCTTTCCGGGTAGACCAAATGACATATTTTGGTCCATATTCAAGTTCAATCATGTTTGGTGGTCTAGTACCTTTAGGAACCCATATTTGTTTAACTTGTTTTCTTAGACATAGAGAATAAGTGTTTCTAATGATGTAAGGGTCATTTCTTCTATATGGACATGTTGATTTTACGTGACCCTTTTTACAACAACAGAAACATGTGAAAATGTGAATACTTCATTTAGCTTTAATAAAAGTGGTAGTTGTTTTTCTAGGAAAACTTACGTGATAACCTATACTATTTTTGTTAAGAGAAGATTGTTGTTCAGCCATCATCCTTTCGAGATTGGTTTCAAACGAGTGAGTTTAATAAGTGCAGCCTTCTGGTCTTGACACGTCATAGTTAGATCAACCTTCTCTTTCTCTAGATCGATATAGTCTCGATGGAGAGAAGACAAATTGCCCTTGAGAATTGCATTGTCAGTTTCCAAGGCCTTGATATTGTCATCAAGGTCTAACTTTTCAGTGTTAAGATATTCAATTTCCAAAGACATCTCACTTAATCTTTTCTCTTGTTTAAGAAGCTTTTCTCTTAAGAAACTTATCCTTACCCTAAGTTCTTTATCACATATGTGTCTTTAAGGAATTGTGTGAGTTCAAGGTTAGATTGCGACATAATCGTACTTACCACACCATCAACATAGTGACTTGGATCGTCTTCATGATCGGCCATTAAGCACAAGTTTTCTTGTTCTTTCTCATCTTTTGACTCATTTGTTGAATCTGAGTCACTCCATGATGCTACCATAGCCTTCTTCTTTCAATCATTCTTCCCAAAGTTGTTCCTCTTCTTTTGTGGGCAATCCTTTACGAGATGATCTGTTTCACCACATTCAAAACAAGTCATTACTTTAGTTTTCTTATTAGGGTTAGAAAACTTACCTCGAGGTCTTGATGATCGCGGAGATTTTTTGTTGTTTGCGAAGTGTTTCTTCATGTGAAGAATTTTTGCAAGATCAAGGCAAATGGATATTCCTCATCTTCATTATCACTGTCTTCCTCCTTTGATGACATGTCATCCTTCTTGGATCTTAGGGAAAGGTTCTTTGTGTTTGATGGGAGATCTTTATCTTCTTCACCAAGAACATTTCATGGGTGATTAGCTTTCCAAGAAGGTCGTCCAGAGGAAGTGTAGTGAGATTTTGAGCTTCTTCATCAGCGGTCACTTTTGGTCCCCACTTAGCTTTAGGTAAGCTCCTTAGAACCTTCCTTACTTTTTCTTCATTTGTGAAGACCATTCCAAGTGAATCATGATTGTTCAGAATCTCGGTGAACCGTGTGAGCATCTCCTTGACCGACTCATTTGAGTTCATCTTGAATAGCTCGTATTGTCTAAGGAAGATGCTTATCTTGATTTCTTTGATTTGACTTGTTCCTTCGTACGTGACAACTAATTTGTCCCATATTTCCTTTGCACTCTTGCATGATGAGACATAGTTGAATTCATTTGCATCCAATCCACAATAGAGCAAGTTCATGGCCTTGTAATTCTTTGAAACACTATCCAAGTCCGTTTGAGTAAAGTCGGCTTCCTTCTTTTCGACTTGGACTCTTTCCACCGTGGTGGTTGGGATTTTAGGGCCAGTTTGAATGATACTCCATAGTTTCATGTCCTCGTCAATAACAAACATTTGCATTATTGCTCTCCAATGGACAAAGTTGTTACCACAGAAGAGTGATGGTCGAGATGTGGATCTTCCTTGAGTGAATTCTCCATCACCTACAGAGTTCATGATTAGTCTCAATTATGGTTAAATCAATATACGTGAGTCTAGCTCTGATACCATTTGAAGAACGGTAAAGGTGAATAATAAGGATATAAAGGGGGGTTGATGTAACACCCCAAATTCTCAGAACTCGGAGCATTACTGGTTAGGACCTCACAATGGGTCCCGACCTAAGTTTGACAACAATGTTACTAGGATCTTGCAACAAGACACAATAAGAAAAAACGAAATTTCATAAAACTGTATTTTAAAGGGATGAATGCAATAACGTCTAATAGCCTATATTACTTAAACAACGAAACATACTAACTGTCTTAACAAGAGGAAAAGATAACAAAGCAACAACCCAAACCCCCACTCTAAGAGTACGGAGACCCGGCTGACCACTACTTCCGGATCACTCAGCTATTGTTCTAACCTGTACTAAATCTAAAAACACAACAAAACAACCATTAGCTAGTTATCTAAACATTAGGAGAATAATAATAGCACACACACACAAAATAATAAATACTCATCATGCTTTCAAACAATCCATTTATTATCTTCATTTAAGTCATTCACTCTAATGATACTTATTTTGTGACACGAGGGATTCCCAAACCTCGCCTCCGCCCCCGTGTACCCATCAGGAGTGGATCCGATGCATCTCACCGTGTACCTGTATGGTCTGGGTATAGAGAACCTCCCAGTCTCCTGGCAGAGCTGGGCAGTGATGTCACGGCCCGTTATACATACACTTGGGCCTTAACACATAATAACAACGGTCGTCCTAACAAGTTGTTATTATAACACACATGGTACACACACCACTATTATCACTCAACCCATATCCAGCAACCAGCTAAGTAAGTCGCAAGGACTTACCTGAATCAAATCACAACTCTCAAAAGTCTCAACTCGGTCTGCAACCGTGGTAACTCAATCGCCTGTCAAACAAGGCATGTGGATCAAAATCACATCTCATACTCTTAGAAGTTATAAACTTCTAAGATGTACAATCTCATGAAGAGAAATTACGAAACAAGCTCTCTTAAGGTAAAATGACTATTTTACCCTTGATCCCGAAAACTCCGAGAAAGTCTATCATTTAGTTCTAATATTCTCTTTTAAAACCTATTTCTATAATCTAGTTCTCATGAGGTAGTTTGTTGAGGATTTATAAGTGTTACCAAAATTCTTAGTTTAAACAAAAACCGTTAAGGTCCGACTTTGGGTTAAGATCCAAGGCTTGAATAAAAAGATAAGAAATCCGGAATAAATTTCTATATCTTCTATGATATGCATACTTGACATAGGGGCAAAGATCTCAAAACAAAACTCAACTATCACTCTCCCATAAATCTCACAAGTTGGAATAAAAGCTGAATTTTCCATACTTAGCCAATTTTCCTCTGCTGTAAAAACAGCTCATCTGTCATACTTTGAGTCCTTATAAGTTCTAATCCGACCGTTAACTTTCTCCCAAATTTTAATACAGTAAACCTCATATTTCTATCTACAAAATATCAAAAAATCAACGGTGGATGTTCGATCTAAGTTATCAAAACTGGCTCCTAAAAACAGTAGGTC
>BSUD01000004.1:96181807-96394903 GCA_033239045.1 Fagopyrum esculentum | reverse complement strand
CACTCATATGTCTTGAGCAGCCACTATCCAATATCCATTTATGCTCCATAACCTTGGTGATATCCTGCAAAACAACAAACAGTAATCTTTCCGGGTAGACCAAATGACATATTTTGGTCCATATTCAAGTTCAATCATGTTTGGTGGTCTAGTACCTTTAGGAACCCATATTTGTTTAACTTGTTTTCTTAGACATAGAGAATAAGTGTTTCTAATGATGTAAGGGTCATTTCTTCTATATGGACATGTTGATTTTACGTGACCCTTTTTACAACAACAGAAACATGTGAAAATGTGAATACTTCATTTAGCTTTAATAAAAGTGGTAGTTGTTTTTCTAGGAAAACTTACGTGATAACCTATACTATTTTTGTTAAGAGAAGATTGTTGTTCAGCCATCATCCTTTCGAGATTGGTTTCAAACGAGTGAGTTTAATAAGTGCAGCCTTCTGGTCTTGACACGTCATAGTTAGATCAACCTTCTCTTTCTCTAGATCGATATAGTCTCGATGGAGAGAAGACAAATTGCCCTTGAGAATTGCATTGTCAGTTTCCAAGGCCTTGATATTGTCATCAAGGTCTAACTTTTCAGTGTTAAGATATTCAATTTCCAAAGACATCTCACTTAATCTTTTCTCTTGTTTAAGAAGCTTTTCTCTTAAGAAACTTATCCTTACCCTAAGTTCTTTATCACATATGTGTCTTTAAGGAATTGTGTGAGTTCAAGGTTAGATTGCGACATAATCGTACTTACCACACCATCAACATAGTGACTTGGATCGTCTTCATGATCGGCCATTAAGCACAAGTTTTCTTGTTCTTTCTCATCTTTTGACTCATTTGTTGAATCTGAGTCACTCCATGATGCTACCATAGCCTTCTTCTTTCAATCATTCTTCCCAAAGTTGTTCCTCTTCTTTTGTGGGCAATCCTTTACGAGATGATCTGTTTCACCACATTCAAAACAAGTCATTACTTTAGTTTTCTTATTAGGGTTAGAAAACTTACCTCGAGGTCTTGATGATCGCGGAGATTTTTTGTTGTTTGCGAAGTGTTTCTTCATGTGAAGAATTTTTGCAAGATCAAGGCAAATGGATATTCCTCATCTTCATTATCACTGTCTTCCTCCTTTGATGACATGTCATCCTTCTTGGATCTTAGGGAAAGGTTCTTTGTGTTTGATGGGAGATCTTTATCTTCTTCACCAAGAACATTTCATGGGTGATTAGCTTTCCAAGAAGGTCGTCCAGAGGAAGTGTAGTGAGATTTTGAGCTTCTTCATCAGCGGTCACTTTTGGTCCCCACTTAGCTTTAGGTAAGCTCCTTAGAACCTTCCTTACTTTTTCTTCATTTGTGAAGACCATTCCAAGTGAATCATGATTGTTCAGAATCTCGGTGAACCGTGTGAGCATCTCCTTGACCGACTCATTTGAGTTCATCTTGAATAGCTCGTATTGTCTAAGGAAGATGCTTATCTTGATTTCTTTGATTTGACTTGTTCCTTCGTACGTGACAACTAATTTGTCCCATATTTCCTTTGCACTCTTGCATGATGAGACATAGTTGAATTCATTTGCATCCAATCCACAATAGAGCAAGTTCATGGCCTTGTAATTCTTTGAAACACTATCCAAGTCCGTTTGAGTAAAGTCGGCTTCCTTCTTTTCGACTTGGACTCTTTCCACCGTGGTGGTTGGGATTTTAGGGCCAGTTTGAATGATACTCCATAGTTTCATGTCCTCGTCAATAACAAACATTTGCATTATTGCTCTCCAATGGACAAAGTTGTTACCACAGAAGAGTGATGGTCGAGATGTGGATCTTCCTTGAGTGAATTCTCCATCACCTACAGAGTTCATGATTAGTCTCAATTATGGTTAAATCAATATACGTGAGTCTAGCTCTGATACCATTTGAAGAACGGTAAAGGTGAATAATAAGGATATAAAGGGGGGTTGATGTAACACCCCAAATTCTCAGAACTCGGAGCATTACTGGTTAGGACCTCACAATGGGTCCCGACCTAAGTTTGACAACAATGTTACTAGGATCTTGCAACAAGACACAATAAGAAAAAACGAAATTTCATAAAACTGTATTTTAAAGGGATGAATGCAATAACGTCTAATAGCCTATATTACTTAAACAACGAAACATACTAACTGTCTTAACAAGAGGAAAAGATAACAAAGCAACAACCCAAACCCCCACTCTAAGAGTACGGAGACCCGGCTGACCACTACTTCCGGATCACTCAGCTATTGTTCTAACCTGTACTAAATCTAAAAACACAACAAAACAACCATTAGCTAGTTATCTAAACATTAGGAGAATAATAATAGCACACACACACAAAATAATAAATACTCATCATGCTTTCAAACAATCCATTTATTATCTTCATTTAAGTCATTCACTCTAATGATACTTATTTTGTGACACGAGGGATTCCCAAACCTCGCCTCCGCCCCCGTGTACCCATCAGGAGTGGATCCGATGCATCTCACCGTGTACCTGTATGGTCTGGGTATAGAGAACCTCCCAGTCTCCTGGCAGAGCTGGGCAGTGATGTCACGGCCCGTTATACATACACTTGGGCCTTAACACATAATAACAACGGTCGTCCTAACAAGTTGTTATTATAACACACATGGTACACACACCACTATTATCACTCAACCCATATCCAGCAACCAGCTAAGTAAGTCGCAAGGACTTACCTGAATCAAATCACAACTCTCAAAAGTCTCAACTCGGTCTGCAACCGTGGTAACTCAATCGCCTGTCAAACAAGGCATGTGGATCAAAATCACATCTCATACTCTTAGAAGTTATAAACTTCTAAGATGTACAATCTCATGAAGAGAAATTACGAAACAAGCTCTCTTAAGGTAAAATGACTATTTTACCCTTGATCCCGAAAACTCCGAGAAAGTCTATCATTTAGTTCTAATATTCTCTTTTAAAACCTATTTCTATAATCTAGTTCTCATGAGGTAGTTTGTTGAGGATTTATAAGTGTTACCAAAATTCTTAGTTTAAACAAAAACCGTTAAGGTCCGACTTTGGGTTAAGATCCAAGGCTTGAATAAAAAGATAAGAAATCCGGAATAAATTTCTATATCTTCTATGATATGCATACTTGACATAGGGGCAAAGATCTCAAAACAAAACTCAACTATCACTCTCCCATAAATCTCACAAGTTGGAATAAAAGCTGAATTTTCCATACTTAGCCAATTTTCCTCTGCTGTAAAAACAGCTCATCTGTCATACTTTGAGTCCTTATAAGTTCTAATCCGACCGTTAACTTTCTCCCAAATTTTAATACAGTAAACCTCATATTTCTATCTACAAAATATCAAAAAATCAACGGTGGATGTTCGATCTAAGTTATCAAAACTGGCTCCTAAAAACAGTAGGTCGAAACTAAGAAAAAGAGTCTACAATTTTGACCTCAACTCAATCCTCCATGTCCATATCTTTTCTTACCACCTAAACTATACAAGGCTCTACTTCAAGGCTCTATAGAAGTCCCATATCAAGAGTACACACCCTACTGCTTATCCAAATTACACTTAACACCCTATCAATCTAAGGCTAAATTGCCATCTTCGATCGAGTTTACATAGGTAGCACGGAACACACCTGAAACGTTGCAGTAGACTGACGATGATCCCGTCCTCCAGTGTTTAATGTGTGATTCGGGCTTCCTGGACCTGCTATGCTCGTACACTGGCCGAACTACACTCACCACATGTGCACAAACTCGTCATGGCGTTGTCACTGTTGAAATCCGAGATACACAAAACGTCCAGTGTTGTTACTACATGAAATCAGAGGGGAACGAAGAGGGGTAGGAGGGGGCGGCCTTGGGCTCACCTGGTGGTTGACGGAGAAGATCAAAGAGGTTCCGGTTGCTACTAGTGTCACTGCAAGACCCTCTGTCGGTCGCGCTCGACACAGATCAGTAGCGGGAGTAGGAGCAGTCCCTGCGGCTCGTCGGTTTGGAGTTGTCTGGAACGCTGGAGGTTGATGTTGCGGTTCTTGCGAAGACGAGGTGTACAGGAGGCCGGCGTCGACTCCCTCTCTTCAGCCCGGTTCGCTGGTGTCCTTTCCGTCTGCAGCAAGGTGCAATAGGTCTACTCGGTTAACACTTCTAGCGTCTCTTGTTGGCTTCTCGAAGGTTGGAGTGCGTCGGCTGAACAGCACCAGGTTGCTCGAAGGTTGGGTTGCGTCGGCTGCTGCGCTGGCGACTGCATGTGGTCGAGATTGGCTGCGTTGAAGGTTGGCAAGGGAGAGTAGAAGTAGGCGCTGCGTTTCTCATGTTTGCACTGCAAACCTTTGCTAAGGTGATTAGGGTTAATTAGGTTAAAAAAATTAAGGGCAGATTAGGGTAAGGTTTGGGCCGGCTGAAGGATTACTGGGCCAGCTGTTGGGCCTGCTCATCTAATTAAAAGATGAGCTGAATGGATAAATCGTTACTCGCACGGAACCGCTCTTCGGTTTTTAAAAGGTACGGGATTATTTGCGGTTACATAAACTATCATTTTATGTGCATCAAGGTCACATAAAATCATAGAATTTAATATTGTTTTATTTATTTATTTATTTATTTATTTATTTATTTATTTATTTAAAAGAATAAAGGTTGGCGGATCGGAATCCGGTCTTATCGGATTTTAAATGAAATTTAAAATTTTCCGGGTATTACAGTTGAATAGAGTATGAGAACTTTTCGCAAAAGTTATATCAAGGCTTTGAAACTGATTGCAAGGCCTTAAAGTTGATATGTGCGTCTACAAAACTGGTTTTCAAGGGCTTTGAAAGGAATTTCAAGTCCTTCACTCCAAAACCTGCAAAGCAACGTTAGTCACAATATACGTGATAAAAAATGCGGGATTAAAAGATCAATACGGTGATATGTTTACGAAGTTCAGCTCTAACAGCCTATGTCTCCGTCCTAGGGTTTCTTTACCCGTGGGATCTAACTATCTATTATCTGCTCAAAGAGTCCTAGATACAACCTAGAAGAAATCCCCTTCTTCTCTCACTATAGTCAATGCTACGTTCTAGTTCAACTCTAACCTAGCAATAATAGCCTAGTTACTTCGCAGAGTAACACACACTCGAGATTAACACTTTCTAGATATGCCAATGAAGCTCTAGTGTTTTTCTCACTCTAGGGATGTAAACGTTTTTAAGCTAAGAGGAAGAAAAACTTTTGGAACGAATCAAGATGCTTTGATCGCTTGAAGACTTAGATGTTTCCGTTTAAGCTTGGTGTTGTTCTCTTCAATCGTCATCTTCATTTATAGTCTTCTATGGAGAACTCTTCTAGCCGTTGTAACATGACCGTTGTGATGTTCTTCTTTCTCCATGAAAAACAGTGTTTGGTTGAGATGAAGTAGCCGTTGTAAGATATTCTATCTTCTTCATCTACTTCTTCTCTTTGACGCACGTTGAGAATCTTTATCTTCGAGATCTTCTCCTTGAAAGAGCCGTTGAAGATCTTTGTCGTTGAAGCCCTTAGTTCATGCTCTGAGATCTTTCAAGCCGTTGAAGATCTTTGTTGTTGAAGACTTCTATCCTAAGGGTTGTTGAAGAATGTCCTTAGATCCAAGATCTTTGTGTGGGATCCGTTGGAAAGATCTTTGCTTATCCTTGTGCATCGGTTGTTAAGATCTTTGCGAGATCTTGTTGTTGGGGACAAGATCTTCTCTTCAAATCTGTTGAAGATTTTCTTGTTGGGGGTTGGCCGAGATCTTCTCTTGAAATCTTGTTTCAAGATCTTCTTGTAATCCTTGGTAGATATTCTTGTTTTGGTTGTTGAAATTTGAATCTCATATCTTGAATAGCCTTCAGTCAAATCCTCCTTTGTTTTGATTTCCAAGGCCTCCGCGTATATCCCTTGAACTGCTTTCCAAGGGCTCCATGTTTGTCCCTTGTAATGTTTTTCAAGGTCTGTGTTCTTCCTTCGAAATGATTTTCAAGGCTTGCACACATTTAACAAACATAAAACCAAGCATGCAATCTAGATATACAATAAATATTTGTTAGTTTATAAAATTGCTCATAAATGTTAAGTCTTACATCATCCACATAAACAATTCATAATCAAGGTGAAATTATCATGAAAGATAACAACCGGTTGTGTGAGAGCATGCTTTGTGTTTACTTTCTTATATGTGTTTGTACCTTTACTATCTTTCAATTATATAGAATGTTAGCTAACGGTTTATACCGATATTGTAGATGCCCTGCAGGTTAGAGATGTTGTTGAGTGATTCAGACGGTATGGTCAGCCGGGGTTCCCGTACATTATAGACGGGATTGGGTTTTATATTTCTGTTGTTGTATTTCCCTTTTGTTTTGAACTCGGTTGCGAGTCTTTGACGCTCTCCTTTGTTGTTCCTTTGGTTTTTATAACAGTTTTGGTTTTCATTTATTTGTGTCTTGTTGTAAGATCCGATGTTATTGTTGTTACTCTAAGGGTCGTGATTCATTGTGAGGTCCTAGCCTGTAACGCTTCGAGTTCCCAGAACTTGAGGTGTTACACTACCTACGTAGTCATTTGAGTGGCGCAAGTCCTTACGTAGTTCTACAGGTGAAATTTGTTTTATTTGACCATAAATAAATTATCATATTTATAAAATTTTTCTTTTGCGGGTCACTTTGGCAAATAAAATATTTTATGGGATATCTTTTACAAAAGCTTATTTTTGTGGGTTTATTTTGTAAATAAACCTTAGAGTTGAATTGGAAGAGGCAACTTTCCACGTAAATTAATTTTACAACATTGATTTACTTTGTTTTTATTTTCTCATATTTTTCTTTATTTGCATTATTTTGTATAAAGGAAATTTCCATTTATCGAAAGTTTTAAGCTTTTCACCATCTTGCACTTTCATTATTTTGCACTTTGTGTGAAATGTTGTAGTTTTAAAATCCAACAGCTAATCAACGTTGCCATGCTTTTAAACTTGTAAACAATGGCAGTGAGATTAAACAAACTAAAAGTATTGTAGTTAATCATTTAATTTTAGTGGTGATCCCATATTTAGTAGAATTTTTTATGGGTACTCATCAAAGTTTGCAATGTCTAAGTTCTCTCGATTGAGCACTAGGTTTCATTTTGATGAATTTGCCTCATAAATAAACAGTATTCCTTATATTGTACTGCATATTTTGTGCAACAAACAAACGAAAAAAAAGATCACTTAGATCTAGAATTAAACCTCCTTCAAAACAATGATTATGAGTGATAACATGTATTATAGTCTATATTTTGGGACTTGTTTAGACGTTTTATCTTCAATAATCTGCATGTTTGAATGTATATTATGTGATTATATTGTCGTTTCATCTACCTTTACGGGAGTCGAGGTCTACACCAAGTTTCGTTGTAATCGTAGGTAAAATGGCACATTTTGGATCGAAATGGAGCTAAGGAGTGAAGGAGTCATAGGAGCTACATTTAGGAGCTTAAAAGAGAACTCAGGAAGTAAGGAACTAATGAAGAAGATTTGCTTTGGACTAGATTTGAGAGATTTCACCTTCAGCTGAGATTTACCTCGGTCAGCTACAAAGTCACCTCGACCGAGGTGATCTAGAGGAGCGCCCCGACCGAGGCGAATATCTTGACGCGGCGAGATATATTTTATTTGGCTGAGATCTTTTATTTTTGGAAGGAGAGATCTTATATTTTTGGGTTGGATTTCTGGAACGAAGATCATATATTTGGGAGATCTATTTTAGAGATAAGATATGTTTTATTAGGATATTATCTTTTTAAGATATTATTATCTTCGGAAGATAATTCTCCTATATAAAGGGTTGGATTTTCCACAATTCAGTCATCTTCTACACACCCAATTAGGGAGATTTCTTGACTATTTTCTGAAGCATTGAAGGAAGTTTGAAGATTGAAGGAAGGAAGTTCATAGCTTTGAGATAGCTTTTGAAGGAGTTTGTAAGACTTTCTTAGATTCCTTTGGTTTGTTGTCTTTGTTTGACTTGTGATTCCAAGGAATGCTGATTTGTTTGATATTAGATTCAGTTATTGAAGCCTTGTTCATAAGGTTTTTGAATTCAAATATTCATTCCCTTCTCATATATTTGATTATTGCTTTCATGATGATGAGTGACTAATTTCCTTGTGCGATTGTAGGGTGATTGGTTGAAAGTTGTGGGAAAAACGATGATAGAATAATCTTAATCCCAGTAGGACCCTGAAAGTTCAAGTCTTTAACCTTAACCCTAGAACATCTCGTTCAGTCGATGAACATCTCGGCCGGGGTGGAACTTGACTGACCGAGGTGACCTTTTCTGATCCGTAACTGAGAGTTAAGTGTTAGAGTTTGCCAAATCCTATTCTTATTACACCTTTCCTGGTTCAATGCAAGCCTAGGATGAGACTTACCCGGTAATTCCTTAGTTTGTTTACCCACGATTATAGGTGTAGGTAATAAAGGTTTATCCTTTATTGGGGTTTGAGTGTGCCTTCATTCCATCTTTGTGAGTTAGCCTGAGACTTACCCGGTAAAGGTTGATCTATTCCCTTAGTTAGTGTGTTGGTTTGAGATTATAATTCCTTTCCTTAGTACCTTGAGACTTACCCAGTAATAGGAGCTTTTGGTTTGGAATTAGTGTATAGTGAGACTTACTCGGTGATCTATTCAACTTTAGAAACACCTTCCCTTTGCAAAATCTCATCTTTGTCCGCTTATCTTGAGATTTTGAGTTGGAACCACAACTAGATGCTTTAATCCCTAGAATTTGCATATTTCCCTTAATTGACCTTATTACCATCTCTTTGATTGCTTTAATCGCTTTTGTGGTTATTAGTTACATTGACAACCTATACTTGCTTTGTTTCACCTAAGTCCCTGAGATCGACACCCCAGAATTCTTGCTTTTACTATAATTGATCCGTACACTGCGGGTTCGCATCTTTTTTTAAAGATATTTCTTGGGATATAAATTTAAAGCTTGCACACACCGTTTGGGGCGAACAATGAGCTTTCAACCATGGATGGAATAAAACCCACGTGAGTTCACTACCCCCAAATCTAAAATGAGATGTTAGAATCATATAATTTTCACCAACATTTGAAATGACTGTAGCGGTTAAAAATAAGTACTTTCGATCCGTTTTACAAGTCGATGTAGCAGTCAAAAGTGAGTACTTTCGATCCGTCTACAAGTCGATGTTGCGGTTGAAAGTATTTACTTTTGATCCGTCTATGAGTTGATGTAGCGGTCGAAAGTATTTACTTTCGAACCAACTACAAGTCGATGTAGCGGTCGAAAGTATTTACTTTCGATCCATCTAGGTTGATCGATGCTTAAGAAATCCTCCAAATCAGGGTGCCCATGAATAAAACAGTTTTCTTAGGTTGATTTTCAACAACAAAAGTGAACTAAGAAGAAAATGATGCAAGTACACATCCGTAAGAAACATGCAAATACTCTTTGAAGAAATAAATGAAGAAGAATCAAATCTCTGGTGAAACAAAATGGGTGGTTAAATTGATTTTGCAACCAAAATCAAAGAGGACTCGAGATTTGAAATGAGAGTTTCAAAGTTAATAGATAAAATTTGGAACAAAAGAAACTGAAAAAAAGAAGAAGAAAATTCAAGCACCGTATAAAATCGATTTCTACCAATAGTTTGATAGTGTAAAGATGATGCTCGAGTTCTTTTATATGCCTTTTGTTTGTAGAATGTAGTTCCTCCCTTTTCTCTCACTTTTTGTAACTTTTTTTGGAGCTTTTCTTTTACGTTTCAGCAACTCCCAAATACGTGAAGGAAGAAGACCTACTTATTGTTCTTTTATTGCAAAAGAAAAAGGAGTTAAAAAATAATAGTAACTCCCTACAACTTCTCAACCTCCCACAAAGCACACGTTTGAGACCTTTCTACATATTTCACCCATTTACTTCATGTTTTTCTTCTATTTTAATTTTCCTTCTCTTTTTGGTAGGCGGTTACTTATTGACCAAAGAAAGATTATTTTTAAGTACTTTTTTTATTACAACCCATGTTCCTTTTCAAAGTGTTTATGTAATTTAGTTGTAGTTATAATGAATATCACATTTTTACAATAGAATACCATTTTGTTTATATTCAGAATCATATAGATATTTAAAGTCTTAGTATAGACTACTAACCATCACTTTTATAAATTAACCAATTTTAGGTAATTTAGCTTTTTGCTAAATTAATCACCTTTTTTTATAATCTCATAAAATAATATCATGAATTTCAAATTTATTAAAATTTACACCAAAACAGTTGTCCCCTAAACTTTGTGCATGTGAGAATAAAACACGTTTAAAGTTCGAGATTTTTTTCTTGTAAGACGCTTCGCATTTGAAACCATTTGGTTTCATTTATGCATGCATGAAAGAGAAATATATTGTATATATTTGAATAGTTCCAACAAAAATTTATTTGGATATGAAATTTACCCATAGTCACTTGGTCAAGAATATGATGTATGGATATAAAACTTTGAACTTTATAGAATATTTTTTTCTTTGGAATTTGTTTTTGATATTTGAAATTTGGTTTGAGGCCTTTTTGTGGCGGACAAGTGTTCAGTTTTGAGATCTTTATGTCATTGGTTTAGAGACTTTGTAGGTATCTCTTTTAAGTTTTGGGGGGCTTCATTGATCAAGTAGTTTGATGACGTTAGTCAACAGGAATTATCCCTCTTTGTTTGAGATAAAAATAAAGGAGTTTTGAAGAATATCAATTTTTGTTTGAGGGTATGTTAAAATTCACATTGCGAAGCAATTGTGAATTTGATCAATTTGAAGGATATCTAAAAATTCATTCCTTGAAAGGATATTTTTTTTAAAGAAATTTGGATTAACCATCAAACTTGAGAATGATGTTCAAAGTAGAGCAATTTAGGCATAGAAGTCTTCAACTTATCATATTCCGTAGACGTATTTTGCTTACTCTTCTTTTCTTTTTAACAAAGTAAAGAAAATGTTTTGTTGGTTTTTGTGGTTGCATCTAGAATTTTGATTATCTAGATTTCCTACGTACCCCCATTGTGAGGGATCAAGCCTTTCGTATTTCTTTTGAGAACCTTTTTTTGCTTTAGCCCTTTTTTCTATACACATTACCAAAATAACTTGAACCCACCTTCTATAAAGGGTTTTGCAAGTTATTTCACTATCATTCGTGTACAATGGCTTTTTTTCTTTTTTTCTTTTCATTTTTTGACTTGTTTTGCTTTGTTTTTAGGCTCATCAACATATTCAAGCCTTTGAAAAACAAAATCTCTTGTTGCTCCACTTGTTGAACCGGCTTCAAGCATATCAAATACCAAAACCCAAGATGTTGATGCTTTTTTTCGATAAACAAGTTTTGCTCCTTCGAAGTTAATGTCATAGGCTCTTCAAAACTCGATGTCAATATGCCCCTTCGTGAGAAACTTTTAAGTTTTCAATATCATTCTCATTATAGGGCTATATGAACCTTTTCTTTTTTATAAGAACTTTGAACTCTTCACTTTTACTTTGAGCTTTTTTCTTCAACTTCCTTCAAAGTGATTTGGATGGAGGATTATTGGCTTCAACTCTTGACATGTAAGACCCCAATTTCTACCTTCACCGCCCCCGCAGTGAAGAAGGCCGCCCCAGTGGCAAAGGTGACTGTCACCACCCCCGCGGTGACAAGGGGCTGCCTCTGCGGCACGGGCAATCCGCCCCTACAGATTTTCCACAGATGGTGCCCAATCTGTTTTCGTCCGTTTTATCTTCCTTCCATAGATAGAATATCCGATCTTCTATCTTATGGGCCGGCTTCCTTATCTTATTCCAACCCTAGAACTCCTTTCCTTCTATTTTTCCGACCATTTTCTATATATGCCCGTCTTTTCCTCTTTTCCTTGTTTCTTGCTTACGCTTTCTTCAACCCTCGAGTGCTGCAGCCTTGCCCCCTATGATCTTGCTGAACGTGTAAGCTCTTCCTCCCTTGTTCTTCATCACATTTATGTGTTGTTGCACCTTGCTTCCCTTCTGTTTCGTTTCCCCCTTCGTTTTCTCTTTTCTTCTTCTCCAAGAATTAAGCTTGATGTAACACCCGGAATCCGCGGGATATCGGGATGCTACGGGCGAGACCTCACAATGGGTCCCTACCCTTAGCCTGACAACAATCTCACTGGACCTTTGCAACATGGCATAAATGAATGCGTAAAACTCAAATAGTTTATGATGTATGCGAGAAAAGAAAAGAAGGGATATAAGGGGGAAACTCAGTCGAGTCCTCAAAACGACGCAAAACAATATAGAGATCCAAAACCGTACAACTTAACATAATCCAACAATACAAAGAAAACACAAAAACGTCCCCGTCCTATAATGTATGGAGACCCCTCGGCTGTCCACTTCTCCACCTCACTCGGCGGCATCCCTAACCTGCAAGGCATCTACATAAACGGTTTAAAACCGTTAGCTCACATTCTAGGCATTATAAAGATAATATGGCACAAACACACTTATAAGAACACATAACACACAACATGCTCATATACATACACATCCGGTTCTTATTCTCTTTTTAGGTTATTCCATTTCTAATTTCATTCGTTTCAAGTGTGACACGAGAGTCTTATAACTCTTGCCTCTGTCCCCGTATAACCAACAAGAGTGTGGCGGAGCTCAACCCGTATACCATGTGGAGTGGCGAAGAAGCCCGCCCGTATACCATGTAACGCCCCGAATCCGGAGGACTCGTGGCGCTACAGGTTGGGACCCCACAATAGGTCTCAACCCTTAGCTTGACAACAATTTCACTGGATCTTACAACAAGGCACAAATAAAGGTCAAAAGAAATACATTTTGATGCAATGATCAGAAACCCGAAAGACAACAACAACGGACTTCAGCTGAAAATACAACTCCAAAGACCATATGTCATACACGCGGCCTACAAAAAATACAACATACTAACTCCAAACATAAACCAAACCAAAAACCCTTGCTAAAATGTACGGACCCCGGCTGCCCACTCTTTCGGATCTCTCGGCCGCTTTCCTAACCTGCAGGGCAATCTACAACAATCGGTATAAAACCGTTAGCTATATTCAAAGCATTATAATCGAGGTGATGGCACACACACACAAATAAACGTAAACACACAACATGCTCGAAGACACACAAACCCGGTTCATTATCTTTTTATTATTAGGTCATATCCCGTTCTAATTCAACTTTCATTTGTGACACGAGAATCACCGCATGATCTCACCTCGATTCCTACTCACCGTCAAGGAATGACACTGATGCATCTGGCCGTCTACCTGCTCGGGCTAGTTACCGAGAACCCCCCTAACTCTCCGCAAGAGCTAGGCAGTGTGTCACCGCCCGTTATCATACACTTGGGCCAAATATAAATATATATAAAGTTGTCTTATGTCCGGTTTAGTTGTTATATCATAAACAATAAACACAAACAAACACACACCAAACATACTAATAAACACATACCACCAAACACACATAGATGCTAATACAAGGAATACGAGTTAAGTAAGTCTGAAGACTTACCTCGTCTTCACACTCAACTCTCAACACCCTCGCTTCACTTGAGAAGAGCCCACAACGTGCTCACAAGAGGATATATATATATCAACAACTCGCTCAACTCATAAGTCTAAGGCATCTCACACAAACGATCTACGCAAGATTGTTTGACTCTCATTCTAAGACCGCATCCTAGAATCTATAACACTCACATCTCCCTCAACGCATGAGGAGATCTCTCAACATCATATTACCTCTCATAAGATCATACTAAACATCCAAGAACAACGTAAAAACCTTTGAGGTCTAACATGCTCCTCACACTCGCCTAAGATCCATAACCACTACTTGGTATTCACTTTAAGTTATGCTAGTTCAACCTAGCATGGTGCTAATACTAAACATAACTAAATCGAGTAAGATCATAATCTCGAGGGAGAGGGTACTCACGTGACGTCAAAACACGGAAGTCGAACTTGGACTCTTTAAGCCTTTATCGGGGCGCTTCCGGGCCTAAAACCAAAGGTAAGAAAATTTAGCTAATACACTAAATTTGAACGGGATATGTAGCTTATATAAAACCTATGGTAAAACTCGTTTTTCCAAAACCAAGGTGAAAACCGATAATACATTTTTTGGGCAAAATTAACCATTTAGAAACTTGGGTCATAACCCGCAAGTAAATCTTTGGGTCATATTCGAAAAATAATCGAACAAAGGGCATAATAGTTAAATCTCCAAATTTGGGTCATAAACCATAAATAATATATGGGTCCATTTATGTAAATAATTTATGCAGAGGGTATATTGTTAACATTCCAAAATCTGGGTTCAAAACTGCAAATACAAACAGTGGGTCACTATTGTAATTATACCAAAACTTGGGGGCCCGAATGCAAATAACCCAAAAGGGTTTTCTTAGGCTTCTGTTGAAGGCGGACCAAGAGTACAGGCGGCGGTTGGCTGTCTCCCTGTACGGCGGAGTCCGAAGGCCGGCGAGGGTGGCAGAGTGCAGGCGGCGAGGTGCTCTAGCGCGACGGAAGTTGGGAGAAGGGAGGAGAAGGCGGCCCAGTCGGCGGCAACAGAGGCAGCCCGAATCTGGCGACCTTAGCTGTTCCTTGGCGGCAGTGAGAACAGAGGAGAAAGGGAGAGAAGCAGGCGGCTCCCTGGACGGCGATGTAGCTCTGGTCAGCAGCGGCGGGGTCGAGTCTAGGAGACGGCGGAGCAAGGCCAAGGAAGAAGGGCGATGGATGGGTGAGGCAGGGCTCCGTTCTCCAGTGCGAGGGTGCAGGCAATTGCACAAAGGCGAGAGAGAGATGGAGAAGGGGGAGGGATGTTCGATCGCCAGGGAAGAAAAGGGAGAAAGAGAGGCTCAGGCTGGGTCATAGGAGGCAGAAGGGTAAGCAAGGGTCGGTTGTAGGGTAGCAGGGAGAGAAGAGCCGGAAGCGAGGTCGAGAGGTCGGACTGTGCATACTCAAGAGCACTGCAGCTCTGGGAACGGCGCTCATCTGCCAGGGAGAGAGAGAAACAAAAAAAAAAAGAAAGAGAAAAGGAAAATAAAAAGAATAAAAAGAAAAGGCTAGGCTCATTTTCAAAATTCCGAACAGGATTTCCGAATCGAAACAACTTCCGACCCAAAAATATAAATATACCCGGGAAAGCTATTTTACGACGTAAAATACTTTTAAAATAAAAAGATTAAAAATAGAGAAAAAAATATCGATAAAAGTCGGAGAGAAAAGAAATAAATAAAAAAATAAAATAAAATCGAAAATGCGCCTAATAAACTGGGCGTTACATACCATATATGGTCTGGTCGCAGAGAACCTCCCAGTCTCCCTCGGGAGCTGGGCAGTGATGTCACCGCCCGATAATAATAGTAACAATGGGCCAAATAATAAATATAGTCAAGTAGTCCTAATCCGGTTTCTTGATCAAAAGCGATAAACACACACCACCATAATGTAACCAAATAATGCGTAAAAGCGGCTAAGTAAGTCCGATGACTTTCCTCGTCTCAAAGCTAAACGAAACCGATATCACTCTCCGAAGGAATATAACCAAAGTATGTTCAAGACAAGACACAATAATCAACAACTGCTAACAAGCTAGAAGTCCTTAGACTTCTAGTCCTATATCATCTTACTAGATCATACACTCTCATAATCTAGGATACACTCCTAGCCCTCATAAACTCACGAGATCTCAACTATAGCCCCAAGTGGTAGGATACTCTCCTCCTAAACTCTGCAATCTCTACCAACATATGAATACCACCTCAAGTCTCACAAGATCAACCACGAGGCTCACAACTGTATAACAACTCAAGATCACACACCACATGTTATAGAACATCAATAACCTCAAACACACACCTAAAGGTTCCAAGCCACTACTTGACATTTGCCCTAAATTATGCTAGATTCAACCTAGCATGATTCTACCACTAAGCATAACTAGATCGAGGAAGAAGGTACTCACACACGATCCAAGGTTGAAGATGATCTACGGACGTCGAGATTGGATTCGTTGGTCTATAACGTCCGCTTCCGAATCTAAAACCAAAGTTAAGGAAATTAACTTAAACGCTAATTTTTGAAAGGAATATTTAAACATTTAAAACCTAAGGAAACCCCTCTTTCAAAACAAGGGTGAAACTCGCATACATTTTCCAAGGTGATCACAACAATTTATAAATACGGGTCAAACCAAAACAATTTTCCGGGCAACTTAAGAAACTCTCAAAACTTGGCCATTTCTCAAAATAAACTTTGGACCCAAACCATGATTATACACAAGGGCAAAAACCGCACATTTCTTGAAAATAGGGCCAAGACTACAATAAAACAATTTGGGTCCATTTATGTAATTAATTCTGTAGGAGGGTATATTATTCACATCCAAAAACTGGGTCTAAAACTGCAAATACAAAACAGTGGGTCAAAAGTGTAATTAAATAAGAAAGGAGGGGTCCGAATTACAAAACAACAAATAAAACAAGCAGCTCCTTCAACCTATATTGAACACGACAGAGAAAGGAAAGGGGGGAGGTTCTGGCGGCTCAGTAGGCGGAGGAAGGGAAGAGGGCCGGCGTCGGTGCAGGCGGGGAAGGAGCGGCGGCCGGCGACAACGTCGTCTCTCCTTGCAGCAGAAGAGTAGGGGAAGGGAGAAAGCGATTTGTAGGTGCACTGAAGGGGTCGAGGCGGCGGCAGCACATGCTGGTAGCTCCGGTGGGGTCGAGGCGGTACGGGCGGGGTTGTTTCCGGCGTGACAGGAGGAAAGCGAATAGGGGAGGCGCTGACGAGATCCCGGGCTTGCTCTGCAGTTCCTAACCAAAGGTGAAGCGAGAGAGTTCAGCGTTGAGGGCAACAGAAGGTAGAGAAGTGAGAGCTGGCTGATGATGCAGAAGGATAGATTGAAGGTCACTGCATCGAGAGGAGAACGAGGAGCCGGGTGGCCAAAGGCCAGCCTGGAGGGCAAAAGGGCTAGGCGGTAGGCGCAGACGGCGTGCAGGGCTATGGACGGAGAGGAACGAAGAGTCAGCCTGCCCCTTTCTCTTGCTGAGCGAATCACACCAGCGCATGAGGAAAGAAAAATAAAAAGAAATAGAAGGGAAGAAGGAAAAGGGAAAAAGAAACAAATCAGTTAGAGGAGTGAATTAAAATAACTAACTCGATTAAACATCCGGAACGGGATCTCCGAATCGGGAATTTTCAACTTTTCTGACTAAAAATAAAATACGAAAAATACGTATATGTACACCAAAACAATAAAATACCCAGGAAGATATTTTTATGTCGAAACATAATATAAAATAATAATAAAAAGAATCTCGTGTTACGAATGAATCGAAAGTAGGGCGAAAAAAAACCGGAACGCATCCAAAAGAACGAGGCGTTACATTTGATCCTTGATTCTTGTGGAACGTTCCGTTGTTGATCCTTTGACGTTCACATGCTCCCTTACGTGAGTTGTGAAGTGTGAGAGTGTTGGAAGAGCAAGCTTTGACCTTGTCGTGGTTCTATTGTCATCGAGAAGTCGACAGGCGCTTCTGTCGAAGATCCGCCCCCGCGCCTCTGTAGTGCCGCCCCGCGGGTAGCCGCCCCTGCACCTTGCTCCACCGCCCTTGCGGTTTCTTCTACAGTAACTCTCATTCTTGTGAGTTGCTTCCTTCCTTGCTTTCCTCGTTCCTTTCCTTGGTTCTTATGGATGTTCTTTGCCCCCTGAGTGTTTTTTAAGACTAAGAGACCTTATCTTTTGTAGATTTCTTAGAGATCATTGAGACTAGAAGTTATAGACTTCTAGCAATCGTTTCGGTTCTGATTCTTGATGCCTTGTATAAAATGGTTTTCCTTGCTCCTTTCCTGAGGGAAACTGAATTATTCTCTGAGTTTTTGTTGATCTTTGAAATTACCTTTGAGTGAGGTAAGTCCCTTGGACTTACTTAGCTTCATTCCGTATATTGGTTTGAGTGTTTTGGCTTGTTTGTGTTCTTATTATTGTTATAACGGATAACCAGACTAGGATTCACCTTTATAACCTTAATGGGCCCAAGTGTATGATATCGGGCGGTGACCACTTGTCTAGTTCTACAGGAGACTAGAATATGCTCTTGAAACCCATGCCCACAAGTAACGGATAGTACTGATCTATTCTTGTTGGTAGACGAAATCAGAGGCGAATTTCGGGAGATTCTCGTATGACAAAAGAAGTTGATTTAGTAATGGTTAACTTAATGAAAGATAATAACCGGTTGAGTGCGAGCATGTTATATGTTTATATTACCTTATGTGTGTTTGTGCCTTTACGTTCTTTCTGATATCCAGAATGTTAGCTAACGGTTTATACCGATGTTATAGATGTTCCTCAGGTTCAAGATGCTGCTGAGTGATCCAGATTGTGTGGTCAGTCAGGGTTCCCGCAAATTATAGGACGGGATCGGGTTTATGTTTATGTTATTGCTTTCCATTTTTGTTTTGAACTCGGCTGCGAGTCTTTTACGCTTCCCTTTGTTTAAACATTTGGTTTTATATTGAGTTTTTGTTTTCATTTGTCTGTGCCTTGTTGTAAGATCCGTTGTGTCGTTGATACTCTGAGGGTCAGGACCCATTGTGAGGTCCTAGCCCGTAACGCTTCGAGTTCCTAGAACTTGGAGTGTTACATGACACAACCCTTTTGTTATCACTTGTTTTAAATCCGAATGAACTTTGAATGACCAAAGTTGTTTTTGGAATAGACCGGTCAACTTTCAGTAGAGGAAATGTGTAATTCGTCATGAGAGAGTTCATAACCTTCTCTACCGAGTTCAAGGGGTTTTTGGTTGGCTTGTCGTTTTTCTTTTGGTGTGTACTTAAACAATACCTTAGAGCACGGATCACCTTCCTCATTTTTCCCTTTGAGAGAAACGTTTGGTGCTCGGTGAACATTATTGGTATTTTTACCATTGACAACCTTCATGGTCATGTTTGAGTTGAAACTAACCTCCTTATAAAACTTGACATCGACATAATTAACACTTTCTCCATGATAAGGGTTTGGGTCACCCCAAATAATCCTTTCATTTTCATTATCATCAGTGTATTTCAAACATTGATGAAGAGTAGAAACAATGGATTTACTAGCATGAAGCCATGGTCGACCAAGTAAGGCATTATAAGAGGTGTCTACATCTATGACATGGAACAAAGCATCTTTATAAAGATCGTCAAGAACCATCTTTAATGTAGTGGTACCGATAGCCTTTTGTCCAACCTAATTGAAACCTTGAATGGTTAGCAAAGTAGGAGATAAACGTGCAGTTGTCAACCCCATTGTCCTTAATACCCTTAATGGTAGAAAATTTACTACGGATCCACAATCCAAAAGGAATCGATTAACCTTTGTATCCCCAATGGTGCATGTAACATATAAGAGCCGATTATGATATTCATTCCCCAATTGAAGATCTTCATCCGAGAATATTATCCAAGCCATGCATGAGGCACATTGAGTTGACGGGGATAGAGGAACATCATTAACCTCCACCATTTCAACTTGATCTTTATAAATATTAGGATCCATAAGAGCTTGAATTAGTGCTTTCCTAAATTCATTTGACATTTGTAGGGCATCATAAACACTCAAATGTGAAGGAATGCGCTTCAAGTGACTAATGACCTCATATTTTACATTCTCTTTGTAAGGAGCTTAATGAAGCGAAACTGGTACGCGAGAAGTGAATTCTTTTTGTAACGCCTCAAAGTCCTCTGTATTTTTCTGAGATAATTAAGGTGTTTCTTTATCAAGACGTTCAAATTTATCACTTTCGAATGTTAATTGGAAATCAATTTTTTCTCCTTTCTATTTTCATTGGGTTTCAGAGATAGAAGTTGACGTCCTGAACGAAAAGAAACCGTATCAACTTCTGGTTCCTCCTCTTCACATATGTCGGCCCATGTGACCATGCAACATTGAACAACTTCATTGCCCCAAAATGCTTAATCTTTTGAAGGTTCTTCATCACCATAAAACTTCTTTGGGACAAAATCTTGTAGGGTAACCGGTACCCTCTCAAGTTGAATGTATTCTTCCTCAAAATCTGAATTTGCCTTCTTTTCCTTTTTCTTTTTCTTCTTTTGGTTTTTCTTGTTTTTCTTTTTCTTGTGTTGTCTTCCGATCATTCTAAACCCATGAGAACTCGATTTTGAAGTGGCTTCTAGCCGAAACTTTTGAGTTACACAAGTTTTCCACTCAAAATCACTTTCAAGGTCAACATCATCATCTAAAGATAGATCTTCGATATTTGAGCACGTCATGATCTCATATAGAGTTGGGATTCCAGGACCATCTCTTGGCATATCAGGGTATGCCTAAACAATCCGGATATCATCAACATCTTCTATTGAAAATTGTACGGGTAGCACCATTAGAGGTAAGGAAACCATGAGAATACCCTCATCTTTATTTGACATTGATGGTTCTTCTAGTGCATTGGAAACCACCAAATTATCCGCATCTACCCGTGAAAATTCCACCTTGACTAAAATGGTTTACAGGTGTTGATGATGAAAGACTTCACACAAATATAGCAGTTGGATATACTAACAATGTACTTGTTTATATTTCTAGATATTTGGTTGGTTTGGATTCAGTGCAGGTTGTATATCTACATGTCAAAGGCCTTGAAGTTGGATTCAAGAACAAAGGAAGATAACAAGTTCAAAAGGACGAAATCAAGGGCCTTGGAACCTAAGGTGCACGGAACAAGGATTCAAATAAATTGAAGATCTTCGTTGAAGATTCTGTAACAAGAAGATCTCATCAACCAAAGATCTTGTCAACCGAAGGAAGATCTCAACCGAAGAATAGAGAATCTTTTCTAGAAGATTTTCTAAACAACAAAATGGCGAAAATATCCTCTCTCTTGATTCAACAGAAGACGAGAAGATCAAGGAGTAAAAGACTCAACGTGTTCGTAGGGGCTGAAGACTTGCAACGTCTACTTTACGATCTTCATGGAAAAGAAGATTGATCTTCAAACGGTCATCTCTACAACGGCTAGAAGACTTTTCCATAGAAGAGTATAAATGAAGATGATGGTCGAAGAAGGAAGATACACAAGCTTACACAGGAAAACATCTTTGCATCCTCAAGCAACCTAATCATCTTCATTCGTTGTTTTTCTTTCTCTCATTCATGCAATAGCTTTATCCCTTTAGAGAGAGAAAACACTAGAGCTCCAATGGAAGATCTAAATACTGTTATACTAGAGTGTGTTACTCTGCGAAGTAACTAGTTTATTATAGCTAGGTTAAGAGTTGAAGCTAAATCGTAGCATTGGCTACATTGAGAGAAGAAGGGGATTTCTTCTAGTTTGTATCCAGGACTCTTTGAAGCTGATAATAGATAGTTAGATCCTACGGATATAACCTGAGATGGAGAGTAGGCTATTTAGAGCCGAACTTCGTAAACATATCCTCGTGTCAATCTTTTCAATTCCGCACAATATATACTTTATAGTGAATAACTTTGTTTTGCAGGAGCAAGAAGTCAAGGCCCTTGAAATAGAGTTTCAAAGCCCTTGAAATCAAAGTTTCACTAGAAGCACAGAATGACATCAAGGCCCTTGAAAGTAGTTTCAAGGCCTTGAGATTTGGTTTGCGAAAAGTTCTCATACTCTATTCAACCCCCTTCTAGAGTATTATTTATCTTATTTATATCACCTACTGGTTCTTCAATTGGTATCAGACCTAGACTCACGTTTATTGATTTAACCATCAGTGAGACTAATCATGAATCCTGTAGGTGATGGCGGATTTGCTCAAGGAAGATCCTCATCTCGACCACCACTATGATGTGGCGACAACTTCGCTCATCGGAGAGCACTCATGTGTATGTTCATTATTGACCAGGATATGGAGCTTTGGAGCATTATTCAAAATGGACCTAAAGTTCCAATGACAATGGTTGAAGGCGTCCAAGTCCCAAAGAAGGAATCAGATTTCACACAGGCTGACCTGGACAGTGTGTCAAAGAGTTACAAGGAAATGAATCTACTGTGGATTAGATGCTAATGATTTTAACCGCATCTCATCATGCAAAAGTGCTAAAGAAATATGGGACAAGCTTGTTGTCACTTACGAAGGAATAACTCAAGTCAGGAAAACAAAGATTAGCATCTTTCTCAGACAATACGAGCTATTCAAGATGAATCTGAATGAACCAGTCAAAGAAATGTTCACTAGATTCACTGAGATCGTGAACAATCTGGACTCACTTGGAAAGACCTTCACAAATGAAGAAAAAGTGAGAAAGGTTCTAAGAAGCTTACCTAAAGCCAAGTGGGGACCAAAGATGACTACTATTGAAGAAGCTCAAAATCTCACTACTCTTCCTCTTGATGATCTACTTGGAAAACTCATTACACATGATATGGTTCTTGGTGAAGAAGATGGAGAACTTCCATCCAGCTCCAAGAATTTGGCATTAAAATCAAGAAGAGATGAGTTACCATCTGATGAAGAAGATAATGATGATGATAATGAAGAAGATGCTCTCGCCATGATCTCCAAAGGTCTCGCAAGAATTCTCAAGTTAAAGAAATAATCTGCAAACGCAGAATTTTCACGAGCATCAAAACTCCGAGGTAAGTTTTCTAACTCTAATAAGAAAACAAAAGTACTGACTTGTTTTGAATGTCGTGAAACAGATCATTTGGTGAAAGATTGTCCACAAAAGAAGAGGATCAACTTCAAGAAGAATGATCGAAAGAAGAAAGCTATGGTTACTTCATGGAGTGATTCAAAATCAACAAATGAATCAGAAGTGAAAAAGAACAAGCAAACTTCTGTCTTATGGCCGATCATGAAGATGACTCAAATATGTACATCGAAAATATGGTAAGTACAATATTGTCTCAACCTGAGATTGACCTTAAACAATTCCTTAAAGATATTATCTTTAACTGATAAGGAACATAGAATAAGGATAAATTCTTTAAAAGAAAAGCTTCATGAACAAGATAAACAATTGAGTAAAATGTCTTTGGAGATTGAAAATCTTAACACTACGGAATCGATTTACATTTTCCTGTACAAGAATATGTGGAGCTGAGCATGTCTGGAAGCACAGGAGAACAGAAAAGGAAGATCTTGATGACAATATCTAGTCCTTGGAATCAAAAAACCTGATTCTCAAGGACAACCACTCTTCTTTACATCGAAACTATATCGATTTAGAGAAAGAGAAAGTTGATATGACTTTAACGTGTCAAGACCAGAAGGCATCACTCATTAAGTTTACTCGTTCAAAAGCTAATCTAGAAAGAATGATGGGTGAACAACATTCTTCCCTTAACAAAAATGGTATAGGGTATCATAGAAACTTTCCTAGAAAATCTACCACCACTTTTGTTATGGCCAAAGGAAGCATTCATATGCCTACCTGCTTCTATTGTTGTAAAAAGGGTCATGTTAAATCTACATGTCCTTATAGAAGAAATGATCCTTATATCATCAAAAACACCTATCCTTTATGTTTAAGGAAACAGGTCAAACAAATCTGGGTTCCTAAAGGTACTAGACCACCAAACATGATCGAACCTGAGTATGAACCAAAATATGCCATTTGGTCGATCCGGAAAGGTTGATGTTTGTTGTTTTGTAGGATATCACCAAGGTAAAGGAGCACAAATAGATATTAGATAGTGGTTGCTCAAGACACATGAGTGGAAATAGTTCTTTATTCTCAAATTTAAAGAAGCAATCATCTGGAACTATTACTCTTGGTGATAAAGGAAAGTGTGACATAATTGACATTGGTAAAATTTGCTATAATTCATCCAAATTTATTGATGATGTTTATTTAGTTGATGGCTTGAAATATAATCTGCTAAGTATTTTTCAAATTTGTGATAAAGACAATAAAGTCATGTTTGATTCAGAAAAATGTGAAGTTCAAGACATAAAGACGGGAGAAGTGTTGCTTACTAATCCTAGATGTAATAATATTTATTCTTTGAGTACTAACCAAGTTGCAGGAACTAAGCTAAAATGTCTAAAGGCCTTGACTGATGATCCAAGGCTTTGGCATAGAAGACTTGGCCACGTAAGCATGCATACCATGCAGAAGCTCCTTACAAAATATTTGGTACGTGGTTTGTCAAACCTAAACTTCAAGGTTAATGACCTATGTAAGGCGTGTACACAAGGTAAACAAACAAGAGGTTCATTCAAACCTAAGAAAGCTGTAAGTTCTTCTCGACCTATTGAACTTTTACATATGGATCTTTGTGGACCTATGCGTGTCAAATCTCCCAAAGGAAAACAATACATCCTTGTTATAGTGGATGATTTCTCTCGATTTACATGGATATTTTTTTTACGAGAAAAATCTGAAGCTTTATTTGAGTTTTCAAAATTATGTAAGGAGTTACAAAGTTTGAAAAACCTACCAATCGTTTCTATAAGAAGTGATCATGGTAGAGAATTTGATCAACTAAAGTTTGATTTGTTTTGTGCAAAATATGGTATTTCTTATAATTTTTCAGCTCCTAGAACACCTCAACAAAATGGAGTTGTGGAACGTAAGAACCGCACTCTTAAGGATATGTCTAGGACAATGATTTTAGAAAATAATTTGCCAAAAAGCTTTTGGGCTGAAGTTGTAAACACTGCAAATTATATTTTAAATAGATGTTTAATTTGCCTTATTTTGAAAAAGACTCCTTATGAACTTTTTAAAGGAAGAAAGCCAAATATTTCATATTTTAAACCCTTTGGATGTACTTGTTTTGTTCACAACAATGGGAAGGACAATCTTGGAAAATTTGATGCACGTAGTGATGAAGCTATTTTTATTGGATATGCTTCAAATAGCAAAGCTTATCGAGTATATAACAAACGTACCAAAGTTGTTGAGAAAAGCATTCATATTATTTTTTATGAAAGCAATGATGGTACTTTGAGTGAGAGTTTTGCAGATTTAAATCTGAATCAAAGAGAAGATCACATTTCGGATGAAGAGGAAGATCAAAAAGATCAAGACAAGAATATGCAGGAAAAGATTCAAGATACCAAAGAAAACCCTCAAGACCTTGAAACACACCTTCAAGACTTTGATAACACGATTTATGACGTTAGTTTAGGCATCTATTTAGATAGTTTTTCCCGCTATTCGTGCATAATTTAGCATTAGTTCGTGACGTTCACTTTCAATACATGTATATTTGTCGAGATAGACGTCCACACGGACCCTTGCATGTTTTGTAGGTATTTTGGGAGCTTTTTTAGCCTAATCGATGCATCCGAGGATCGTTCCTCGTGATGACACGTATCCGGGCTCATTGGGAAGCAAGTTAGGAGCTAAGGAGAACACATAGGACTATGTTGGTGCATGCCTTGCATCGAATCATGGCTCAACGATCAAAAGAAAGCTGAAGCACAAGAATCACGGTCATTGGGAGATCCACGGCCGTGGAAACTGCCCGTGATTCCCTCTACACAGCTGGGACAAGTGTCCCACGATCTCCATAACGGACTCTTGCAAATGGTGAAGGCTATAAGTACTCTTGTAGGCTGAGAGGAGAAGGACACTCCCACACCCACACCTTACCTCACACACATTCTCTCCCATACTCTCTCATTTTGGAATTGGATTGGAGCTACTCTTGGAGGAGGAGAAGAAAGACTTCCATTGGAGAAGAGGAGAAGAACACACCATTCTTAGAGTTTTATAGTTTTTAGGGTGAAGTTTGTTGGAAACATTTTCTAGGGTTGTAAGAACGATTTGAACCTTCTTTTGAAGGGTTGTGAGTCTCTCTTTTAACGTTTATTCAGCTCGTTTTTCTTGTTCTATTTGATTCATCTCTCTTTCATTTCATCCTCTTGATATGGAAACCATTCTTATAGTCTCTCTTTTAACATTTTCTAAGTGTTAGGTCGTTAGATTGTTGAAATCCTAGTGTTTGTTGAGCTAGATCTATCCAAGGGTGACCTAGTGTTAGCAACTAAATGTGAGAAGAGACCTACCCGGTGATTCTTGCTCTTAGGTACCGAAGATGATGAACTCTAGGTAGTAGTGAGCCTCGCAAGCCACTACTGGAATGAGTGTGCTAGGATTGATGTTTAGGACTTGCCTTCCCGAGGCTTACCCGGTAAGGAGAGGTTAGATCCCTAGATAACAATCCGGTTTGTGTAGATATTCCAAACCCTAGGCTCCTAGAGACTTACCCGGTAATAGGACCTTAGTTGCGGGATTAGTGGACCATGAGACCTACCCGGTGATTGATCCCAATTTAGAAACACCCACTCCCAACATACCATAATTGATCCAAGGAACGACTAGATAGCTTAAGTCCAATGCCATAACCGGAATTTCTAACCCCTAGAATCAGCTTTTCTCTCTTTGATTACCTATCTTGTGTTTGTGTTTGCTTATTTGAGTTGCTAGCTTAGTTGTTTGATAATCTTGCATGATTTGTGATCCTTGATTGATCACCACAAAACCAAACCCAAAAACATTGAGATTTTCATTTCTTTATTTCTTTCTCTTTTCTTAGCCTAGATTTACACTATCCTTATTCACTATCGATTCAATTTCACCTTAGTCTTTGTGTTCGACCTCGGAATACTATCCTTACTACAAAACGACCCATACACTGTGGGTTTGCTAGGAGTTAGGATTAATATATCGAGTTATAAATTTAAGACTTTTGCGTGTCACAATCTTAGCGTAACAAGTTTTTGGCGCCGTTGTCGGGGACTAGGTCTAGATTGAGTCTTTGTGATTGTTTATAGTGTAGGTCTTTCTTGTTGCTTTTGATCTTGTTTGGCTTGTGTCTTTGCATTTTCAAGACATCTCTCATTCTTTAGGTGCATGCGAAGATCTCGTGGCAAGGATTTAGCTCCATTCGATCCCGAACCGGAGAAAACCCTTAAAGCTAGATCAAAGAACATTAAGAATAAGAAGGAGATGGCCGCAAGAGATCTTCAAGCTGAGTTGGATGAGGTTTTAGAGCAAATTAGGTTAATAGATGAGCTCTTGGAGAATGAAAGGAGACTTGCCAATGAGAGGCAAGAAGCAACTAGGAGGGAGATTGAAGAGATTAGGCAAGCTCTTGTGCAAAGAGAGCTTAATCGTCAACAACCTCCTCCTCCACCACCACAACCGCAGCCGACGGTTAATATTCGGTTTGGGCCGATAATGATTGAGGAGCCACAAACGTTAGGGCAATGTATGGATCCGGCTCAAAGAGTGCACCGTCCGGGTGTGAACTTAGGAGATCCCGCAGCCCATGACTACGAGCTCCTCCCTCAAGTTCTACAAATGATCCGGTATTATCAATTTGGAGGGATGGAAGGAGAGTCCCCTCATCAATACTTGATGAACTACGAGATATTGATGGAGACTCTAAGGCTGCCTAGGTTTTTGAACAACAATCATAAGCTTAGGGCTTTTTCCTTCTCACTTAAGGATAAAGCCTTGGCTTGGTACCAATCGATTCCACTAGGGCGTGTGAGTACTTGGGAGGAAATGACAACCGAGTTCTTGACTAAGTTCTTCCCACCTTCCAAGACTACCGAGCTAAGAGGGAAGATCAATGCCTTTGTGATGAAGGATAGAGAAAGCCTATTCAAGTCTTGGGAGAGGTTCAAGGACCTTCTCCTAGATTGTCCACACCATGGTATACCGAAAATAGAGATTTTGGAGATCTACTTCAAGGGACTTGATGAAGATAGCCAATTCAAGCTTCAATCTCTTTCCGGTGGTACCTTCATGGAAAATAATGTGGATGAAGCTTGGGAGTTTGTAGAGAAACAAGCTTTGGTGATAGAAAAGTACTCCTATAGGAAGAGTGATGGGAGGAAAGCGGGAGCATATGAGGTGAGTGAAGTCACCATGAGTAATTTCAAGCTTGATGCAATCAACAATGAGCTTAAGTCTTTGAGGGAGTTGTGTGCTACAACTTTGAAGAGTCAAGCAAGCCCTCAAGTGCAAATGCAAGCAAACTTGTCTTCCAAGGAGGAAGATGTGAATTACATGGGAAGGGGAAACTACAACAACCATCAAGGCCCAAGGAGCTTCAACAATAACCGGCAATTCAACAATTACCGGCCTAACCACAACCATCCCGGGTTTTCCTATTCTAACCCGGATGGAGCCTTGAACCCTCCCGCTTCCACAAGCGCAGCTCCACCACCTAAGGTTTCACAAGAACCTCCACCCAGATTTGCTCAACCTCCAAAGGATAGAACCGAGATGATGTTTGAGCAATTGCTTGGGAGGTTGAGTGGTCTTGAAAGCACGGTGACTTCCATTTCTAAAGCTCAAAAGGTGTTGGAAGCACAAGTGTTCCAAAAGGCGGGTGAAGCTCATAGAGATCCGGAAAAACTTCCCGGAAGAACCGAAGATAACCCAAGAGGCCAAGTGTTGGCCATCACAACAAGGAGTGGACAGAGCATAAAGGATCCCTTACCTAAGGGAAATGATAAGGGAAAGCAAGTAGTGGTAGAGGAAGAGCCATTGCAAGAAAATGGAGGCAAGAGCAAGGATGATGAGCCAACATGTATGGCACCACCTCCATACAAGCCACCACTACCATTCCCACAATCACGAGCAAGATCTCGTTTGGACAAACACTTCGGTAAAGTCCTTGAAGTTATGTCTAAATTGCATATTAACATTCCGTTCATGGATGCTATTCTAGGTATGCCGGAATATGGAAAGTTTTTGAAAGAAATACTCTCCAACAAGAGGAAGTTGGAGGAGTATGGAGAAGTGAGGATGACAAAGAGGTCCTCGTAATTGATTCAAACTATGAAGGAGGAGATGCCTCCTAAGCTAAGAGATCCGGGATCTTTTTGTGTGTCGATTGGAGTGGGAGAAGTGAAGTATGAAGCCCTTTGTGATCTTGGGGCAAGTGTAAGAGAAGTGAAGTATGAAGCCCTTTGTGATCTTGGGGCAAGTGTAAGCATCATCCCGCTTGCACTTTGCAATAAGATTGGGCTAGGAGAGCCAAAGCCGGTCAAGATGACCCTTTATATGGCGGACCGTTCAATCACTCACCCGGTTGGAATCTTGGAGGACATACCGGTGCAACTCGGGAAGTTCTATGTGCCCATAGACTTCATTGTTTTGGACATCCCGACGGACTATCCGGTTCCTATCATCTTAGAGAGACCTTTCTTGGCCACATCCGGATGTTTGGTGGATTGCAAAAATGAATTTCTCTCTTTCAACATTGGAGAAGAGAATATCAAGTTCAAATTATCCACAATGATGAAGGGGCCAGCCCTTGGTGAAGATGTGTTCAACATTGTCGAGCAAGAGGAGTGTAGAGAAGTTGTGAGCTCGATCTTGATCAAGGACCCCTTGGAGAAGGTTCTTAGGTTAATTTTGACAGAGGAAGGAGTTGAAGATGATTGTAATGAAGAAATCAAGGCCTTAGATGCATTGGAAAAGGAGGCAAGAGCTGAATTTGAAGTACACGAAAGTGTGCTGAAGAGCTGTAGGAATCACGGTCTGGCACAGAGGACCACTACCGTGGTTTGTCCCGTGGAACTCTCTGGAGTGCTCCACGATGCTAGCTTCTCAGATTCCACGCCCTGGGTTTTTCTAGAGGCCGTGATTCAGACCGTGATTTTGCCAGAAAATGCCTTAGTGGTTGATCAAGCTTCAAGGAGCCTTGAGGAGTCTTCCATGGCTTTGGGATCATTTCAACCTACATTATATGGAGCATCTCCAATCGATAAAGGTCCTCCTAAACTTGAACTTAAACCCCTCCCTTCTCATCTTAAGTATGCTTTTCTTGGTGAAGATTCTACTTATCCGGTGATTGTTAATGCATGCTTGAATGATGATGAGTTGAATAGATTATTGCATGAATTGAGATTGCATAGGAAGGCTATTGGCTATACCATTGATGATTTAGTTGGCCTTAAACCTTCTTTGTGCATGCATAAGATCTTAATGGAAGATAATCACAAACCTTCAATTGAATCTCAAAGAAGACTAAACCCCATCATGAAAGAAGTAGTAAAGAAAGAGATTCTTAAATTGCTAGATGCGGGAATCATTTTCCCGATTTCGGATAGTAAGTGGGTTAGTCCCCTGTATGTGGTTCCTAAGAAAGGTGGGATGACCGTAGTGACCAATGAGAATAATGAATTAATCCCAACTAGAACGGTTATGGGATGGAGGATGTGTATAGACTATAGGAAACTAAACGTGGCCTCTAGGAAATATCACTTCCCTCTTCCTTTCATTGACCAAATGCTAGAGAGATTAGCTCAACATTCCCATTTTTGTTACTTAGATGGGTATAGTGGATTCTTCCAAATCCCAATCCACCCCGATGACCAAGAGAAAACTACATTTATATGTCCTTGGGGTACATTTGCATATAGGAGAATGCCATTTGGGTTGTGTAATACACCCGCCACCTTTCAAAGGTGTATGATGGCTATCTTTTCTGAGTATATTGAAAATATCATGGAAGTGTTTATGGATGATTTCTCTGTTTATGGATCTTCGTTTGATGATTGTTTAGCTAACTTGTCTTTGGTGCTTAAGAGATGTGAGGAGACAAATCTTGCCTTGAATTGGGAAAAATGCCACTTCATGGTAAGTGAAGGCATTGTGTTGGGACACTTGGTGTCCAACCGAGGCATTGAGGTTGATAGGGCTAAGATAGAGACGATAGAGAAGTTGCCACTACCTACCTCGGTGAAGGGGCTAAGGAGTTTCTTAGGGCATGCCGGTTTTTACCGGAGATTTATTAAAGATTTCTCTAAGATTTCTAAGCCTCTTACTAACCTACTAATGAAAGATGTTGAGTTTGTTTTCTCCAAGTATTGCCTTGAAGCTTTTTGTAGGTTGAAGAACGCTTTGATCTCCGCACCTATCATGCAACCTCCGGATTGGAGTTTACCGTTTGAGATCATGTGCGACGCAAGTGATGTAGCCGTTGGGGCTGTTTTGGGACAAAGGAAATATGGGCTTACACATGCCATCTATTATGCTAGCAAGAAGCTAGATGATGCCCAACTCAATTATGCTACCACCGAGAAGGAGTTGTTAGCGGTTGTGTATGCATTTGAGAAGTTCCGCTCATATCTTGTTGGAGTGAAGGTCATTGTGTATACGGATCATGCTCCGATCCGTTATCTCCTTACAAAGAAGGATGCTAAACCTCGTTTGATTCGGTGGATCCTTCTTCTTCAAGAGTTTGACTTAGAAATCCGGGATAAGAAAGGGTCCGAAAATTTTGTGGCGGACCACCTTAGTAGACTCCCACCGTTGGAGATTGAGAGAGATTACATCCCGATTGATGACTTCTTCCGGGATGAGAAATTGCAAATGGTGGAGGAGTGCTTGCTTCAAGTGTCAAAGAGTGAGCCATGGTATGCCGACATAGTGAACTATCTCGTTTGTGAGGAGGTGCCACCCGGTTTATCCTATGCCCAAGGAAAAAAGTTCTTCAAGGATGTGAGGCATTACTATTGGAGTGAACCGCTTTTGTTTAAAAGAGGGCCGAATGGAGTCTTTAGGAGATGCATACCGGAGGATGAGGTGGAGAGTGTGATCCGCCATTGTCATTCCTTGCCATGTGGAGGCCATGCTAGCTCACACAAGACATGTGCAAAGGTGTTGCAATCCGGGTTTTATTGGCCAAGTTTGTTCAAGGATGTGCAGAATTTTGTTGTAGCATGTGATGCTTGCCAAAGGACGGGCTACATCTCAAGGAGGAATGAGATGCCCTTGAACAACATACAAGAAGTGGAGATATTTGATGTGTGGGGTGTGGACTTCATGGGACCATTCCCCTCTTCTTGTGGCAACCTCTACATCTTATTGGCGGTAGACAATGTTTCGAGATGGGTAGAGGCAATCGCCTCTCCCGTAAATGATGCCAAAGTTGTGATGTGTTTCTTCAACCGAGTGATCTTTCCTAGGTTTGGAACACCAAGGGTGATCATAAGTGATGGAGGAAAGCACGTCACAAATAGGAACTTCGGGACACTTTTGGCTAAGTATGGGGTGACTCATAAGGTGGGAACACCTTACCATCCCCAAACTAGTGGCCAAGTGGAGATCTCCAACCGGGAGATAAAAGGGATCCTTGAGAAGACGGTTTCTAGAACGAAAAAGGATTGGGCTATGAAGCTTGATGATGCCTTGTGGGCTTATAGAACCGCTTTCAAGACACCGATTGGCACCACTCCCTACAAGCTATTCTATGGCAAGTCTTGCCACCTTCCGGTGGAGAGGGAGCATAGAGCATATTGGGCCATTAGGTGGCTGAATTTTGACCTCAAGGAGGCCGGTGAGAAGAGATTGCTAGATATGAACGCTCTTGAGGAAATCCGGTTGGATGCCTATGAAAACGCCCGGATCTACAAAGAAAGGACCAAGCGATGGCATGACAAACATCTAATCCAAAGGAGTTGAGTGAAGGAGACCTTGTCCTTCTCTTCAACTCAAGGTTGTGGCTCTTCCCCGGAAAGCTAAAGTCAAGATGGACGAGTCCTTATGTGGTGAAGAAGATCTTTCCCCATGCAGCGGTTGAGATAGGAGGGGAGCATTGTGGAGATTTTAAGGTGAATGGGCACCGGTTGAAGAAGTATATCCCGGGAGATCCGGTGGATATGATTGCCCCACTTCACCTTGAGTGAGACGCCCCGAGTTTGGTCAAGCTAATGACCTTAAAGAAGCGCTTGGTGGGAGGCAACCCATTGGTAGCAATCTTTCCCTTTTCGTTTTTGTTTTTGTTTTCATTTTTCTATTTTTGTGTGTGTTTGGAGTTTGTGTGCTAGAGTTTGAGTAGCATGGAAGCCTTGCATGACATGTGGATGATGATGATGAGCCCCTCATCAATTATGGGTGGAGCGGACGCGGAACTTGGACGGCTAGCGGTGCCTACCGCGGGTCCCGACGCCATAACGAACACCTTGAGCTCTCTACCATCGTTGATAGAATCATCCACCATCAATCCACTTGGGTGAACCCAAATACCGAAGTAAACCATTTTACATTGTGAGGACCCTCTTTCACTCTTCTTTACTTCATTTACACATTGGGGACAATGTGTTTCTAAGTATGGGGTGGGGTTTTCATGATCACTTGCATGATTAGCATCTAGGATAATTTAATATTGTCACATATTTCATTATGTCTTGCATTTTACATACATATTTTGAAAATTCAAAAATTTCAGAAAATTTTAAAAAAAATTTAGTGCTTCTAAGCTTGGGTATGACCCTTATGATGAAATTGTCTTGTGCATTGGCTATGGATAGCTTTATGTGTTGAATTGATGTATGCATATGTGGACTTGAAGTACTTATCTTGAATCCCATGTGTGAATTGTGATCATGAATGTTTGCCTTGATTTGATTGAGGATTGATGGTCGAAATTACATGCTAGTTCTTGCACACCATTTAGGAGCGATTAAGGCAATTCATCTTTCTCTACTTCTCATCTTGATCATGTTGTTTGAGAACCTCAATTGATATAAAATTTGACCTCTTTTGACCCATCCGGGAATAGGAGCATGATAGTGTGTTGATGTGTGTGAAAAGCAAGTGTGGGGGTGAAGTTGTTGATGAAAGAATGTTGTGAATGAAGTGCTAAATTGTTGTGAAAAGTATAGAAAAAAAATATAGGTTTGGGGACTTTGGTTTTGATGACGAGTAACTCGGCATTGCCAAAGTCGGATAAACCGAATGTCCTAACGAGCTTTGGTAAGTGTGCCCGGTGTGAAGCACCTCGAAAAATAAAAAAAAAACCCCCGAGCCTCGCTAATCACCAAGGTTTCGGCTTTTGTACACCAATGACATTGTCTCAAAAATAAGTGAAAGAAAAAGAAAGTGAAAAAGAAAAGAAAACATAGAAAAGATGGAGAAAATATACACTTGTGATGAAGTTGATCAAAAATGAAATTGTGGAGTTAGTTCCTTTCCCGGATTTGCATCACATAACCTAAAAATTCTCACCTAATCACAACGTTTCTTAGCCTCTTCTTTCCTAAGTCCTTGTGACCTATTTGCATGTGCGTAAGACTTAGTGATCTAGATTGGATATGCTCATGATCATCTTGACTTCTTCATTGTTACCTTTCATGCATGCCTTCTAGTTAAGTATAATTGTCTTTCCATGCCTCCATTTATTTGATGCATGATTGCTTGTCCGTTTGCCATGAAACATGACTATGAAGGTGATCCAATATTAGAAGCACGATTCCAAAATAATTTTGTTTTTTTTTTTCTACATGCATAAATCATGTCATCTCTTAGTCTATAGTTGGGACTTGCTCGGGGACAAGCAAACCTTAAGTATGGGGTATTTTGATAACATGATTTATGACGTTAGTTTAGGCATCCATTTAGATAGTTTTTCCCGCTATTCGTGCATAATTTAGCATTAGTTCGTGACGTTCACATTCAATATATGTATATTTGTCGAGATAGACGTCTACACTGACCCTTGCATGTTTTGTAGGTACTTTGGGAGCTTTTGGAGCCTAATCGATGCATCCGAGGATCGTTCCTCGTGATGACACGTATCCGGGCTCATTGGGAAGCAAGTTAGGAGCTAAGGAGAACACATAGGACCATGTTGGTGCATGTCTTGCATCGAATCATGGCTCAACGATCAAAAGAAAGCTGAAGCACAAGAATCACGGTCACTGGGAGATCCACGGCCGTGGAAACTGCCCGTGATTCCCTCTGCACAGCTGGAACAGCTGTCCCACGATCTCCATAACCGAATCTTGCAAATGGTGAAGGCTATAAGTACTCTTGCAGGCTGAGAGGAGAAGGAAACTCCCACACACCCACACCTTACCTCACACACATTCTCTCCCATACTCTCTCATTTTGGAATTGGATTGGAGCTACTCTTGGAGGAGAAGAAAAACTTCCATTGGAGAAGAGGAGAAGAACACACCATTCTTAGAGTTTTATAGTTTATAGGGTGAAGTTTGTTGGAAACATTTTCTAGGGTTGTAAGAACGATAAGAACCTTCTTTTGAAGGGTTGTGAGTCTCTCTTTTAACGTTTATTCAGCTCGTTTTTCTTGTTCTATTTGATTCATCTCTCTTTCATTTCATCCTCTTGATATGGACTCCATGATTGTATGCTTGATGATTTTGATTGTGATGATGCATGTTGGTGGCTAAACAGATGTGATTCTAGGGTAAGGAAATGATGGTTATGGCTTGGACTATGATAGGATAGACTTAAACGTACCTTTGGATGATTTGTTTGCTCGAACCTAGCCTCTGTAGTAAATCACGGCCTGTTCTAGTAGGTTCCACGGCCGTGGAAGTGATGAACTGACCGTGATTTTGTCTATCTTGCTTGTATTGATAAATCTAAGTGTTAGGTCGTTAGATTGTTGAAATTATAGTGTTTGTTGAGCTAGATCTATCCTAGGGTGACCTAGTGTTAGCAACTAAGTGTGAGAAGAGACTTACCCGGTGATTCTTGCTCTTAGGTACCGAAGATGATGAACTTTAGGTAGTAGTGAGCCTCGCAAGACGCTATTGGACTGAGTGTGCTATGATTGACGTTTAGGACTTGCCTTCCCGAGACTTACCCGGTATGGAGAGGTTAGATCCCTAGATAACAATCCGGTTTGTGTAGATATTCCAAACCCTAGGCTCCTAGAGACTTACCCGGTAATAGGACCTTAGTTGCGAGATTAGTGTACCATGAGATCTACCCGGTGATTGATCCCAACTTAGAAACACCCACTCCCAACATACCATAGTTGATCCAAGGAACGACTAGATAGCTTGAGTCCAATGCCATAACCGGAATATCTAACCCCCTAGAATCCGCTTTTCTCTCTTTGATTACCTATCTTGTGTTTGTGTTTGCTTATTTGAGTTGCTAGCTTAGTTGTTTGGTAATCTTGCATGATTTGTGATCCTTGATTGATCACCACAAAACCAAACCAAAAAACATTGAGATTTTCATTTCTTTATTTCTTTCTCTTTTCTTAGTCTAGATTTACACTATCCTTAGTCACTATCGATTCAATTTCACCTTAGTCTTTGTGTTCGACCTCGGAATACTATCCTTTCTACAAAACGACCCATACACTGTGGGTTCGCTAGGAGTTAGGAATAATATATGGAGTTATAAATTTAAGACTTTTGCGTGTCACAATCTTAGCGTAACATGCCTTGAAATAAAATTCAAGGGGCCTTAAAACATAGTTTAAAGGGTAAATTGACTTTATGGATCCTTTAAGAGTTAATATCCTTTAGATATTTTAATTCTTAAAATATTTTTATATCTTTTATTTGAAACAGATTTGATTTTGGTTTTAAAAGCGTGATTTTCTCAAAGATTTTGTCATATCCCGGATAAAAGGACCTACTTTCTCATCTTTTTATTCTTTCACAAGAAACTCTATTTCAAAATCTTTTGATTTCTCTCTCAAACTTTCCTCATGGCACCCAGAAGCAAGAGATCTGCTCCTCCATCTTCCATAAAGAAAGTTGTTCAGAATTTTTCAATCGCTAAAGAAGAAAAACCTTCTGAAGATCTGGATACATCTTAGATTACCGGTCTTCCGTCATCATGGTTCATTAATTTTCAAGCATCCGGATCTTGGCTTGATGGTTTTCACAGTCGACCGCTCTGTATGTATGATTTGGTGGATACTGATTTTCTCGATACTCTCAAGATACCCTGCATAGACAAGCTGAAGAGTTCGATTATCTGGAAGGTTTTAAACCTTGGAGATTTTGCTTTTCCACGGCTCACGAGACTATTCTATGTTAATCTCACGACAAAAAAGGGACAAAGGGTGTATTACTCTTGAATCTTCAATCAAAGGTACTCCGATTTCACTCACTCCTTCCATTTTAAGTGAAATTTTAGAAATTCCTACAGATGTTGTATTCAACTATCCTTCAAGATTAGAGAGTGTTCGTATTGCTAAGGAGAATTTTCTGGTTCCAAACTCAAACTCACGTCAACTTACTCATACTTCTCTGACTTTAGAGGCTAAAATAGTGTTCACCATACTGGTTCGATGTGTAGTTCCTCGTGCAAACTCAAGAGAGATCTTGACTGATCAATCTCTGAAATTAATCCATTTGCTTATGTCTGATGTGGATATAGATGTGCCTAATCTGATTCTCAATCATATGCTGCATTATGTCAACTCTAAGAGATCTATTCTCTTTCCTTATGGAAATTTGCTGCCTAAGGTCTTTGATTATTACAAATTTGATACATCCTCTGAGGAAAGACAGTCTATTAACAGCAAAATTGATGAGAATTGCTTAGAACGTTTGGGGATTGAGAAAACTCTTGCATGAATATGGACTTTAAAAGGAAAAGGAGTTACTCAAAATCCAAATGAAGAAGTCAAACCTTCTCCTACTCCGGAAATCAGGTTAGAGGGTTGTGAAAAAGAAATAGTTTGTCTCAATCATGAATTGTCAGATTTTTAGTTTGACGCCAAGAGGAGAATGGATACAAATTTCGAGTTGTTGGCTACCATAAATGCTAAAGTCAATAAAATGTATTTGATGAATGCTCTTACAATAACTACAATGGGAAGCATTTTGCCCATACCTGAAGATGTAGCACAACATACTCAAGAGGAGGTTGAGAATATGTTCATGAATTGTAAAAGGCGTGTACAGAATAAATCAATTTTGTACCCAACTCATGAAGAGCCAATGTTCTTGCCCAAAGTTGAGTATGAAGTAGTTAAATAGAGAAGAGCTGAAGAAAAGAGAAGACGTTTGGCAGCTGAAATGGATGATTGGCGTTATAAGAAAACTTTATCCAAAGGAAAGAGGAAGTTTTATGAGGAGTTTTAAAGCTGACTGGTTTTTCTCTATGGGTTGAAAATACTTTCGTTTTTGGGTCTGTAATCATATTTTAACACTTCCTTGTTTGACTGCTTTTTCTCCCTTGTTGAAAGACAAAGGGGGAGAAATATGATCCGACATTTCGATATACTGCATTCTGCATTTTTAGTTTTGAGATTTTCATATGCATTGCTAAACTAACAAATGCAGGTACGAAAATTTGTGTTGTCTTCCATCAAGGGGGAGATTGAAAACTCCACCTTGATTAAAATGGTTTACAAGTGTTGATGATGGAAGATTTCACACAAATATAGCAGTTGGATATACTAACAATGTACTTGATTACATTTCTAGATATTTGGTTGGTTTGAATTCAGTGCAGGTTGTATACCTACATGTCAAAGGCCTTGAAGTTGGATTCAAGAACAAAGGAAGATAACAAGTTCAAAAGGACAAAATCAAGGGCCTTGGAATCTAAGGTGTACGGAACAAGGATTCAAATAAATTGAAGATCTTCATTGAAGATTCTGTAACAAGAAGATCTCATCAACCAAAGATCTTGTCAACCGAAGGAAGATCTCAACCGAAGAATAGAGAATATTTTCTAGAAGATTTTCTAAACAATAAAACGGCAAAAATATCTTCTCTCTTGATTCAACAAAAGACAAGAAGATCAAGGAGTAAAAGACTCAACGTGTTCGTAGGGGCTGAAGACTTGCAACGTTTACCTTACGATCTTCATGGAAAAGAAGATTGATCTTCAAACGGTCATCTCTACAACGGCTAGAAGACTTTTCCATAGAAGAGTATAAATGAAGATGATGGTCGAAGAAGGAAGATACACAAGCTTACACAGGAAAACATCTTTGCATTCTCAAGCAACCTAATCATCTTCATTCGTTGTTTATCTTTCTCTCATTCACGCAATAGCTTTATCCCCTTAGAGAGAGAAAACACTAGAGGTCCATTGGAAGATCTAAATAGTGTTATACTAGAGTGTGTTACTCTGCGAAGTAACTAGGCTATTATAGCTAGCTTAAGAGTTAAAGCTAGATCGTAGCATTGGCTATAATGAGAGAAGAAGGGGATTTCTTCTAGTTTGTATCTAGGACTCTTTGAAGCTGATAATAGATAGTTAAATCCTACGGATATACCCTGGGACGGAGAGTAGGCTATTTAGAGCCGAACTTCATAAACATATCCTCGTGTCAATCTTTTCAATTCCACACAATATATACTTTACAGTGACTAACTTTGTTTTGCAGGAGCAAGAAGTCAAGACCCTTGAAATAGAGCTTCAGAGCCCTTAAAATCAAAGTTTTACTAGAAGCACAAATTGACATCAAGGCCCTTGAAAGTAGTTTTAAGGCCTTGAGATTTGGTTTGCGAAAAGTTCTCATACTCTATTCAACCCCCCTTCTAGAGTATTATTTATCTTATTTATATCACCTACTGGTTCTTCAACCCGGGATGTAGTATTTGATGAAGTCTTTGGAGATACCAAGTTTTCACCTTCAATCTCGATTTCTCCTTTGTTAATCATCCTCTAAACTATAACTTTTAAGGCATAACAATCTTTGATAGGGTGACTAACAATTTGGTACAAAGGACAATACTTTGGATCATTTGTCCTTCCAACTTCATTTGGCCTTTTTGACTTTGAAAGTGTAAGAAGCTTAGCCGAAATCAACTCATCGAAAATCCCTTGGACATCATCATCGTCAAAACGATATTTCTTTTGCTTCCTTTCCTCAAGAGTGAGTTTTTTAATGGCGTTTTTACCTCTTCCTCTATCTTGATTTTGGAAATTATTTCTCATGAAGACTTTATTTCCAGGTTTAATAAAGGTTACCATAGACTCTCCATTCTCAAATATTTTTCTTCCATCATCTCTTCTAATCTAATTCGCTTGAGGCCGATTGGTCCTTGCATCCTGTCTACCCAATTGTCGTTCAACATTGCAAGCCTCTGAATTAAGGCATCAAAAGAAAGAGGCTCGGCACTACCAACATGCACTGATAACTCAGGAATTAAGTTATTAGTATACATTTGGACACATGCCTCTTCACTTGACTTTTTTGGGCATTGGAGCCTCAAGCTTCGCCATCTGGCGATAAAATCATTTGCAAGCTCATTTGACCTTTGAAGGGTATTGGCAAGATCCATAATTGAGACCTTTGCCTTAGAGCTCACAAATTGAGCTAAGAATGCTTTGTAAATCGTGTCATGTATGGATTGATCCTGGTAGAAGTTGAGTGTACCAAGTAAATGTTGATCCCTTTAGAGATTGGACATATTTTTGGATCAATAAAGCATCACTCAATGCGGTCTCACCACATGCTGAGTAGAAATAAGTCAAATGCTCATGTGGTGATCCGTGCATTCTATCAAACTTGTCAAATTGTGTCTTGTAATGGTCCAGTTACAAAAGCTTACCTCTAACACTGCACCTCTTGGTGGTTGTGAAGTTGAGTGTACCAAGTAAATTTGTCAAGTTGAGTGTACCAAGTAAATTTTAATCTTTGAAACTTTTGGTTGCGTACCCTCATCAGAATAAGAAGTCATGCAGACTTGCTCGAATTTGTCCAACGTGATAATAATTGACCCTACAAGAATTTACCTTAGCGTATTCTTTGTAGAACTATCAATTGTGTGCTTTAATTTTAAAAGCTCATTTGCGACTTCACAAATAATTGCATTGGCTTGCTTTAAAGCTGGTGAGGAAGCCAACTTACGAAGAGGTGCAGTGTTACGGCGGGAACCATTCTTGCGTCTCCTCCTTTTTCAAGCCTTGTTCACCTTCTTAGGAGTGCTTTCGATAGGAATACCAATAGGTGCACCATTCTTCTTGATGATACGAATGATTGACCTTGGGACAACCCTAGTGGAAGGCTTTGTGCCATCAAAGTTAGGAGCATTGTCATTTCCAACCTTGACATAGGCAGGTTTTGTTGTTGGTAAACTCCTTGTTGGGTCAATGCCCCCATGTCCCGAAAGAGTCTGAAAAAGCCATGGACGACTTCGGAGTTTGTGTGTTTGATGCATGTTCCTCCAAACCTTGGAGACTCTTGAAAGAGTTCTTCAATGGGATTTCAGCATAGATTGCATTAGGATCAATGTCAAAGACAACCTCAAATGACTTGCGGCAGATCCATCACTCTCCTTGAATGACGAAAGTATACGGAAGTTCATTGAAGTTCACAAGCTCCCTTGATGCCATTTCCTTGCAATCAAATAAGATCAAACATTAGTATATGTATAACTTAGAGATGAAAAGAAAGAAAAGGTTTCATTGGGCGTGCCAAAAATCTGTTGAATAAAAATGTACACAAATTTACAAAGCACCTTGTATGTTTTATTTGAATACAAATTTACAAAACACTTTAATTTATTTTTATTTGAATTCGACCCTCTCTTTTTTACCTTTTGATTCTAAGTTATATAAATATGGATAATTGATTGATTTTGGTGATTTGGGTTGTATCCGTTTTTCGAAGGGTTGTCTACGTACCTCTTTAAAGAGAATCAAGTCTCACATAGTTAAATGTAGTGTTTTCATGCATCAGAGTATCAAAGTCCAAACCCACCTTCTATGAAGGGTTGTCTAGACGATGACTCAACTATCATTTGCATGGTATTTATATCTCGATCATGCAGCAAAGGATTAAATTAAACCCACATCTAGGAAGGGTTGCTTAATTTATCCCGCTATCACACGCATGATCAAGAAAAGTGATAGGTTATTTATTTTATTATTTTACTTTAAGACCGGTGACCGAATCTAGTTCATAATTTACCAAATTTCCTGCGTATCCTTCAATAGGAATCAAGTCGTACGTATTCCTTAATTGATTGGAATTTTTGTGGTTAAACTCGATGAGTGGATGCTTTATATCGAGTTCATGAATATTTGAGAATTTCGGTTTAATTCCAAGAATTATTTTAGAGTTGATTTTATTTAGGCGGTGCAACTGAATCCAATATTGGATTTCCTACGTAGCTCGGAAAGAGCATCAAGTCATGATGCAGTTTTGGATAAAAGATATATGTTTTGGATTTTTGTATGACTAAACTCGATAAGCAGATGCTTCATATCGAGTCCGAAAAAATTGGCATTTTTATTTTAACGCTAAGAGTTGACGTAAATATGCTTTACTTGGACGAGACGACTGAATCCAATTTAGTTACGCATTAGATTTCCTACGTAACTCAGAAAGATCATCAAGTCATGACGTAGTTGTAAGAGCCTCATTATTTTAGGAGCTGAGTGTGCTGAGTTGGCTGAGCCACCCCTGCGGGCTTTGTGAGCCGCCCTTGCGCCTTTTGTGAGCCCCCCTACGCCTCACTGGATCCGCCCCTGTGGATTAGTGCGACTGCAGCCACCTTTGTTGACCTTGACCCGTGCTTTTGGTTGGCTTATTTTATAAGCCTCCCTTAGCTTCCTGATGAAGGTTTCTCATCTTCTCCAACCTCCATCTTCTCCTCACGTTCATCTTCTTCCCTTCTTTCTTCCTTGATCCTCGTCTTGATTTTCTTTGATCTTAAAAAAGAGAGTTTGTGTGGCTTTAGATGTTAATGATGTTTGATGTTGTTTTGCTGATGTGTTGTGGTAGTTTTGAGGTGGTGTTGGTGTTGATCTTCCCTTATGCTTAGGTTTCAGTTGTGGTAAGTTCATCTTCTTTCTCTTCTTCTTCATCCTTTCTTCTTTTGCTTCTTATCTTCCTCTTTAGCTTAGGATTCACAAGCATAAGCTTGTGTGGATCTTTCTTGAACATTTTGATGTTCATACATGTGTATATATGTATGTGTATGCTTGTTGGGTGGTGAAGAAGTGAAGAGAGTCGAGAGAAGGATTGAAGAGAAGTCGGGACCAGCTCATTGCACACCAGCCGCCCTTGCGCCTGAGTTGAGCCGCTACTGCGCCTTGGATTGAGCCGCCCCTGCGCCTTGAGTCCTCCGCCCCTGCGACTCACTGGTTCAGCGCCCCTGCGCCCCTTGTTTCCGTTGGTGCGTCTAGGGCATACCAAGTGGGCATGTTTCCTTCCTTTCCTTTGGTCTTGGCTTTAGATGTGGCTAGGCTAGTATGGTTAGGATGAGCTTGATGAGTATATGTTGGGAATGTACCTTAGGCACTTGTGCATATGTTGAGGTAATGCCTTAGGCATTTGTGAGTTATGATGTGTTCTTGAGGATTAGATCCGAGTTATAGGATGGTTGTAGTTATGAGGTGTAGGAGATACGTCTCCTTACCTTTGCAGCGTTTGATATTGTGTGTACCTTGCTTATGCAGGCGTTGATCGTTTCCCCAAGGGGAAACTGTGATGTGGTACAGGATTACGAGTATTTCAGGTAAGTCCTTGGGACTTACTTAGCGTACAGTTGTGGATTGGAGTGTTTGTAATGGTTGTGTGTGTTCATATGATTGCTGCATTTATAACCTAAATCGGACTAAGATGACCACTTTATTACATTATATGGCCCAAGTGTATTATAATCGGGTGGTGACCACTTGCCAAAGCTCGCCGAGAGTGGAGGAGGTGCTCGGAAGCTCAGCAGCACAGGGGGCAGGTGGTAAATCCACCCCCAAGCAAAACCTTGTGCTTTAAGGGGGGAAGAGCCGAGGATCTTTAGTTCCTCGTGTCACAAAACAAGTTGAATTAGTAATGGAATAACATAATTAAAGATAATAAATGGATGTATGTGTAACATTGCATATTGTGATTTGATGATGTGTGTATGTGCTATTATTTCATTCTTATTCATTTCTGTTAGCTAACGGTTTATACCGTGTTGTAGTTGATCTGCAGGATATGAGGACTGCAGAGTGAGTCAGATAGGTGATCAGCCGATGGCTTCTGTACACTAGGTTGTTCGTGGGATATGGGATGTGAAGAACCGGTAGGTGAAATAAATAAGTTAAGTGACACTCTAGAAGGGGGGTTGAATAGAGTATGAGAACTTTTCGCAAACCAAATCTCAAGGCCTTGAAACTCCTTTCAACGACCTTGATGTCAATCTGTACTTCTCGTGAAACTTTGATTTCAAGGGATTTGAAACTCTTTTCAAGGGCCTTGACTTCTTGCTCCTACAAAACAAAGTTAGTCACAATAAAGTATATATGGTGCGGAATTGAAAAGATTGACACGAGGATATGTTCACGAAGTTCGGCTCTAAATAGCCTACTCTCCGTCCCAGGTTATATCCGTAGGATCTAACTATCTATTATCAGCTTCAAAGAGTCCTAGATACAAACTAGAAGAAATCCCCTTCTTCTCTCAATGTAGCCAATGCTACGATCTAGCTTCAACTCTTAACCTAGCTATAATAGCCTAGTTACTTCGCAGAGTAACACACACTCTAATATAACACTATTTAGATCTTCCAATGGAGCTCTAGTGTTTTCTCTCTCTAAGGGGATAAAGCTTTTGCGTGAATGAGAGAAAGAAAAACAACGAATGAAGATGATTAGATTGCTTGAAGATGTAAAGATGTTTTATGTCCCTTGCTTGTCCCCAAGCAAGTTCCAAATCTTAAGTACAAGATAGAATGGATTATAAGTCATAAAGATCAATGAAAAGTATTTCAAAACATTTTAATGGTGTGCTCCACTCATAGATCACTCTAAGAGAATGTTTCATGGAATTTAAAATCAAAATATGATCAAAAAATTTTATAAATATAAGAAAGTTGTTCATCTTTGCATAAAATCATAGAATGCATAATAAATCATAATCATCAAAATTAATCATGTATAATCCAGTTTAAACCACCAAGTCAATCAACAAGCTCGAGGTCTCAAGGGCTTTTCAAGAGAAGGTCAAGAAACGTGTGAGTGTGGGATGTATATAGGGAATGTGGTGCTAGAATCCGGGAAAAGGATCTTTACTTCACTTGCTTTGAACTTCAACATCTTCCACCAATAAGCTTTGCTTATTTACTTTTTACTTTACTTCTTGGGATTCATGGACAGAGGTGCACAATAACCGAAGCCTGGGAGATTAGCAATCATCAATTTCTCGAGATGCCTCAAACCCTTGATGCACATACCATGACCCGTTAGGAATATCGTTCAATCCGACTTTGGCAAGACACAAACACCCGGCTATGTGAATGGTGCCGAGTTACTCATCATCATGATTGACTTCCCCAAACCTATTTGTTTCTTTCTAACTTCCAGCCAACATCTCAACTTTTCTTGCACTTGCTTTTCACTTGCTTGCTTCCAAATTCCCGGATAGGTAAAGGGAGGCAAATATGTATATGAGGGGCTAAGCATGATCAAGAAGAAGAAGAGAAGAGAATGAATTGCCTTGGTCTTTCCAGGAAGAGAGTGAGAGAACTCATCATGTGGTGTCAACCTTTAAATTCAACATAATTTGGATAAAAACAAAGTATTAAACATGCCACAAATTTCAAACAAAACATTTAGCAACTTAAACATATTATAAAACCTTTCAAACATATAAAGATTTCAAAACCAATCTGCAAACAAAATCTTCACTGAGGTCATCTCCAGATAAGAAGCACAAAAATCGTTTCGAAAACTTTCTCAGTTAAACCACCTCGGTCGAGATGTTCTAAGTCAACCGAGGTAAAGTACCTCGATCGGTCAGAATCACTTCGGTCGAGGTCATAAATTTTTTTTTCTTAAACCAGTTTTTGACGTTTTTCTCAATCAAATAACCTGTATGTATGCATGTAGTATCAGATAGGCACATAGAGCATAAGAAAATCATAAATATCCGAATCAAGTCATACATCAAATGTCAAATACATATCCGCATACCCCATACCTGGGACACATTGTCCTAATGGGTCAAATAAGTCTAAGGAAAAAGGATACTCACCAGACATAAGCTGAGCTGCATAATAAATAAAGAAGGAAATCCTGCAAGCTCTAATCCCAATCCGGTGGTGGTGGTGGTGGCACGTACGGGTACTGAGAAGGGTCAAACGGGTAGCCCATAGTGTGCTGAAACTGAATCTCAGCCATCCTGCGCTGGTAGTACTGGCTCTCCCGTATCTCCATCATCTCTATGGATAAGGCGGCGTAGGAGTCAATCATCTGATCCGTCAGATCGTCAGTCCAGCGGTGAGCGACGGGATCCCTCTGCCTGCGTACTCTACGCCTGGCGAGACGTGCTGGTGTTGCAGCTGGCTCGACCTCTGTCTCCTCGTCGTCTAGATCGACGAATGGTATACTAGTACCAGTTGTATCTGTCCTTGTGTCCATGGCAGCACCGCCATCATCATCCTCATCAGCCTCCTCCTCATCCTGCTCCTGGGTTGCTGCTATTGCGTCTCTAGCGTCCTCAATAAGAGGAATCCACGCAGTGGACCAGTATTGAGGATCATAAACTGAAAACTGAGATGACCATCTAATACCCTGAGGTGTAGTCTGCTCCCAGGGCATCACCACATATGGCGTAGTGAGTCCACGAGGAACCAGAATCCTCCTCGTGATCATCTCCTGCAGTCCGAACGGCTTGACAGCCGCCACCATAGTACATGCACTCAGATACAATCCCATCTCAGAAGCTAAATGAGTCACTAACCCTCCACAGCAGATGTCTCCCTTCCCCTTCGCCTTGATCCTGTGAACACTACTAGAAACACTGGTCATTAACTACGCTTTGACTTCGACGCTTAATATTGCGTCGGCTGAAATTTCAGTGCTTCCAACAAGCGTTTGACATTTTCGACGCTATACAACGTCGAAAATATTAAGACACTTATTTGAATCGAAATATGTTAGAAAAAACGTCAATATATGATAATGCTCAACTATTATGAACAAAAAGATATATATATTTTTTTAAAAAAAATCCCAAATTTCATTACCCTCTAAGACAATTTGAACCCGCGTATTGAAATTGTTTTCAATAATCTGAAAGATAGAAGCGGGCAAACCTCCATACTCCTCAAACCAAACCTTCATACCCCTCAAACCCTAACTTCTAAAATTAACCCTCAATCACTTCTCTCGATCTCTTCCCCATCTCTCTCGACCTTCTACATTGCTCTTGATTTCTTCCATTGAGTTTAAAAAAATTCCCAAATTTTTTTCAATAGTCTGAAGATCTGAAACCTTCACAATCATTCGCCTGAAAATGAAACTTATTTAGATTCCGAAACTGATGAAGACAATTGATCCAAGGAGCTAAATGGCCACCCCAATCCTCAGGTATCAAATTAAACATAGCAGCTCTCGGTTTGCCCTTCAATTTCAACGATTCGAGATTGGGGAAGCGTTCATAGAGCCGTTGCGGTGTTGTTGAGTAGAAGAAAGCGATAGTCACAACCGCTCGGTATCTTGGTTCATGGATGTACTGAATAACACACTGAATCACCTCAGCAGCCGCTTCATTGCTCTCAATCTTCTCTGTCTCCATTGCTCTCAATCTCCATCGCTCCTGAAATTTCAGCCGACGAAGAAACTTGTCCGTCTTTGAAGCTTCCTTCGAGGTTCTAAGTTTTTTTTTCTGAAGTACGAGTCAGGGTAGCTACTGCGTTACTTCTTTGTTGACGAAGCCCTAGCTAAATGATGCTAGGGTTTTTGCTCCAGATCTAGTGCTCCTCCCTTATGGATATGCGATTGGAAGGGTGTTCATTCCTATTGCTCTCAAACGGGAGACCAAACTGTGTGTTCATTCCTATTGCTCTCGAAGGGTGTTCATTCCTATTGCTCTCTTCTTGATCCTGATAAGCTTTCTGCTTTTGATTTGTTGTCTTTTGTTGTTTATTATGGTAGGTTCACTGTTGTTCACCGAATCTATATGCAAAGGACGTGCTATATGAGCATGGACATCGAGATTCAGAATCCGAGATCATACCTTCCTTTTTCTAGCTGTCATGGCTTCTATGGTATACCTAAAATTTGTTGTTTGCCAAAATTTTTGTATGAATGTTTCCTGAGCTTGCTTGAATATTTGTATGCAGACATCAATGGCATTCATCAGCCTCGTTGTAGTTGTTGTTCCTATGCTATTTGTAAGTCGATTCCTAAATTGCTTTAGTCCGATTTGTGCATTTTGTAGTTTCAATGAAACCAGCCACATGCTACATAATCCAACTTACTTATATGTTTTGTAATTCTTTTTTCCTGCTTAGGCAATGAGGAGAGCTGTGATTTCTTTTGCAAAGCTAGTCGACACCGCCCATTTGGAGCTCCCTATTACAATGGCTGCTATCAGACTCTCAAGCATGTAACTTAGTGATCTTTCATTGGAGTTAAATGATCTAAAGTACTTAGGCTTGTTTGTGTTTCACTATATCATGTTCTTCACTTCATGTATACCATGTTTGTGAAGATTTTAGTGTGGTGTTTTCTGTGTGTTTGTTTTAGACAAGAAATTTCAGAGGGGTTAACAAATTCGGCTCCACCCGTTGAAGCATCCGAAGCTGGAACTACACAAATTGGATCGATTGCTTACTGATAAACTATATGTAAGTCGTAATGCTTAGTATTGTTAAGTGGTTGGGAGATGATATGTTTTGCTGTTGTATTACATGAATGGTAAAACATGAGAGGGCAAATCTCATGTGTATGCTCTGAACTTCCGTTTGAAATAAGTCTTAATGCTTAGTATCGTTTGAAATAAGTATTTAGTCTTGGAGTTGCTGTAGAAGTGAGCCTGCAACAGTTCTCAAGGAAACTCGTAGTGGGTCCTTCATGGTAAGATGCAGAAGGTCACATGAGGTTGGACCTCTGACAGCAGTTGTTTATGTTGATCGTCTTTACATTTGCCCATGCCTCCTACTTCTGTCACCACTACATTTTAAATCTTGGAGAAAGTTGACTTTTTTTGTAATTTTGGCTGAAGGAACTTAGGTACACAGATCATAGACTCCCTATGCTGCAAGCCCATGGTAAATGGGTGCACTATTCACAGGTTCATTCCCATTTTTCAGTCCTTTTTTATCCATAATTGACTATAATGTTTTACTCTTTCAAACACCTGTTGTTTTTTCTGTATTTCTCTCCTTGTGGGTTCCTATTATTGACTATAATGTTTTCCGATGGCTTTGAAGCAATATGCTCGGCTGTTAAAAATCTCTTTTAAACTATTAGTGTATGAATGATTACCTTCCTGTATTCTCCTGTTGATGGACATTTCTTGAGATATAAGTGGTGAATATTGCTTTTTTGCTTTAGTTTATACTTGTTTGCTGAGCACATAAAAATGGAGTGATTTATCTTTTTGAAGATTTTTTTTTTGTTGCTGAGGTGTTTGGCATATTTAGATTTGATTATTGCTTTGTGGTGCAGGATAAGGATGCATTTTCCAAATAAAAAAATTTAATACCTCTTGCAATTACTATAATCAATTTGATACTTCCTACTTTAGTTTATACTGTTTAGATTCGTCCTTGTTGAGCTTCTTGATGGCTTTGATTTACTCAAGAGTGAACTTATTTAGTTTAAGAGTGAGCTTATTTAGTTTATTGTGTTTTTGTCATGCTCAATTGTAGGTGGTGTTCCCTTGTCATTTCTTATACTTTTTTATCAAGTTCAAATATTAATGGTTATTTTGAATGACACTTATACACTCTTTAACTGTACATGAAATACGAGCTAGCTACTCACAACCTATACAATAAGAAACAAAGAAAAGGTCCAAAATCCAAACACAAACTCTATTTCCTTACCTCAAGTATGTTTGGAGGGAGCAACTCCTTGATAGCAACAACATCCAAGAGATGACTGCAAGCACGATCCTCCTGAACACCAGGATTATGAAATGTGATATTAGTGACCAAAAACTTATTTCAAACGGAAAACATTTCAGGATGAAAGAATTGATTCATCTGATGAAGTTGTCTCCATTTTTGGAAGTTCAGAACATTATTATTTATTGCTAATTTCACGTAAATGACTATGTATTTACGATCTTCTTTCTTATTTAAGATTGGATTCCTTGATAGCTTAAAAATGTATGCTTGTTATAACAACTGAGTTTGTTTTTGCAGCATGAGACTGACACCATTAGCCAAGTGTTAACTAAAAACTGAATGAATGTGAATGTAGGTAGAGTACTGATCAGCGTGACAATTATCCGTCGCAATTAAACTGAGTTCAGTGTATCTTTCTACTGTTAAATTTTTTAAAGTTATAATTAAGTGAAATTATCCTAATGCACATTCTGTCTTGAGTTGTCTCAAAAAAAATCCTAATGCACATTCTAATAGAAGAGGGGAACTTGATTGGAAGAAGAGGTATGCCATAATAACCAGAGTGGTGACAGGTTTGCATTACATACATGAAGACGCTCGTACCCAGCTATTGTTGCAGGAGTGGCTGTTATAGAGGCATGCAAACCATCGCTAGTGATATCTACGGTCTTATAGCCGTGTTATGTAATGAACTGTATGTAATGTTTGTTTGATTTATTGATACTAGTTTGCACGTTCGACGTGTATCGTAAATGCTTGTTTTTTGTAAAGATTTTTTTTAGCAGAGTGCTTATAATGGTTTATAAAAGGCTCAATAATGTTTAGTGTCAATCTCTTATAGGGATTGTCGCTAAACATTAATTACCCATAACTCATTTCTCGACGCTTTTTAGTACCCGTAAATATTCAAAAATATTAGGCGCGGAATATTATGAACGCTTGATAGTGTCGATAATGCAAATAAAATATTGGCGGGAAGTTGGTTTAATCTTGGAGGGAATACATATTGATGCTTTTAAGAGTCGATAAATGCATAAAATAATTAGCGGGAATTTCGAGGGAAGTTGGCGGGCAAAAATCTCGACGCTTTCTAAAGTGCAATATATTTGAATTTTTAAAAAAAATTGAAAAAACAAAAGCGTCGATAATGAGTTAACGACCGTATATAACGCTGAAAATGATCGACGATAAAAAGCGTCGACCATTCTCCGCGTCGCGAATAACTACGCCTTGTGAAAGCGTCGAAAGGTTTTTTCTCGACGCTATTTAACGCCGAGAAAGCCTTAAAAAAGCGTAGTTAATGACCCGTGTTTCTAGTAGTGGAAGATCCTCAGCCAGCATCACTCCGAAGTCGGGAACTCCTCCGGTCACCATACAATATAAGCTCAGAAGCTCCCCTTGTCTAATCTTCTGGGGCGTCTCAGTACGCGCCAGAAGTGTCTCGCTAAAGATCCGGTGGGCTAGTCTGAAGGCGAGGTGGAAGATGATACGCTCCCTGGAGTCTCCAGGTCTCCACCTGTCAGCATGCTCAACTATGTGAGCTATTTGTCCCTAGAACTCTCGAGCCACGGCTCGAGAAGGAAAATCAGAAACTGTGGGGGTCGGGAAGCCGAAGATCTCTCGCCACTAATCCATCGGGACTAAGTAGTTCCGGTTCAGCAACCGGTACTTGATGGCCTGCTCTGTAGGCAGGTAGGTCACGGAGCTCACAAACTCAAAAGTCGGCTCAAGGTAGGCTGGAGCTCTAATCTCAGTAAACTGCTCCAGCCCTACCATAGCAATCATCCGCCTCAAATCATCATCCACGTAGAGGCAATCAAAAGCAGCAATATCTAGGAACCGCGGCGCAATCACTGGGCGCGCTGCATGCGGTCATAATCTACCCGGTGACACTCATGGATCACCGGTATGGATCGGCGAGAAGAAGAAGAAGAAGGAGAAGGGGAGGATCTATCCCTCAGAACAAGCTGCCTATCAGATCTGGAGCTCATTTTCCCTCACTGTCAGACCACCTCGGTTGGTTGTCAAATCTCAAGAACACCTCGGTTGAGATGAAAGTCGACTGGACTGAGGCGATGTGTTGTTCGATCTTAACTATTAGAAATCCAGTTATTTTCCCCCAATATCACTACCAATTGTTCCTATGGGGTACTTAAGCCTTTTTCAACACAATGCAAGGGCAACCAAAGCCCAAATTGACTGAAACAGTGGAAGAAGAGGGAGTTAGGGTTTTTTTTCGATTTACCCCATATTCGGTCGATTTGGAGCGTTTTTGTTGCAGATTGTCGCTTGCAAACCGATCCTCTACTCTTTCCTTGTAGTTTGGAAGCAAGAATCATCGAAAACGATTGAGAATCGGGGAGCGAGGTAATTTTGAGCGCCGCAATCGAGAAGGTGAGAGAGGGAAGAGAGAGAATTCGAACCCCCTTTTATACCCTTTTCTGAAACTGTTGTCACCTCGGTCAAGATGGTCTCGACCGGACCTAGAAGGTACGGACCGAGGTGGATTGTCAGTAACCCTAGTCGCCTCGGTTGCTCAAGAATCATCTCGGTCGAGGTGGTGTGACAGCAACCGAGATGTGTCTCAGTCAAACTCCGTCTTCTCAAATTGTCGAACTTCAGTCCTTCCAGTGTTGCTCCTGGGTTGTATTCCTTCCTTAGAGAGTACCTGTTGTTTGTCTAGGACGCCAAAAACAAAGCAAAGCAAACTATCTAAAGCTAGACTAGAAAAGGGAAAAGAAAGCAATACCTTGGGTTGCCTCCCAAGAAGCGCTTGATTTAAGGTTGCTAGCTGGACCGTACGGTGTCCTTAAACATGTTGGGAAGTATCCTCACCCCATACTTCACCTCCATAATGGGGTGAAATAAGGAAGTCTATCAACCGTTCCAGCAATTGCAAGTGCTCATCCGGGAATGAATCGTCTATGGGTGGTTTATCCTTTTCGCGTGAAGAAGGAGGCAGCCGGCTGAGGTGATCCGTAACAGAATTTTCGGATCCCTTCTTATCACGGATCTCTAGGTCAAACTCTTGAAGCAAGAGAATTCATCGAATAAGACGTGGCTTAGCATCCTTCTTAGCAAGTAAGTAACGAATAGCTGCATGGTCGGTGTAAACAACAACTTTCGCTCCCACTAAGTAAGAACGAAATTTCTCGAAGGCATATACAACCGCCAATAGTTCTTTTTCGGTGGTCGCGTAGTTACGCTGGGCTTCGTCTAGCGTCTTGCTAGCATAGTAAATGGCGGTGGTCCGGCCATCCTTCTTTTGTCCAAGCACCGCTCCTACCACCACATCACTCGCATCGCACATGATCTCAAAGGGCAAGGTCTGATCCGGAGGTTGGATAATGGGAGCAGAGATCAACGCCTCCTTAATCCTGTAGAATGCATCGAGAAACTCTTGCGAAAACTCAAAAACAACATCTTTATTCAAGAGTTTAGTTAGTGGTTTAGAGATCTCCGAGAAGTCCTTGATGAATCTCCTATAGAAACCTGCATGCCCGAGAAAACTCTGCACTCCCTTAACAGAACAAGGGGGAGGAAGTTTCTCAATAGTCTCGATCTTAGCTCGATCTACCTCAATACCTCGGTTGGAAACGAGGTGTCCTAGCACGATGCCTTCATTAACCATAAAGTGACACTTCTCCCAATTCAAGACGAGATTAGTATCTTCACATCTTTGTAGTACTAGAGAAAGGTTCGATAGGCAATCATCAAAAGAGGAACCATATACTGAAAAATCATCCATAAATACCTCCATGATCTCCTCTATGTACTCGGAAAAGATAGCCATCATGCATCGCTGGAAGGTAGTGGGTGCGTTACACAATCCAAATGGCATCCTTCTATAAGCGAATGTCCCCCATGGGCAAGTGAAAGTGGTCTTCTCTTGATCATCCGGATGGATTGGAATCTGAAAGAAGCCACTATAGCCATCTAAATAGCAAAAGTGTGAATGCTCGGCCAACCGTTCGAGCATTTCATCGATGAAGGGAAGTGGAAAATGGTCCTTCCGAGTGGCAACGTTCAGCTTCCTATAATCGATACACACCCTCCAGCCCGTGACGGTCCTAGTTGGGATCAACTCGTTGTTCTTATTTGTCACAACGGTCATCCCTCCTTTCTTCGGAACTACATGCACCGGGCTCACCCACTTGCTATCCGAGATAGGAAATATGATACCTGCATCCAATAACTTAAGAATTTCTTTCTTCACAACCTCTTTCATGATCGGATTTAACCGTCTTTGAGGTTCCCGTGAAGTCTTATGATCGTCCTCCATTAGCATTCTATGCATGCAGAAAGAAGGCTTAATGCCAATAAGATCATCAATAGTATACCCAAAGCCTTTTGATGCTTCCTCAGGACATTCATTAGTTTAGATAATTCAGATTCGGAGAGGGAAGCACTAACGATGACGGGATAAGTAGAATCCGGTCCAAGAAAAACATACCTCAAGTGACTAGGGAGTTGTTTAAGCTCCACAACTGGGGGTGATTTGTGAGGTGGATATTTTCTTCCTCCTTCCGGTGGAGTAGACTTAGATCGAAGAACTGGACTTTCAGAAGTCTCAGTTGACATCATCTCGCTTTCGACCTCGGTTGAGGTGCAGAGTGGGTGACCAAGATGTTCTTCAGTCAAGAACACCTCGCTTGGTCCAGAAGGTGCCTCGGTCGAGGTACTGCAACTGGGACCGAAACTGGAGATCTTCTTCTCCTGGATTAGTCTTTCAAATTTAGCTCCTGGATATTCTTCCAGTGCTTTTAGGCTCCGTATATCTGCATCACAAGAAGCATCTATACCTTCCTCCATTAAGCTAAAGCTAATAACTTTCTCAAGTGGATCATTAATAAGGATAGAGCTCACCAATTCTCTCGGTTCTTCTTCATCATAGATGTTGAAGATATCATCTTCCAGCTGCTCTCCCTTCATTGCAGCAAGCAATGCAAACTCCACTTCATCTCCGCCAATGTTGAACTTCAACTTGGCGTTCTTACAATCCACATTGCAACCCGAAGTTGCTAGAAATGGTCTCCCGAGAATGATAGGAACAGGATAATCTGCGGGAATGTCAAGCACAACAAAGTCTATAGGTAAATAGAAGTTACCTAACTTAACCGGAACGTCTTCCAAAATGCCCACGGGATGATGCTCACGCTGGGCTCTCCAAGAACTTCCCATGTACAACCGTATCTTCACCGGCTTGGGCTCTCCAAGTCCGATCCTCACACATAGCTCCAGCGGGATGATGCTCACGCTGGCTCCTAGATCGCACAACGCCTCACAAGTGACATCCCCAACTTGAATGGGAATGCAAAATGAGCCGGGATCCCTTACTTCTACTTCATGATTTGAATGAGTTCCAAGGATTTAGATGTCATCCTTACTTCACCAAAGTCTTCCAACTTCCTCTTCCTTGATAGAATTTCTTTCAAGAACTTCCCATACGCGGGCATCCCTAGAATAGCATCAAGGAAAGGGATATTAATATGTAGTTTATTCATCAAGTCAAGGAACTTACAAAATGCTTGTCTAGATGTGCTCTGGCCCTTGACTGGGGGAATGGAAGTGGCGGTTTATATGCAGGAGGTGGGACATAAACTTCAGTTTTGTCCGACGCTCTCTGAGGCTCAACCTCGGTTGGCACCTCGGCCGAAGTGTTCTTCGATTGTGCCTGGACCGAGGTGTTCTTCGTCTGTACTGGCATCGACCGAGGCATTGGATTTGCAATTTTCAGTCCACTTCTCGTCGTTATTGCCATGATCTGTCCTTTAGGGTTGCTTTCCGTCCTTGTTGGAAGCTTCCCTGGATCTCTTGGCGCTTCATTCGCCTTGTTAAAGAATTGTTGTTCTAAGGCATTTTGTGCCTTCGAAAATGAAGTCATGGACGTCTCCATAGCGTTGAGCTTGATCAAGATAGCCTCCAGCACTGCAGCTTTCTTTTCTGGCTGGGATGAGCTTGATCCAGGCTCTTGGCTCTTCAATGGAGTAGAAGAAGAAGAAGAAGAAGAAGAAGAAGAAGAAGAAGAAGAAGAAGAAGAAGAAGAAGAAGAAGAAGAAGAAGAAGAAGAAGAAGAGAGGAAAGGATTAGAAGAGTTGTTTGAGTTGGAGTTAGAGTAAGAGTTACCCGAATTTTGATTGTTTGGCCTCCAATTATTGTTGTTGGATCCTCTATTGCTGTTGTAGTTATTGTTCCGGAAACCGTTGTTGTTGTTCCTTGAGTTTTGATATCCTTCATCTTCTTTCTTGGTTTGAGCAGCCAAAAGATCATTCAATTGCTTGACATCATTCTTCAAAGAGGTGAGTTGATCATTGTTTGATGGAGCTTCTTAGAAGTTCACTCTTTTAACTCCACCTTCAGCTCCTTGGTGGGAGTATTTCTCCATGTGCAAAGATTGCTTCTCTATGAACTCCCAAGCTTCGTCAATCGGCATATCCATGAACGTGCCGGCGGATAGTAGTTGAAGGTTGAACTGGGTATTTCCGTCCAGTCCCTTGAAGTATATCTCCAACAACTCTATCTTTGGAATCCCATGATATGGGCAATCCAAAAGGATGTCTTTAAATCTCTCCCATGACTTGGACAAACTCTCCTTGTCCTTCATGATGAATGCATTGATTTTCCCTCTCATTTCAGCGGTCTTAGAGGGGGGAAAGAATTTAGTTAAGAACTCCGTCGTCATCTCCTCCCAAGTGTTGATTTTTCCTGGAGGGAGAGATTGATACCAAGTAAGCTCCCTATCTTTCAAAGAGAAGTAGAAAGGCCTTAACTTGTAATTGCTGTTTTCCAGCCTTGAAGGTCTCAAGGTCTCCATCAAGATCTCATAGTTTTGCAGATGTTGATGCGGAGATTCCCTCTCTAGCCCTCCAAACTAGCATTGGTGGATCATGAAAAGAACTTGCGGTCGAAGTTCATAATCATGGTCCGCTGGATCACCTAGGTTGACTCCTGGACGCCTCAGTTGCTGGTTAGGGTCCATCCTCAGCACTAGGGTCTGTGGAATACTTGCAAAAAGAGCATCTCGGACTGGCATCCGAGGTGGAAGTATCTCGGCCGGGGCAACTGGAGCTGGGTCCTGCCTCGGTCGTAAAGTCGCCATATCTGCTTCGATCGCTTCCGTCCTTGTGCGAGTTTCTTCCTATTCGAGTCGTAGATCTTCTTTGTTGAGGCGTAGTTGTTCCAATGTCTCCTTCAATTCGGCCTCAAGATCGCGATTCTCTTGATTGGCCATCTTAGCTTCTTTCAAGCGTCTTTTGTATGTCTTTTCTGGTTCGGGATCGTAAGCAACGATTTCCTTCCCAGCGCGGGTTCTTTGCATAAACCTACAAGAAAGAACTTGCGAAAGTCACTCAAGTAGAGTTGTTAGTAGCAACAGGGGCAAGTGCCCCGAAAGACAACCGCAACCGGCTCGGTCTAGACCAAGTCCCCGACAACGGCGCCAAAAACTTGTTCGCTCCAAATGGTGTGTGCAAGCTTTAAATTTATAACCGAGGTAATATGCTTAAAACAAGGATGCGAACCTGCAGTGTACGGGTCAATTGTAATAAAAAGCAAGAATTCCAGGGGTCGATCTCAAGGACTTAGTTGAAACAAAGCAAGTATAGGTTGTCAATATTTCAACTAACCACAAAAGCAATTAAAACAATCAAAGATGATAATAAGGTCAATTAATGGAAATATGCAAATTCTAGGGATTAAAGCATCTAGTTGTGGTTCCAACTCAAGATCTCAAGGTAAGCGGACAAAGCTGAGGTTTTGCATAAGGAAGGTATTACTAAAGTGGAATAGATCACCGGGTAAGTCTCACTACTCACTAACTCCAAACCAAAAGTTCCTATTACCGGGTAAGTCTCAAGGTACTAAGGAAATGAATTATAATCTCAAACCAACAAACCAACTAAGGGAATAGAATCAACCTTTACCGGGTAAATCTCAGGCTAACTCACAAAGATGGAATGAAAGTACACTCAAACCCCAATAAAGGATAAACCTTTATTACCTACACTTATGATCATGGGTAAACAAACAAAGGAATTACCGGGTAAGTCTCATCCTAGGCTTGCATTGAACCAGGAAAGGTGTAATAAGAATAGGATTTGGCAAACTCTAACACTTAACTCTCAGTTTCGGATCAAATAAGTCACCTCGGTCAGCCAACTTCCACCCCGGCCGAGATGTTCGTCGACGGAACGAGATGTTCTAGGATTAAGGATAAAGACTCGAGCTTTCAAGGTCCTACTGAAATTTAAGATTATTCTATCATTGTTTTTCCCACAACCTTCAGCCAATCACCCTAGAATCGCACAAGGAAATTAGCCACTCATCGTCATGAAAGCAATAATCAAATATATGGGAAGGGAATGAATATTTGAACACAAAAACCTTAAGAACAAGGCTTCAATAACTGAATCAAATATCAAACAAATAAGCGTTCCTTGGATCACAAATCCAACAAGACAAATCAACAAGAAGGGAATCTAAGAAAGTCTTACAAAACCCTTCACAAAAGCTATAACAAGCTATCAATCCTTCCTAGATTGATCTTCAATCTTCCTTCCTTCAAAACCCCTAGAGAAAATCCCTTAATTGCTGGATGCTATCAGCCCTCTAAGCTTGTATAAGCATGGTTGAACTTGTGGAAAATCCAACCCTTTATATAGGAAAACTATCTTCCAAAGATAAAATATCTTAAAAAGATATTTTCCTAATAAAAATATATCTTATCCCCTGAAATAGATCTCCAAAATATATAATCTTCCTTCCAGAAATCCAGCCTAAAAATATAAGATTTCTCCTTCCAAAAATAAAAGATCTCAGCCAAGAATAAACGATCTCACCGCGTCAGGGTATTCGCCTCGGTCGGGGCGCTCCTCAAGATTACCTCGGTCGAAATGGTATTGTAGCTGACCGAGGTGACTCTAAACTGAATGTGAAATCTCTCAAATCTAATCCAAAGTGAATCTTTAATCTAATTTCATGCTTTCCGAGTTCTTCTTTAAGCTCCTGAATGTAGCTCCTATGACTCCTTAGCTCCTTTAGCTCCATTTTGATGCAAAACGTGCCATTTTATCTATAATTACAATGAAACTTGGTGTAGACCTCGATTCCCGCAATAATAGATGAAACGACAATATAATCATATAATATACATTCAAACATGCAGATTATTGAAGATAAAACGTCTAAACAAGTCCCAAAATATAGACTATAATTCATGCTATCATTTTCCTATGTAAGCTTGTGTATATTTCTTCTTGGACCATCCTCTTCATTTATACTCTTCTATGGAAAGGTCTTCTAGCCGTTGTAGAAATGACTGTTTGAAGATGAATCTTCTTTTCCATGAAGATCGTTTCTTGTTCCGAGATAAGGTAGACGTTTGCAAGTCTTTAGCTCCTGAGAACACGTTGAGTCCTTAACTCCTTGATCTTCTCGTCTTTTGTTGAATCGAGAGAGAAGACTTTTTTGCCGTTTGTTGTTTAGAAAATATTCTAGAAAAGATTCTCTATTCTTCAGTTGAGATCTTCCTTCGTTTAATAAGATCTTCCTTTGGTTGATAAGATCTTTGGTTGATGAGATCTTTCCGTTACAGAATCTTCCAATAAAATCTTCAACTCATTTTGAATCCTTGAAAAGTGCATCTATAATTCCAAGACCCTTGATTTCGTCCTTTTGAACTTGTTATCTTCCTTTGTCCTTGAATACAACTTTAAGGCCCTTGATATTTAGATAAAACCTGCACTGAATTCAAACCAACCAAATATCTAGAGAATATAATCAATACATTGTTAGTATATCTAACTACTACATTTGTGTGAAATCTTCCATCATTAACACCTGTAAACCATTTAATCAAGGTGGAGTTTTCAATCTCCCCTTGATGGAAGACAACACAAATGTTTTATTGTACATGCATTTGTTAGTTTAGCAATGCATATGAAAATCTCAAAACTAAAAAATGCAGAATGCAGTATATCGAAATGTCGGATCATTTTTCTCCCTCTTTGTCTTTCAACAAGGGAGAAAAAACAGTCAAAGCAAGGAGTCTTAAAATACGATTACAGACCCAAAAAAAAAGTATTTTCACAAACCACATAGAAAAACCAGTCAGCTTAAAACTCTTCATAGAACTTCCTCTTTCCTTTGGATAAAGTTTTTTTATAACGCCAATCATCCATTTCAGCTGCCAAACGTCTTCTCTTTTCTTCAACTCTTCTCTGTTTAACTACTTCATACTCAACTTTGGGCAAGAACATTGGCTCTTCATGAGTTGGATACAGATTCGATTTATTTTGTACACGCCTTTTACAGTTCATCAGCATATTCTCAACCTGCTCTTGAGTATGTTGAACTACATCTTCAGGTTTGGGCAAAATGCTTCCCATTGTAGTGTAACACCCCGAATTCTCAGAACTCGGGACATTACTGGTTAGGACCTCACAATGGGTCCCGAACTCAGTTTAACAACAATATTACTAGGATCTTGCAACAAGACACAAATAAGGAAAACCGAAATTCATAAAATAGTATTTTAAGGTAATGAATGCAACACGGTCTAGCAGCCTAAAGTACTTAAACAAGGGAAAACGAACAACTGTCTTAACAAAAGAAAGAATGACAAACACAACCCCAACTCCCACTCTAAGGAGTACGGAGACCCGGCTGACCAATACTTCCGGATCACTCAGCTGCTGGTCTAACTTGCGGTAAATCTAAAAACACAACAAGAGAAACCATTAGCTAGTTATCTAAATATTAGAAGAAGAATAATAGTACACACACACACATAAAAATATAAACACCCATCATGCTTTCAAACAAGTCCATTTATTATCTTAAGTTAAGTTACTCGTTCACGCTAATGATACTTATTTTGTGACACGAGGGATTCCCAAACCTCGCCTCCGTCCCCGTGTAACCATCAGGAATGGATCCGATGCATCTCACCTTGTACCTGCCTGGTCTGGGTATAGAGAACCTCCTAGTCTCCTGTCAGAGCTGGGCAGTGATGTCACGGCCCGTTATACATACACTTGGGCCTTAAACATAATAGTAACAGTCGTCCTAGCAAGTTATTATTATTAAAACACGCACATAGAACACACAACCACTATCACTCAACTAATATCCAGAATCTGGCTAAGTAAGTCGCAAGGACTTACCTGAGTAAAATCACACTCTAACAAGTCTCAAAACGATCCGTACTCGTGATAACTCAAACGCCTGTCAAATAAGGCATGTGGATCAAAGTCTCATCCAGATGTCCAACCTCATGCGAAGGAATTACGGAAAAAGCTCTTTTACGGTAAAAGACCATTTTACCCTTAATGTCGAAAATTTTCAAAGTTTATTCTTAAACCTACTAATTACTTTTAGCACTTATTTCTATACTTTGTGTCTCTCGGTTAGCTACTTATAGGTTATAAGTTCAAACTTGAATCCACTCGGAAAAGAATAACACTCTTCTTCCTTCCCGGTTATCATCTACTCTACTACATATTTTATCCGTCAAACATGTTTTTAACCTTTCTCCTCAACTCACTTATAACTACATAATTTCATAATTCCCAACTCGTACATATATATATATATATATATATATATATATATATATATATATATATATATATACCTATGTATATAACTATATATATCTTTGTATGTATACCTACCTACATGTCCAAAATTCCAAACCATTCATATATATATTTATACATTCACGTTTATTACTACAGTGCACATATATGTATACATGTTCATCTCCACACTACATATATTCATACACTCACCACAATTACATTCCTACATATAATTACCTACCCTAAAATCTATATCCCATACTAAGTATACTGCTGTCAAGGTAACATATACACAGCCCCCATCATCTTCACAAATCTCTAACTCTCATTTACAGCTAAGGTATATAAACTTGAAATCTGTAGAGTAAGGGTACAATTGCATCGATATATCAAGGTTGTGGCTCACCGGTATGACTCGATCGCTGGCTGTAAAGCTCGGGTCTCTGTGTCGAAGCTGCATCACCCTCAACGGTCCACTGTTGCCTACTTGTCTCAGTTGCTGCTCAGAAATGCTGGTCAGGCAGATGACTCGAAGGTTGAGAGGGAGGAAGACTGCTAGGGGTGTAGGTTGTTACCTGGAGTCGGCGGCCGGAGTTGTACGCGAGAATGGGTAGCCGCACGATATGGCGTCGGAGGCTGGCTTGTACGTCTTGTCTCCTGGCGTGGCGCGCGCCTGGTTGTACAGCCAGGATTAGACTGCTACAGTTCCGGCAATAGAGAGGAAGAGGAGAGATTGGGCCGAGAAGATAGCTTACCTAGGGCCGATGTCGCCGGCGAGCAGGGAAGGCGGACGAGGTGGGGTGGCGGCGTCGTCTCCGGTTGAAGGCGGAAGAGGGCTGCTTGTTCACGTTCTTCAGAAGGCAAGGGAGACGATGGGGTAGCGGCACGCAGCGGGTGGGTAGAATAGGATTAGATTAGGTTAACTTAATTAGTTTAGGGTTAGGATTAGTTTAAGGAGATGGTTGATGGGCTGATGGGCTGATGGGCTCGTAAAATGGGTCTATTCTTCCTTTAAGAAATAAGCTGAAACGAAACCCGTTACTCGTACGGATCGGTAGGTAATTTGCGGAAATAATTACGGAATTAAATTCCGTATAATATAATTTCTTATCTTATTTAAGAGGTACGTAATTTATTTCCGGTTACATAGTTTCATCATTTTATGTGAATCAAGGTCACATAAAATGATAGAATTTAACTCGTTTTATTTTATTTCAGATTGACGTATCAGAATTTGGTTATATTCAGGTTTAACGGACATTAAAATTTTCGGTTATTACATGTAGTTAGTGTAAGAGCATTCATCAAATACATTTCATTGACTTTAGCATTTATGGTAGCTAGCAGCTCGAAATTTGTATCCATTCTCCTCTTGGTGTCAAACTGAAAATCAGACAATTCACGATTGAGACAAGCTATTTCTTTTTCACAAACTTCTAACCTGATTTCTGGAGTAGGAGAAGGTTTGACTTCTTCATTTGGATTTTGAGTAACTCCTTTTCCTTTTTAAAGTCCATGTTCCTACAAGAGTTTTCTCAATCCCCAGACGTTTTAAGCAATTCTCATCAATTTTGCCGTTAATAGACTGTCTTTCCTCAGAGGATGTATCAATTCTGTAATAATCAAAGATCTTAGGCAGCAAATTTCCATAAGGCAAGGGAATAGATCTCTTAGAGTTGACAGAATGCAGCATATGGTTGAGAATTAGATTAGGCACATCTATGGCCACTTCGGTCATAAGCAAATGAATTAATTCCAGAGATTTATCAGTCTGCAGCTCTCTTGAGTTTGCACGAGGAACTACACATCGAACCAGTATGGTAAACACTATTTTAGCCTCTAAGGTTAGAGATGTATGAGTAAGTTGACGTGAGGTTGAATTTGGAACCAGAAAATTCTCCTTAGCAATACGAACACTCTATGATCTTGAAGGATAGTTGAATACAACAACTGTAGGAATTCCAAAAATTTCACTTAAAATAGAAGGAGTGAGTGAAATCAAAGTACCTTTCACTGAAGATTCAAGAGTAATACATCCTTTGTCCCTTTTTGTGGTGAGAGTAACATAGAATAATCTCGTGAGTCGTGGAAAAGCAAAATCTCCAGGGTTTAAAACCTTCCAGATAATCGACCTCTTCAGCTTGTCTATGTAGGGTATCTTGAGGGTATCGAGAAAATCAGTATCCACCAAATCACACATACAAAGCGGTCGATTGTGAAAACCATCAAGCCAAGATCCAGAAGCTTGAAAATTAACGAACCATGATGAGGGAAGACCGGTAGTCGGAGATGTATCCAGATCTTTAGAAGGTTTTTCTTCTTTAGCAATTGAAGAATTCTGAACAACTTTCTTTTTGGAAGATAGAGGAGCAGATCTCTTGCTTTTAGGTGCCATGAGGAAAGTTTGAGAGAGAAATCAAAGGATTTTGAAATAGGATTTCTTGTGAAAGGATAAAGAGATAGAGAAGGTAGGTCCTTTTTAACAGGGATATAACAAAATCTTTGAGAAAATCAGGCTTTTAAAACCAAAATCAAATCTTTTTCAAACAAAAGATTTATTAAAAATATTTTAAGAATTAAAATATTTAAAAGATATTAATTCTTAAAAGATCCGTAAAGTTAATATACTCTTTGAAATATGTTTCAAGGCTCCTTGAATTTTATTTCAAGGCCCTTGAAAACATCAATTGGGTTGCATGCGTACGTAGGAACGATTAAAACTCGTTTACTCCCCCTACGTTAATGCTTCCTTATTCAACATACCAAGCTCCAATATAATAAATTTAAATTGTTCCTCAGTAAGAGGCTTGGTAAAGATATCTGCAAGCTGCAAGTTAGTTGAGATAAAAGAAATCGAAACATCACCTTTCTCAACATGATCACGTATGAAGTGATGTCTTACATCAATATGCTTAGTCCTTGAATGCTGCACAGGATTTTTGGTTATAGAAATAGCACTAGTATTATCACATTTTATAGGAATATCTTTCAAGTCAAAGCCAAGGTCACGAAGTTGTTGAGCAATCCAGAGAATTTGAGCACAACAAGCTCCTACAGCTATATATTCAGCTTCAGCTGTGGATAGGGCAACAGAATTTTGCTTCTTGGAGTGCCAACTGATTAGGGATGACCCTAAGAATTGGCAACATCCAGAAGTACTTTTTCTATCGACCTTATAACCTGCAAAGTCTGCATCTGAATAGCCAACAAGATGAAATGAGCTTTGACGTGGGTACCATAACCCTAGATCCTTAGTGCCATTGAGATACCGAAAATTATTTTCACAACTATCAAGTGTGACTCTTTAGGATTAGCTTGAAATCTTGAACACATGCACACGCTAAACATAATGTCAGGACGACTAGCAGTTAGATACAACAATGAACCAATCATACCTCGATACTCCTTTTGTACTACACTTTTGTCATTCTTGTCATGATCTAGCGAAAGTGTTGAACTCATAGGAGTCTTTGCAACCTTAGATTGATCCATTTTGTACTTTTTAAGCAAATCTTTAGTATACTTGCTTTGATTGAGGAAAATTCCTTTCTTTGCTTGTGTAACTTGAAGTCTAAGAAAGAAATTTAGCTCTCCATTAAGCTCATCTCAAATTCTCTGCACATAATATCTGAAAATTCCTTACAAAAGGAATCATTAGTAGCACCGAAAAATATATCATCAACATAGATTTGTACTACTATAATGGTGTTGCCTCTAGTTTGGTAAACAATGTTTTATCAATCAAACCTCTTTCGAATTTGTTTTCAAGAAGATATTTAGACAATCTTTCATATCAAGCTCGAGGAGCTTGCTTAAAACCATAAAGAGCTTTGTCTAATTTAAAAACATGATTTGGAAATTCAACATTTTCAAAACCAGGAGGTTGAGTAACGTAGACTTCTTCTAAAAAGCCGTTTAGAAAAGCACATTTTACATCCATTTGAAAAAATTTTATGCTCATGAAAGATGCAAATGCAAGTAGCATACGTATGGCTTCTAACCTGGCAACTAGAGCAAAAGTCTCCTCATAATCAATACCTTCTTCTTGGTTATAACCTTGTGCTACAAGTCGTGCTTTGTTTCGTATGACTTTGCCACTTTCATCCAATTTGTTTCGAAAGACCCATTTCGTGCCAATAACTGATTGATGCTTTGGTCTTGAAGTAAGAGTTCATTCCTTGTTCCTCTCAAATTCATTTAATTCATTTTGCATGGCAATGATCCAGTCTGGTTCTTGAAGAGCTTGAATATAGTTCTTTGGCTCGACAAGTGATACAAAAACGGAGAAGGCACATAGATTATTCACTTTAGATCTAGTTTGAACTCCAACATTTGGATCTGAGATCACTTTCTCTTGTGGATGATAGAGGAATGTTGAACTTTTCTTCTTTTGACAGATGAAGTAGATCCAGAAGGTTGAGCTGCATATGTTTGACTAGATTCAGGTACCGTTTGTGTATTACCTTTGTTCCAATCTCAAGGCCTTGAAGTTGAGTTTCAAGCCCTTGAAGTGGAGTTATGTTATCACAGTTTTCAGTTTCAAGGTCTTGAAGGTGTGTTTCAAGGTCATGAGGGTTTTCTTTGGTATCTTGAATCTTTTCCTGCATATTCTTATCTTGATCTTTAGGATCTTCCGCTTCATCCGAAATGTGATCTTCTCTTTGATTCAAATTTAAATAGCTTTCTTAGGTTTGAATGAACCTCTTGTGTGTTTACCTTGTGTACACGCCTTACATAGGTCATTAACCTAGAAGTTTAGGTTTGGCAAACCACGTACCAAATCTTTTGTAAGTAGCTTATGCATGGTATGCATGCTTACGTGACCAAGTCTTCTATGCCAAAACCTTGGATCATTAGTCAAGGCCTTTAGACAATTTAGCTTAGTTCTTGCAACTTGGTTAGTACTCAAAGAATAAACATTATTACATCTAGGAGTAGTAAGCAACACTTCTCCCGTCTTTATGTCTTGAACCTCACATTTTTCTGAATCAAAAAATGACTTTATTACCTTTATCACAAATTTGAAAAATACTTAGTAGATTATATTTCAAGCCATCAACTAAATAAACATCATCAATAAAGTTGGATGAATTATAGCAATTTTACCAATGCCAATTATGTCACACTTTCCTTTATCACCAAGAGTAATGGTTCTAGAAGATTGCTTCTTTAAATCTGAGAATAAAGAGTTTTTTCCACTCATGTGTCTTGAGCAACCACTATCTAATATCCATTTGTGCTCCTTTACCTTGGTGATATCCTGCAAAACAGCAAACATCAACCTTTCCAGGTCGACCAAATGGCATATTTTGGTTCATACTCAGGTTCGAACATGTTTGGTGGTCTAGTACCTTTAGGAACCCAGATTTGTTTGACCTGTTTCCTTAAACATAAAGGATATGTGTTTCTTATGATATAAGGATCATTTCTTCTATAAGGACATGTAGATTTAACATGATCCTTTTACAACAGTAGAAGCAAGTAGGCATATGAATGCTTCCTTTGGCCTTGACAAAAGTGGTGGTAGGTTTTCTACGAAAGCTCCTATGATACCCTATACCTATTTTGTTAAGGAAAGACTGTTGTTCACCCATCATTCTTTCCAGATTAGCTTTTGAACGAGTAAACTTAATAAGTGTTGCCTTCTGGTCTTGACACATCAAAGTCAAATCAACTTTCTCTTTCTCTAGATCGATATAGTTTCGATGAAGAGAGGATAGGTTGTCCTTGAGAATCATATTTTCTGATTCCAAGGCCTTGATATTGTCATCAAGATCTTCCTTTTCTGTGTTGAGATCATCAATCTCCAGAGACTTTTCACTTAATAGTCTATCTTGTTCATGAAGCTTTTCTTTTAAAGAATTTATCCTTATTCTATGTTCCTTATCACTTAAGATAATATATTTAAGGAATATCTTGTTCATGAAGCTTTTCTTTTAAAGAATTTATCCTTATTCTATGTTCCTTATCACTTAAGATAATATATTTAAGGAATTGTTTAAGGTCAATATCAGGTTGAGACATAATTGTACTTACCACATTGTCGATGTATACATTTGAGTCATCTTCATGATCGGCCATGAGACACAAATTTGCTTGTTCTTTTTCATCTTCTGATTCATTTGTTGATTCTTAATCACTCCATGAAGCAACCATAGCTTTCTTTTTTCGATCATTTTTCTTGAAGTTGGTCCTCTTCTTTTGTGGACAATCCTTCACTAAATGATTTGTTTCACCACATTCAAAACAAATCAGTACTCTCGTGTTCTTATTAGAGTTAGAAAACTTACCTCAGGGTTTTGATGCTCGTGGAAATTCTCTGTTTGCAGATTGTTTCTTTAACTTGAGAATTCTTGCGAGATCCTTGGAGATCATGGCGATTGCATCTTCTTCATCATCATCATCATCATCATCATCACTATCTTCTTCATTAGATGGTAACTCATCTCTTCTGGATTTTAATGTCAAATTCTTGGAGTTGGATGGGAGTTCTCCATCTTCTTTACCAAGAACCATTTCATGTGTGATGAGTTTTCCAACTAGATCATCAAGAGGAAGAGTAGTGAGATTTTAAGCTTCTTCAATAGCAGTCATCTTTGGTCCCCACTTGGCTTTAGGTAAGCTCCTTAGAACCTTCATTACTTTCTCCTCATTGGTAAAGATCTTTCCTAGTGAGTCCAGATTGTTCATGATCTTAGTAAATCTGGTGAACATTTCTGTGACTGTTTCATTTGGATTCATCTTGAATAGCTCGTATTGTTCGAGAAAGATGCTAATCATGGTTTCCTTGACTTGACTTGTTCCTTCGTAAGTGACAACAAGCTTGTCCCGTTTTTATTTAGAACTCTTTTATGATGAGATGCGGTTGAATTCATTTGCATCTAATCCACAGTAGAGTAGATTCATTGCTTTGTAATTCTTTGACACACTGTCCAAATCAGCCTGTGTGAAGTCTGATTCCTTCTTTGGGACTTGGACGCCTTCAACCATTGTCATTGGAACTTTAGGTCCATTTTGAGTAATGCCCCAAAGCTCCATATCCTTGTCAATAATGAACATACGCGTGAGTGCTCTCCAATGAGCAAAGTTGTTGCCACAGAAGAGTGGTGGTCGGGATGAGGATCTTCCTTGAGCAAATCCACCATCACCTACAGGATTCATGATTAGTCTCACTGATGGTTAAATCAATAAACGTGAGTCTAGCTCTGATACCAATTGAAGAACCGGTAGGTGAAATAAATAAGTTAAATGATATTCTAGAAGGAGGGTTGAATAGAGTATGAGAACTTTTCGCAAACCAAATCTCAAGGCCTTGAAACTCCTTTCAAGGACCTTGATGTCAATCTGTACTTCTCGTGAAACTTTGATTTCAAGGACTTTAAAACTCTTTTCAAGGGCCTTGACTTCTTGCTCCTGCAAAACAAAGTTAGTCACAATAAAGTATATATGGTGCGGAATTGAAAAGATTGACACGAGGATATGTTTACGAAGTTCGGCTCTAAATAGCCTACTCTCTGTCTCAGGGTATATCCGTAGGATCTAACTATCTGTTATCAACTTCAAAGAGTCCTAGATACAAACTAGAAGAAATCCCCTTCTTTTCTCAATATAGTCAATGCTACAATCTAGCTCCAACTCTTAACCTAGCTATAATAGCCTAGTTACTTCGCATAGTACCACACACTCTAATATAACACTATTTAGATCTTCCAATGGATCTCTAGTGTTTTCTCTCTCTAAGGGGATAAAGCTTTTGCATGAATGAGAGAAAGAAAAACAACGAATGAAGATGATTAGATTGCTTGAAGATGTAAAGATTTTTTCCTCTGTAAGCTTGTGTATCTTTCTTCTTCGACCATCCTCTTCATTTATACTCTTCTATGGAAAGGTCTTCTAGCCGTTGTAGAAATGACCGTTTGAAGATGAATCTTCTTTTCCATGAAGATCGTTTCTTGTTCCGAGATAAGGTAGACGTTTGCAAGTCTTTAGCTCCTGAGAACACGTGGAGTCCTTAACTCCTTGATCTTCTCGTCTTTTGTTGAATCGAGAGAGAAGATATTTTTGCCGTTTGTTGTTTAGAAAATCTTCTAGAAAAGATTCTCTATTCTTTGGTTGAGATCTTCCTTCGTTTAATAAGATCTTCCTTCGGTTGATAAGATCTTTGGTTGATGAGATCTTTCCGTTACAGAATCTTCCAATAAAATCTTCAACTCATTTTGAATCCATGTTCCGTGCATCTATAACTTCAAGGCCCTTGATTTTGTCCTTTTGAACTTGTTATCTTCCTTTGTCCTTGAATCCAACTTCAAGGCCCTTGATATTTAGATAAAACCTGCACTGAATTCAAACCAACCAAATATCTAGAGAATATAATCAATACATTGTTAGTATATCTAACTACTACATTTGTGTGAAATCTTCCATCATCAACACCTGTAAACCATTGTAATGAAGGTGAGTTTTCAGGATGTTTTGAACTCGGATGTTTATGGATGTTGTTTTGTACTCGGCTATGTTTTGTAAACCTTTCGATGAATATAATGTACCGTTTTATGTATTTGGTTTTAATCTATTTGTGTCTTGTTGTAAGATCCAATGAACTTTTTTCAGGCTAAGGTCGCGATCCATTGTGAGAGTCTAACCAAATGTGATGCCCCGAATCCCGCGGATTTGGGGTGTTAGAGTAGTTTTGTTGAAACCATCTTAAAGTCAATTTGAGTATTTGTTCGACTTAATATTTTTAAAGTCAATTTAGTTTGTGTGATTGGACTCGATAATTTATAAGTCGAGTTTCCTACGTAGTCTTTTTTATTTTTAAGACATCAAATCACTTGTAGTTCGTTATAAAGAAAATTTGAATTTGATTTGCGACTGTACTCAATAGTATATTGAGCTACCTACGTAGTCATTTGAGTGGTGCAAGTCCTTACGTAGTTCTACAGGTGAAATTTGTTTTATTTGACCATAAATATGTTATCATATTTATAATTTTTTTCTAAGCGGGTCACTTTAGCAAATAAAATAATTTATGGTATATCTTTTATAAAAGCTTATTTTTGTGGGTTTATTTTATAAATAAACCTTATAGTTGAATTGGAAGGGACAACTTTCCACGTAAATTAATTTTACAACATTGATTTATTTTGTTTTTATTTTCTCACATTTTCCTTTATTTGCATTATTTTGTATAAAGGAAATTTCCATTGATCGAAAGCTTTAAGCTTTTCACCATCTTGCACTTTCATTATTTGCACTTTGTGTGAAATGCTGTAGTTTTTAAAATCAAACAGCTACTCATTGTTGCCATGCTTTTAAACTCGTAAACAATGGCAGTGAGATTAACCAAACTAAAAGTACTTTAGTTAATCATTTAATTTTAGTGGTGATCCCATATTCAATAGAATTTCTTTATGGGTACTCATCAACGTTTGCAATGTCTAAGTTCTCTCGATTGAGCAGTAGGTTTCATTTTGATGAATTTGCCTCATAAATAAGTAGTATTCCTTATATTATATTGCATATTTTGTACAACAAACAAACAAAAAAACAGATCACTTAGATCTAGAATTCAACCTCCTTCAAAACAATGATTATGAGCTTTCAACCATGGATGAAATAAAACCCACGTGAGTTCACTACCCTCAAATCTAAAATGAGATGTTAGAATCATATAAATTTTCACCAACATTTGAAATGACTGTAGCGGTTAAAAGTAAGTACTTTCGATCCGTTTTACAAGTCGATGTAGCAGTCGAAAGTGAGTACTTTCGATCTGTCTACAACTCGATGTAGCGGTTGAAAGTATTTACTTTTTATCCGTCTATGAGTTGATGTAGCGATCGAAAGTATTTACTTTCTAACCAACTACGAGTCGATGTAGCGGTCGAAAGTATTTACTTTCGATCCATCTAGGATGATCGACGCTTAAGCAATCCTCCAAATCAGGGTGCCGATGATTAAAATAGTTTTCTTAGGTTGATTTTCAACAACAAAAGTGAACTAATAAAAAATTGATACAAGTACACATCCGTAAGAAAGATGTAAACACTCTTTGAAGAAATAAATGAAGAAGAATCAAATCTCTAGTGAAACAAAATGGGTGGTTAAGTTGATTTTGCAACCAAAATCAAAGAGGACTCGAGATTTGAAAAGAGAGTTTCAAAGTTAATAGATAAATTTGGAACAAAAGAAACTAAAAAAAAAATTCAAGCACCATATAAAATCGATTTCTACCAATAGTTTGATGGTGTAAAGATGATGCTCGAGTTCTTTTATTTGCCTTTTGTTTGTGTAATGTAGTTCCTCCTTTTTCTCTCACTTTCTGTAACTCTTTTGGAGCTTTCCTTTTAAGTTTCATTATAGAGTATAGACTACTAACTATCACTTTTAATTTAAACAAACCTAAACCGCCGGTTCGCAAACCTAAACCGCCGGTTTAGGTTTGCGACCCATGTCTATTATAGACTACTAACAATCACTTTTTAACCCATTTTAGGTAATTTAGCTTTGTGCTAAATTAATTACCTTTTTTATAATCTCATAAAATAATATCATGAAGTTCAAATTTATGAAAATTTACCCCAAACAGTTTTCACCAAGGGTGGAACTTGAAGGAGATAGTGAGGGTTAACATGAGAATAAAGTAGAATGAAAACTACAAAATGGGAGAGAGAATTCAAACTAGGACCCGACCCTAATATTATGGACCGGATCATCAAGGTTTCAACCATATTCCCGTTCCCAATTAAATTTTTTGTTAAACACTACATTTGCACATACTACAACTAGTTTTACTTTTAAAAATCTTTTGAGGAAAAGTACAAAACGAAATTGATTTTGAGTCAACACTAACGGTCTAAGAGTAGGCTGTAATTTCGAATGGGGGAACTTACTTACGCCCCTTTATTGTCAAATCAAATTATTTTTATTTTTATTTTATATTTTTCTTTTTACCCACAACTTTCTACAATTTATATTTAGGGTACCTAGTTTATAATAAGTTATATTTATATCCTTGTTTAAAATTTTAAGTAGTATTTTTGTAATTTTTGTGTGATCCTGTCATTTGTCATTTGGTATCAGAGCCAAGTAATTAAGTAAATTTAAATTATAAACAATTAAAAATTAAAATTAAAAATTAAAAATTAAAAATTAAAAAAAAAATAAAAAAACTAAGTAAAACTGGAGGTTTCCGAAAATTCTCCACATAAATTAGCACCACATGCAAAACATTTAAACGTTGGACAAGGTCATCACGAAGCTATTTTAAATACCATAATCGACGATATTGCAGACTTAAAAGTAAGCTTAATTAAGTTAAGAACAACCCTTATAAAATATAGGGAAGAAATATCTGCTACCCTATTATCTATCAGAGAAGAAAACAAAAATTAGTTCTTGAAGTTACCAATGAAATTAGATATTTTTGGTGCAACACCTTTCTTAAACCCTCCAACAAAAAAGTCAGTCGGTTTTTCTTATAAATATCCTTTTCAAAACGAAAATCCCAAAAAGAAATTTTCAGTACCAAGTTTAACTAAAAAACCCGAAACGAAAGAAGAACAAGAAGAAAAGTCAGAAAAACAAGGAGACTCTTGATATGTCTGACACAGAAATGAGTTCTTTGAGTAGTGACGAATCTGGTTACTATAGTGATGAAGAAGAAATGTATCAGCAAATGGGATTAATCAAACTTAAAGACCTAGAAACTATTCCCTTAAGTGAAGTTAAATGAAAACTAGATAAAAAGATGGGAAAAAGAATTGTGGATGTTAATGAAGTTGAAGAAGAAGTAGTTCCAAAAGAAGAAGTTAACAAGGCCACTAGATCTTGTTATCGAGAATATGAACAAGGGTTAACGAGTCAACAAAGAGTTAATCTAAAACCCAAAGAATTTTTAGAAAAAATAGCTAAATTTGGAGTTAGGATTATGTCAAACCATAGACCTAACGAAAGAGAACTTTTGCTTGAACCCATCAGTGAAACCGGATATAAGCTTAATCTAGATGGAGTAAGAAACCGAGAAGATGTGCTAGACTTTTGGAAGAAAAGTATGATGAGTGTCTTAAACATGAACGCTGAATGGAGATCTGCAAATTTCTTAAATTATATCGAACATAGTTTGTATGGAGTTGTGGCAGATTGATATGAATCAATTGATGAAGAAATTAAAGAAACCTTAAGAACAGTAGAGCCACCAGATGTTATGTTTAGGCAATTCTGCAAAGCCTTAAAATCTGAGTTTATTGGAGACAGAGATGATAAAGATAAAAAATTAATCGAATAGCAAAGAAAATTAAATACTCTTGAAATCTATAATATGAGATATTTGGAAAATTATCTTTCAGAATTTGAGTACTATTACTATAAGGTGGGAGAAAACGGGATAAACCTTAAAATGCTATTCGATAAACTTCCTAAGCCCATAAATGAAGAAATTAGTGAAGGGTACCAAGAATGGATAGAAAAATTCAATTCGAGGGATACCCTAGGAAATAGACTAAGGTTCATTAGAATATGGGTAGAGAAAAAATGTCGAGAAGTTAAGGGAACTCAACATATGAAAAGACAAATTTTAAATTGTTGGGATCTTCCTGGTGAATGGGGATGTAACTGAAGAGATAATCAGAAAAATAGTTATGAAAGAAAATATTATAGGAAGAAAAGATTTAATAAACAAAGAGGGGAAAAATATCAGAAAAAATATTACCGAAAACCCTTTGTTAAGGAAAGAAGATTTTTTAGAAAAGCCTCTTATTGTCCCGAGAAGAAAAAGAGTTGCAAATGTTGGGCTTGAGGGAAAATAGGTCATTATGCTAATGAATGCAAAAATAGAAAAAATAATTAACTTGCTGAAGCTTTAGGGAGCTTAGATTATATTGAAATAACAGAAGAAGAAGCTCTTGACCTAGTCTTAAATAATAATAAAGGAATTGTAGAGGTAGTAGAGGAAGAAGAAGAATCTGAAAATTCAGATTATGAGAAAGTATGTGAAACGATGCAAGGAGAGGATAGTGAAGCTCAAAGAAAAATGGAAAAAATGTTTTCTTGAGAAGAAACAACTACTCTAACCCAATTGCAAGAAGCTGATACTTCCATCGACGAAGAGCAATTGGAAAAGATGCATAAATCAGGGGCTGAATTCCCGATCATTGTTAAAGAACAGTTCTTTAAAAGAACGTTCATGCCAATATTCTCAAAGTTCGTATGTGAAGAAATGGCTGGAGATATCGTAGTAAAAAATAATGAAAATCAAGCCACTGAGATAAACCTGATTAATTGGAAAAATATCCAAAAACATAATAAAGATAAAAAAAAAAATATATGTACTTTATGTTTGTGCAATTCAGGTCATCATTACTCCATTACAAGACTTTGGTAAGAATGTGCATTGCATTAATTTTGTCTGTGACACTAGGCACAAAAAATTTAGTGATCAAACGATCAGTGGAGTAATATGCAATCTAAGTCAAGGACCAGTATCATGGGTATGTAGACCAAATTATTATTTAATTTTAGAAGATCAGTTTGCGCATAAATTTCTAGCATTAAAATTGCTAACTGAAGGAATTAGTATGCACAAAGGGACTTGTCCTTTACAACTGAAATGGAAGGTCATTTACAAACTAGAAAATACTATCAATCCACCTGCTAGAACTCAAATGGTAGAAGCTGATAAATATGAAGTTGTTGGACCAGGACAAAAAGTTGTACTAGTCAAAGTAAGGCCTGGCCAAATAAGTTTAAAGACGGTGTGGATAAATGCCTTTGAAAACCCTTCTAGTCCCAACCAAGGAAGAATTTTAACCGTCGATGAAGAAGGGAGAATTCACACAAATTCTCATCCACCTCCAATAAATAGAAGTCTTTCTAGGAGTCAAAGTTATAGGGGTAATTCTCATTTTAACTTACCTCCACAAAATCAAGTAGAAATCCTAGAGAAAAACCTTCCTTTAAAGTAGATGATGAAATTGCTAGCCTATTAGCACATCTGGAAAGTCCAGGACCTAGCAATCTAATAAATACATCACAAACACAAGGAGAAGCCTCGAGTTCTAAAAAATTAATAGGCTATAAAACAAAAACAATTAGTCAACATGTGTTTGAAGATGATGAAGAACTTAATTTGCAAATTGAAGTATGCTTAAGGATTACTAATCCAAACAACATTTACATTCCTATCACCATATGCATCGAAGGTTTTAATAATTATAATTTATGTGCATTTGTTGATAGCGGTTAACTATTTGCTTTGGAAAGAAAATTTTATTTCCTGCATTCATGTGAAAAACTGCATCTAAACCAGTTCAGGTTAGGATAGCTGATAATAGCATCATGACACATTTTGAGGTCATTCAGGATTTACCCATCATATTAGGAGGCTATCCATACATAATTCCTATACTTCGGGCTACCGAGCAAACATCACATGACATGATAATAGGAAATAACTTCCAAAGATTATATTCTCCATGCACACAAAGTCTAGGTGAAACGGTATTCACTATAAATGGGGAAAAAGCTTTGGTAAAAAATATGAAAGAGGCATAGACTCATCAAACTATTGAATTCACGCGCAATAAGCGTGGTGAGGAATATATTGTTCCTACACAAAAAGAATTTGCACTTGCTATAAATGAAGTAACTCATAAAGAACAAATAATAGATCAACAAAAAGAGTTGTGCAAAGAATTATATTCTGAAAACCCATTGAAATTCTGGGATAAGGATAAATCATTTGCTACAATAGAGTTAAAAGAACCTAAATTGATTATTAGAGTTAAGCAGATGGTTTACACTTATAAAGATCAACAAGAGTTCAAGGAACAGATAGATGAGTTACTGAAAAGAATTTAATTAGAGAAAGTAAGAGTCCTCATTCTAGTCCTGCATTTATGGTTAGAAATCACGCGGAAGAAAAAAGAGGTAAAGCTAGAATGGTGATTAACTATAAAAAGCTAAACGATAATACTGTCTTTGATGGCTATTATATCCATAATAAAACAGTCTTATAATAATAGAATTCAAGGAGCCACTTGGTTCTCTAAAATGGACTGCAAAAGTGGATATTGGCAAGTTAAGATGGATAAAGATAGTATTCCGTTAACAGCTTTTAGTGCCCCTCAGGGACATTATGAATGGTTAGTTATGCCATTTGGATTAAAAAATGCACCTAAAATATTTCAAAGAAGAATGGATAAGATATTTGAAAACTTGAAACATTGTTGTCTAGTTTACATTGATGATATCTTAATCTTTTCAAAAACACTAGAACAACATATGCATGATCTTAAAGTTGTAACACAAGAATGCATAAAACATGGCATCACCCTAGGACAAAAGAAGTGCATCTATGCAGAACAAGAAATAGAGTTTCTTGGATTAAAAATAAAAGCAGGAGAAATAGTATTGCAAGAGCATGTCCTAGAAAAGATAGAAAAATTTTCAGATAAAATAGAAGATAGAAAGCAACTAGAAAGGTTTCTAGGATGTCTCACATATGCTTTAGATTTTATTAAGGATTTTGCTAAGCTTAGAAAGCCTTTACAAGTTAAGCTAAAAAAGGAACAAACTTAGACTTGGACAAATCTGGATACTCAAATAATTCAAGATCTTAAGAAACGTTGCATGAAGTTACCAGTCTTAACTTTACCAAATGTAGATGATGATCTAGTAATGGAAACTGATGCAAGCAATTACCATTGGGGAGCTATCTTAAAAATCAAAAAAGATAATAAGCTTTGCAGGTATAGTAGTGGAAGTTTCAATAAGGCTGAATGCAATTACACTACTATGGAGAAAGAAATACTTGCTATCCTAAAAGGGATAGATAAATTTATTATTTTGCTTGCTCCAAAACATTTCACTATCAGAACTGATTGCAAGGGAATATTAGGCTTTGTTCGAAATAATTTGAGTAACATTAAAGCGCAAGGGAGGCTGCTGCGTTGGCAACTCACACTAAATCAATATTCCTTTGATATTGAACATGTGTAGGGATCAAAAAATTCTCTAGCAGATAGCCTAACTCGAGAGCTTGCGTACGAGCATTCCCAAGCAATCGATGGCATCTTCCAGCAAACCAAAACTGAAAAAAGCAATAGGAAAGCTATATCACTCCTCAATGACGACGGTAGAAAAAGAAGAGTTGGACGAGATGGTGCAGTCTACCCTCTACATGCAAGTAGAGGAGATAGACAAACAAAAATATAAAGAAGAAACCGAATATCATCTAAGATGGGTAACACCTCTTAGTTACTACTATGTTAATCTTTTGCAGAAATTTTCAGAAAAAAGATCAAGAAATGGTTTAATCCTATCCTGCGACAGAGTGACTTGAAGAATGCTGGAGTTGGAGTTAGTTCAGTTTATGTTTTGCCTTTCTTTTGATGTCCAAGAGAAGATGAAAGACTATTGGAAGTACAAAGAGTTTCCTAATTGGTATTCATATGTGATGAGTGGAATAAAGTGTTCATATTATGATATCTATCATGAATGGAGTCCCTTGGTGAACCGATTCAACAAATCTGGATTGAAGGCAGTGAGTTTACCAGCAAACCCATTTGAAGAATGTGACCTTTTATATGCATGGGATTATGGAATGTGTCAAGGGCTATTCGGAGGTCTTCCAACACCATGGAGTCCGATCAGGAAGCATTTCACGAAGTTTCAAAATTATGTATTTAACAGGGTCAAGAAGTGGGAAGGAGCTGAGAAACTATTGTATTATATTCATCCAGCAAATATGGAGGTTGAAGCAGGAAGATCTAGAGCGCCACATAATTGATCATACTTCGAACAATAACAGATCAATTCTCCCAAGATCCAATTACAGTAAACCAACCCAGCATCTAGAATCATATTCAGGCCCGGGCAAATGGATTTTTCTACATTTATGAGTATATCAAGCAACATCAGAAAGATAAGAACAATATTATCTTCAAGGTTGGATTTACTACGGTCATAATCCCTGAAATCTTAAGGCCATACTTCTCAGAATCAATCGAGTTCTCAGATTCAATTTCAGACTATATAAGGGACTTAGAATTGGGAAAATTCATGTCTTCAGAATGTCAAGATTTCTTCTATGACACCCTCTTAAGTTGGGATGATGAATACGCAAAAAAAATTTATGAAGCCCTTAATGAGGATGTTGATGAAGATTGTGAAGATAATATCGGAGAAGAAGGGATGTACAACATCAATCATTGCATGAATTAGTCAGAAACATCATCATCACAAGCCTGAAGGAATCTCGTGAGTGTTGTGTCAGAGTTTGTCGCTTTCTTTTAACTTTTTCTTTTGCTTTTTAAATTATTGAACGTTGGCACTGTTGGCCATGTGAAGAGAGTCAGAGTCCATAATAATGTCGGGGATAAAATGGTAATAGAGCAAGGGCATCCAATGTCTCTTCAGCTTTATAAATATACCCCTTGTGAGTCATTGTAAGGCATCGAAAGCCATAGAGTCTAAGAGTGAGAAACACCAAAAACTAAAAAGAGAAAGAGAATCAATTTTGAGCTTACAGAGTAGTGGATCCTCCTCTCTCTAAGATCAAAATACTTGGATGGATCTTTCTAGCTTGAAGTGTTTGAAGTGAGTTGAGTCTTTTCAGTGTGTTTGAGTCCTTGTAATCCTCTTTTAAATTCAATAAAAGTTTATTTTTAAGTAAGAGAAAGCTACTTAATTGAAAGCTATGTTCTGAATAATCTATTTTCTTGATTACATTCTCTTCATCCTCATAAAAGAGATATTTGAGTGAGAGACTACGGTCTGAGGTAGGAAACGAAATAGATCTGTGTTGTGTTTGGGTTAAGGTAGTCTTGGTTGAGGATTAGCCACCCCTAGAAAGCCGGAAGCTACAAGAACGCCGGTGGTCCAGTGATACTACGTCCAGGTATCGGTCAAAACTCTCTCACTAAAATTTCTTAATTACGGAGCATGGTGGGCATGTGATCATATAAAATTTATTATTCATAATATAGTTAGTAGATTATAGTAGCAAGTACCACGTAAAGTCTATATATTTAATCAAGTGTGTTTGTTTGTTTGAAAGCGTGCAATATATAAAGTTGGGGCTAAAAACTGTAATTTGGCAAAAAGTTGGGATAGAAGCTGAAATTAAAAAACTAATAATAATTGTCCAATCATTGCCTATTAAGGGGTACGAATAGTAAAATCCTTTCAAATTTGGTCCAGGTTTTAGGTCCAGCCAGAAAATGCAAACCCCTAAGATGTGTTAATCATTGATTTGCTAGTCTAGAATGGAAACATAAAGATAATACTTAGGGAAAGAGGAAAAAAATAATTTTCCTAAATAACCTACTATAGATTAATCTTAATAATCATTATTTTCAAATTCATACTCGTTATTAGGGTTGTCAATGGGCAGGTAATCCCCAATATCCGACGGGGTCACTATCACATTGATAAACGTTTTCCCGCACAGGGACGAGGTTAGAGGTCCCCGCTCCGGCTCTATTGGACAATAAGTATATTAAATTAGAAAATTAATGGATTTATAATTTTAAATATAATTTATAAATATTTTTAATACATTTATGATTGCATTTTATTAAATTGGATTTAAAATTTTTGATTTTACATTAAATATATTATTTATGCAAATAAATCCCTTTATTTAATGTGAATTTATAAATTGGATATTTAACAAGAAAATCCACGGAAAACTCACGATAACTATAAATGGGAAAAATTAGACGGGAATGGGGATTCCACAATAGAGACGGTTAAAAGACGGAAAAAGTACAAGTTTTAATCCTAAACGGGTATGAATACGGGGACATTATGCTAAATGAGAATGGATATTTCAAAACCGAACCCATCCCGCTATCTTAATTTAATGAGGTCATTATTAATGTGGTCCAAATCACGTTGTTCCACAAAAATTAGAAAAAAGGGATAGATACTTGAAAGACAGAGGAAAGGTAGCATTTAAAATGATGGATTGAAAATGTGATTTGTGAGACGAAGGAAGGTTCGAAGAAACTCCATTAGAGACGAAATGAAATTTGTCCTAATTCCGTTCTATCTATCTATCCATCTCCTCATGCCTACTTTGCATCAATCTTTTCAACTGCCCCCACAGGAACAGCACATAGGCAACTTCCTGGAAACCCAACTCCTTCATTCTATGTAACATGCTTCACATCCCCACCCTATATTTCATAATCTACTTTCATTAGGACCATACACGTGTCTCGTCTTCAACCAAACTGGCAATGACAACTATATATTCAACCCACAAGTCACAAGCCGTATACATGACAGACTTTGTGATCTTCCCACCAAAAACAAAGAGAGAATGGCACATGAACATGGACAAGAAGAAGCAAAGAACGAATATGAAGACTTGTTACCCGTTATGGCAGAGAAGCTAGACGTGGAGAGTTTCGTGTCCGAGCTTTGTGGAGGCTTCAGGCTCCTGTCTGACGTGGAGATCGGCCTCATTACACCCGAAAGCCTCAGGAGGAACGCCGGGTTCCTCGGGATGCAAGGGATGTCCAAAGACGAGGCTCAAGCTATGGTGATGGAAGGCGATCTTGATGGAGATGGAGCCCTTAACGAGACAGAGTTTTGTATACTCATGGTGAGGCTGAGTCCCGAGATGATGGAGGACGCCGATGAGTGGCTACAGAAGGCCATCGATCAGGAGCTTCGACTAACAAGAGCATGACCCGAGCTTGGACAAACAACACTTTCAATGTCATAAAAATAAAGCTTACTGTTTCATTGTAATGGGAAGAAGCAGGGTATCCCATGGACACTCTAATTTGTATATTGGAAGGTGGGAATCCATGTAAAGCATATTTGTAGTTTCAGGATCGGAGGTACTGTTGCGATTAAACAAAATGTTTGGTACTCGTCTCATATTGGTTTTCTGTAGCATTTGAAGCATACGACCTAACATAAAAATGTTATAATTCAAAAGATAGCAGCAGAATTCAAACCACCCTTGTATCTTACAACCCATGTGTTTAGAAAGGCTAAGTTCACCAACCGAGTTCTTCATCTCCTCAAAGGCGAGTAACTTCTATAAACAGAAATCAACAGAAACAACAGAAACAAAGGGACATGTTATTAAGTTCTATGGTAATAACCGTAATATAGAACAAACTATAACGCAAATCTATATTTTGGATACAGACCTGCGAAATTGGCCAAGTTCTGGGCTGTCATGCCTATCATATGCTCGACCACTACTGTTTCTTTCATAAGCTGGGTTGCGACCCCGCCCATAATCAGGGCTTGGTCGACTTCTGGTGATAGGGCTCGGTGATCTTCGGTTAGGAATGTCCCCACGCCTACCATAGCCTCCTCCTCTAGGGCTACCCCTGTCATCATCATCACGAAGGGCATATTCCACAGAGATAACTCTATCTAGTAACTTACTGGAAAAGCATCATAAGGAAAGAGCAAGTTTGAATTGTCAGAATCAATAATCAATAGAAGGAATTGACACTATGATGACAGTACTAACCTCATGTGTGTCCGTTCAAGAGCCTGTGTGGCATCTTCCTGACTCTCAAAATGTACAAATGCAAAGTTTTTCCTGATCCGAACACTTAGAACTTTACCATAAGGCTCAAAGTGTTTCTCCACATCCCGTGTTCGAGTGTTTACTGAATCAAAATTAATGACAAACAAGGTCTTCGTTGGCCTTTGGCTTCCAATCTTGGATCCATCGTGAGGCTTACCTCTCTCCCCCTGCATCAAAATGCTTGTAATGGTTTACTCATAATATTGTACTTTTAATAACTGTCAGCCACTATTTCCCATCTGTTTCTCAGTTTTTTATCTTCACAAAGTAGAAACAGTACCAAGAGCTTTTACAGTCAAGTGAAATCAAATAGTTGAGAGTCACAAGTGGAACATGTGTGATGGGATAACAAAGCTATGAAGTTAGGAGAAACTATGCACACCACCACGCCTTCACTGACATAATCCATATAGCATGTCGGAAAAGTTACGACTAGTAAAATGGTATGAGAAAGACATAATACCCTGGCCCATTCCACAGACAGTCGACGTCTATCACGACCAAACGACACATTGTCAAGACTGCGGATGGCATCTGCTGCATCATGATCATTCTCAAAGTACACAAAAGCATATCCTGCAAAATAGAATTCGATGAGCAGAATGCTCAAAAATATTTCCTTTACCTGCTTTTGTAACATAAGAATTTTAGAGCAACCAAATTAAGATTCTTATTCTCGTACAATAAATAATTTGAGAAGTTACAAAACCTGAACACTAGGTCTGAAGCACACAAGGACGAAGAGGCGTGGCATGAAGAACTAAAGCAAAGTAGCATATTAAAAATATAAACCCAATGATTGACACCTCTCACTGCAAGGAATGCTTCTTCCATTCACATAGCCAATTTCATTAATATAGGGTAGCATGGTGCAGTACGGATCGCTTAACAAAGCATGTACTGAAATGTGTTTGAGGGTAAGAAAGGATGAACGGTTGTAAATATTGCAGTGTGATTCCATTCAGAAGCAGCAAAATTCCTTTGTACTAGAAGATCTGGTAAGAAGAAGGTAAGTAATTGTATAAAACGGTGTGCAATTTCATCTGAGTGGAAAGCAGGTAGGCAGACATGCATTCCTTTGCACTAGAAGTTCTAATTGCAGAAGTGAGGGAATGCAGAAGGAAGCTCATCTGTCATTGGTATATGCTCCTGCGTGAAAAGAAACACTTAATGCACAAGGAACTTCTCTAGATTAACTCAGTGATGTATACTTGTCTACGACAACTTTACTTCACCGAGATGTCCAGCAAGTATGGACAAGAGATTGAATAGCTAAATCCAAATTTATCATACATGTGAGGCATCTAGTGTTACAATCAATGCTTTCACAATTTATGAATATTACACAAACTCACCCTACCCTGAACCTATACTTATCACACCTACAGCCAATTATGATAAGATAAAGCTGAAGGCCTTGATAAGTTGATTTAGCAGGCCATTCATTTATCCAGCAACATCAGGAAAGAGCGAAAACAACAGATACATCAGGGAAAGAGGAAAAACAACAGATACATCCCGAGCAAAAACCTAAACACCTGATGCACATTCCATTGCAACAACTTATTAAGCCCTACAGAGGTCCTTCGCAAAACAAAGAAAAGAAAAAACGAAGAGTAGGTGATTGTATGAACAGAAAAGGCAAGAGAAATTAGTAATTATACCAGATTTGATGTCGACCCGGTCAACCCTTCCATACTTTGAGAACAAGCGCTCTAACTCCGACTGGCGAGTATCGAATTCGAAGTTTCCAACAAAAACGGGCCTCATCGTAAATATTAATCAAACAGCTACCCTAATCAAAGCACGTCAAATTCAAAGGATAAAAGTAAGAAAATGGTGGAGCTGCAAAGTAAACTAAACTTTCAAATATCCAGAGGTGAATGTGTCGTCGAAGTTGGGGAACAGAGAAGAACCCTAACCTTCAAAAAGAAACTTGGGTTGAAGATAACTACCCCTTCCTTGCGTTTCAGCCCAGTCGCTCTTGGTTGGCCTGCCAGTAATGCGCGTCGATTGGGGTTTTATACACAATCAGAAACGCAATGTACTTTTCTAAGAATTTTCACAATGCCACCTCATTTTTATATTTTTTCATTAAAAACATAATGTAAACTCGTTTTTTAAAAATATTTTTCTACTTTAGAAAATCGTTCTATTATTTTTTTACCTTCATTGATTATATTATCCTCTAACCCACTTGATAATACAACAACTATTGTTATTTTATAATGAAAAAATAACCCAAAATAATACCAACTATCAACATTGAACCGAAAATAATACGAACTTTGAAAATTACTAGGAGCGATACAAACTATTAATGTATTTACCAAAAATAATACGTCATATATTTTCCGGCAAAAACCCTAGCTCCGGCGATGACGTGGCAATCGGAATGTTACATGTCATCAAATAAATGAGTTGAATGTGTGATGTGGATTTAATTTTTTAAAAATAATAATTTAATAATATTTAAAATATTAAAAAAAAAAATTTTATTTTTAAAATTTTAAATAATAATTTTTTTAAAAATAATTGTACAAATATTTATTTTAAAAAAATAATTTTTTTTAAATAAAGTTTGAAATTTTTTTAAATAGATTTGTAAAAAAAAATGTAATAATATTTTTTTTGAAAAAATATAAAAATATTTTTTTTAGAATTTTTTTCAATTAAATTTATTTTCGAGATTTTTGTATAAAATGATATTTTAATTCTAAAAAAAATTTTAGGAAAAAAAAAAGATCAAACTTTATTTAAATTGGGAGAATTTGACATACTAGGCTTTTTTTAGTTTTTGTTTAAGAAAATGTACCCCAAATTTTTTACCACTTTCATTTAATAGTAGGTAAAAATTATTAATCCTTCTTTTAGAAAGAAAGAATAAATGATGTTTGTTATTTGTTATATAAGTATAATTTTTAATTTTTAATTACTGAATTTCTTTTTTTTATTATTTTTCTTGCCTTATTTATTTATTTTTTATTTTCTTTTTTATTTTCTGGACTGAATTTCTCATACCGGAAATTCTCATACTAGAATTTTCATACCAGAATTTTCATACCAGAAATTATCATACGAAAGTTCATACCAGAATTTTTATACCAGAATTTTTTTCATACTAGAATTTTTTCATACCAGAATTTTTCATGCCAGAAATTTCATACGAAAAGTTCATACCAGAAATTTCATTCCAGAAATTTCTGAATTAAAACTAGCGGCACAATCAGCACTTGATCCTTGTGCTTTCTGTCCGCTATTTATTTTTGTTTACATAATACTTTTATTTTGAGACAGTTTTAACATATAATTCTCCACTCAAATAATGCTCAACTCCTCCACGTCTTGTCAATTTGTCATTGTCAACTGGGAAAAAGAACAAGTCTTTTGGAAACCAAAAGAGACGGTGATGGACCCATTTTTGCAAACCGTCATCATATACGCAAATTACAATAAAAAAATTGCAAAATTACAACGAGCCCCCTAAAATTTGCAAAATTAAATATTAGACAATTAAAAATTCATTCCGGTATGTAAATTTCGGTATGTAAATTTCCGGTATGTGAAATTCTGGTATGTGAAATTTCGGTATGTGAAAATCCGGTATGTGATAATTCCGGTATATGAAAATCCGGTATGTGAAAATCCGGTATGTGAAATTCCGGTATGTGAAATTCCGGTATGTGAAAATTATGGTATGTGAAAATTCCGGTATGTGAAAATCTGGTATGTGATAATTCCGGTATGTGATAATTCCGGTATGTAAAATTCCGATCCGGTATGTGAAAATTCCGGTATGTGAAATTCCGGTATGTGGAAATTCCGGTATGTGATAATTCCGGTATGTGATAATTCCGGTGTGTGAAAAAATTCTTCATTGTAGAAAATAAATAAAAAATAAAGAAAATAAAAAAGACAAAAAAAATTAATAAAAGAAAATAAAAAAAAAATTCAGTTTTTAAAAAGTATTTGGAAGAAAGAAGAAAACAAGAGGATGGAGAAGGTTTGAGGGTAAAAAAAAATAAGAGGGGTATATTTACTTAATTGAAAAACAAAAAAGCCTACTTACTATCACTATTTCTCTAAATAGCCTACTAACCAAATTTGCCCATTTAAATTTTTGAATATTTTTTTACAATTTAAATAAATAAATAAAATTTCGAATAAAAAAAGATCAAACTTTATTTTTAAAAAATTCGAAATTTTTTTTAGGGAAAAAAAAATTACAAAAATTTGGGAAAATTTTTTTTAGGGATTAGGTTACAAGATTAAAAAAAATATTCGAATTTAAAAAAAAAATTTTACAAAAAAAATTTTTGTAAAAAATTTGTACAAATGTTTTTAAAAAAATTATTATTTAAAAATTTAAAAATATTTTATTTTTTAATATTTTTAATATTATTAAATTGATTTTTTGAAAAACAAATTCCACATCACACATTTAATGCATTTATTTGATGACATGTAACATTCCGGCTGCCACGTCATCGCCGGAGCTAGACTTTTTGCCGGAAAAGTATGACGTATTATTATTGGTAAATACATTGATAGTTTGTATCGCTCCTAGTAATTTTCAAAGTTCGTATTATTTTCGGTTCAATGTTGATAGTTGGTATTATTTTGAGTTATTTTTCCTTTTATAATTATATAAACAATAGTATATAATTACGTAAATCACTAATTATTTTATATACATTATATTAAATTTTTTTTAGTAATAATCAATTTATTTTAAATTTGTTACATATAGATGGTTTTAATTAAATAATAATTTTTAATTTATTTTTAAAATAAAATTTAATGTAGTCAACCAACCGTGCATGGCACGGTCGCACGGGCATTACAGTCATTATCATGGGGAAGTTAATAAAAATTGGACCCAACTGGTCTATTCTTGAGTTTATCGAACTCCGGGCTAGGTAATGGAAATAGCAAATATAAACTAGAAAGATGATAAAACACAGTATATATGAGAATCAATTTTGATGGATCCGCGAAGAACATATAGGGATAGTTCATTTTGATATTTAGATGAGGTTGGCCGCACAGCTTCTAGCTGGATGTATGATACATAAATTTTTGATATATGGTGAAAGACCCTAAACAATACCAATTCATAAGAATTATGGCCCATATTGCAAGCAGGCAGGTCAAATAGGAAACTGAAAACAACAGATCTTGAAATCCAACAAGACAACCTCACAATCATACCCAGCTCCTACTCTGGTGGGCAATGCACAGCGTCTTCTTCAGGGACTCCGAGAATGATGCCATCAAGATCTATGGGAACAAGTAGCCTCCTACACATACAACCAGTGGTGAGAGGCTCCGGGGGCTCAACGATCATCGTTATCTCATTTTCTCTCTGCAAAATTCCCGCCACTGTCACCAAGCTACCTTCCCTAATGTACCTGTCACAGAAAAATTAACCTTTGCTGCTGAAAACTGTTTATCTTGCATGGTTTCATATGACATTGAAGGTGTAATTACCCTTCTTCGAGGCGAACTAAACATTCCTTATTTGGAAGGCCTTTGCTGTCAAGCCATTTCTTGAGGCTCCGCGAAAGGGTGCAACTCTTCTTAGTAGTAGTGTTCACGAGCCTGCTATCATTCATCAGGGGTATCACCTTACATCCAAAGCCAGCTTTTACCAAAACTGTAATCCCTGACTTTTCATCACATATGTAGAAATCTGTGCAGAATCTCTGTCAAACAAAGGTTTATTCCCAATCATATAAAAAAACTCAACTCCATATGGCATCATGTGAAGATTCACATACCTCTGAATAGGTTAATCTCCAAAGGAACCACAGATCATTTGCATGTGGCACCCTCAAACCAAATTCTTTACATTCATACAACGAAGTTGATGTGTAGATACATGGACCAACCTTTTCGTAAGAAGATTCCAAGTTAATATCTCCACATGAAACTGGCTGTTAGTAAAACATACACAAGTCTTAGTGCTATCCACACTTCAATTCTTCAAACTACACAGTAGAATCCTTAATCTATATCATCAAAGTTGAAGATCACTACAATTCTTATCATTTTTGTCACATAATGCACATGGGAATAGTGAAGTAAAACAGCCGACTACGTTCCATAAACCATAACCTTTCAATTTAAAGTCTCTTTTATTGATCAAAAAAAAAAAAAAAAAAGGCATTTTGGTCTGCTTTGGATGTTACAAAGGTGACCCACTAACCAATATCCAAGTGAAACACTATCAGAGTGAACATTTCAAATAATTTCATTTCAAATGCAATTAAATCTTGAATCCGGATGAAGCACAAGTAGAAGATCAAATGAATCACAAAATCAATCAACCCATTATTAGATATAATACCCCAGAAATCTTGACGAGCTGGCCTAGGGGGGCGGTGGCGAGGTCGGATTCGGGGAAAGATTGGAGGAAGAAGAGGAACGCCGCACGGCGCCGCCGGGAAAGACAGTTACAGAGGATGAAAGTGAAGATAAGGGCGAAGAGGAGGAGGAGAGAGACGAGGAAGAAGGCGTTGTGGACTAGAACAAGTATGAAGAGGGAGACCCCAAAACCCAACAGAAAGAGAGCGATGAGAATGAAGATGGCGAGATCAGGGATGGGGTTGGGAGTCGAGAGGTTTGTAGAAAGAGGATTTGGTTTTGTTGACATAGCGGTTGCAGCTGCATTTGAGAGGTCATTCATGGTTGCTTCATTACTCTCTTCTTCTACTGTGATTTTCAACTAGTACACTTTTGGGTTGAAAATGAATCCAAGTTACTCAATTATACGTCGTCGTTTCATGGAGCTACTATTCACAGCAAAACATGTCTACCTGACTGTCTGAGTGCTACTCTGCTAGTAGTAATTGCCCATTGGAGAGAATGGTTTTCGAACAGGTGAAAATGGGACCTACTCGGTCTGGATTCACAATATTCTTTTATATTTTAAATAAAATAAGGGGTACTTAGGTGAAAATATATCGTCATAACTAAGCACTTCGAGAGTATAGTTATGATTTTCATCTATAATTATATTTTTTTCTTTACTCACTCCACTTACGCACTCACATGCGTAGTTGGAAAATCTCGACTGCGTAAGCAAAGTGTGTAGTCATGATGATCAATATAGAAAATCATCGATAGGTCTATCAATGGGCTAAAATAATAATTCCGTGTGTATAATATATATATATATATATATATATATATATATATATATATATATATATATATATATATATATATATATATATATATAGATAGATTACAACGGTAATGGATTAGGCATGATCAATTTGCATTAATGTCATACTTTATGATAATATTTATTGGTTTTATTAAAACTTATATAATATGTTTTTTTTTCTTTGTAAAACCTATAAAATTTTAATAGATTTAACGTATGTTGATATTTCTTGTAAATGAGTCGTATATCTTTGGTTGATAGTCCATCCCTCCTACTCTAATATCAACTGGACAAGTTGAATCTCACGAACTGTTTTTTGGAAATAATAAATATACGTTAATTATAATACTTGAATTTTCTCTTGTACACTAATTTTTTTAAAATAAAATTAATGTAACTAATTTTCTTATACACGATTCTTATATCGTATATAAATATTCACTTTGGAAGAAACTTATTGTTGTGATTCTAATTCTTGTATTATGTCAAGTAGCAAAGGACTTTGAGTATGAATCTAGCATAAATTATACTTTGATCTTGGTAGAGTTACGTAACTAGGAGTCATATAAGAGTTTGTCATGTTATATGTCTTAATGCATACAAGAAGCTAATGTTGTCACTTAGGAAACTAAGTATGGTAGCTTAGTATTTTGTATGGTGTTAGATTATAGCATAAGGTGGACCTTTATATGCTTAGGAGATATTATGTTGTATAGGATATGCAATATGTGTATATATTAGATAGTTTAAGTTGGGCCTGATGGCACACTATCTCCTAAGATCGATTATGAGGCTGACTAAATGGTGGATCTTCCCACTTGAAGTTTGGTGGAGCGGATTAGGGTTTCTAACGCGTTTTGCAAAACACGTCGTTCAACCTAATATATAAGCTTACTTATGTAACTCCAAAAATCTCTCTTGCGCATCTGGTATATGTGAGACGACTCGTGAGACGAAGAAAGAATAGAGAGAGTGAGAGAGAAGAATATCAGATCATCCAAATCTTGCTCGAAGCAAGAAGGATATGAAGTTAAAAGAAGCATAAGGAAGTCTGCGAGATCTGTCATCTCTTGGAACTCTTCTCACCATCGCTTCGTTGGCTTGCAATTAAATCTCAGATCTTCGCTTAGGTGTCTTCGAGGAGGCTTTTCTTATCCTTGCATCTCTTATCTCCTTAAGTCTTTCTAGTCATAGTCTCTGCTAGATTTGTGTAGTGTTAATATCTTGAAGTCCTCTGCTTCTAACCTTGTTCTTGAATACCTAGTGATACTGGGATCGGATCTCCTCTCTTGAGGTCCAACAAATGTAGGGGTTTTTTCTCCGAACTGCGTTACCAAGTGATTGTGTTCATCTTGTGTGTTTTTTTAGTCGATTTTTCGACTGATGATCTTTGAAAACCTTTAAGAACATTTTACACTTATGTATGCTAATCCAAATGGAAATTGATTTTATAAGAGGGCGTGCCTTTGGTTAATGTTACCATAAGCCATAGAACACATAATTAATAGAAAAGAAGGATGAGTAGTCTCATTAACAAAATCACTTCTGCCGGACATATCATGACCGTTACAAACTGAAGACTGCCTATGAGCAGAACATTTGAACTAACAAACAAAAACAATACTCGAAAGTAACTTTCTTTCCTGCGTGCATACACGCAACACATAATAATAAAAATTTAAACTTGAATCGGCCATTTTTGCCGAAACTTTGGTATTTATTGATGGTAGGGTTGTATCTTCTACCGCTTTAGGGAGTGTGTGAGGTATTCAGAATAGAGATCCCTGCATTCAATTCCATAAAAAAAAAAACATGATCATAGATTCATAATGCATAGCATGTTGAGTCGCTACTATACTGGACGTAAAAGGAATGAGTAGTTACAATGAATGTTGGATAGCTTCAATTGCGTGATTTGCAGGCATGAACTCGTTCACTGCAACTTCCTTGTTCTCGTTCTTCTTGTCTGATCGATCACAAGTTAAGGTTCAAATCAAAGTTTCTAGTCTAAATAAACATACAAGTAAAGTAGTAATTAGTAATTTTGTTGGTAGGAATAGGATACAGTCTTCAAAGAAACGACGAATCTCAGCGAGGCGATGAGGAGGAAGTTCCTTGATGTCATTATAGAACTTGTACTCGGGGTCGTCGGCGCACACAGCTATGATCTTATCATCAATCTCTCCTTGATCAATCATAGGCATTAGTCCAATGGGCTTCACCCTCAGAAAACAGCCAGGGACGACAGGCTCCTGCATGAGCACTAGGACGTCCATGGGATCGTTATCGTCGCAAAGTGTCCGAGGGATGAACCCGTAGTTGTGAGGATACACCACCGAAGAATACAAGATACGATCAACCATAATCATCCCGGTCTTTTTGTCGAGCTCATATTTGACCTTGCTCCCCTTTGTGATCTCGATCACCTGTTAAATATTCTTATATATGCATGCCTCACCTTCAATTCAATTAATTGCTCTACTACTACTAATTCATAATTACAAGGGGAAGCTAGTTACTTACACAATTGCAAATCTTAGGTGCTTCGGAGCCTGCAAAATGTAGGTACAGCATGGAATTAGTTTATGCTATTTGTGATGGGCTGAGAGTAGGTAGGTGAGACTAACCGACGTCAAGATCATGCCATGGATGCGCGGCGACTGATCTTTTGCCCATGGATGAGAGAATCCTCTCGTTAAGTTTCACAGGGCGGGTTGGCGACGCGGTTCCTTCCTTAGCCTTACTCATATTGATCGAATAGATAGATAGATATATGCAAAGGTTGAAGAGATTACGTACGTACAGATGAATGAAAGAACAAAGAGAGGATCGATATATATATATACATTCAGGATCGGAGGAGAGAAAGTAAAGAGCTTGTGGTGGCAATGGTTGAGAAAAACCAGTTAGCGAAAAACAAGGTGATGCCTCCCATTCATTTTCCATTAACTTCATGTTTGCTACTTCTTTCTAGGACCCGAGAATACTTCCTCTTTTTTTCCTACCACAATGCAAACTTCATTTTCAAATCTTACCATTTTATTTAACTTTATAATTCTACACACATATACTACTTTATTTTTCCTCATACTAAATATTTTTTCAATTCTTATATAAATTAGTTTGTGCATTCAACTACCGTACTACAAAATGACGAGTCGAGGACCCCAAAAATCCGCACCAATAGAAAACTAAGACCAAATTTTATTTGTTTTAGCAATTTTTTTTTACCTTTTTTACTTGGACCCAAGAACATGGGTTCCAATTAATCAACGTGGATCCTCTAATCTTAAGTATTTTTTTTTAGAAATTGATATTGTTGATGGTTTTACATTTGTTACAGTCCAATGCATATAAACTATATACGAGCATACATGTGCATTAGGCTCAAGTCCATCACATAAATTTAGGAGGATTCTATCCTAAAATCAATTGGAAATAAAAGGAGTAGTCAGCTAGAGATGGTTTTCCTCTACGCCGATGGGCGGTGATTGTGATTATGTTGCTGGAGAGGGTGTTTCCTCCATGCTTATGTGTTGAGGCTATAAAGTTATAAGAGTTAATACCTTATGAGCGGAGATGTGATGCCTCCGATAGAGAGAGTGTGTAAACCTCAGCGTATGGGTCCGAGAGGATTTAGCTTTGTTCAAGTTTCAGAATAAAACTTGTTTTTAGGGGGAACTGATGTAATATCCTTAGTTCTTTAGTGACCCCTCCCCTACGTCTCAGCCGAGCCGCAAGTGCGGAGCCGCCCCCGCGCCTTAGCTGAGCCGCAGGTGAGGAGCCACCCCCGCGGCTTTGATGGCCCGTCCCTGCGGTTTGCAAGGTGGGCACCGCCTTCCTTGACCGTCTTGCTTTCCGCTTTCTTCCCTTATAAGTTTCATTTTCTCTCTCTCTTGTGGGAGGGTTTGCTTCCAGACTTCATCGTCTTCTCCTCTCTACATTCTTCTTCTCTTTCTCTTGAGTTCTCTCTTGGGTTCTTCTTTGAATTCCTTTCAAGTGAGAAGCTTTGGTTGTGTGGTTATGATGATGTTGAGAATATCTGATGGTTGTTGTGGATAAGCAGTTGGGTTGCTGTTCTCCTTCTCTTGATTTTGTAGTGATAAGTTTTTCCCTTTCTTTTCTTCTTTCCTTTACTTTCCTTTCTTTCTTTCTTGTTCTTTTGTTTGAATCTCACAAGATTGATCTTGTGTTTGGCATCCCTTGGATGTCTCTCTCTCTCTCTCTCTCTCTCTATATATATATATATATATATATATATATATATATATATATATATATATATATATATATATATATATATATATATATATATATATATATATATATATATATATATATATATGAAGAAGGTTGGTTGCCTTGGCACCATAAAAGTGATAGCATGAAATATGACCATATTTTAGGCACATGTTTTGGTTGTTTTTTCCCTTCTTTTGTGTACATGGATATAAGTTTGAAGCATTTATGAGCACTTTCACCTATTTTGTCGATATAGAGATCTACACAAGCTTTGTTGTGTTTTTAGGTGAATAAAGGCTTGGATTGGAGCATATATGGCGTGAGTAGGAGTATTTGATCATGCTAGGCATCAAGATGATGCATTGGAAAAGCCAAGGAAGAGACATGAGTGGAAAGCTTTAGGAAACAAGAGATTTCATGCACGTATCAAGCATTCCACGGTCATACATGAGTTTCCACGGTCGTGGTTTTGTAATTTAATTTAATTCCAACCGTGGGAAACAAGGTCGAGAGCAAAGAGTTGGTTTCACGGCTCATTCCACGGGCGTGGAAAATTGCACTAGGTCGTGATTCTTGTAACGGCCGCCACATGTCATATTTGCCATGTCAGCAGCGGTTATTGGGCTTTGGTAACTCTATTTTTCTCCTATAAAAAGGCTGAAGAAAGGAGAAAAACGGACGTCTTGCATCCAACAACATTTCAAGAGCATTGCTTAGAGAGATTTCAAGAGATTCTATTGCGTATAGGAAAGATTTGAAGAAGGACGCATTTCGAAGATTACGTACTTAGAGAAGATCTTAGGGTTTCACCTTGAAGGTGGATTGACATCCCGTTCTTCATTGTTCCTTGATATTTGTGAGAGATTTCTATCTTATTCTATATTCATTAAACGCAGTTTGCATTTATTGTTTTTGATTTACATTGTTTGTAAGTTTATTATTGAGATTTTGAAGTTTTACCCTTTTTCTCTTTTAAACTTGATTATTGATTTGATGATGATGATTGTTGGCTAAAAACATTAAGCGGTTCTAAGGTGAAGGGTTGATAGTTGTGGCATAAATGATGATAGATTGAACCAAAACAGATTGGACCCTGAGAGTTGCGACAAACCTCGTCGTCGAGGCTTTCCACGACCTGTTCTTGAGTTCCACGGTCGTGGTTCTTCAAGATCCGACCGTGGCTTTCCTCTTTTGTACGTCCTTTGCTTTTGCTTTGATCCAAAGTTAAAGATTTGATTTAACCTAGCCTTGCTTTATCTTTTCTAGGTAGTAGTGAGACTCAACATCCTGTATTTCGGTTTCGAGTGTCACAACCTTAACCGTTTTGGCTTATCTTTGATTCCCTTAGGTTTGGGCATGGGTATTTGAGAGTAATTCTCATCCTTTGATTCTTTCTATACTGCAGCCTCAACAACCTTTATAGAGAGAGCCTTTGGGTGATACATATGGGTTTTGGAACTTCACCGTACAATTTCCTACCTAAGATATACTTTTGCAATCCCGACTCTATCCTTATATCCTTAGAATATCTTAAATCAATTGCCACAGTTGGATACCTGAATCTTTAGAATCGTTATTTTTCTTATCAACTTTACAAAAGCTTTTTTATTTGCCTGACGTTTTTGTGAACTGAATTTGTTCCCCCCAAATCCCTGAGTTCGATACTTTGGAATTCATGCTTTACTACGCCGATCCGTACACTGCAGGTTCGCTTTGCTTTGATTTCTGTTTTATAATTTAAGACTTAGTGACACACACTTCTGAGACAAATAATTTTTTGGCGCTGTTGCCGGGGATTTTGTTTAGGCCAAATTCGGTTTTCGGTTGTCATGTTTGGGAGGTTTTGCTCTTGTTATTTGATATATCTACTTGAGTGATTTTGCAGAAGTTTTAGGTATATGCGAAGGTCTAGATCCACCAAAGACCTCGTTCCTTTTGATCCTGAACTAGAGAAAACTTTGAAGAAAAAGTTAAGAGAGATAAAGATGGTTGAACACAATGAGAAGAACACTCAACAGGAGTTGGATGAAATTCGAGCTCAACTCAAATTAAGTGAGAGAGCACGTATGGAAGAACAAGAGAGAAATCAATTTCAAATAGATGAGCTTAAGGCGATGATTTTAGAGATGAAATTAGAGAGGAATGGAGCCAAGAAAAAGAGAGCTAAATCATCTAAGGTTGAATCATCTGATGATGATGATATGCCGGAATTGGAGGAGATACCACCAGTAAATCCTCGAGCCTATGTTGATCCTCGCCCTTATGCTAGAGAGGCGAGAGTTGCTAACGTCGTGGCTGAACCACGCACCCTTGGTCAACGTATGGACCCAATTCAGCAACCACACCGTTTAGGTGTGAATCTTGGAGAGCAAGATGATAGTGACTTTGGACTTCGCCCACAAGTCATCACTATGATCCGCCAAAGTCAGTTTGGTGGAACGGATGTTGAATCTCCGCATCAACACATGATAAACTATGAGATTCTTATGGAGAATTTGAATCCTCAAAGGGTTGTCAACAACAATTACAAGTTGAAACCGTTCTTCTTCTCTTTGAAGGACAAAGCATTGGCTTGGTATCAAGCTCTTCCAACTGGTAGACTTAACACATGGGAGAATTTGACTTCGGAATTCCTCACCAAATTCTTTTCACCATCCAAAACAGCAGAGTTGAGAGGTAAGATAAATGCTTTTTCTATGAAACCTAACGAAAGTTTGTTTAAATATCGGGAAAGGTTTCAAGATCTTCTATTAGATTGCCCGCACCATGGCATCTCAAAGCTGGAATTATTGGAGATTTACTACACGGGATTAGATGTGACAACACAATTCAATTTTCAATCCCTTTCTTGTGGAACCTTCATGGATATGAAAGAAGATGATGCTTGGGATTTCATTGAGAAGCAAACTAAAGTGATTGAGAAGTATTCCCATAGGAAAGCTGATGGTGGGAATCGAAATTCTGGAGAGCAAGGAGCGAAATTAAAATCAGCAGCTCAAGCTCAAATCTTCTCCCTCAACAATAATTGGAACAACAACAACAACAACAATAGGAATGCCAACAATAATTGGAGATCCAACAAACAAAATTCCGGTAATCACTATTCACATGCTGAAAATTCATTAACACCTCCTTCTTCTTCTATTCCTTTGAAAAGTCAGGGGCAAACATCAAATAGTTCAAGCAAACCGGAGAAGGATAGACACGATGCTTTGCTAGAGACAATCTTGGGAAAGATCCAAGGATTGGAGAGTCACATTACTTCGGTTGATAAAGCACAAAATGCTTTAGAGAATCAAGTATTCAGCAAGGCTGGAGAAGTCCCAAGAGACCAAGGGAAACTCCTTGGAAAGACGGAGGACAATCCGAAAGGAAGGGTGATGGCGATTACAACAAGGAGTGGTGCAACAACCATCGATCCGCAGCCTAAGTTTGTTGAAGTTCCCGTTGAGAAAGAGAAGGAGAAAGAAAAGGGAAAGGAGAAGGAAGATGTCTATATTCCTCCTCCAGCTTATAAACCGCCACTACCATTCCCGCAATCTAGAGCAAGAGCGCGTCTAGACAAGCATTTTGGTAAGTTTGTTGAGCTTATGAGAAAACTACATATTAACATACCTTTTATTGATACGATTTTAGGTATGCCCGCTTATGGGAAGTTCTTGATAGAGATCCTCTCTAACAAGAGGAAGCTGGAAGACTTTGGAGAAGTCAAGATGAGTTCGGAATATTCGGAGCTCATCAAAACAATGACAGAAAATATGCCCCCAAAGCTGAGAGATCCGGGGTCATTTTGCATACCAATAAGAGTAGGAGAAGTCACATATGATGCACTTTGTGACTTGGGAGCAAGTGTGAGCATCATTCCACTTGCATTGTGTAGGAAGGTCGGTTTAGGTGAACCTAAACAGGTGAAGATGATGTTGTATATGGCGAATCGATCCATTACTCGACTCGTGGGAATCATTGAAGACGTCTCGGTCAAGCTCGGTAAATTCTATATCCCTATAGACTTTGTTGTGTGTCACGCTAAGAACGTGTGCACGCAATAAGCTTTAAATTTATAACTCGTTATATTTCTCCTAACTCCTAGCGAACCCGCAATGTACGGGACGTTTGTAGTAGGGATAGTATTCCGAGGCCGAACACAAAGACTAAGATGAGATTGATTCGATTAGTGATTAAGTTTAGTGAAAATGTAGGTTAAGAAAAGAGAAAGGAACAAAGAAATGAAAATCTCAATGTTTTTGGTGGGTTTTTAGGTGATCAATCAAGGATCACAAATCATGCGAAATAAGCAATCAACTATGCTAACAAATCAACACAAACAAACAAGCTAAAACGAGATACGAGATCAAAGAGAGAAAAGCGGATTCTAGGGGTTGGAAATTCCGGTTATGGCATAAGACTCAAGCTATCTAATCATTCCTTGGATTAACTATGATGTGTTGTGTTAGCATGAAATATTGTGATATTTTAGGCACGTTTTCTAATCGTAATTGATTCATATTGATAGTCTTTGATTGATCTTTGCACATATGTGAGCTAGTATTGCCTATATTGTCGATATAGATGTCTACACGAGTTCTATGTTGATTATAGGTGATTTGGAGCTATTTCCGAACGAAATCGAGCAAAGGAAAGTTGAGTTGAAATGTCCATAGATCGAGGACACTTTTTGGAAGCAAATTGGAGTATTAGATTGAGGAATACACGAATGAAGGCAAGAACCACGCTCTCACCCTGAATTACGGCCGTGGATTTTGAGTCAGAATTCGATGTTCATTCCAGGAGATATTACGGCCGTGGAACTAACCGTAATTGTTTCCACGCCCTAGAATTACGGTCGTGGAAACTTCCACGACCGTGATCTTGGCGAATCTCTCGCCACACTTCAAAGCCATGATCTTTTTGAAGATTGGGCCGGGCCGACGCTTCGTCTTGCCCTATAAAAAGACGGCCGAAAAGAGATTTCATAATCATCGCTTACACCCTTGCACAAGCTCCTTACAATCGACGCTTAGCAACGCACAAACCCTCGTTTTGGGGTAACTTTGGAGATCTTATCGGAGATCGAAGCTTTTGGAAGATTTTGCAAGAAGATCTCTCTTCTTGTTTAGGTTTGATTTGGAAACGGATTGACATCCCGTTTCTCTTCTTTCCTAAGGTTGTGATTGTTTACTTTGTCTTGAATCCTTTGATAAACATTTGTTGTAATCTTGAGATTCATTTGAAGATTATTGATAGTTCTTGAAAGTTTCTATCTTTTACTCCTTGATTCTTGATTTGATATTAAAATGACTGTTATTGGCTAAAAACCCTTAACAATTCTAAGGTGAAGGGTTGATAGTTGCGGCATAGGTGATGATAGATCGTTCGCAAACAGATTAGACCCTGAGAGTTAGAGAAACATCGTCGACAAACCCAAATTACGGGCTGTTCTTGAGTCCACGGCCGTGGAACCTCAAGAACTAACCGTGATTTCCCTCTAGTTTATGAGCTTGCTTTTACTTCAATCTAAAGTTAAAGATTCGCTTTAGCTTAGTTCAGACTTGTCTTTTCTAGGTGGTAGTGAAGCCTCAACAACCTCTACCTCGATTGTGAGCCTCAACAACCTCAATCGGATAAGTTAGTCTTGATCTTTAGGTTATAAGTTTGGGTGTTTGATGCTAATCCTCGTCTTTAGAATCTTCTTATATTGAGCCTCAACAACCTGTATAGGGAGTATCTTTTAGGTGAGTTATATAAGGTTTTTGGAACCTCAACCGTACGATTACCTTACATTAGTATACCTTTGCATATCTCTACTCTGTCTTTACATCATTATTATATCTTGAGTCTATTGCCGCAACTGAATACCCGGATCTTTAGGATTGTTGTTTTCCCAATATTTGCAAAACTCCCATATTTACTGCTTGATAACCTGAAATCGAATTTGTTCCCACCCAAATCCCTGTGTTCGATACTCTGGAATTCTTGCTTAGCTACCTCGATCCGTACACTGCGGGTTCGCTGCTTGATTCTAGTTTTATAAATTTAAAGCTTATTTGCACACACCTCTAGGGGCGAACATATTGGGAGTGAGTGTTTCTAGATTGGGATCAATCACCGGGTAAGTCTCATGGTCCACTAGTCCAATCCTAAGGTCTTATCACCGGGTAAGTCTCAAAGAGCCTAAGGAACGGAATTCTACTCAAACCGGATCGTCATCTAGGGATCTAACCTATCCTCACCGGGTAAGTCTCGGAAGGGTAAGTCCTAAACAACAATCCTAGCACACTCAGTCCAATGGCGGCTTATGAGGCTCACCACTACCTAGGGTTTGTCATCTTTGAAATCTAAGAGTAAGAATCACCGGGTATGTCTCTTCTAACACTTAGTTGCTACACACTAGGTCATCCTAGGATAGATTTAACACAACAAACACTAGGATTTCAACATTCTAACATTCTAGAACTTAGATCAATCAAACCAAACGAACCAGGTAAACCACGGTCTTTTCTACCACTTCTACGGCCGTGGATTGGCAAGAACAAACCGTGGACTCAAACAGAGGTTTCGTTCAAATAAACAAGTTATCCAAAGGCAAATCTAAGTCCATCCTATCATAGTCTTAGCCATAACCATCCTTTCTTCACCCTAGAATCGCATCAATTTAGCCTACAACATTCATCATAACAATCGAAATCATCAAACATAAAATCATGGCTTCCATTTGCAAGATAATGAAGAAAAAGAGATGAACAAGTGAAGCAAACAAAACTAAGCTGAAAGTAAGATTAGAAAGACTCAACCCTTCCAAAAGAAGGTTTAAACGATTCTTACAACTCTAGAAATCGATTCCGAAATTCTTCACTACAATACTTATCAAAGACTAGCAAATGGTGTGTTCTTCTCTTCTTCTCCAATGGAGCTCTTCTCCTCCTCCAATGGTAGCTCTCTCTCTTGAGAGAATCTTCTTGTTGAGAGTGTATTGGAGAGTGTGGATTTTGATTCTGAAATTTGATACCCCTCTCAGCCTTGCAGGACCACTTTTTATACACAACTTTGCAAGAGTTGGCCATGAGATCGTGGCACAGCTGTCACAACCGTCTGGCACAAAACAAGGGTTGGTTTCCACGGCCGTGGTCTTGCCAGTGACCGTGGTTTGGTGCTTCAGCTTTGCCTTGGATCATTAAGCTTCGATTTGGTGCATGGCTTGTGTTGGCAAGGTTCCATGAGTCCTCCTTAGCTCTTAGCTTGCATTCCAATGAGTCCGAAAGTATGTCATCTCGAGGAGCGACCCTCGAATGCATCGATTAAGCTCCTAAATCTCCCAAAATACCTATAAAGCAAGCAAAAGTCCGTGTAGACGTCTATCTCGACAAAATACATGTTTTGAGTACAAACGTCGTGAACTAATGCTAGACCATGCATGAATGAGTGGAAAATCTATCCAAATGAGTGTCTAATCCTTAGTAATAAATCGTGTTATCAAAAATACCCCATACTTAAGGTTTGCTCGTCCCCGAGCAAATTCTCAACTATAGACTAAGAGATGACATGATTTATGCATGCAGAAAAATGGGAAAATCTTTTTGGAGTTGTGCTTCTAATATTGGATCACCTTCATAGTCATGTTTCATGGCAATGGACAAGCAATCATGCATCAAACAAGTGAAGGCATGGAAAGACAATTGTACTTAACTCGAAAGCATGCATGAAATGTAAAAATGAGGAAGTCAAGATGATCAAGAGCATATCCAATCTAGATTACTAAGTCTTACAAACATGCAAATAGGTTATAAGGTCTTGTGAAATAAAAGGCCAAGAAAGGTTGTGATTAGGTGGGGATTTTTCTAGGCTATGTGATGCTAATCCGGGAATGGAACTAACTCCACAATTTTGTCCTCGATCAACTTCCCCCAAGTGTATATTTTCTCCATCTTTTCTTTCTTTTCTTTCACTTATTTTTGAGACAATGGCATTGGTGTACAAAAGCCGAAACCTTGGTGATTAGCCGTCCTCGGGTTTTTTCTATTTTTCGAGGTGCATCCACACCGGGCACACATACCAAAGCTCGTTAGGACTATTGGTTTATTTGACTTTGGCAAGGCACAAACACCCGATTATGTGAATGGTGCCGAGTTACTCGTCATTTAAACCAACGTCCCCAAACCTATATTTTTGTCTACACTTTCACAACAAATTCAGCATTTTATTCATGACATTCTTTCATCAATATCTTCACCCCACACTTGCTTTTCACACACATCAACACACTAACATGCTCCTATTCCCGGATGGGTCAAAAGAGGTCAAATTTATATCAATTGAGGTGCTCAAACATCATGATCAAGATGAGAAGTAGAGAAAGATGAATTGCCTCATTCATTCCTAGATGATGTGCAAGAACTAGCATGTAATTTCGACTTTCAATACTCAATCCAATCAAGACAAACATCATGATCACAATCCATTCATGGGATTCAAGATAAGTACTTCAAGTCCACATATGCATTCATCAATTTAACACATAAGGCCATCCATAGCCAATCCACAAGACAAGATTCATCATTAGGGTCATGTCCAAGCCTAGAAAGCACAAAATTTTTTAAATTTTCTGATTTTTTGGATTTTTCGAAATGAGTATATACAATGCAAGATATGTGACAATATTAAACTATCCTAGATGCTAATCATGCAAAAGATTATGCAAACCCCACCCCATACTTAGAAACACATTGTCCCCAATGTGTAAATGAAGTAAAGAAGAGTGAAAGAGGGTTCTCACAATGTAAAAATGGTTTGCTTCGGTATTTGGAATTACTCAAGTGGATTGAGGGTGGATGATCCTATCAACAATGGTAGAGAGCTCTAAGTGTTCATCAAGGCGTCGGGACCCGCGCTAGGCACCGCTAGCCGTCCAAATACCGCGTCCGCTCCACCCATAATTGATGAGGGGTTCATCACCATCTTTCACATGCCATGCAAGGCTTTCATGCTACCAAGACTCTAGCACACACACAAAGCACACCAAACACACAAAAACAGAAAAATCAAAAACAAAAGCAAAAACAAAAAGGGAAAAACGTTACCAATGGGTTGCCTCCCATCAAGCGCTTCTTTAAAGTCATTAGCTTGACCAAACTCGAGGGCGTCTCATTCTAGGTGAAGTGGGGCAATCATATCCACCGGAGCTCCCGGGATATACTTCTTCAACCGGTGCCCATTCACCTTGAAATTTCCACAATGTTCCCCTCCTATCTCAATAGCTCCATGGGGAAAGATCTTCTTCACCACATATGGCCCGGTCCATCTTGATTTTAGCTTTCCGGGGAAGAGCCGCAACCTTGAGTTGAAGAGAAGGACAAGGTCGCCTTCACTCAACTCCTTCGGGATGAGGTGCTTATCATGCCAACGTTTGGTCCTCTCCTTGTAGATCCGGGCATTCTCATAGGCATCCAACCGGATCTCCTCAAGAGCGTTTATATCAAGCAACCTCTTCTCTCCGGCTTTCTTGAGGTCAAAATTTAGCCACTTAATGGCCCAATAAGCTCGATGCTCCATCTCTACCGGAAGGTGGCAAGACTTGCCATAGACTAACTTGTAAGGAGTGGTGCCAATCGGTGTCTTGAAAGCAGTTCTATATGACCACAAGGCATCATCGAGCTTCATAGCCCAATCCTTTCTCGTTCTAGAGACCGTCTTCTCAAGTATCCCTTTTATCTCCCGGTTGGAGATCTCCACTTGGCCACTAGTTTGAGGATGGTAAGGTGTTGCCACCTTATGAGTTACCCCATACTTAGCCAAAAGTGTCCCAAAGTTCCTATTAGTGAAGTGCTTCCCTCCATCACTTATGATCACCCTTGGTGTTCCAAACCTAGGGAAGATTACTCGGTTAAAGAACCGCACCACAACCTTGGCGTCATTTGTAGGAGAAGCTATTTCCTCCACCCATCTTGAAACATAATCCACCGCCAATAGGATGTAGAGGTTGCCATATAAAGAAGGGAATGGTCCCATGAAGTCCACACCCCACACATCAAATATTTCCACTTCTTGAATGTTGTTCAAGGGCATCTCATTCCTCCTTGAGATGTTGCCCGTCCTTTGGCAAGCATCACAAGCTACCACGAAGCTTTGCACATCCTTGAACAAACTTGGCCAAAAGAAACCTGATTGCAACACCATCACACATGTCTTGTGGGAGCTAGCATGCCCTCCACATGGCAAAGAATGACAATGGCGGATCACACTCTCCACCTCATCCTCCGGTATGCATCTTCTAAACACTCCATCCGGCCCTTTCTTGAACAAAAGTGGTTCACTCTAATAGTAGTGCCTCACATCTTTGAAGAACTTCTTCCTTTGGGCATATGACAAACCGGGAGGCACTTCCTCACACACAAGATAGTTCACAATGTCGGCATACCATGGCTCACTTCCTCTAGACACTTGGAACAAGCACTCCTCCACCATTTGCAATTGCTCATCCCGGAATGAGTCATCAATCGGGATGTCATCTCTCTCAAGCTCCAATGGTGGGAGTCTACTAAGATGATCCGCTACAGAGTTTTCGGACCCTTTCTTGTCCCGGATTTCCAAATCAAATTCTTGAAGGAGAAGGATCCACCGAATCAACCTAGGTTTGGCATCCTTCTTTGTAAGGAGATAACAGATCGCAGCATGATCCGTATACACTATGACCTTCGCTCCAACAAGATAAGAGCGGAACTTCTCAAATGCATACACGACCGCTAGCAATTCTTTCTCGGTGGTAGCATAATTGAGTTGGGCATCATCTAGCGTCTTGCTAGCATAATAAATGACATGTGTGCGCCCATCTTTCCTTTGTCCCAAAACAGCCCCAATGGCTACATCACTTGCATCACACATGATCTCAAATGGTAGACTCCAATCCGGAGGTTGCATGATAGGCGCGGAGATCAAAGCGTTCTTTAACCTACAAAAAGCTTCAAGGCAATCCTTGGAGAAAACAAACTCAACATCCTTCATTAGTAGGTTAGTAAGAGGCTTAGAAATTTTAGAGAAGTCATTAATAAACCTCCGGTAAAAACCGGCATGCCCTAAGAAACTCCTTACCCCCTTCACCGAGGTAGGTGGTGGCAACTTCTCTATCGTTTCAATCTTGGCCCTATCAACCTCAATGCCACGGTTGGACACCAAGTGTCCCAACACAATACCTTCACTTACCATGAAATGGCATTTTTCCCAATTCAAGACAAGGTTTGTCTCCTCACATCTTTTAAGTACTAATGATAAGTTAGCTAAGCAATTATCAAAGGAAGAACCATAAACAGAAAAATCATCCATAAATACTTCCATGATGTTTTCAATGTATTCCGAAAAGATAGCCATCATACACCTTTGGAAGGTGGCGGGTGCATTACACAACCCAAATGACATTCTCTTATATGCAAAAGTACCCCATGGACATGTAAATGTGGTTTTCTCTTGGTCATCGGGGTGGATAGGGATTTGGAAGAATCCACTATAGCCATCTAAGTAGCAAAAGTGAGAATGTTGAGCTAACCTCTCTAGCATTTGGTCAATGAAAGGAAGAGGGAAGTGATCTTTCCTAGAGACCATGTTCAATTTCCTATAGTCAATACACATCCTCCATCCCGTAACCGTCCTAGTTGGGATTAGTTCGTTGTTCTCATTAGTCACTACGGTCATCCCACCCTTCTTAGGAACTACATGAACGGGACTAACCCACTTACTATCCGAAATAGGGTAGATGATTCCCGCATCTAGCAACTTAATGATCTCTTTCTTGACTACCTCTTTCATTATAGGATTCAATCTTCTTTGATGTTCAATAGAGGGTTTATAGTTATCTTCCATCAATATCTTATGCATGCACAAAGAAGGTTTTATGCCAACTAAATCATCAATAGTATAGCCAATGGCTTTCCTATGCAATCTTAGCTCATGCAACAACTTAGCAAGTTCATCATCATTCAAGCATGCATTCACAATCACCGGATATGTAGAATTATCACCAAGAAAAGCATACTTCAAATGAGAGGGGAGGGGTTTAAGTTCAAGTTTAGGAGGACCTTTATCGAGCGGAGACGATCCAAATAACGTTGGTTGAGATGAATCCAAAGCAAATGAAGGCTCTCCAAGGCTCCTTGAAGCTTGATCATCAACAAGGGCTGCTTCTGGGGAAACCACGGTTGGATCCACGGATCCTGGCACATCCATGGCCGTGGAAGTTGCCAAGCTTGCTCTTCGGAGCTTTCCAGAGAGTTCTACGGCCGTGGAACACCTTCCACGACCGTGGTTCCTACAGGAACTCAGCACACTTTCGTGGTCTTCAATTTCAGCTCTTGTCTCCTTTCCTAATGCTTCTAAGGCCTTGATTTCTTCATTGCAAGCCTCCTCAAAACCTTCCTCCATCAAACTTAAGCTAAGAACCTTCTCCAAGGGGTCCTTGATCAAGATCGAGCTCACAACTTCTCTAGACTCCTCTTGCTCGACTATGTTGAATACATCTTCATCAAGGGTTGGCCCTTTCATCATTATGGACAACTTGAACTTGATGTTCTCTTCTCCAATGTTGAAGGAGAGAATTCCATTCTTGCAATCCACTAGGCATCCGGAAGTGGCTAGGAAAGGTCTTCCTAAAATGATGGGAACCGGATAGTCCGCCGGAATATCCAAGACAACAAAATCAATCGGCACATAGAACTTTCCTAGTTGCACCGGAATGTCTTCTAAGATCCCAACCGGGTGAGTGATCGAACGGTCCGCCATGTAGAGGGTCATCTTGACCGGTTTTGGCTCTCCTAGCCCAACCTTGTTGCATAGTGCAAGCGGTATGATGCTTACACTTGCCCCAAGATCACAAAGGGCTTTATACTTCACTTCTCCCACTCCGATTGGCACACAAAAGGATCCCGGATCTCTTAGCTTAGGAGGCATCTCCTCCTTCATCGTTTGGATCAATTCCGAGGACCTCTTAGTCATCCTTACTTCCCCATACTCCTCCAAATTCCTTTTGTTGGAGAGTATTTCCTTCAAGAACTTGCCATATGCCGGCATTCCTAAGATAGCATCCATGAACGGAATGTTAATATGCAATTTAGACATAAGTTCAAGGAATTTACCAAAGTGCTTGTCCAAGCGAGCCCTTGCTCGTGATTGTGGGAACGGTAGTGGTGGCTTGTATGGAGGCGGTGCCACATATGTTGGCTCAACATCCTTGATCTTGCCTCCATCTTCTTGCAATATCTCTTCCTCAACCACTACTTGCTTTCCCTTAGCATTCTCCTTAGGCAAGGGATCCTTCATGCTCAACCCACTCCTCGTTGTAATGGCCAACACTTGGCCTCTTGGGTTGTCTTCGGTTCTTCCGGGAAGCTTTCCCGGATCTCTATGAGCTTCACCCGCCTTTTGGAACACTTGTGCTTCCAACACCTTTTGAGCTTTAGAAATGGAAGTCACCGTGCTCTCAAGACCACTCAACCTTCCAAGCAATTGCTCAAACATCATCTCGGTTCTATCCTTTGGAGGTTGGGTAAATCCGGGTGGAGGCTCTTGTGAAGCTTTTGGTGGTGGAGCTGCGCTTGTGGAAGCGGGAGGGTTCAAGGCTCCATCCGGATTAGAATAGGAAAATCCGGGATGGTTATGGTTGGGCCGGTAATTGTTGAATTGCCGGTTGTTGTTGAAGTTCCTTGGGCCTTGATAATTGTTGTAATTGCCTCTTCCCATGTAATTCACATCTTCCTCCTTGGAAGACAAGTTTGCTTGCACTTACACTTGAGGGTTCGCTTGATTCTTTAAAGTTGTAGCACACAACTCCCTCAAAGACTTTAGCTCGTTGTTGATGGCGTCAAGCTTGAAATTGCTCACGGTGACTTCACTCACCTCATATGCTCCCGCCTTTCTCCCTTCACTCTTTCTATGGGAGTATTTCTCAATCACTAAAGCTTGTTTCTCTACAAACTCCCAAGCTTCATCCACATGCTTTTCCATGAAAGTCCCACCGGAAAGGGATTGGAGCTTGAATTGGCTATCTTCATCAAGTCCCTTGAAATAGATCTCCAATAGCTCAATTTTTGGTATACCATGGTATGGACAATCTAGGAGAAGATCTTTGAACCTCTCCCAAGACTTGAACAAACTCTCTCTATCCTTCATCACGAAGGCATTGATCTTCCCTCTTAATTTGGTAGTCTTGGAAGGTGGGAAGAACTTAGTCAAAAACTCGGTTGTCATCTCCTCCCAAGTACTAACTCGCCCTTGCGGAATAGATTGATACCAAGCTAAGGCTTTGTCCTTAAGAGAAAAGGAGAAAGCCCTAAGCTTATGGTTGTTGCTCTCCAATCTAGGCGGTCTAAGAGTCTCCATCAAGATCTCATAATTCATCAAGTGTTGATGAGGAGACTCTCCTTCCATCCCTCCAAATTGATTATGCCGGATCATTTGTAGAACTTGAGGGCGGAGCTCGTAATCATGGGCTGCGGGATCTCCTAAGTTTACACCCGGACGGTGTGCTCTTTGTGCCGGATCCATACGTTGCCCTAACGTTTGTGGCTCTTCGATAGCAATGGGCACAACCCGAATATTAACCGCCGGCTGCGGTTGTGGTGGAGGTGGAGGAGGTTGTTGACGGTTAAGCTCTCTTTGCACAAGAGCTTGCCTAATCTCCTCAATCTCCCTCCTAGTTGCCTCTTGCCTCTCATTGGCAAGTCTCCTTTCATTCTCCAAAGCCTCATCCCTTATCCTAATTTGCTCTAAAGCCTCATCCAACTCAGCTTGGAGATCTCTTCCGGCCATCTCTTTTCCCTTTTTAATGCTCTTGGATCTAGATCTAAGGGTTTTCTCCGGTTCGGGATCGAATGGAGCTAAATCCTTGCCACGAGATCTTCGCATACACCTAAAGAGTGAGAGATGTCCTGAAAAGCAAAGACACAAACCAAAAAGAGATCAAAAGCAACAAGAAAGACCTACACTATAAACAATCACAAATAACGACTCAATCTAGACCTAGTCCCCGGCAACGGCGCCAAAAACTTGTCACGCTAAGAACGTGTGCACGCAATAAGCTTTAAATTTATAACTCGTTATATTTCTCCTAACTCCTAGCGAACCCAAAGTGTACGGGACGTTTGTAGTAGGGATAGTATTCCGAGGTCGAACATAAAGACTAAGATGAGATTGATTCGATTAGTGATTAAGTTTAGTGAAGATCTAGGTTAAGAAAAGAGAAAGGAACAAAGAAATGAAAATCTCAATGTTTTTGGTGGGTTTTTAGGTGATCAGTCAAGGATCACAAATCATGCGAAATAAGCAATCAAATATGCTCACAAATCAACACAAACAAACAAGCTAAAACGAGATACGAGATCAAAGAGAGAAAAGCGGATTCTAGGGGTTGGAAATTCCGGTTATGGCATAAGACTCAAGCTATCTAATCATTCCTTGGATTAACTATGATGTGTTGGGAGTGAGTGTTTCTAGATTGGGATCAATCACCGGGTAAGTCTCATGGTCCACTAGTCCAATCCTAAGGTCTTATCACCGGGTAAGTCTCAAAGAGCCTAAGGAACGGAATTCTACTCAAACCGGATCGTCATCTAGGGATCTAACCTATCCTCACCGGGTAAGTCTCGGAAGGGTAAGTCCTAAACAACTATCCTAGCACACTCAGTCCAATGGCGGCTTATGAGGCTCACCACTACCTAGGGTTTGTCATCTTTGAAATATAAGAGTAAGAATCACCGGGTAGGTCTCTTCTAACACTTAGTTGCTAACACTAGGTCACCCTAGGATAGATTTAACTCAACAAACACTAGGATTTCAACATTCTAACATTCTAGAACTTAGATCAATCAAACCAAACGAACCAGGTAAACCACGGTATGTTCTACCACTTCCACGGCCGTGGATTGGCAAGAACAAACCGTGGACTCAAACAGAGGTTTCGTTCAAATAAACAAGTTATCCAAAGGCAAATCTAAGTCCATCCTATCATAGTCTTAGCCATAACCATACTTTCCTCACCCTAGAATCACATCAATTTAGCCTACAACATTCATCATAACAATCGAAATCATCAAACATAAAATCATGGCTTCCATTTGCAAGATAATGAAGAAAAAGAGATGAACAAGTGAAGCAAAAAAAACTAAGCTGAAAGTAAGATTAGAAAGACTCACAACCCTTCCAAAAGAAGGTTTAAACGATTCTTACAACTCTAGAAATCGATTCCGAAATTCTTCACTATAATACTTATCAAAGACTAGCAAATGGTGTGTTCTTCTCTTCTTCTCCAATGGAGCTCTTCTCCTCCTCCAATGGTAGCTCTCTCTCTTGAGAGAATCTTCTTGTTGAGAGTGTATTGGAGAGTGTGGATTTTGATTCTGAAATTTGATACCCCTCTCAGCCTTGCAGGACCACTTTTTATACACAACTTTGCAAGAGTTGGCCATGAGATCGTGGCACAGCTGTCACAACCGTTTGGCAAAAACCACGGTTGGTTTCCACGGCCGTGGTCTTGCCAGTAACCGTGGTTTGGTGCTTCAGCTTTGCCATTGATCATTAAGCTTCGATTTGGTGCATGGCTTGTGTTGGTAAGGTTCCATGAGTCCTCTTTAGCTCTTAGCTTGCATTCCAATGAGTCCGAAAGTATGTCATCTCGAGGAGCGACCCTCGAATGCATCGATTAAGCTCCTAAATCTCCCAAAATACCTATAAAGCAAGCAAAAGTCCTTGTAGACGTCTATCTCGACAAAATACATGATTTGAGTGCAAACGTTGTGAACTAATGCTAGACCATGCATGAATGAGTGGAAAATCTATCCAAATGAGTGTCTAATCCTAAGTCATAAATCGTGTTATCATTGTGCTTGACATTCTTGCAGATTGTCCAGTCCCGATCATCCTAGGGAGACCTTTTCTTGCAACTTCCGGCTGTATGGTTGATTGCAAGAATGCTAGATTGTCCTTCGATGTTGGAGAAGAGAAGGTTGAATTTGTCCTCTCAACTTTGACAAAAGAACCAGCACTTGGAGAGGATATGTTCAACATCTATGATGAAGAAGTTTCTAGAGAGGAAGTGAGTTCGATCTTGTTCAAAAATCCGTTGCAAAAGGTGATAACCATGAGCATCATGGAAAGAGGAGAGGAGGAGAATTGCAATGTTGATATTGATGCTTTGGAGGAGCTAAAAGAAGTGCAAGTTGAAGAATTCGAAAAATTGTACGATGGCTCGGAGAATGTCAGAAACCACGGCTAGTCGTGCTTTTTCACGGGCGTGGTTTCACCTATTTTACCCGTGGAAAGGTATGTAGAGAGCACAGATTTAATTGACACCGGATTCCGTGGCCCCCAAGACACTTTCCACGGTAGTGGAAGTAACAGTGATGTCGTGGTTCTGGAAAATGCTGACGATAATTCCGTTCTTTCTACAAACACTCATGATTCTTCTTCCAACACTTCCACACCTTGGAGACTTCCAAGGAGACATCGGATAAGCCTCAAGACACTCCAAAGGCATCAACAACTTTGGAATTGAAGCCACTTTCTGCACATCTTAGGTATGCATTTCTTGGAACTAATTCTACGTTTCCCGTTATTGTTAGTTCCGATTTGAGTGAAGATGAACATGAAAAGCTTATGATTGTTTTGAGGAAACATAGGAAAGCTTTAGGTTACACCATAGAGGATCTTGTAGTAATTAAACCATCTTTATGTATGCATAAGATTCTAATGGAAGAGGATTATAAGCCTTCACGTCAACCTCAAAGACGGTTAAATCCGATCATGAACGAGGTCGTGAAGAAGGAGATCCTTAAATTGCTTCACACAGGTATCTCATTCCTATTTCCGATAGCAAGTGGGTGAGCCCCGTTCAAATTGTCCTGAAGAAGGGAGGAATGACCGTTGTAGTCAACAAGAACAACAAACTCATTCCAACAAGAACCGTGACAGGATGGAGAATGTGCATAGACTATCGCAAGCTGAACAACGCGATGAGGAAGGATCACTTCCCGCTGCCCTTCATTGATCAAATGCTTGAGAGGTTAGCACAACACTCTTATTTTTGTTATCTTGACGGTTATACTGGTTTCTTTCAGATCCCGATACATCCGGATGATCAAGAGAAGACCACATTCACGTGCCCGTGGGGTACGTTCGCTTATAGGAGAATGCCATTCGGACTTTGCAATGCTCCAACCACCTTCCAAAGGTGTATGGTGGCTATCTTCTCGGAGTAAATTGAGGAAATCATGGAGGTTTTTATGGATGATTTTTCTGTTTATGGTTCCTCATTTGATAATTGTCTTGCTAACCTATCTCTTGTTCTACAAAGGTGTGAAGACACGAACCTAGTTCTAAATTGGGAGAAGTTTCACTTTATGGTTAAGAAAGGCATTGTTTTAGGACACTTAATCTCTAATAGAGGGATTGAGGTTGATAAGGCTAAGATTGAGACAATAGAGAAACTTCCCCCTCCATCTTCGGTGAAGGGGATTTGAAGTTTTCTAGGACATGCTAGATTCTATAGGAGATTCATTAAAGACTTTTCGAAAATCTATAAACCGCTAACTAATCTATTGATGAAGGATGTTGTTTTTGAGTTTTCGAAAGAATGTTTAGATGCTTTCTACAGGATTCGGGAAGCTCTAATCTCAGCCCCAATAATTCAACCTCCGGATTATAATCTTCTCTTTGAGGTCATGTGTGATGCAAGTGACGTAGCTGATGGAGCGGTGCTTGGACAAAAGAAGGATGGACGCACTCATGCCATCTATTATGCTATCAAGACGTTAGATGAAGCACAACTCAACTATGCTACGACGGAAAAGGAATTACTTGTCGTTGTTTATGCTTTAGAAAAGTTTCGTTCTTATTTTGTAGGAGCGAAGGTAATTGTATACACGGATCATTCAGCAATTCGGTATTTGCTTGCCAAGAAATATGCAAAGCCAAGGCTGATTAGGTGGATTCTCCTCCTTCAAGAGTTCGATCTTGAGATTTTTGACAAGAAAGGATCCGAAAATTCTGTTGCGGATCATTTAAGTCGTCTAACATATTATACAAGTGACGACTGGCCTATTGATGACTCTTTCCCGGACGAACAGTTGCATCTAATGGAAGAGTGTATCAACAATTTTTCTAGAGGTAACGAACCTTGGTTTGTTGATTTTGTAAATTATTTGGTTTGTTAGGAAATATCTCCCGGACTATCCTACGCACAAAGAAAGAAGTTATTTAGGGATGTCCGTCAATACTATTGGAACGAGCCTCTACTCTTCAAGAGAGGTCCTGATGGCATCATTAGAAGATGTGTGCCAGAAGACGAAATGCAAAGTGTCATTCGTCATTTTGATTCGCTTCCTTGTAGAGGACACGCTAGCTCTCATAAGACTAGCGCTAAGGTATTACAATCCGGATTCTTTTGGTCTACTTTATTTAAGGATGTTCAAACCTTTGTTGCTTGTTGCGATGCTTGTCAAAGAACAAGAAATATTTCTAGGAGGAATGAAATGCCTCTCAACAATGTCCAAGAGGTGGAGATCTTTGACGTTTGGGGGTTGACTTCATGGGACCTTTCCCATCATCTTGCGGTAACCAATACATATTCTAGCTATAGATTATGTTTCAGGATGGGTTGAAGTTATTGACTCTCCAACTAATGATGCAATGGTGGTTGTTAAGTTCTTTAATAGAACTGTTTTCCCAAGGTTTGGGACTCCCCGAACCATCATTAGTGATGGAGGATCACACTTCATTGTTCGTCGATTTGAAGCTCTACTAGCTAAGTATGGGGTGACTCACAAGATTGTCACACCCTACCATCCGCAAACAAGTGGACAAGTGGAGATTTCTAATAGGGAGATCAAAGGAATTCTGGAAAAAACGGTGTCAAAGACAAGGAAAGATTGGTCATTGAAGTTGGATGATGCATTGTGGGCATATAGAACGGCATACAAGACTTCCATTGGCACAACACCATACAACCTTGTGTATGGGAAGTCTTGTCATCTTCCGGTGGAGCTGGAATATAAGACGTATTGGGCTGTAAAGTGGTTGAACTTTGGCATGAAGGAAGCGGGAAAGAAGCGTCTCTTGGATCTTAACAAGCTAGAGGAACTCCTCTTGAACGCCTATGAGAACGCCAAGATCTACAGAGAAAGAGCGAAGCGTTGGCATGATAAGCATATCATTCCAAAGGATCTCAAGAAGGAGACCTTATTCTTCTCTTCAATTCTAGACTTCGACTCTTTCCCGGTAAGCTTAAATCTCGTTGGACAGGACCTTATGTAATTAAACAGGTTTTTCCTCATGGTGCAGTTGAAGTATGGGGTGAGAAGTGCGGAAGTTTCAAAGTGAACGGTCAACGACAAAAGAAGTACTCACCTGAAATCCAAACTGAGGAAATCGCTCCGATTGTCCTCATTTAAGCATAAAGGAACGGTCTAGGTACGGACCTAAAACAAAGCGCTTCTTGGAAGGCAACCCAAGGTATTGCATTCTCGCTTTTGTCTTTGTTTTCTTTCTTAGATTAGTTTAGATTAGTTGTTTTTGTTTGTTTTTCGTCGATACCTTTATGATTGTGTCTTTGGATGTCAGGAATAAGAAACGAGCAAAAGAAGTGAAGAAAGCCAAAAGAATAACAAAACTTGGATTTTGGCGAGAATAGAGGATTCCACGGCCAAAAAGGCAAAACCACGGTCGTGGTTTGCCTAAATTGGGCCGTGGAAAAGCAAGTCGTAGCTAATCAAATAAAAAACCTAGATTCCACGGGTATCCGTACGTTTCCACGGCCGTGGAACACCCCGACAGTGGTTTTCAAGAATTTTACGGGCCTATATAAGTTCTTCTTCTTCACAAATTTCTCACAAACCACAAACCCTCCACGCCCAAAAACCACGTCGGCACTCCTCAATCCCGTGCTTCTTCATTCGGCAACCGTTTTGCGCGATTCTTTGCCCTAAATTGAAGCAAATCAAATTCTACAAAGGATTATAACAACAAACTGCACAAATATTCAGCGATCGGACGTGAATTTGGATTTTCTCAAATCCAAACCATAGGTTTTCTCTCAATTTTCTCCTTGTTTGATTTCTTTCTTTTTTCTTGAAGATTTTTAGGAGAATTGAATGGAATTGAACTTAGTAGTAGTTTAGGACTGTTGTTGTTGTGTTTGTTGTTGATTTGCTGAGTTTTTCAGTGAAATCGAGTGATTCCACGGGCAGCCGTACGTTTCCACAGCCGTGGAAATCCAAGAACATGCCGTGGTTTTGGTGAATTTGTCCGAAAATGTTTGGAACTAGGAAATCAAACAGGAACAAGAAACAGAAGGGTGTTGGGTCCTCTTCCCAACCCCCTCCCATTGTCCCACCAACCCCTAGAGTCGCTACAATCCATGAGGATTATATTGGAGCTTTTGAAAAAATTCATAAACGCAAAGTGATAGCTCCTAGGTATATTGTGCTTGAGGAACTCGAGGAGCTGAATGTTGTTGAGGATTTGAGATGGTTGCTGGATAGGGCTGGTTTGACCTTGTTCGCTAGCATTAGGGAAGATGCATATGAGGAGATCACGAGGGAGTTCATTACTTCCTTTGGCATAGCGCCGTTAACCGAACGGTGTCTTTCCGGTTGATGGAGCGTAACTACAACTTCTCTATTGCTCAGTTCGGAGCATTTTTTGGGTTTGTTGATACGCTCAATAGGACGTTTTCTAGGGGTGTCAAGGCTAAGGATTTTTAGGGAGAAATTGCTATGATTGTAGGCCATGAGGACCGTTGGAAACCGGCCGACTCAAAAGCCAAATTTATCTACCACCTTGCCCTCAAGATAGCCCATAGGATCCTATCCGAGTGCCTTTTCCCAAGGACCGAGACTCCCCAAAAGCTAAAGGCTGATGAGCTTTTCATTCTCTACTTCATGATTGTTGGTCACTCTCTGGATTGTGCTACTATGCTTGCCTCCACCCTTAGCAATATTAAGAACAAATCTGCAGGAAACATTGGTTATGGAGGAATTGTGACTTATATTGTAAAACATTTAGGAGTAGACTTTTCAGCATATGAGATGGCGGTTGCTTCGAGACCTTTGGGGCTTCATGGATTCATGACTAAGGGACTCTTGATTCCCCGTCACCGAGGTCCACCTAATGCTTCCATGCCTTGGGAAGACAAAGGTGATAGAGGTATCCCATGGAGCATTGATTTTTCCCTTAAGACTAGCCGGCAGAACTGGAAGGCTATGTTCGTCCCTATGCATGCCAACCTTTTAGGAGCTCCACCCTACATTCCTGAGGATATACCCGCTGCAGATGATGAGAATGAGGAGATGGGTGGAGACGAGTTCCCGGATGTTGGAGGTGGTGAACAAGACTTAGGAGCATTTTCGGATCAGCCGGCAGACTTTCAAGAGCCAGCTAGGAGGTCCACATATCATCAGCGGCTTTCCACTTCTTCCTCCTCCCGCCGTGCTAGCGTGAGCGAGCGTCCTTCATGGATGGATGGTCCACCAAACTGGATGCAACAGCAGCCGGCTTGGATGGATGCTCCTCCAGCTTGGGTAGCGACTCCACCAGATTGGATGCAGTAGCGCCTGCTTGGATGGATCAACAGCCGGGGTGGGTGACCGGTCTTACACAGAGGATGGATAGCCTAGAGACTCGCTTTAATGAGCATGATGGAGAGCGGAAGGAGAATGCTAGGATCTTCCGTGACGTCTACCGCCAGCAGTTTGGGCGTCCATTCGATCCCAACTTCTTCCCTTACCCACCACCGCCTCCACAGGAATGAGATGACTTGGATGGTTCGAGCTACCCACCACCTTTGTGAGTTTGCTTAGTTCTTTTCTTTTTCTTTCTTGCAACATTGAGGACAATGTGTAATTCTAAGTATGGGGTGGGTTGACTCTCGTTAATGTAATAACTCAATACACTTGCTTCGCTTTATTCCATGAACACTTGCATCTTTCTTTTTATCGTCACCCGTTTCTTTATTGCATTGCATTTTTAAAAGCTTTAAAAAACCCATAAAATTTGAAAAAATTTGAAAAATTATTGTGCTTCTAGGATTGGAAATGACCTCAATGATGAATCTACTTGTGGATTGATTTTTTGATGACGTTTATGTGCTTAAATTAATTTATGAATTGTAAAGAAATTGAATATATTGTTTGATCTTCTTGCAAGTTTCATAATGTGAAAGTTTTTGTTTAAATCATATTGAGGAATAAAGGTTGAAATCACAACATAATTTCTTGCACTTCATTTTGAAATGATTAAGGCACCCCGATTTTTCTTACTTCTTCTTTGTTCATTTAGCCCCTCAATGAAATTTTTTCCACCTTTACCTATCCGGGAATTAGGAAGAGTATGAATTTTGGCATGTTTGATGTGGGAGAGCCATGAAAGAAATTTGTGCTTTCAAAGTATAGAAAAATAGGTTTAGGTAAGTCAATCTTGATGATGAGTAACTCGGCACCATTCACATAGCCGGGTGTTTGTGTCTTGCCAAAGTCGGATTGAGCGATATTCCTAACGGATTATGGTATGTACATCAAGGGTTTGAGGCATCTCGAAATAGAGAATTTCCGATCTTCTAGGCTTCGGTTTTTATGCACCGCTGTCCATACTTTCAAAAAGTAAAGTCGAAAAAGAATTTTGTGCTGAAAAGGGAGAGCAAAGCTCTCAAATGGTGGTTAGTTCAAGTTTGCAAAAAGAAAAGAGTTTGTGTTTTTCCTTTTTTTTTTTCCTGGATTTGTGCACCACATACCCTATATGTTTCTCACCTATTCACGTTTCTTGACCTTTGCTTGAAAGTTCTTAAGATCTATGGAATGTTGTTTGACTTGGTGATCTAAATTGGAATTTCACATGATTGACTTTGACATTGCTTTGGATTATGATGTTTCTCTTGAAGTTTATGCAATATATGAAGTTTCTCTTGTTTGACATAATTTGGTTTATGTACATAGAAGTTCTCAAGGAAACATGAAGCGAGATTTGAGGGTGATCTATTGATTAGAAGCACAATACCAAAAAGATTGTTTTTACCTTGTTTTGCATTCTTATTTCATTCTACCTTATGTTCTAAGCTTTTGAAAACCTTGTTTGGAGACAAGCAAGAGGCAAGTATGGGGTATTTTAATAGCATGAAATATGACCATATTTTAGGCACATGTTTTGGTTGTTTTTCCCCTTCTTTTGTGTATATGGATATAAGTTTGAAGCATTTATGAGCACTTTCTCCTATTTTGTCGATATAGAGATCTACACAAGCTTTGTTTTGTTTTTAGGTGAATAAAGGCTTGGATTGGAGCATATATGGAGTGATTAAGAGTATTTGATCATGCTAGGCATCAAGAGGATGCATCGGAAAAGCCAAGGAAGAGACATGAGTGGAAAACTTTAGGAAACAAGAGATTTCATGCACGTTCCAAGCATTCCACGGTCATACATGAGTTTCCACGGTCGTGGTTTGTAATTTAATTTAATTTCAACCGTGGGAAACAAGGTCGAGAGCAAAGAGTTGGTTCCACGGCTCATTCCACGGGCGTGGAAAATTGCACTAGGCCGTGATTCTTGTAACGGCCGCCACATGTCATATTTGTCACGTTAGCAGCGGTTATAGGGCTTTTGTAACCCTATTTTCCTCCTATAAGAAGGCTGAAGAAAGGAGAAAAATGGACCTTTTACATCCAACAACATTTCGAGAGCATTGCTTAGAGAGATTTCAGGAGATTCTATTGTGTATAGGAAAGATTTGGAGAAGGACGCATTTCGAAGATTGCGTACTTAGAGAAGATCTTAGGGTTTCACCTTGAAGTTGGATTGACATCCCGTTCTTCATTGTTCCTTGAGGTTTGTGAGAGATTTCTATCTTATTCTATATTCATTGAATGCAGTTTGCGATTATTGTGTTTGATTGACATTGATTTTGAGTTTATTATTGAGATTTCGAAGTTTTACCCTTTTCCTCTTTTAAACTTGATTATTGATTTGATGATGATAATTTTTGGCTAAAAACCATAAGCGATTCTAAGGTGAAGGGTTGATAATTGTGGCATAGATGATGATAGATTGAACCAAAATAGATTGGACCTTGAGAGTTGCGAGAAACCTCGTCGTCGAGGCTTTCCACGACCTGTTCTTGAGTTCTACGGCCGTGGTTCTTCAAGATCCGACCGTGGTTTTCCTTTGTCGTACGTCCTTTGCTTTTGCTTTGATCAAAAGTTAAAGATTTGCTTTACCTAGCCTTGGCTTACCTTTTCTAGGTATTAGCGAGACTCAACATCCTCTATTTCGGTTTCGAGTGTCACAACCTTTACCGTTTTGGCTTATCTTTGATTCTCTTGGGTTTGGGCATGGGTATTTGAGAGTAATTCTTATCCTTTGATCATTTCTATACCGCAGCCTCAACAACCTTTATAGAGAGAGCCTTTGGGTGAGACATATGGGTTTTGGAACTTCACCGTACAATTCCCTACCTAAGATATACTTTTGCAATCCCGACTTTGTCCTTATATCCTTAGAATATCTTGAATCAATTGCCACAATTGGATACCTGAATCTTTAGAATTGTTGTTTTCCTTATCATCTTTACAAAAGCTTTTTTATTTGCCTGACATTTTTGTGAACTGAATTTGTTCCCCCAAATCCCTGAGTTCGATACTCTAGAATTCTTGCTTTACTACGCGGATCCGTACACTGCGGGTTCGCTTTACTTTGATTTCAGTTTTATAAATTTAAGACTTAGTGACACACACTTATGAGGTGAACAAAAAGCATAGAAGATCGACCGAGAGATCATTGAGGTTCAGGAAAACCATCCTTCTACAGTGATGCCGCCCCCGCGCCTTACTAGTGCTACCCCGGCGGCTGGAGCTTGTCACCACCCTTGCGGCTCTATTTGCCGCTGTCGCGGCTTCGTTGGACCTTGTCACATGCCTTGTGCCTCTTCTGCCCACGGGTGCGTCTTTGTCTAGGACATACCAAGTGTTGGTATGTGTCCTTTCCTTCCTTTGTGTTATGGTTGCGATGTGAGAGCTTAATAGTGTTTATGTAGATGAGTTTGATGTTGTGAGATGTTGAGATATGCCTTAGGCATCTTTGGGTATTGATGTGTTATCGAGGATTAGTTTATGGATTATGATCTTGTATGATCTTGGAGACTAGGAGGTGGAATCTCTTAGCCTTTGATAGTGATTGATGTTGTGTTCCTTGTTTATACATGCACTAATCGTTTCCTGAGGGAAACCTTGACCAGTGTTTTGGCCTACCTTGTGACAGGTAAGTCCTTTGGGCTTCCTTAGCTGGCGTTTATGGATTGGAGTGATTGTGATAGTGGTGTGTGCATATGTGTGTTGCATTGATAACCTAACCGGAGTAGGACGATCATATATATTTAATTGGCCCAAGTGTATGATAACGGACGGTGATAACTTTTCTAAGCTCAAATTGACGTAAGGGGGTTCTCTGTGACCAGTCCACCAGGTGGTGATGATTGACACCAATTCCAAACCTGTGTGGTTAAAGGGGACAAAGACGAGGTTGATCTACTCCTTGTATTACACCAAATGAATTAGTAATATTATAACGTAATGAAGATAATAAACGGATGTTGTGAGCATGTGCCTGTTATGATGTGATTATGTGTGCTATTACCGTTATTCTTATTCATAATATGCTAGCTAACGGTTTTATACCGCATTGTAGATGCTTTACAAGATAGGAAGACTGTAGAGTGATCTGGTGGGGTGATCAGCCGAGGACTTCCGTACATTTAGGTGGTGTATGGGTTTTGGGATGTACACATGTATATGATGTTACTGTTTTGATACTCATTTGTGGTTTTGTATGATTTACGTTGTTGATATTTCAGTTTATAAAGGTCTGGTTTTATATTTATTTGTTCCTTGTTGTAAGATCTAGTGAACTTGTTGTCAGGCTAAGGTCAGGATCCATTGTGAGATCCTAGCCTGTGACGCCCCAAATCCCACGGATTCGGGGTGTTACGTGAGGCCTTGGGTGTATGCGAGGTGGTGCTTGACTTGAAGATGAGGAAGAGTTTAATGCACCATTTGGGTTAGAATAAGAGAACCCGAGATGGTTATGGTTGGGGCTGTAGTTGTTTCCTTTGAAGTTTTGGTTGAAATTGTTGTTGTTGAAGCCCCTTTAGCCTTGGTAACCTCCTTGAAAATTACCCTTCCTCATATAGTTGACATCTTTTTCCTTGGAAACCACTTGTGCTTGAGTTTGGCTACTAGACTTGAAGGTGGAAGTGTAACATTCCCTCAAAGACTTGAGTTCATTATTGATAGAATCGAGCTTTGCAATTGCTCATGGTACCTTCACTCACTTCATATACGCCAGTTGTCTTTCTTCTTTCATTGACCTTTATATGAGAGTATTTTTTAATGACCAAAGTTTATTTCTCCACAAAGTCCCAAGGTTCATGAACATTCTTCTTCATGAAAGTCCTAAGGTTCATAAACATTTCCGTATGGGATTGATTGATTTTATGCGAGAGCTTTATCTTTGAGAGAGAAGGAGAAACCCCTTAGCTTGTTATTGTTGCTCTCCATCAGAGATGGACTCGAAGTCTCCGTGAGAATCTCATAGTTTGTGAGGTGTTGATGAGGAGACTCCCCTTCCAATCCTCCAAATTGGTTGCGTCGGATGATTTGGAGGAATTGAAGGCGGAGTTTGTAGTTATGCCCAGCGGCATCTCCAAGATTCACTCCTGGATGATGAATCCATTGAGCGGGATTCTTTCGTCGCCCAAGTGTTTGCAGTTGTCCCATAATTGGCTCTACTCGGGCTTGTCTTCGGGAGGAGGAGACATGATTTGTTGGAAGTTCTCCTCTTGTTGCCTTTGATTTTCTCCTCTATTGTGGTGTAAGAGCATTTGTCGTATGTCGGCGCTTATATCTTCTATTTCTCTCAAGGTAGCTTTCTCTCTTTGTCTTGCTATCCTTCTCTCATTTTCCAATGTTTTATCTCTCAACCTAAGTTTCTCCATAGCTTCATCAAGTTCCACTTGAAGGTTTCTTACGGCCATCTTTTTCCTCTTGGCAAGATTTGATCGTTTATGCAAAGTCTTTTCCGATTCGGGATCAAAAGGAGCTAAGTCTTTATAAATCCGAGATCTTTGGATACACCTAAATGAGAGACAAAATCTTGGAAAATATAAAGACACAAAGCAAAACAAGATCAAAAGCAAATGAAAGACCTAAACTATAACCAATCAAAATGCAAATCAAACTTGACCAAGTCCCCGCAACGACGCCAAAAACTTGTTCGATTGTAAAACATAGTCTTAAATTTGTAATGATTGTAATAGATATCAATGACTACTTGTCATACCCACAATGTATGGATCAATTTGTAGCTAGATAAGTACTCCAAGGTCGAACACAAGGACTATGTTGAATTCATTTGCATTTTGATTGAGGTATATAGTAAAGGTCTAAAATAAGAAATGTGGGTGAGAAAGAAAGGTTAGAACATCCATTATAGTTGTTTTTTTGTTGATTGTTTGATCAAGGATCAACTTAAAACTTAGACAAGTGAATCTAGCAAAAACACAAAGAAAACAAGGTAATAATGGTTTGTGGAAAAAGGGATCCCAAGGTTTTAAGATCGTTGGCTATGAGAATGGACTCAAGTTAACTCATAGATTGTTTGGTTTGATTTCTAGAAGGTGAGATGTGTAATGAATGGGATTTATCACTTGGGAGGTCTCAAATCCTCTAGTTCCAATCATACTACGTATTACCAGGTAAGTCTCAAGGTAATATGGATGGAAATTCATCATAAATTGATTTCTCTGCCTACAGATTAAGCCAACCTTTACCGAATAAATCTTGGATTTAACCTATCTCAAGAAGTAAACCAACACATCTCATCAAATAGTGGGTTTTTCACCTCTATTACCTAGTATTCATTATCATCATCAATATCCTAGGAAGAATATGACTAGGTAAGTCTCAATCCTAGCTTGGTTTGCTAGTCTAGATAAACCATAGCCTAGATTCAGCTAAATCAACACAAGGTTTTTCACAATCTATCAACCAAAACTCACATGCAAAGTTAATCAATTATCATCCATGCTAAAACCAAGCTTCTTTTCACCCTAAAATCACTAAAAATCTAGCCAACAATTTGCATAATGAAATTAGAATGTGAAGGGGATGAACACTTACAATCCATGATATTAATATACAAGGGAAAATAAAATCCATGTTCACCTTGTTAGTCTTCAATCAACAAAGATAACAAATTCTCTCAAAGTCGCAACATGATCTTTAATTTTTGGATTAGAAATGAAGAACATATGTAAACCTATCATGCACGGACACTTCTAGAAGGTGGCGTGTCCCGTATCCTGCCGTGTCAGAAACGGGGACACAGCCGGACACGGCTCGGACACGGTCAAATATGACCGGACACGGTCAAGACATGTTTCCAAGGTAGGACACATCTACGACACGGTGAGGACGCGGATTGTGTCCGGTCAAGACATGATCAACGAAATAAAAACTTATATACCGAAATATTGTTTCTTCTTTCCCATTTTTTCGACTAAACCTAGCTCCACATGACCACCTACGAGATCGTGGTTATCGGAAATAGGACACCGATCTTCTTCTCCGGCTCTAATGTTGAAATGTTGTTCCGCCGGCCGACTCTTCTCTCCATTTTTCTTATGATTTTATAAATTAATTTTGAATCTTTGATTATTAATTTATTTTGTAATTTTTATTTGTTGAATGTTGACTATGTTATTCTAATTCTTTCACTTTTTATAATTCACAAATATTTATTATTATTTTCCTTTGTTGATCATTGTTCGGTTATTGTTGATTTGCAAATGAGTGATTCATTCTTCAATTTTGATACTAAGTATGATTATTTCAGATTATAAAACTAAATATGTTTATTTCTATATTTTGTAAGACTGAAAATGTTTGTTTTTAAGCTTTTGTTACGATTATATTATCATCATGTTAATATTTTTATCAACTCACATATCATTGATTTTTTTCATATATATATATATATATATAATTATGAAATAGCAATTCTATATTTCAATATCTTTAAAATAATATATTAATTATTTTACTCGCCGTGTCCCCGTTTCCTGTACTTTTGAGGATTGCCGCTTCCCCGTTTCTCGCCGCGTCCGTTTCCCGTATCCGTGTCCGTGTCCGTGCATCATAGATGTAAACTAATGAAAGGTCGGAAAGAGAAGCTAAAAGTCTTCTCAAATGGCCTGAAATGTCTTAATTATAACATGGTCTAAAAATCAAGGGTCGGGGTGCGGAAAAGGTGTGTGAGTTCTTGTTTGGAAGAATCTTGGCCCTATATGCTGTCAATCTCGGGTAGAGATATGTGCAATATCGGGGTCAAGATTCAAGAGTTGTTTGTGGTGATATTTAGCTGTTGTAAATCTCAGTCTTCATGTCCAAAATCTCGTTCCGAGATAGGTAACGAGACTACTCTTGACATGGGACATCTCGGCAACAATTAATCTTGAAACCCTATCTCAACTGAGATTGCCTTCTACTCAGCCGAAATTTCCCAAGAAGCCAAAATTTGCTCCTTTGCTCGATTTCTTGTTTTGCCTCCTCACTTCTGGGCTTTTCCTTGGCCTTCTTATGTGTCCCTCCCGAGCTATCGTCATGCTCCACTCCGAGGCTTGATCCTCAAATGTTGTTGTTTAGGCCTAAATTTCACAGTATGTTACTTGAAAAATCAACCAAAGTGTGTGTTGACATCTATACTTGCAAAGTAAACAAAATCAAGTGTATATGAAACAAACGTAGGCTTATTCACGCCAAACTGAAGGAACATCTACCTAAATTTATGTTTAAACTACGGTATAAATCATGTTATCAATACACACACATATATACGTGTATATGTGTATATCTATCTATCTATCTATCTATCTGTATGTCTGTCTGTCTGTCTAATATGTGTGCGTTGCGGTGATTTTGATCCCAAAATGCTTTATTAATCGTTGATTACTTGTTTTGTCGAGTTTTTCCTGATTTTATTGATTTTGTATCCAGTAAATACACAATATTTCCCTCTCCTTTATTGTTATTGTTTTATGAGATTTTACTACAAATGCCGGCCGCCCAATCCCCTGAAGGTCGGGTATTTAGGCATGAATCGGTTAATCAAGTTTTAAAATGACACGATTTTACACTAAATAATCCAAAAATATAAATAAAATATTGGTCTGACACATACCTGACCTCAATATCTTGTTGTTGTCTACATAAACTAGTTTAGTACCCGCACCTAGTGCGAGTTTTGTCTAAATAAAAAATATTATATTTTCATTTTTATGTATCATGTATTAGATATTTTTTTAATAAAATATTATATTTTTACTTTTATGCATCATGTATTGTATATTTTACCTAAACTTAGTTGTTTTTTATTAACTAATATGACTAACATTTGTGAAGATTAAATTATAATTTTTTTGATAAATCAAAAAGCATGATTAAAAATCAATTGAAAATATTATTGTTAGAGTATTATATTTATACCTCAATGTATTATCGTATAATCTTCGGACTCTCTATTTATGCAAATTCTAAAGCCAATATTATTAGTTGGTAATCGATGTGGTTAAAAAAATTCATCAAAATATTTAACGTAAATATATCACGCTGATAATCCTTAAAAAACAAAGGAGAAATCGTCCCTGAAATAAAATGTATTATTTGTATAATCCCTCAAAATATTTACCTAAACTCAGTCGTTTGTTTAAAATTATACAAACGACATCAACACCCACATTACGACCCATTTAACTGTAGGTTAACGATCTCACATAACATATATTAATCCGATATGAATAATAATTATTATTGAACTTAACCGAAAGGCCAAAAAATGTATCATTTGTATAATCTTTGACTCCCTATTTATAAAATTTAATTGTTAATCGACGTGGGATAACAAAATCCCTGAAAATATTTAGTGTAAATAGATCATGGTGACAATCCTTAAAAAAAGAAAAAATCCCGTCCAAAAAATTAAACTTGAGGGGCACAATTATTACGATGTCAAGATAATTGTAGGTTAACGATCCCACATAATATTTATTAATCAAATATGAATAATAACTATACTTTTGTATAATCTTTAAACTCTCTATTTATATAAGTTCTAAAACTATCAACCTTAGTAGCTAATCGACGTGGGATAACAAAATCCTTCACACAAATTTTAACTTAAATAGATAGGACTGATAATCCTTTAAAAAAAATCATCTCATAAAATAAAATTATAGGAGTACGATTACTTAATCAAAAGTAAGGTGAAAATATTTAACGTAAATAGAAATCGAAAACTAACAGAATTTCGGAGTTCATTTATTTTTATTAAATAAAAAAATTGTCAATTTATTCCAATAATAAAAAATAATGTGAAATCGTTCCAATAAAATATTTAATTTAATAACAAAAGATTTTTAGATTAAAAATAGTTTAAAAAATAAAAATTTATTGGCGTTAATTGTGGGGCTCCAATTCAATACCGCCCACAACGCGCCACGTCATTAACCTTGTGCTCTATTTTAGTATGTATAATAGATAATAGATGTATATTTTTTATTTTACTAAACAAAAAATTGTTGGCTGAATTGACATTATAGGCCTTTTACACCATAAAGTTGAAAATTAAGACCTTCCAATTTGTAATTGAGAAATTGGGCTCCTATATAATAGGCTAAATCAGAAAAAGTAGAAAAGTGGGCAAAAAGTGACACCCCGTTGATTTGGCTGGTGACACTTTTGATAGACATTTTGGATGGAATTTGTGCCCCAAAAAATACAGCACTCTGCCCAATAAATGCAGTCCCCTTCTTCTTCCTTTATAAACCCATTTTTATGTTCCATTACAAATACTCGATGAAGAGGAGAGCCCAAAAAACACAGTCCCTTTCTTCTGCGTCGCTGGAATCCTAGAACGTTTGTTTGTTTTTGGGGAAGCAACCTATCTTCTACAATGCATATTCAAACTGCACACGCACATACTCAATAAGCAATAACCAAAAAATGCATATCAATAACTCAATAAATAATACCCAAAAATGTATATCAATCACTCAATAAGCAATACCACAAAATTGTATACCCAAAAAGATGCATACCAATCACTCAATAAGCAATACTCAAAATAGCACACACATATACTCAAAAATGCATACCCAAACTGCACACACATATACTTGATAAGCAATACCCAAAAAATGCATATCAATCACTCAATAAGCAATACCCAAAAATGCATACCTAAAAAATGCATATCAATCACTCAATAAGCAATACCCAAAACTGCACATACATATACTCAAAAATGCATACCCAAACTGCACACACATATACTCAATAATCAATACCCAAAAAAAACTATCTTCAATATCAAGTACATACCCCAAACAACAAAAGCCTATCTTCAATAATGCATACTCAAAATGCACACACATATACTCAATTTAAAACAATACCCAAAAATGCAAACGTTAAGTAATCAATCTCTTTCATAATACATACCCAAAATGCACACACAAAATCAAACACATACCCACTACTACTTACCAAAACGAATCAAATGCATACCAAAAATCTAGAAGAAATAACTTACCCAAAAAATACAGATCTGGTTCCCGGCAACGACGGAGCATACAACGGTGAGAGAGAGGAGGGTTGGTGACGGAACGACGATCAGACAGCGGCGCCGGCGCCGGCGCCGGAAGCCAGTGGCGTAGCCCCTCCTCGTGTCAACCTTGACGGCGAAACCCTAGATCTCTCGCTCGCCCTTCGACGGAAACCCTAGATCTCTCCCGCTCGAAGGAAACCCTAGATCTCTCGCTCGCCCTTTGGTCTGTTCTTGTTTTCCCGGCCAGATTTTTTTGGAAGAATGGAGGAGATGGGAAATGGGTTTGTAAATGAATGATTTAGTGAGAGTTTTTCCTCACTTTATTTAAAAAATCAAAAAGTCAAAAGTAAACATCATATCATTATTTAAATTTTGCACAACACCATCATTATAATTAACTACCTATTTTTATAGCTGCAGGCCTAATTTATTGTTTTCCCTATGAGCCCATTTTGCAAAAGTAATATCTTAAAGGTCCTATTTCCCTAATTAAGTCAAAATTGTTTAACAAAAGAATCGTTCATGCTGATAATCCTTAAAAAGAATAGAAAAAATCACCGCAAAAAATAAAACTTGAGGGAACGATTACTTAATATATATTTTAGGGAAAAAATATTACAATCCAAATAATTATAGGTTAACGATTCCACATAAAATATATTAATCCGATATAAATAATAATTATGCTTGAACTTAACCAAAATGCTAATAAATGTATTATATGTATAATCTTTAGACTCTCTATTTATACAAGTTCTAAAACCATCATCCTTGATAACTAATCGATGTGGAATAAAAAAACCCTCAAAAAATTTAACGAATCGACGTGGGATAACAAAATCCTCAAAAAAAATATAATGTAAATAGATTGGACTGATAGTCCTTTAAATACAGAAAAAAATCGTCCCAAAAATTAAAACTGTAAGAGTACGATCACTTTTACTAAGTAAAAGTAACGTGAAAATATTTAATGTAAATAAAAATCGAAAACTAACAGAAATGAGCTCATTTATTTTTATTAAAAAAAATTGTCTAACAAAATTAATTCGTTCCAACAATAAAAAATAACGTGAAATCGTTCTAGTAAAATAGTTAATTTAATAACAAAAGATTTTCTTGCTTAAAATAGTTTAAAAAATAAAGATTTATTGACGTTAATTGTGGGAGCTACATTTCAATACGACTTCCACACCATGCTTTCACAGCGCGCTACGTCAACAACCTTGTGCTCTATTTTAATAGGTATTATAGAAGATTAGATTTTACTTATCTAAATGGACGTGTACAATCTATAACAACCGAAGAACATTATATTTTTTTCACATGGCTTGCATCTTACTTCTAAGGCGGGCCACGGGAGGCAAATCCATCTTGTCCCAAATAAGCGTGTTCTTCTTTTGGATTTAGAGTCATATGCTGAAAACCCTTTCTTCTCTTTGTTTGACGACTAAAATTGAGGATATGAATACACCATGAATGCTGACAACTTGTAAGCTCACAAAGAAATTAATGTGGCCATGGTATACATGGAGACAACAAAGATGGCCACACATGCAATTTATATATTGCAATTCACAAACCATAGCATATGCAAATCATTGTCTCCCTCCAAATATGTAGCTTATTTAGAGACAAATATAAGATGTCTTAATCATTCTCTTCTTGTCTCATTTAACTGTTTCTATTTATACGGTATTATTATTTAAGGGTCGAGTATTATAAAAAATAAAAGGTGTTATGTTAAAAAGGTATATTCGATAAGAGATCTGATTTTTTATAAAATATAAGAGTGAGCAGGCTGTGGCCTCATCCAAGTTAAACAACTGAGTATTACATTTGCAGATTAAAGATAGGGATTTTATATTGTTTGAGTGAAATATAAGGCACGTACATTTTGGAAAGAAGATGATATAGCAAGTACAATCATGAAACAAAAACACAATGTTTAGTGATTCAATTGATGGACTTTTATATGAGGGCTTATTTTGGCAAAAGAAAAAAATATTGTAAACTGAAAAGAAAAGAAACATAGGGATTTACATTATAGTCGCCTGCCTCAACGTTGGCCCATATCCAGAAACATGGCCGGCTTGTCTCTCCCTCTGTGTCTTTATCTCTCTCCTGCGTGTCCTCATGTCTGTCCGATTCCCACCCATTCTTCAAAGCAAACAGTTAACCCAATTTAATAAAGCAAAACCCTCAACAGAGAAAGAGAGAGAGGTTGCAGAAAAATCAAAAAGAGATCCTTGGGTGGGTGGGGAGTGTGCAGGAAAGAAAAAAAAATATTCGAAAATATACATAAAGCAACAGCTCAAATAAAGAAACTCCGGCGAATGTGTTTCCCGTCGCCGGTGAACCCAACCTAGAGCTAGCCACACCCACTTGCTAATTCTTTTCACGAAAATATAGTATCCAGTCTCTTCAAAATGCAGGAGAAATTGATGGTTGCTCTTCGAAGAAACGACAGCGTTTCACTCTCCGACCTCCACAAGCCGGAAATCTCCGATCGGAGCACAGAAGAAGACGAAGATGATGAGGATGATGAAGAATCTGAGGAGGTACTAGTAATCCAGCCTCAACCGGGCCGTAATCGGCCTAAACCGGGTCTCCGGCGAGTAGCGCCGACAATCTCCACCGACGAAACTTCGCCGGTTCACGTCGAGAGGGCGTTGCCTAACGGCGATCTCTACATCGGAGCTTTCCTTGGGAACGCACCACACGGTGCCGGAAAGTATCTCTGGTCTGATGGCTGTATGTACGAAGGCGAGTGGCGTAGAGGAAACGCCACTGGAAAAGGGAGATTCTCGTGGCCGTCAGGAGCTACATACGAAGGAGCTTTCCGATCTGGAAGAATGCACGGTTTTGGAACCTTCATCGGCACCGACGGAGATACCTACAGGGGGAATTGGAAGCTCGACAAGAAGCATGGCCATGGCGAGAAGCTGTACGCGAATGGAGATGTCTACGAAGGTTCCTGGAAGGAAAATTTACAGGATGGCGAAGGGAAATATGTCTGGAGGAACGGAAATGTATATCTCGGAGAGTGGAAGTCCGGTGTGATTTCCGGCAAAGGGGTTTTGATTTGGGCGAATGGGAACAAGTATGAAGGGTTTTGGGAAAATGGAGTTCCAAAGGGGGATGGTGCTTTCACTAGGGCTTCTGATGGAAGTACTTATGCTGGGAATTGGGGGAATGAATCTCCGGAGGAGAATGATGTTTTGCCGGCAGCGAAGAGGAGGGCGTCGGTGGACGGCGGTGGGAGGTTGAGTGTTTCTGAGAGAGGTGTAAATTTTCCCAGGATTTGTATATGGGAAGACGACGAAGATGGTGGGGATATTACTTGTGATATAATTGATAATGTTGAAGTTTCTAAATTGTATAGAGAAGCTAGGAGTTCTTCTTACAATGGCATTGGTGAGGGTCGAAGAAGGAGGCCGGGGGATTGCTGGAGCCTGAGCCCTAGGCCTTATTGGTCTGGTGGTGGAGGTGATCGGGTTAAGAAGCCGGGTCAGACGATTTCAAAAGGGCATAAGAACTATGAGCTTATGCTTAATTTGCAATTGGGTATCAGGTAAGTGTTGATTTCATTCTATTAGTAGTTGGATAAATGCAATGAGAGAGTTAATGTTTGAACTCGATAGGCATTCAGTTGGGAAACATGCATCCAAAGGCCGAGAGCTTAAGCCTTCTGATTTCGAGCCGAGAGAGAAGTACTGGACTAGGTTCCCTCCAGAGGGATCCAAGTGGACCCCGCCACATCAGTCTGTTGATTTCAAGTGGAAAGATTATTGCCCTATGGTGTTCAGGTGAATGCTTATCCTAATTGTCTTGTTTCGGAATTTAGTTATGGTTCTCAAGTTTTTTTTAGACATTTGGTACGGGAATTTAAGAGATGGTATTTTGTTCAATTTGTACAGATACTTGAGGCAATTGTTTGGAGTTGATCCAGCTGAATACATGTTGGCTATATGTGGAAGTGATGCTCTAAGGGAGTTCTCTTCACCGGGAAAGAGTGGAAGCTCCTTTTATCTTACCCAAGATGATCGGTATATGATTAAAACCGTCAAGAAGTCTGAAGTTAAGGTTAGATGAGAGCTCTTACAAATGTTCCTGTTAGATTTTGAGGCTATTTTGGTATTTACCAACTGGGTTGGTAGCTATTTGAGCTTTAAATTGCAATCAAGTTGGTACACATTTACTATTTTCCAATGCTGGTTATGACACTGGTTATCAATATGGCAGGTTCTTATCAGAATGCTTCCCAGTTACTATCGGCATGTTTTCAAATACAAAAATACCTTAGTCACCAAGTTCTTCGGGGTGCATTGTGTTAAACCAATTGGTGGGCAGAAGGTATGTGTGACACTTATTAAAGACTTAATTCATTTCTTTGATGTGAATGGTAATTATAGGTGGATCACATGTTTATGCATGGCTCTTTAGTATCTGCCGGTTTTTTCTGATTTTCATCCGTGATTTACGTGCAAACCAGACACGTTTCATTGTGATGGGCAATTTATTCCATTCCGAGTACCGCATTCACAAAAGATTTGATCTAAAAGGGTCTTCACATGGCCGTTCAATTGACAAGCCTGAAGGTGAGATTGATGAGACAACCACACTAAAAGACCTCGATCTCAATTTCATGTTTCGCCTACAAAAATCTTGGTTCCAGGAGCTTATCAGGTTAGCTTATTTACATGTCCTTTTAAACTTAAACGGTTATGGTGTTTTCAGCTAAGAAATATTTATGTATTGTGCTTACTTGCAGTCAAGTTGATAGAGACTGTGAATTCTTGGAAGCAGTTAGAATCATGGATTACAGTTTATTGATTGGTGTCCATTTTCGAGATGATTGTCCTGGTGATGAAATGGCAGTTTCACCTAGAGGTATATTTTCATTATTGATTGATTCTTAGTCCTCCATGCAGCTTATGACGTTCTAGCTTATTGTGTTTCTTTTTTCTTCCCTATTTATCAGACCATGGGCAAAACACATTTAAACCAGAGCCTCCCGATACAGAATGGATGATAGGACAGTAAGTATTTGTTGTCAAGCAACTGCAAATTTCCTTCCTAAACGATGTCTAATTAGGGAGGAAGATAATTGTTGGTTTGCTGCCATTTGATGATCAGTTTCTAAGATGTTAAGCGCTTGTAGTTGATACTGTCTAGAAGCAATGGGTTCCTGAATAAACCATTTCCTTGTTGTGCATGTACTACCTAGTCATAATATCATATGAGTCCTGCTTAAGTTAGAGACCAATTCAAGTAGAAGCATCAAGTCATTTTCATCGTTGTTGTGATGTCCATGTCAAAGTATCAGACATGGAGCTCATATTTCCATCCTAAATAAAATAATAACTATGGAAATCTTCCTTAGAATAGAGATTACGTTGGTCCTAGATTGCTGGTAATATTTTAATTGGAGACTTGTGAACCAAATAGTTAAATATAGCAATTATTGCAGGATACCCTTCATTCGATTAGGTGCAAACATGCCAGCACGAGCGGAGCAAGTGACAAGAAGCGAGTTTGACCAGAAGGGTGATGTAGTGGAGGTGATCCTTTACTTTGGCATAATTGACATCCTCCAAGACTATGATATTAGCAAAAAGATTGAACATGCGTACAAGTCCTTGCAAGTGGATCCGGCCTCCATCTCTGCTGTCGACCCTAAGCTCTACTCCAGAAGGTTTAGGGATTTCTTGCGGAAGATCTTTGTGGAAGATGAGTAGTAGGCCAAAAGGAGATGAAACAAGCATATGGAGCTATCGGGATGTAAAGCTTATCTATCGGCCTGAAACTGAAACCCACCAACAAGGTACATTTTAAAAATTTATTTCCAGGGTTTATTGTTTTGTTTACCCGGTTGGGTTCCTCACAGATTGTGGTAGAGTAGATGGTAGGAAGTAATGCATTGGGTTGGAGAGATATTTGGATCAACGTAAGTTGAATACAAGTTGTACAGAGGGCTTCAAACAAAATGGAGCTTGCATATAATCTATTATGTCATGGAATGGTTGTTGCCTTGAAATAGGAAAAAAAGTTAAAAGAGAAGATTGGAGACCATTTGTATTTGCTGCTGCCCCTTTTATTCTATTCTTTTGGTAATACTCATTTCAGTACCACACTATCACCGCAATGTTACAGACCGATCATATATATATTTTTTTTTTCGAAAGAACTACTCACAATTAGATGTGGGCTTTTCTTCTATTTTCCTTCTTGGACCTATCTTTTGGTCGTGGCCCTTGTGGGAACTAGTAGTTTGTATTATTTACGGAGATCAATTCTGGGTAGTATTATTAAACTACTAGAAATGTCTTTTTTCCCGACACCATGTCAATGTATCGCAAAAAATTTGCATCCGCACAACCCTCGCCAAATTGCGACACCTTAAGGTATCACTGTTTCCCGACACATAGGTGTCGCAAATGGCACTATCAGTGACACATTAATGAGTCCCAAATTCGGACACCTAAAAGTGTCGCAAACGGCACAATGAGAGACACCTTCGAGTGTCGCAAATGACAAATAAAGGCACCTTCATGCGTCACGAATGCCACAAATAGAGACATCTTGGAGCGTCGCTTTTTTAGTAGAAAAGAAATATTACAAAAACTCTCAGACTTAGAATAAACAAAGTAAGCGGATTATCAACGGAAACAAAGAGGCAGTCGCGAGAATTTCAGACGTAAGCGGGTTGTCAACGGTAACAAAGAGGCAATCGCGAGAATTTCAGTCGCGGGGGTGGGAGAGACGACTGCTCCGGAGTCTCTTTTTCCTTCCGTCGCCAAGCAGATTACGCCGATTAGGTTTCTCCTCTGAAGTCGGTCAGGTTTCTCCTCTTTCTCTAGTTTGTCCTCTTTCTCACCTTGAGAACTTCTACATTGGTTAAAATTAGGGTTTCAATTTTGACTGTATTGGACTTTATGCGTTTATATACGAATGAATGCAAATTTTCGTTACCGCCATAACAGTGGAAGCAGAGCTTTGGTGACAACGTGAAGCAGAGCTTGGGAGATGAGAATTCGTTCATTGTGAGGAAGATTGGGAAGCCTTACGGTAGGGTTTTTGGAAAACTGAGCTTTATAAATGAGTATTTACCTGAAGATTGGCATCCTATTCATTATTGGGGTATGATTTCGTTGGTCTTCTTCGTAGCATTTTAAGGTAGATAGTTATTATGTTTTTTTCGTGACATGTTCAGTCTTTAATTTCTTTGTTTTGTAAATGTCGTTTACCACTAACTGAAAGTGCAAGAAAATCATCTCGATTCTTTTGTGTTTAATGTCACAACTGTTTAAATAGCACAAATTCTCACTTTTTTTTGTCTCCTTTGATTTTCTCTATCGATTATGGTTTTGTCTTCTTATATTGAATGGATTTCTTGAAGAAGAAGGATTTCCTGTTTAGAAAAGCGAAGCGCTTGATAACCTCAAGTTAGATATCTAGTTCTTTATTGATAGGCATAAACTAAAACTTAGGCACTTTGTTTGAGAATTCAAAAATGCTTGCGGGTTGTGAGTAGGGTACCTTGAGCAGAATCAATCTAGATGTGAGTATAGTACCCTTGCATTTTAGGATAATCAAGCTCTATTCATGTGCAACCTTGCACTTGAACATCTAAGTAACACCATTTATAATAATATGCAACATTAAGTGTGAAAACTGCACTTGAGAAAAACATCCTAGTTGTGAAGCTAGTGCATATACATCTCCCTAGTGCTAGTCATATTTTACTGTAAGATGGTAGAAGCTTATCCTACCATGAGCAAGGTGTCTTAGCTACTATATCAAGGTTTTGCATAATTATCCCACATTCCTCTCTTTTCTCTAAGCTCACATGTACTTTCTGTGTGTATGATATTATTTTAATCGTTTTATTTGATAACTAAGAACATTACAAATCATAGTCAGCCTGAAATTACAAGTGGCTCTATATTCCGAGCTTCATGCGGTTGTAGGTAGCAACTTGGCGTGATCCAACACGAAAGAGACTTGTTGTTGCCTTCAGGGGTATAGAACAAGTAGGTTCTGAAATTTTCTCTTGTGATGAGCTCAATTCAATTGCTTTTATAGTGAACATCCTTATTGTTTATCTTCCAGGCAAGGTGGAAAGACTTCATGACGGACCTGATGCTAGCTCCTTCTAGGTAAACTCTTACATTTATAACAATACATGTCAAATAATTACACAAACTTGCTTGTCAACACTTGGTGGTTCCTATCACTAGTTATGTCAATCAGTGCAGGCCAACTCAATGTTTTCTTCATTGACTACATTTATCATATGTGTGACAAGAAAAATAATTTTAGGAGTTACTCATCCCCTCTAGTGTCTATTATGTCATTTTATGCACGTGTCTCCTTTTCTAACCTTGACTTATCCTTAACACTGTAGGTAAAATCTTGAAAGGGTTGGTGGTGACTTCAAGAAAGAAGTTTAAGTATGGATGTTTTAAGATTAAACTTGGCTTTTTGAATATTATACCTATAGCATGTAACACCCCAAATTCACGGGACTCGGGATGTCACATTGGGTTAGGATCTCACAATGGATCCTGACCCTAGCCTGACAACAAGTTCACTAGACCTTACAACATTGACACTGACAAATATAAAACATATACATAAAACTATATAAATTGTACAACCAAAAGGTAAACAAGATCATTGCCGAGTATAAAGCAACATCCTCACACTGGAGGTATACAAAACATCATCCTCACGCAGGAAAGAAACATAAACATTCCCAAAACCATAACCCCCTAATGTACAAGAGTCCTCGGCCAATCACCCTACCAGATCACTCAACAACTCGTCTATCCTGCAAGACATCTACAATATGGTATGAAACCATTAGCTAACCATAATATATAAGGTAATGCATAAGCACAAGTACACGTCATGAAAGATAAACACATACGCATGCTATCACACATTTACCCGTTTATCATCTTCATATAATAGCCATTCACTCAAATCGTATATATATATATATATATATATGAAAATATGTGACACGAGGAGCATATCATCCTCGCCTCTGGGCATGCTATCCAGCTGTAATAGTATCGGTCACATAACCCGTATGTCCTATGGGAGTGGATTGTACCCTTCTTGTAAAGCCAGTCTGGCCTGACGTCAAAGAACCTCCCAGACTCCACGACAAGGAAAGGTTATCACAGCCACACATACGGGGCATTAAACAAAACATAGGTCAGTAATAATCGACATCACATGCTATCATATCAAACATATAGCACACACACCACTCATGCAAACACCCAATATAAGGATGGTAGCCAAGTAAGTCCTACGGACTTACCTCAACCTCGTACAATCATAACCACGATCAACCTCCAATCCTGAGAGGGACACTGCCTAATAACAAGGCATAGAGATATAGTAATCTCCTATCAATCAAAGGGGTCACACCTAGACCCAGGGATCCATAGGATCATCCTCAACCTAAGCCTCACAACCTATTAATCCTCGAAATCCATACAAAGCATGCATAATCATAGCATCATTAACACACTCTCATCTACACCTAGCATAACACTACACACTCACACTAGGAAAGGAAGAGGCAATGCCATCCATAGGAAAGCCTAGAAGCAAGACACACCTGCAGAACCAAGGGCAAAGCCAAGCTGGTGCAGATGGACGCAGGGGCGACTGCAAGATGGCGCTGGGGCGGCGACAAGGTGGCGCAGGAGCGGCTCCAAGGTGGCGCAGGGGCGGCTGGTGTGTAGAAGGCACACTTCCAGCTTCTCTTTGCTTTTTCACTCGATTCTCTTCACTTCTTCTTCAGCCAACAGCCAAGTACATACATATACATACATATATACATCGAATGAAGCCTATACAGGCTGCCACAAGATCAATCTTGTGGAACCTAAGCTAGGGATGAAGAAAATAAGGAAAGAAGAAAGAAAGAAGAAAGATAGGAAGAGATAGAGGAAGATCTCACCAAGCTCCAACCCTAACAAAGGAGACTCTTCACCACAACCTCAAGGCTACATAGCACAAGCACATCAACATCCTCATACATCAACCACAACAAAGCCAAACTCAAACTCTCCCAAACTCACACAAAGATCAAAGAAGATCAAGATGGAGATCCAAAGAAGGAAGGAGAAGAAGATGAACGTGAGAGAGAAGATGAAGCTGAGGAAGATGAAGTAAACCCTCATCAGGAAGCAAGGGAGGCTTATATAGGAAGGAGTAAACCCTCATCAGGAAGCAAGGGAGGCTTATATAGCAAGGGAGGCTTATATAGGAAGCTAGCCCGAAAGCACGAGCCAAAGGTCGGCTGCAGCACACCATAAACCGCAGGGGCGGCTCAAGGAGGCGCATGTGCGGCCCAGACAAACTGCAGAGGCGGCCTCTGGCTCACGCAGGGGGCGGTTTAGGCTGAATCTGTACCCTCAACACTCACTCTCAGCTCCTCCAAACTAAGGTTCTTACATAGCATATTTTTGTAACGGAAATTGGTGTTTATTTTTTTAGGTTCATAGTGGCTTCTTGGGTGCATACGATTCCGTGAGAACAAGGATCTTGTTTCTTATTCAACAAGCAATTGGTGATTATAAGTGATTTGTCCTATCAACTCGTACTAGAATATAAGGAAAATGAGTGATGAATCTCATTCCGAGGTGACTATTATGGAACATTGACCGTTATGGATTATATTGCAAAATGGAGTTCCATAATTAATGGACAAATTAGTTTTGAATTTGTCATTTTCATGAATATAATGCTACCTATTAGCATATTTTCCTGAAATAGAATACTAGAAGATACTACGGTTGATTTGTAAACTTAGATTTGCTTTGTGGCACGCATGATTTGGTTGGATTTCTTTGGGCTTGCATGAGCACACACTTTGGTGGACAGAGAGAACATAAAACTATTTGTATGAGGATCTGAATTGTTTTCTTTTTAATTTCCTTGATTGATGTTTTTATACCTAAGATTATTGTTCATATTCTAGCAACATTTACCTAGATATTTCTTAGTATAATCTGTAGCACTGCCATTTTGCAGGGATGACAATGCTGGGCCTAAGGGGAAATGGCATGTTTATGCAGCATGGCATAGTCTAGGTGGTGCATTGACCACCCTTCTTGCTATGGAGATTTCTTCAAGTAAGATGGCAAAGTGAGTTCATTGGGTTAATTTTTTTTTCACGCTCTTCATTTTTGTGAGTGTATGTGGTGTCACATGTGTTGGTTGGAATCCCTTACATGCAATTTTGTTAGTTCTCTTTGTAAATTATGAGGTTAGGTGATTACTGCCATTAGCTCTGGCACTTGATCACCAATATAAGTTATTTTGTCATTTTCAGTGGAAGTCAATGTGCATTTGATGAGGGGCAAATAAATGATTAAGATTTAAAAACTTCTTATTGTTTCTTATGTGTCCTCCGTGTCAAGAAAAGAAGGTAACTTCTAGTAACTTGAAAGCATTTTAGTTCACTGCTAGGATTCGAGCAGTTGAAAATGCTACCTGTTGTACCTGACATTTTACCATAAAAAAACTAGAATTTGTGATATTTACATGGTTGAAAATGCTACATGTTGTAGCTTGCAGTTGAAAATGCTACATGTTAAAGATGCCCTCATCAAAACACTTTCCATTTTACCATAAAAAAAAAATCTATATTTGCTATTGTAAATGTGTCTTTTTGGCTACTTCCTTTGCGAGATCTTTCATAATCTGACCCATCAATAGTTGTAATAGAGTTAGGGCATAGAGCAGAAAATTTAGAGGTGTTAACTTGAATGGGGATAAAGAAGGTACTTGGGTGACCTAGCTTCGTATAGGGAGTTTATTGATTTTGATACCGGAGATCAAATAGACATACTCTTCGAGCTTCTTCTTACTGGAAATTAACTCTTTTAGAGACCGAATGTACGTAGGTGGTAGCTTCAAGGGCTCTTGATTACTTTCTTTTAGAGACCCATTAATGCGTCAATAACGTCTTCAAATTGAGCAACACTCGGGGCATATTATGCCTACCTACGTACATTCGGTCTCTAAAAGAGTTAATTTCCAGTAAGAAGAAGCTCGAAGAGTATGTCTATTTGATCTCCGGTATCAAAATCAATAAACTGATTTTGGGATATTATGCAACATTTTGATAACAACTAATTTGAAGGTGGTTAGCTTGGTCTTATGAGTAGTATCAAAATGCTGCATAATATTCCTGCTGACACCATCAAGCTAACCACCTTCAAATTCTACAATGGTTTCGCATAATATGCCCCGAGTGTTGCTCAATTTACTCTCTTGTTCTTGACTTGGATGGCGGTGGTAGCTTCAAGGGCTCTTTCTCACTTGTTTTTGAACCTAACCCCTTACCGGAGGTCGTTAAGTTGTTGTTGCATCTCGGAGAGAGTAGCTTCCGTCATGGATTTTTCTGGTTCAGGTCTTTAGATAAGTATCTTTTCAATCGGAGGAAAACGATTTTACAAAATTATGTCAAATAAAACAACCGAGTTCCTCAATAACGGTACCAAATTGATGAGGGACAAAATGTGAGCCTCACATCTCGCAAATACTTACATGACCCGATTGTAGTAATAGGTTTAGGATCAAACTCATGGAAAACAATAATGATTTGGAAGATTAATAATGATATTGGAATAAAACACCACATAAACATAAAAAGAGAAAGGATCAATCGACAAGCACCGGTTGGCTGATCAGGGAATAAACTGAGGAATAAAAAAAGGCAAAATCATGATTCACAAAGAGGAAGAAAACATACTGGTCGGCCGATTGGTAGGAACTGGTTGGTCGACTAATGATGAAATGAAATAACATACTCGTAGCAATAAGAGATAGTGAAGTAAAATTTGTTGCTTGATCCAAAATCAACAATATCGCAAGTAATAACATGAATTATAGTCTATATATTGGCAATGGTTTTGATGTTTTCTTATCATTATTCTGCATGCATGGGTATATATTCATGATGATTATCTCATTATTTGTTTGCTTTGCAAGAATCGGGATCTACACCTAGTTTGATTGTAATTGTATGGAATAGGGCATATTTTGGATCGAAAAGGGACATTGAAGTATAAGGAGACCATTGAGCTGCATTATGGAACACTTGGAGCTACAAGAAGGAAGGCAGGAACCTTAGGAAATGGATGAAAGAAGAATTCAGGAGAAGATACGAAGAAAAGTACGTAACTGAGTAGAAATCTCGGATGTGTATATGATCACCTCGACCGAGATGGCCTACTGGGCTTACTCGAGGTCGACGGCCCACAAACCAAGAAGAAATTTATATATGACCTAAAGTTCTTCTATAAGGGTGGAAGGTGAATATTGATTGAGGACGGATTGGAAGGAGGCAATTTTGACGGTTGATTTACGGAGGATTTGAGAAGATATTTACGGAAAGAGATTTTGGAAGGATTACTTGGAGATCAAGGTTGAAGATTAAGGAAGAAGAGAAGATACATTTGTAAGGTTTTCTTCGAGGATTCTTGTTAGTTGTTATCATCTTTTGGAAGACGTTATTGACGCATTATTGGATTGTTTTGCACCTTTGATTATTGAGAACCTTTTGTTAAGTGTTTTATTCTCTTCTCTTGATATCTTGATCACATATACTTTGATTGCTTTGAAAATGATGATTGTTGGCTAAAACCCTTGCGATTCTAGGATGATTAGTTGAAGGTTGTGGTATAGACGATGAAAGAATAGACCTTTATCTTGAGTTGATCCTGAAAGCTTGAGTTTAACCTAAACCGTTACCATCTCGGGCTGTTCTTGGAGCATGTCGACCGAGATCAGGAAAGAATTGCACGAGATCGACTCTGAACATTTTATTTTGAACCATAGGTTATAGTTTGCCAAATCCTATCCTTGTTGCATCTTTCCTGGTTTATATACAAGCTTAGGAAGAGACTTACCCTGTGATTCCTTTGCTTGTTTACCTATGATAATGAGTGTTAGGTAACAAAGGTATATCCTTTGTTAGGGTTTGAGTGTACCTTCATTCTATCTTTGACAATTAACCTGAGACTTACCCGTTAAAGGTTGGTTCTATTCCCTTAGGTGGTGTGTTGGTTTGTGAGTATAGTTCCTTTCTTAGTTCCTATAGACTTACCCGGTGACATGATCTTTGGTTTGGAATAGTGGATGGTGAGACTTATCCGGTTATCTATCCCATCTTAGAAACACTTTCCCTTTGCAGCCTCAGCTTTGTCCGCGTTTATCTTTAGAAATCTTTAGTCAAAACCATAACCGGATGCTTTGATCTCTAGAATCTGCATTCCTTTATCTGATTATCATATCTTGTTCTTTGTTGCTTGAGAATTGCATAACAACCTGAAGATTATATTCCGTTGCTTGATTTCGCCATAGTCCTTGTGTTCAACCCTGGAATACTTGCTTGTATTGCGATTGATCCGTACACTACAGGTTCACTATTAGTGCTTGATTCTTGGTATAAACTTAAGGCTTATTTGCACATACTTTTGAGCGAACAACAAGTAATAGAGTTCATATGTATCAAAGATTAATAAAAGAGTTTCAGGTTTTAAAAATCACTACAACATACATATCAAATCTCAATGGACAATAATCAACCCATAATAGATTGTAAATCGTGTTATATAGGGGACAATTATGCCCCGCTCTTGAATTTTACTAAATATGAATGTATGAGTGACTCGGCTCTCGCATTTTACCATCAACACCTAGAAGAACAAATAATAAAAGAGCGATCACTGTTTTGGATCTTGAATTTCTCATAGAAAACTCAAAACTACCATAAATCTCAATAGATAAATATTCAAAGGGTATAAATCATTACAAACATCATCGATCACCAATGTAGTTGGGTTCTTCAAACCCTAAAACAAATGAATTTAGAAAGGCATACCATAATTGAAATTCACAACATTATTAATAGACAGAAAAGAGATTGGTCGGGTGATTAACAAGTAGTGGTCGGCCGATCAACATTGTAGCACACAATCTCGTCTTTCAAACTTTTGAACATAAACTAGATAAAAGAACTAATGGCGGAAACACCTTATAAGAGAAATTCTAACCTAATCCTCGTAGGGTTTTCATGATTTATCTAAATCTACCGAACACTATTTTATAACTAAAAGTAAAAAAATGTCCAACTAAACAAGCTAAAAGGTAGCCTAAAATAAAAACAACAAAAGATAGAAGATAAAACATTTAAAAGTTGATCCATTGTGGGACCGGTTGGTTGATCGGTGGGTCCTAGTCGGTCGATCACTTATAAATGAACCGGATGACTTTGCTCTGTAAAAATGGTCAAGTGCTTGGAAAATATGTTGTAGATCATCAAATCAGTTATCGGCCGACTGCCTCCAAAACTTCGTTCAATTCTTCATTCTTTAGTATTGGGTCTTAATCAATTCCGTTATGTCCTCGACTTCCTTGACTGTAGGGAGAATATTAGTGTGTTGTTGTAGTTGCTTTAAAAATATCTCTATTTTAGCTCTGAAAATGCTCAGAATGCCTGCAATGTTATTAACGCACTAGTATATCTTCAAAACACAAAAGGGATGGAAATATGCAAATAAGCAAAGCAATTTTACCCAAAAAGCTTAAGGAATGGATAAGAATGATGATGGAAAAAACTCTAAAATGGATGCTATCAATATGCAAAGGGATATAGATCATCATCAACACCATAAATTATCTATGCAAAGTCAGACTCTTCAGACCTTATAACAAGAGAAATTAGAAACACATGAACTTAGAATTTTTCAACTTTATTATTGAAGGAACATGGAACGACCAACCGAATGGTAGACACATATCAACATATTCTATAGTGTTGAAGACGAAACTTTCGAATGATTGGATAAAAATACCAATGGTTGAAAAGCCATATTAAAAAGGATATGTAACCTCGTCCTCCTAGGGTTGGAGGCTAATCCTTATAAACCCTATCTCTAGATAGCTCACCAAATAACGTTTTTTACCATAATAATTTTATTCCATTCTCTATCTTTTTTATGCTTAATAAACACTTCCTATTGGTCTATTTCCCTTATATCCTATTTCAGAGATCTACTAGTGTTTCATGTAATTGTAGGCCTTTTAGATACTTTCCAAGCAACAATGATACATCTACTACTGAATGTCCCAACACACTGAAGGCTCCCCTACGGTCATCGGAGTCATAAATACAGAAGTGCAGGACTAATACTAGGTCGCACGATGGTTTGCATTCACTCTTTCTTTTGGCCCTGAAATGATAAGCCGTTGTTGCTGAATGATCTTGAAGCATATCTAGACCAAGCCCACACGTTTGGTTAAAGAGGTCGCACGATGGAGCATGTACTCGATCGGTCCACTTCAACGTTTATCTTTACTAATTCGCTTCAACGTTTATCTTTACTAATTTGTTCCTATCTTATTCTCAGTCCGATCTTATCTTGAAATGAGATAAGATTGAATAGATTTGATTCTATCTTAATAAACGATATAATCTTTGGAGGTATTGGGTTTTTTTGGCCTTTTCCATACCCTATAAATAATTCTCTTCAACCATTAGGTTAGATATCTCCTTCTATTGCATTTTACGAAGCTTTCGGCAATACTTTATACACTAGGCCGTGCAGGCCCCTGTAGCCATCGGACGATAAGCCCTATTTTCGATCAATAAAATAATTTGTTATGTTATTCTAAGGTAGTGTGAGTAACCCCCCCTTTGTTCTAGGGTCTAGGGAGCCGACATGCCCGATCTATGATATAGGATTGATTCTATGTATCACTTTTATGTCTATGATTTGTGGTAGTATGGTTCAAACTATGTTTTCTATAAAGGGTGACCTTAACTCGTAGTGACAATGAAGTTCTCACATCAATTCCTCATTTGATGTGATGAATCGGCAATCGTCTTGGATACAAAGTGAAAATCATGGTGACAACATCGATGTATGTTCGCCTCAAAGTGTGCGTGCAAATAAGTTTTAAATTATAAAACTGAAATCAAAGCAAGTGAACCCGCAGTGTACGGATCGGCGTAGTAAAGCAAGAATTCCAGAGTATCGAACTCAGGGATTTGGGGGATCAAATTCAGATCACAAATTATCGAGCGAATAAAGTATAGAAGCTTTGCAAATATTGGGAAAACAACAATCCTAAAGATCCAAGTATCCAATTGTAGCAATCGATTCAAGATATTCTATAGATATAAGGACAGAGCTGAGGTTGCAAAGGTATAACTAATGTAAGGTTGAGTACGGTGAAGTTCCAAAACCCTATATATCTCACCCAAGGACACTCTCTATAAAGGTTGTTGAGACTGCAATATAGAAAGGATCTAAGGACAAGAATTAATCTCAAATACCCATGCCCAAACCCAAGGAATCAAAGATAAACTAAAACGGTTAAGGTTGTGACACTCGAAACCGAAATAGAGGATGTTGAGTCTCACTACTACCTAGGAAAGGCAAGCCAAAGCTAGGTTAAAGCTAATCTTTAACTTTGGATCAAAACAAAAGCAAAAGTCGTAAAACAGAGAAAATCACGGTTATATCTTGAAGAACCACGGCCGTGGAACTCAAGAACAGGCCGTGGTTTAGGCTGTCGACGAGGTTTTTCACACTCTCAGGGTCCAATCTGTTTACGATCGATCTATCATTGTCTAAACCACAACTATCAACCCTTCACCTTAGAATTGCTAAAGGGTTTTAGCCAATAATGTCATTGAATCAAATATCAAATTAAGAAGAGAAAAAGTGTAAACCCTCGAAAACTCTATAAAAACCAAACAATCAATCTCAAATCCGAACAACAAATATTGTGTTTAATGAATGCAGAATATAGAACAAGAATCCTCACATCAATCTTAAGGAACAACGAAGAACGAAGTGCCAATCCGTCTCCAAAAGCAAGCCCTAAGAAAATCTCGAAGTACACAATCTTCAATATTGCGTCTTTCTCAGGCCACGATCCGAAAACTCCAATCCTTCGTATCAATCCTCAACGCGGAATTGCAAGTGAAGATAAAATGAAACATTAAGCGACCGTCCTCGAAACTCCCTTCTCAAGCCTTCTTATAGAGCGAAATAGGGTTACGAGAATAGCGCAATAACCGTCGCTGACGTAGCAAATATGACACGTCACTTCGTCATGGAAATCACGGTCTAGTACAAGATTCCACGGCCATGGTTTAGGGCGTGGAACTTTCTGTTGTGCTCCAAAATCACTCTCCACGATCTCAATCCATAACCACGGTCGTGGTTTAGGTCGTGGAATTCCCTAGCCTTCGTTTTGCCTTTGTTTTGTGATGTTCTTCACTCATTCTCCTTCCTTAGCTTCTCCAAAGCATCTCCTTGACATATAGCATGATTAAATACTCCTATCCCTCCACATTATGCTCCAATTCAAGCCTTTATTCACCTATAAACATAACAAGACTTGTGTAGATCTCTATATCGATATAATAGGTGAAAGTGCTCGCAAATGCTTCAAACTCATATCCACGTACACATCTAAGAGGGAAAAACAATCAAAACAAGTGTCTAAAATATAGTCATATTTCGTGCTAACAAAATACCCCATACTTGTCAGTTGCTTGTCCCCAAGCAAGGTTTCCAAAAGCTTAGAACATAAGGTAGAATGAAATATGAATGCAAAACAAAACAAAACAATCTTTTTGGTAATGTGCTTCTAATCAATAGATCATCTTCAAATCTTGCTTCATTCATCCTTGAAAACGTTCATACACATAAACAAAAATATGCAAAGCAAAGGAACATCATAAATTGCCTAAACTTTAAGACAAACATCATAACCTTCAAGCATTGTCAAAATCAAACATGTGAAACTTCAATTTAGATCACCAAGTCAAATAGCATTCTTATGATCTCAAGGACTTTCAAGTCAGGTCAAGAATACGAAAAGGGTGGGAAACTTGTAAAGGAATGTGGTGTATGAATCCGGGAAAAAGGAACAACACAAACTCTTTTCTTTTCACCAATTGAACTAACCACCAACTTAGAGCTTTGCTCTATACTTTTTGCACATAATTTTTCGACTTTACTTTTGGAAATATGGACCGTGGTGCACAAAAACCGAAGCCTAGGAGATTGACGTTTCTCAATTTTGAGATGCCTCAAACCCTTGATGCACATGTCATAATCCGTTAGGAATATCGCTCAATCCGACTTTGGCAAGACACAAACACCCGGCTATGTGAATGGTGCCAAGTTACTCATCATCATGATTGACTTCCCCAAACCTATTTTCTATACTTTGAATTCAAACAATTGCTTTCATGGCCCTTCCACATCAAACATGCCAAAATCAACTATTCCTAAATCCCGGATAGGTAAAGGAGGCAAATATTTTCATTGAGGGGCTAAATGATCAAAGAAAGAAGTAAGAAAATCGAGGTGCCTTAATCATCTCATAAAGACGTATAAGAACTTACATTGTGATTTCAACCTTCATTTCTCAATACGATTTGGATAAAACTTTCACATTATGAAACTTGCAATAAAGGATAAACAACATACTCAATCTCTTCATAATTCATAATTTAATTCAAGCATACAAATGTCATCAAAAACTCATTCCACAAGTTGATTCATCATAGAAATCATCTCTAATCTTAAAAGCATAATAATTTTATAAATTTTCAAAATTTCTATGGATTTTTCAAAGGTTTTCAATGCAATGCAATAATGAAACGTGTGACAAATAATTGAAAGATGCAAATGTTCATGGAATTGAAAGCAAGCAAGTGTATTGAGTTATTACAAATGAGAGTCACACCCCACCCCATACTTGACATACACATTGTCCTCAATGTTCAAGAAAAAATAAAGAGAAGAAAAGAAACAAAGAAACTCACTAATGGTGGTGTGGTGGCTCAAAGAATCCATGGAGATCATTGTGAAGGCGGTGGTGGGTATGGAAAGAAGTCGGAGCTGAAGGGACGCCCAAACTGCTGTCGGTACACATCTCGTAGTACCCTGGCGTTCTCCTGCCGCTCCACATCATGAGCCTCCCGGTGTATCTTCAGGTCTCCCACTCTCCTAGAAAGATCGCTCGCCCATACTGGCTGCTGTCTGTACCAAGCTGGAGGCTGATGCAACCACTCCGGCTGTTGCTGCTGGATAGGTATGGGTACAACTGGTGGCTGATCATACCAGGGAGGTGGAGCTCCCATCCAAGAAGGCTGTTGTCCATACCAATCAGGTGGAGTCTTCATCCATGTCGGGCGCTCACTTACACTAGCCCGGCGTGAGGAGGAAGGTCTGGACGGTCTAGACTGATAGGGAGATCTCCTAGGCGGCTCTTGGAAGTCGGCCGGGTGGTTCGGGAATGAGCCAAAGTCATGCTCAACCCCTCCTGCATCTTGATCATCTCCTCCTCCCATCTCCTCATCATCCTCAGCTGGAACCTCATTAGGCACATATGGAGGAGCTACTAGTCTATTGGCATGCATCGGTACGAAAGTTTCCTTCCAGTTGTGACGGCCTAGCATGATAGAGTACTCCGGAAGCCATGGGATGCCCCTACCTCCTCTCTCCTCCCATGGCATGGCGGCGGTTGGTGAAGCTTGGTGGCGGGGAAAGATAATGCCTCTAGTCATAAGTCCATTGAGACCCAAAGGTCTCGCAGCTACCCTAGTGCAAGCGGAGTAGTCAATGCCTAGCTAGTTGGCGATGTGAGTCACCATACCTCCATAACCTATATTCCCGGCCCTTTTGTTCTTCAACTTACTAAGGGTAGAGGCAAGTAGGGTGGCACAATCTACATGAAGGCCCGTAAGCATGCCATAGAGGATGAAGAGTTCATCGGCCTTAATCTTTTGTGGTGTTTCGGTCCTAGGGAAAAGGCATTACGATAGGACTCTATGAGCTATCTTCAAGGCTAAGTGGTATATGAGTTTAGCCTTAGTTTCGGCCGGTTGCCAACGATCCTCACTAGCATAGATCATAGAAATATCTTCCTAAAAGTCTTTGGCATACACTCCCCCGGGAAACCTTCCATTGAAACTCTCATGAAACCCAAAGAAGGTCCCAAACTGCACTATAGAGAACTCATAGTTTTGTTCCATCAACCTAAAAGACACCATTCAGTTAACAGCTCTATGCTCAAAGGAAGTTATAAACTCCCTTGTTATCTCCTCATAAGCATCTTCCCTAATGGTGGAGAAGATGATCAATCCAGCTCTATCCAAAAGCCAAGTCAAGTCATTCACTACATTGAGCTCTTCAAGCTCCTCTAAGACAAGGTACCTAGGTCCTCGGTCTTTCGGAAATCCTATCATGGCTCTTTGGTAATCCTCATGAACAATAGGGATTCTAGGAGGTGGTGGTGATGGTGGTTCACTAGGAGGGGATTGGGAAGAAGAGGAACTATCACCTTTCCGCTTCTTATTTCTGCTTGACTTCCTTCTAAACATTTTTGCTTTAAAACTGAGAAAACCACGGTCTGTTCTTCAATTTCCACGGCCATGGAACTGTACGGAACCCGTGGAATTTGTCTGTTTCTCTCAAAACTCAGCAAATGCACACCAAACTCAACAATCACAGCCCTAAACTACTTCTAATTCCAATTCCGTTCAGTTCTCCTATAATATTGCAAGAAAAACGAACCAAATCAACCAAGAAGAGAATAGAGAATAAACCTAGGTTTGGATTTGAAAAATCCAAATTCCTTCTCCAATGTGGATTGCTTGCTCAATTTGTTGTTTGGATCTTGTAGAGGATTGAAAATGCTCCAGTTTTGGTTGAAGAATCGCTCGAATCAGACTTCGGATGAGGGATTACGGGGAAGGGGCTAAATCGGCGATTTGGGGCGTATTTGTGGGCGTGGTTTATGTGATGGGTGTGTTTTTGAGAAGGAAAGGGGATTATATAGTGGCCGTAAATTTTTGGAAAATTACGGTCACTCGAGGTGTTCCACGGCCGTGGTTTTGGCCGTGGTTTTGTACAGTCAGCCGTGGAACTCTCTGATCTGTGCCAAAAATTCTAGTTTTGTCATTCTTTCCAACTTTTCCTTCCTTCCTTTGCTCATTCCTTATTCTTGACATCCAAAAACACAACATACCGGAAGGTATCGAGGGAAAAACAAACAAAAACGACATCTAACCTAAACTAACCTAAGAAAGAAAGAAAGAAAACAAAAACGATAATGCAATACCTTGGGTTGCCTCCCAAGAAGCGCTTTGTTTTGGGTCCGTAGCTAGACCGTTCCTATGTTCAATTGAGGACAATCGGAGCGATTTCCTCAGCTGGGATCTTTGGTGAGTGTTTCTTAAGTCGTTGGCCATTCACCTTGAAACTTCCTCACTTCTCACCCCATACTTATACTGCGCCATGGGGAAAAACACATTTAATCAAATATGGTCCAGTTCAACGAGATTTAAGCTTACCTAGAAAGAGTCGAAGTCGAGAATTGAAGAGGAGAACTTGATCTCTTTCTTTAAGGTCTTTTGGAACGATATGCTTATCATGACAACGCTTCGCCCTTTCCTTGTAAATCTCGGCGTTCTCATAGGCGTTCAAGCAGAGTTCTTCTAGCTCGTTAAGGTCTAAGAGGTGCTTCTCACCCGCTTCTTTCATGCTGAAGTTCAACCACTTCACAACCCAATACGCCTTGTGTTCCAGCTCTACCGGGAGATGACAAGACTTTCCATACACAAGTTGTATGGTGTTGTACCTATGGGAGTCTTGTAAGCTGTCCTGTACGCCCATAATGCGTCATCTAACTTCAAAGAACAATCCTTCCTTGTCTTTGACACCGTCTTCTCAAGGATGCCCTTGATCTCTCTATTCGAGATCTCTACTTGACCACTTGTTTGTGGATGGTAGGGAGTGGCGATCTTGTGAGTCACCCCATACTTAGCTAGTAGAGTTTCGAATCGTCGGGCTATGAAGTGTGAACCTCAGTCACTAATGATGGTTCGTGGTGTACCAAACCTTGAGAAAATAGCTCTATTAAAGAACTTGACAATAACCATGGCATCATTAGTTGGAGAGGAAATAGCTTCAACCCATCTCGAAACGTAATCTACAGCTAGAAGTATGTATTGGTTCCCGCAAGATGATGGGAATGGTCCCATGAAATCAACTCCCCAAACATCAAAGATTTCTACCTCTTGAATGTTGTTGAGAGGCATCTCGTTCCTCCTAGAGATATTTCCTATTCTTTGACAAGCATCGCAACAAGAAACAAAGGTTTGCACATCCTTAAATAAAGTAGGCCAAAAGAATCCGGATTGCAATACCTTAGCGCTAGTTTTATTGGAACTAGCATGTCCTCCACAAGGAAGTGAATGACAATGACGAATGACACTTTGCATTTCGTCTTCCAGCACACATCTCCTAATGATGCCGTCGGGACCTCTCTTGAAGAGTAGAGGTTTGTTCCAATGGTATTGGCGGACATCCCTAAAGAACTTATTTCTTTGTGCATAGGATAGTCCGGGAGGTATTTCCTGGCAAACCAAATAATTTACAAAATCAGCAAACCAAGGTTCATTACCTCTAGAAATCTTGTCGATGCACTCTTCTATGATGTGTAAGTGCTCATCCGGGAAGGAGTCATCAATGGGTAGGTCGTCGCTGTCGGTGTGGTAGACGACTTAGATGATCTGCTACAAAATATTCGGAACGTTTCTTGTCCCGAATCTCTAGATCGAATTCTTGAAGAGGAAGAATCCATCTAATCAGCGTTGATTTTGCATCCTTCTTGGCGAGCAAATACCGTATTGCTGAGTGGTCCGTGTATACAATCACCTTCGCTCCTACAAGATAAGTCCGAAACTTTTCAAAAGCTTATACAACGGCTAATAATTCCTTTTCAGTTGTGGCATAGTTGAGCTGCGCTTCGTCTAGCGTCTTACTAGCATAGTAGATGGCATGAGTGCAACCTTCCTTCTTTTGTCCCAGCACCGCTCCAACAGCTACGTCACTTGCATCACAGATAACCTCGAAAGGAAGACTCCAATCCGGAGGTTGGATTATCGGGGATGAGATGAGAGCTTATCTAATCTTGTAGAAAGCATCTAAACATTCCTGCGAAAAGTTAAAAACTGCATCCTTCATCAATAGATTAGTTATCAATTTCAAAATTTTCGAGAAGTCTTTGATAAATCTCCTATAAAATCCTGCATGTCCTAGGAAACTTCTTATCCCCTTTACCGAAGATGGAGGAGGAAGTTTCTCTATAGTCTCTATCTTAGCCTTATCAACTTCGATCCCTCTATTAGAGATCAAATGTCCTAGAACAATGCCTTCCTTAACCATGAATTGACACTTCTCCCAATTAAGAACTAGGTTAGTGTCTTCACACCTTTGCAACACAAGAGAAAGGTTAGCAAGGCAATGATTAAATGAGGAACCATAAACTGAAAAGTCATCCATAAAAACCTTCATGATTTCCTCAATATACTTCAAGAAGATGGCCATCATACACCTTTGAAAGGTGGCTGGAGCGTTGCAAAGTCCGAATGGCATCCTCCTATAAGCAAACGTACCCCATGGGCACGTAAATATGGTCTTCTCTTGATCGTCTGGGTGCATCGGAATCTGAAAGAAACCACTATAACCATCAAGATAACAAAAATAGGAGTGTTGTGCTAACCTTTCAAGCATCTGATCTATGAATGGTAGTGGGAAGTGATCCTTCCTAGTTGCATTGTTCAGCTTACGGTAGTCAATACACATCCTCCAGCCTGTCACGGTTCTTGTTGGAATGAGCTCGTTGTTCTTGTTGGTCACAACGTCATTCCTCCCTTCTTGGGAATGACTTGAACGAGGCTCATCCACTTGCTATCGGAGATAGAATAGATGATACATGCGTCAAGTAACTTAAGGATTTCCTTCTTCATGACTTCCTTCATTACCGGGTTTAACCGTCTTTGAGGTTGTCGTGAAGGCTTGTAATCCTCCTCCATTAGAATCTTTTGTATACATAAAGATGGTTTAATTCCTACAAGATCCTCTACAGTATAGCCTAAAGCTTTCCTATGTTTCCTCAACACATTCATAAGTTTCTCATGTTCATCTTCCTTTAAATCGGAACTAACAATAACGGGAAAAGTAGAATTAGTTCCAAGAAAAGCATACCGAAGATGTGTGGGAAGCGGCTTCAATTCCAAAGTAATTGGAGCCTTTGATGTGTCTTGGGGCATGCTTGATGCTCCCTTAGAAGTCTCTAAGGATGTGGGAGTTGTGGAAGAAGACTCAAGAGTGTTTGTGGAAAAGAGGGAATTGTTCTCTGAATTTCCCAAAATTACGGCACACCTGTTACTTCTACGGCCATGGTTTTGGGCGTGAAAGTCTCTGTTGTCCTCAATATAACACTCTACGGGCTGTTTTGGTGAAACCACGGCCAAGCACGACTGGCCATGATTTCTTCTGTTTTCCGAGCCATCATAGAATTTCTCGAACTCTTTATCATGTACTTCTTTTAGCTCATCCAAAGCCTCAATCTCAGCATTGTAATCCTCTTCTTCTCCCTTTTCCATGATGCTCATGGTTATAACCTTTTGCAATGGATCCTTGAATAGGATCGAACTTACTTCTTCTCTAGACACCTCTTCATCATAGATGTTGAACATATCCTCTCCAAGTGTAGGCTCTTTCACAAGGTTGAGAGAACAAATTCAACCTTCTCTTCTCCTACATCGAAGGCTAGTCTAGTGTTCTTGCAATCCACCATACAACCCGAGGTTGCAAGAAACGGTCTCCCGAGTATGATCGGGACCGGACAATCTGCAGGAATTTCAAGCACAACAAAATCTATGGGAATATAGAACTTACAGAGCTTGACTGAGACGTCTTCATTGATGCCGACGGGTCGAGTTATGGATCGATCCGCCATGTACAACATCATCTTCACCGGTTTAGGTTCACCTAAACCGATCTTCCTACACAACGCAAGCGGGATAATGCTTACGCTTGCTCCTAAGTTACAAAGAGTGTCACATGTGACTTCTCCAACTCCTATTGGGATGCAAAATGACCCCGGATCTCTCAGCTTTGGGGGCATCTTTTCCGTCATCATTTTTATGAGCTCCGAAGATTCCGAACTCATCTTGACTTTTCCAAAGTCTTCTAGTTTCCTCTTGTTAGAGAGGAGATCTTTAAAGAACTTCCCGTAAGCGGGCATACCTACATTTGCATCAATAAAAAGTATGTTAATATGCAATTTTCTCATTAGTTCAATGAACTTACCGAATTGCTTGTCTAGACGCGGTCTTGCTCTAGATTGCGGGAATGGTAGAGGAGGTTTGTAAGCTGGAGGAGGAACATAGACATCTTCCTTCTCCTTCTCTTTATCTTGTTCTTTCTCAGCTGGGACTTCTACAAACTTGGGCTGCAGATCGGTGGTTGTTACACCACTCCTAGTAGTGCTTGCCATCACCCTTCCTTTCGGGTTGTCCTCCGTCTTCCCGGGAAGCTTTCCTTGATCTCTAGGAACTTCTCCGGCCTTGCTAAACACTTGGTTTTCTAAGGCTTTTTGTGCCTTATCAACCGAAGTGATGTGATTCTCTAATCCTTGGAGCTTTCCTAAGATTTTATCCATCATGACATCATTCTTGTCCTTCTCCGGTTTGCCCGAACCATTCGATGTTTGACCCTGGCTTTTCAAAGGAGTAGAAGAAGAAGATGGAGGAGTTAGTGAATTGTTATTTTGCAAATAGGGATTACCGGAGTTTTGTTGGCTGGATCTCCAATTGTTGTTGTTGGAGTTCCTATTATTGTTGTTCCAATTGTTCCGGTTGTTGTTCCGGTAGTCGTTCCTATTGCCTTGGTTGTTATCCCTCCCAAGATAACCAACATCTTGCTCCTTCGTCTTTTGAAGGCCATCTCTTATGATTTCCTTCAACTCCTTGATCTCGGTGTTGAGGGAGAAAATTTGAGCTTGTGCAGCTTGAGTCAATTTAGCTCCCGGATCTCCTTGGTTCCGGTTATTCGGATCCACTTTCTGGTGGGAATACTTCTAAATCACTTGGGCTTGCTTCTCAATGAAGTGCCAAACATCATCTTCTTTCATGTCCATAAATGTACCACAAGAAAGAGATTGAAGCTTGAATTGTGTTTCCACATCCAGCCCCTTGTAGTAGATTTCCAACAATTCCAGCTTTGAAATGCCATGGTGTGGGCAATCCAATAAGAGATCCTGAAACCTTTCCCATGATTGAAACAAAATTTCGTTAGCTTTCATAGAAAATGCATTAATCTTACCTCTCAACTCCGCCGTCTTGGATGGCGGAAAGAACTTGGTGAGGAACTCCGAAGATAGATCCTCCCATGTGTTAAGTCTTCCAGCAGGAAGAGTTTGATACCAAGACAAAGCCTTGTCCTTCAAGGAGAAGAAAAATGGCTTGATCTTGTAGTTGTTATTGACAACCCTCTTAGGCTTCAATGTCTCCATGAGAATCTCGAAATTCTGCAAATGTTGGTGTAGAGATTCATCACTCGTTCCACCAAACTGACTTTGGGGAACCATGGTAATAACTTGCGGGCTAAACCCGAAATCCTGGACGTCTTCACCTCCAAAATTCACACCTAGACGGCGTGGTTGCTGAATTGGATCCATCCTTTGTCCAAGGGTTCGTGGTTCATCCCCTCCATTAACAACTCTCACATCTCCAACGGGAACGGGAGGATTAACTTGTGGTCTAGTATTATCACGAACTGGGCCGACTAGTGGTGTAATATCCTCTAGGTCCGGCATTTCATCATCGTCGGATGATTCAGCTCTAATGGACTTAGGTTTCTTGACTTTCTTCTTCTTAGCATTATTCATCTCCAACTTCATGTCTAGCATCATAGCCTTGAGCTCATCTATTTTGAATTGATGACGCTCTAATTCTTCCATACGAGCTTTCTCACTCAATTTGAGTTGAGCTTCATCCAACTCTGCTAGGATGTTTCTCTTATTATTTTCAGCCATCTTTTTCTCTTTGAACTTTCTTCTCAAAGTTTTCTCAAGTTCTGGATAGAAAGGAACTAGATCTTTGGTAGATCTAGTCTTTCGCATATACCTAAAGAATCTACAAAAGTCACTAAAAAAGACTAATCAAATCACAAGAGCGAAAGCTCCCAAGCTCGACAACTGAAAACCGAAATTGGTCTAGACCAAATCCCCGGCAACGACGCCAAAAACTTGTTCGCCTCAAAGTGTGCGTGCAAATAAGTTTTAAATTATAAAACTGAAATCAAAGCAAGCGAACCCGCAGTGTACGGATTGGCGTAGTAAAGCAAGAATTCCATAGTATCAAACTCAGGAATTTGGGGGATCAAATTCAGATCACAAATTATCGAGCGAATAAAGTATAGAAGCTTTAACAGCAATCCTAAAGATCCAAGTATCCAATTGTGGCAATCGATTCAAGATATTCTATAGATATAAGGACAGAGTTGAGGTTGCAAAGGTATAACTAATGTAAGGTTGAGTACGGTGAAGTTCCAAAACCCTATATATCTCACCCAAGGACATTCTCTATAAAGGTTGTTGAGGCTGCAATATAGAAAGGATCCAAGGACAAGAATTAATCTCAAATACCCATGCCCCAACCCAAGGAATTAAAGATAAACTAAACGGTTAAGGTTGTGATACTCAAACTGAAATAAAGGATGTTGAGTCTCACTACTACCTAGGAAAGGCAAGCCAAGACTAGGTTAAAGCTAATCTTTAACTTTGGATCAAAACAAAAGCAAAAGTCGTAAAACAGAGAAAATCACGGCTCGATCTTGAAGAACCACGGCCGTGGAACTCAAGAACAGGCCGTGGTTTAGGCTGTCGACGAGGTTTCTCACACTCTCAGGGTCCAATCTGTTTACGATCGATCTATCATTATCTAAACCACAACTATCAATCCTTCACCTTAGAATTGCTAAAGGGTTTTAGCCAATAGTCATAGTCATTGAATCAAATATCAAATTAAGAAGAGAAAAAGTGTAAACCCTCGAAAACTCTATAAAAACCAAACAATCAATCTCAAATCCGAACAACAAAGTATTGTGTTTAATGAATGCAGAATATAGAACAAAAATCCTCACAGCAATCTTAAGGAACAACGAAGTGTCAACCGTCTCCAAAAGCAAACCCTAAGAAAATCTCGAAGTACACAATCTTCAATATTGCGTCTTTCTCAAGCCACGATCCGAAAACTCCAATCCTTTGTATCAATCCTCGGCGCGGAATTGCAAGTGAAGATCAAATGAAACATTAAGCGACCGTCCTCGAAACTCCCTTCTCAAGCCTTCGTATAAAGCGAAATAGGGTTACGAGAAAAGCGCAATAACCGTCGCTGATGTGGCAAATATGACACGTCACTTCGTCATGGAAATCACGGTCTGGTACAAGATTCCACGGCCGTGGTTTAGGGCGTGGAACTTTCTTTTGTGCTCCAAAATCACTCTCCACGATCTCAATCCATAACCACGATCGTGGTTTAGGTCGTGGAACTCCCTAGCCTTCGTTTTGCCTTTGTTTTGTGTTGTTCTTCACTCATGCTCCTTCCTTAGCTTCTCCAAAGCATCTCCTTGACATCTATCATGACCAAATACTCCTATCCCTCGACATTATGCTCCAATTCAAGCCTTTATTCACCTATAAACATAACAAGACTTGTGTAGATCTCTATATCGATAAAATAGGTGAAAGTGCTCACAAATGCTTCAAACTCATATCCATGTACACATCTAAGAGGGAAAAACAATCAAAACAAGTGCCTAAAATATAGTCATATTTCATGCTAACAATGTACCACAAGCAACGACCTAACCACAAAGTGACAAATCAAAGAAGTTATATTTAAATAACTCTAGCATACTTGTGATATTGTGGAATTTCCTTTTGATATCTATTATATGCATGTTGAGGTGATTCGGGTTCTAGAATTCTTTATCGATATTGATAATCTATTGCTTAAATTACATTTGTTCTACATGGTTGCCGAACAAGATCTCAACTTTCTCCCATCTACTTACCCCCCATTTATATTATTCGTTTCGTAACTAGTTTTCTAGGCAAGTCATCGCTTTCTCTATGTTCGGTTTTGACCCCTTCTACTACAACGGGTCTTGTAAGTACTTACAGGACGTGAGGTTCACACTTTATCCCTCATCAAATTGTCTCCGTTTTCGGAGAAAGCCTTTGAATGCATGCTCATTATTTTTGCACCTTTTGTTTATTATGACTCTCAACTTGTTTTAATAGACAAATACCACCATGGCTGAATCTCTTTTTGAAAAATAATCAAGACTCCAGCAAGCCATTTTTGGAAATCTGAGATCAAAGTTAACGCCGCTACACTAAAGGCATCTCTGGGCAAAGATATTGCACGGTATGGTGTTGAAATTGAATATTTTCATTACCAACGGACTCGGAAAGAGGTAATGCTTCCATACTACCCTCAACCAAAGTCATGTATGATCACCATTGAGCTTACGGATTGCCACTTTGAGTTAAAAGTAAGTATAATCCATTGCCTGAAGTCATGCTCCTTTTTTAGATCTTCCGAAGAGAATCCCATACAACATGTCGAGTCGTTTCTCGATGTCATCGAAGTTGTCCATTGTAAAAAGGTACATGCCCAAATCGTCCACCTACTTGCTTTTAAAATCTCACTTCTAAGTGTGCTTTATAATGGTACAGGGTTCTAGCTCCGGCCTTTATTTGCACTTGGGAACAACTCTACAACGCCTTTATGTATGTACCAATTTTTTCCACCAAGAAACTATGTAGATAAGGAGTAAATTACGGAGCTTTCATCAACTCGATAGGGAACTTATTTATGAGGTTTGTGAGCGCTTCAAGGGCCTCCTACGACTATGCACATCAAATCAAATCTCGAAGTCCAACCTTCTTCACATATTCTATTTCGGAGTTGATGGTGCTATAAAAGTCCAAATTGACAGAAGAACCACCTTGGACATCATGACTGTACCTATTGAGAAAACATGGAGGATAATTTAGAACCTCAATGATCACTATGATAGGTTTTTGAATGTAGCATATAACAATTGACCTCAACAAGATGCTAGAGAAGGACACCACGTCTAATCACACCAACACGGACACTGAGTATGGATGTCCAAACAATAACAATGATTTCACCATCAAGATACATGAACTCCCTTGGTATTAAGACTATGTAGATTTTATCGTTTGTAATATTTTACTTGACTTCATGACACATAATCAAAGGAAGACATTCTTCCTCGACGTCAAAGGGTACTATTGGGATGAACCACACGCCTACATACAAGGAGGTAATGGGATTGTTTGATGTTTTATTCCGTACGAAGAAGTATCAAACATAATCCAGCGGTATCATTCTTTGCAAACTGGTGGACACATTAAACGTCAAAAACTACAACAAAAATTCTTCAAGCCGAATTTTGGTGGCCCACCTTGTTTAAAGATGTCCACCAATATATCAAAACTTGTGACAAATGCAAACGTACGGGAAATTTTATAAAAGAGATGAAATGCTCCAAACTAGAATCTTGGAGACCGAACTCTTTGATGTATCGAGAGTAGATTTTATCGGACCTTTCCCAAATTTTGGACCATACAAATACATCTTACTAGCGTTGATTATGTCTCCACATGGGTCGAGGTTGTCGCCACTAGAACCAATGATTCTATAATTGTGTCCAAGTTTATCAAGACCAACACTTTTACCATGTTCGGCGTCCCAAAGGTCCTAGTTAGTGATGGTGGATCACACTTCATCGAAAGAAGTTTTGAGAGTGTTTTGAATAAGTACAAGGTCAATAACCACATTACAAAATCATATCATCCTCACACTAGTGAGACGGTTTAAGTGTCTAACAAGTAGATAAAAATATCCTTGAGAATAAAGTCTCATGTTCTCGTAAAGATTGGGTTGTGAAACTTGACGACACACTTTGGGCATATCGATCTGCTTAGAAAACACCGGTGGAAACATCTCCCATTAAACTCATCTACAGCAAAACATGTCATCTTCATGTAGAAATGGAACACTGCTTCCTTTGGGCAATGAAAATCCAAATTGGGATTTGATTAATGCCGGTAAAAAGAGAATGCTAGACATCGTGGAACTAAAAGAGCTTCAGCTATCATCCTACGAAAATGCCAAAACATACAAAAAACACAAAAAAATGGCATGATAAGAAGATTAACCCTAAAGAGTTAAAAAAGGGAGATAAAGGTTTACTGTATAACTCTATGTTTCATCTTTTTACAAGAAAACTTAAATCTAGATGGAGTAAACCATACGAAGTACAGCATATCTACAGTAATATCCGGATATTTTATTCCGTTTAATCCCGTAGCAAACCGGATTTCAATCCGTTGATCCTTATATGTCTACCTAGTCGGACACAATATCTCAAAATTTTATCATTTTATGTAACCTCACTTCACATAAAATGATAAGATTTTTATAGCTAACCCTAATCCACCAAACCCTAATTTATATTAGGACATGTTCTTGACAAAGTCGTGACACCCTTTTGGCGAGACCAAGACGAGACCATGACGAGTTATGACGAGATCATGACAAGATCATGACAAAGCCATGGATGGGCTTGATAAGGCCATGCCATGTTTTGACAAAGCCTTAACAAAACTCAACCCACTTTGCCCTTTTGTTTCAGCCCACTTCTTGTATTTACCTTGTCCAGCCCTTGGCTTTGTCCTTTTCTGGTGGATTGGATCAGCCTAACAGTGAAGCACCAGCCCACTAGTGAGATTCCTTGTTGCGGCATGGAATAACGACCGCATCTTCACGTGATGCTGAGGAGATGCCCGTCTTCTACATTCCCTGAAATCACGCTCTTTTGCAGCCTCCACCTCCCCATCTTCACGTCCAAATGCAAGTCTAGATTCATGTACAACAGTTGTGATCCCGCCTAGAATGGTAAGCGTAGTAACCTGGACCAACCTTTCTTCCCAGCCAGATTGTTTCCTTCCTTTCCTCACTCCAACAAAGCCTCACACCTTTCTTGTAATATCCGGAATTTTTATTCCGTCTAATTCTGTTATAAACCCGATCTCGATCAGTTGATGCATATCCGTCTACTTAGTTAGATATATTATTATAGGATTTATCATTTTATGTATATACCTTCACATAAAATGATAGAATCTTTTAAGTAAGTTATCATTTTATGTAGTTTACTTCCGCATAAAATGATAGAATTCTTAACCGATCCTAAACTATAACAAACTCCGTATCCGTCTAGTCCGTATATTCATGGGTCGGGATCTTGTCCAATCCGGAAACTCGCCAGTTTAAGGAGCTTATCCGCAGCCAGTTTCAGCCCATCTATGGCTCTATATTTCAGCCAACGGAACCATGCCTGCTAGCCCAGCCCGAGCCGGCAATTGCTTGCCTGGTCCAGCCCAGTGCCGAGCCTCCAACGTTGCCAGCTCCAGCCCATTGCTCAGCGCATCTACTGCTCCCTCCAGCCCACGCCTACTCCAGCCCAGTGCCGAGCCTCCAACGTTGCCAGCTCCAGCCCACGCCTACTCCAGCCCTTGAAGAGCAGCTCTTTACCTTCTGCATACCCAACGACAAGTTAAGCCAGCTGGAAGAGTAATGTGCAGCAATTAATTGGCCATAAATTCCTACGTAACAGCCGTTTAATTAGGAAGGGAACTCACCTTCTGTTCAACAGATAATCACACGCTAATTCTGTCCAGATTCACACAAACACCTACCTTTCATTCCTTCATTCGTAGACAGACGTTCATCACCATCTCCCTCCATTCCGAGACTCTATCAACAGGCCTGAATTTCACTGCACAAAGAACGCCAACCTTCTGCATACAAAGGTCCAGAGAAGCCAAGTGAAGGGAGCCCTCTCGTCACAACAACTGGAGCGAAATTAACCCCAGAGAAAACACTGTAAAGCGCAGCCAGCCTAGGTAGCGGACGACGTTGCCTCTTCTGAATCAAACTGCTTCCAAACGTGTTTGGTATAGCCGGGTAAAGATCTAGATACCTCTCCATCCCTTCCGTCACTTCCTTAGTTAAATTTTGCATCTTACACCCCTGCTTGTACTGGACTGTTTTCCATCGATGCAGTAGTGAAATAGACTGCAGTTTTGCCCTTGGATCATTGATAAAACGAGATAAGACACACACCAATCCGGTAAGAGAACCACTACCTCCTGCTCCTATTTTTTTTTTCCTAGATGCAACGTATGTATATAGAATTTTTATCTTCATAAGTTTAGAACCTAGAATGTATGTATTAGGAAGTACAGATCAATGTGTTAAGGAAAGTCGAGCTAGAGACCATAAGAAGGTGGGCTGCTGTAATTATGAACAATAGATAAGGGGCTGCTGTAAATTCATTTTTCCCTCAGCTTTTAAGTTAGAAACTGACACCTTGCCGACCAATGTTTGAGCGTTTGGATGAAGATCCACCGTTGGAATTTTGATAGATGACAGAGGGATGTATGTAGTAACTCTATTAAAATTTGGGAAGAAATGAACGGTCGGATTAGAAGTTAAAAGCTTCCGAAGTTAGGTAGTTGAGCAGTTTTTAGTAAACTTAAGATTTGGCTAAGTAAAGGAATTGTGAGTGAAATAGCCAACTTTGTGAATTTTTATAAGAATAATGGCTGAACAGTTTTGAGGAATTCTTGCTCCTAGGGGTAGATGGAACATCATAGATGACCTAGAGAATTTATTCGGAATTATTATAAGCTGTTACGAATTTTATATTTGGAACCGAAGTTAGACCTTTACGATCTTCCGGAAAATAGAAACATAGGAAAAATGTCAGTTTGGAACCAAACGAAACTTTAGGAGTTAGAATATGAATTTAGAATCCCAAATAGGAGTTTAGACATGAATTTAGAATTTTCGGGAATTTCGGGACCAAGGGTAAAATGTTCATTTTACCCTAAATTAATACTGTAACTAGTTATGTTTTAATACATTATTCGATCTTAGAAGTCTTAGACTTCTAACTAGGTGAGAGTGTGCTAATGCACTTATCGCCTTTGGCAAGCAACTGAGTTGCTACAGTTTACAGAGCGAGTGGTTTACAAAGAGTCGAGCTTTATATCAGGTAAGTCCTTTGGGCTTACTTAGCTGACTTCTGAATATGAGCATGAATGATGATAGTGGTGTGTGATTGAGGTGTTTAGCGTTATAGGTTGTGATAGATAATTACCGACCTATACTTGGCCTAAGAGTAACGAGCGGTGGCATTCTGCTCAATTAGCTTGCGAGCGCTGGGGGTTTCTTTAGGGACTAGTCCATACTCGGTTTGTAGTGATGCTACCGGCGGAGGTCAGCTAGACCTACACCCAGTTGGATAAGGAACGGCGGCGAGAGCTGTTAATAGCTCTCGTGCCACAACTTAAATTGAATAATGTGAATCACTTAATTAATAGATAATAAACGGTTGAGTGCCAGCATGATGTTTGTTTAATTTTATTTCTGCTTGTGTTTGTGCTGTTGTCATTCTACTTATATTTGGATAGTTAGCTAACTGTTGATATGTTGTGTAGATTTGCCACAGGTTAGAGCAGATTCCGAGTGATCCGGACGGTAGTGGTCAGCCGGGGTGTCGTACTTTAGGACATTTTACAGTTTCTCCATTTGTGGCTTTTTCAGTTGGACTTTGTTTCCTTTCGTTATTTATGTACTTTGTTACATTACGTTTCCGGCTGTTAGTTGTTCTGGTCACATCCATACATTGTTAAGAATTATTTCATGATTTCTGGTTTTCCTTATCTGTGCCTTGTTGTAAGATCTTGTTAAGTTGTTGTCAAACTAAGGTCGGGACCCACTGTGCGGTCCTCACCAGTAACTCCCCGAGTTGTAAAATTTGGGGTGTTACATTTCTGCTTCCCTAGTTTCGCCATCCAAGGACACGAGGATCTGTAGATCGCCTCTCTTCTCGCTTCTGTCGATCCAACACTTTCAACCAGCGTTGGAATTGGGCGATTGCCGACCATTCCAGGCAGCCTTCATTAGCGCCGACCCCTACACAATCTTCATAGACCGAGTGAGTCTCGATCTTCTTCTACTGCACCATAGTCTTCTCTTCGGCCGGGTAAGGACATGTCTCCCTTCCTCTCTTCACCTTCTTAATGTCAAGACCGGATGAGTGGTTGAAGGCTTTCAACTCTCAAAAGGTTCCTTCATTCAGTGGAGAAATAGGGCTAGAGGTGGAGCACTGGATAGGGAAGATAGAGACAGCTTTGGAGGCAATACGCTGTCCCGAGGATCGACAAGTGGATTTGGTGCAGACCTGTTTCACAGATGATGCTCATTCATGGTGGCGTACCATTCGTGGCCGAGTCACCAGTTAGGAGCAGATGAGGAACATTGTTAGGGACAGGTACTGTCCTATTTCGCTGAGGAGAGAGAGATTCCAGGATTTCATTGAGGCGGGATTTGAAGATATCCCGATTGCTGCAGCCATAAAGAAATTTCAGAAGGAATTGACCTTACTTGGACCATCTGCACCTCCAGAAGAGCAGCATGTTTACCTTTTCTCCAGGAGGTTGAGAGAGAGTACCCGATCCTATCTGGCTGGATTCCGCTGTGAGACCTTGTCTGATTATCAGGATAGGGCCTCTACTTATGAGAGAGATAGGCCAGCTTCTAGGAAAGCAGCTCAGTCTAGTGGGCCGGATAAGCGGCAGAGGACAGGACATGCCGGTAGCAGTGCAACAGTAGCAGGTTGTGGTCGAGGACAGACTCAGGGGAGGTCCAGCTACCACTCTACAGTCCAGACTCCCAGTAGAGATCGGCAGTGTTTTAACTGTGGTAGCCGCGATCACATTAAGACAGATTGCCAAAGACCACCCTTCACTTGCTTCACTTGTGGGAAGCCGGGTCACAGAGCCACCTTTTGCCGTCAGGGTAGGGCCCCTTCTCAGCAGGGATCTTCTCCTGCAGGCGCTGAGAAGAGTGTACAGAGACCTCCTCAGTACCGAGCACCGAGTCAGCAGCAGCAACAGTACCGGGCCCCAGGGCATCCTGCTTCATACAGTACGGCACAGGGATCAGGTCGTGGCAGAGGACGTAGTAGTACCACTGACACTAGAGGAGGACCATCGAGAGTGTTCGAGCTGAGGAACACTGAGCAGCCTGCAGCACCTGCGACCACAGGTACTATTTGGATCCATGACTTACCTGTGCGAGTTTTATTTGATACGGGTGCTACGCACTCCTTTATATCCGATGCATGTGTAGATAGGTTGTCCTTAGCTACAGTAGAGGGTGTACCTTTTGTGGTTGGGTTACCAGATGGGGGTAAGGTTAGAGGATCCCGAGAGATTTATGACTGCCTTATTCACCTGGGAGGCCGGATTTGGTTGGTAAATTTTCTAGTCATGCCCTTAGCACATGAGGACGTGATATTGGGGATGGATTGGATGACTAGACACGGAGCAATCTTAGATATTGGTAGGAGAACTGTGACTGTCGCCACCAAGGAGGGTCACAGAGTGATATTCCGAGGTTGGGACCTCGGAAAGTCCGGCACAGTTATCAGTGCAGTGAGAGCAGCCAGACTGATAGCACAAGGTTGCGAGGCCTTCTGGTGTTATGCCATGAAGGAGCGCAAGAGCCTGACAATAGAGGAGATACCAGTAGCATGCGAGTTTGCAGAGGTATTCAGTGACGACTTACCAGGGCTACCTCCATAGAGGAGTATGGACTTTAGCATCGAGTTAGAGCCGGGCACGAGACCGATCTCGAAGGCCCCGTACCGCATGGCCCCGATAGAGCTGCTTGAGCTGAAGAAGCAGTTAGAGGAGTTAGCAGAGAAGGGCTTCATACGCCCTAGTGTTTCTCCCTGGGGCGCACCAGTGTTATTTGTGAGGAAGAAGGATGGATCGATGAGACTGTGTATCGACTACCGGGAGTTAAACAAGGTCACCATCAAGAATAAGTATCCACTGCCTCGCATAGATGATCTGCTGGACCAGCTACATGGAGCGTTAGTGTTCTCGAGGGTAGATTTGTGGTCGGGGTATCACCAGCTGAGAGTGAGAGACCAGGACATACCTAAGACGGCATTCCGGACTAGGTATGGCCACTATGAGTTTGTAGTGATGCCGTTCGGGCTCACTAATGCGCCAGCAGTATTTATGGAGTTGATGAATGGGATTTTCATCGACTTCTTAGACCAGTTTGTAGTGGTCTTCATTGACGACATTCTAGTTTACTCTAGAAGTTGAGAGGAGCATACCGGACACTTGAGGACAGTGTTACAGATTCTACAGGATAGCTAGCTATATGCTAAGCTATCCAAGTGTGAATTCTGGATGACAGAGGTGGCTTTCCTAGGCCATGTAGTGACTGTTGAGGGGATTAAGGTCGACCCGACGAAGATTGAGTCAGTGTCCTCTTGGCAACCTCCGAAGAATGTTAAGGAGGTTCGCAGCTTCCTTGGATTGGCAGGTTATTACCGTCGGTTCGTGGAAGGGTTTTTCCTGATCGCCCGACCACTTACTTCTCTCCTAAGGAAGACTACTCGTTTCGTCTCGTCTGAGCCGTGTCAGCAGAGTTTTGAGGAGCTGAAGAGGAGATTGACGTCTGCTCCGATCTTAGCACAGCCTGAGGGTACAGAGGACTTTGTAGTGTACAGTGACGCATCCAAGCTGGGCTTGGGGTGTGTCTTGATGCAGAGGGGTAAGGTCATAGCATATGCGTCTTGACAGCTGAAGACGTATGAGGAGAACTACCCCACTCATGACCTGGAGTTAGCAGCAGTAGTGCACTCTCTTAAGATCTGGCGTCATTATCTCTATGGAGCGACCTGTCAGATCTTCACAGACCATAAGAGTCTGAAGTACATATTCACGTAGCGGGAGTTGAATAACCGCCAGAGGCGGTAGCTAGAGTTGATCAAGGATTTCGACCTTGAGATTCTTTACCATCCTGGAAAGGCGAATGTAGTTGCTGACGCTTTGAGTCGGAAGACGCCTCAGGAGAAGGCGATAGCTCGGTTGACCGTACAACCACAGTTGTAGAGAGACTTAGCTTGGTTGGAGATAGAGATCCAGTTCCCTGATACAGCTCATCAGTTAGCCACCTTAGAGTTACTTCCTGACCTGTTGGGTGAGATCCGACAGAAGCAGGAGACCTGTCCGACTTTGACCCGGATCCGAGACCGGATGTCATGAGATGAGGCACCTCAGTTTACTATCGGTGCCGATGGAGCGATGAGACGGCAGGATCGTATCTGTGTGCCAGCAGACATTGAGTTGAGACAGAGGATACTAGGTGAGGCTCATGTGACCCCTTACTCCGTACATCCAGGAGCGAGTAAGATGTATAAGGACGTGAGACGTTCCTTCTGGTGGGGTGGTTTGAAGCCTGATGTGGCCCGATATGTAGCCCAGTGTGCGACCTGCCAGTAGGTCAAGATTGAGTATCGTAGATCCGGAGGAGAGCTCCACCCACTTCCAGTACCACATTGGAAGTGGGAAGATATATCTATGGATTTCGTCACAGGGTTGAGGCTCAGTAGAGGTTTTGATGCCATTTGGGTAGTGGTAGACCGTCTGACGAAGACCGCACGTTTCATTCCGATTAAGGAAACGTGGCCGGTAAGTCGTCTAGCAGAGGAATTCACCAGGCACATTGTGAGACTCCATGGAGTACCGAGGACTATCGTCTCCGACCGGGATGGACGTTTTACCTCGAGGTTTTGGCAGCAGGTACATACTGCTCTGGGGACGAGTCTCCACTTTACCACTACCTACCACCCACAGACAGACGGTCAGTCCGAGAGGACCATTCAGACTTTAGAGGATATGTTGCGGGCATGTGTGCTAGATTGGGGACAGGTATGGCCAGATCACCTCCCACTAGTAGAGTTTTCATATAATAACAGTTGGCATGCGTCTATTGGGATGGCACCTTATGAGGCTTTGTACGGGCGGAGATGTCGTACACCGCTATGTTGGGATGAGCCTAGCAAGGCTGATGGAGTAGTACCAGATCAAATTCAGAATGACATCGCCCGGATCGCCTTAGTTCGGGAGAGGATGTTAGCAGCTCAGAGTCGTCAGAAGTCCTACGCCGACAAAAGGCGTCGACCTTTGGAGTTTAGAGTAGGTGCACAGGTGTGGTTGAGAGTGTCACCTACGAGAGGAGTTAGACGTTTCGGCATTAAAGGGAAGCTGAGTCCCCGATATGTCGGTCCATTTGAGATCGTAGAGAGAGTCGGAGAGGTTGCCTACCGACTAGCACTGCCATCGAGATTAGAGGGAGTACACCCAGTTTTTCATGTATCTCAGCTGAGAGAGTACATACCGGATCCTAGACAAGTCATCAGTCATGAGGACCTGATAGTCGAGCCAGACCACACTTTTGTGGAGTATCCAGTAGCCGTCCTAGATCGTAGTATTAGGCGCCTGCGTTCTAAGGAGATACCGATGCTGAGGATTCAGTGGTCTAGACGAGGAGTTGATGAGGCTACCTGGGAGACAGAGGAGAGTATTAGCCATAATTACCCTGAGTTCTTTGCGGAGTTAGCCGCTACCTCAGTACCGACGGGTTAGTACCGAGACGATACCTTATATGACTTCTGTGATTATATGTTTAAATGATTGTTTACGTTTATGTGCTTGATGACGTGAGTAGTTGCATGCTAGAATATAACTCTCGAAGGGAAATGTATGGGGTAGGTACCTTATTCTAAGTTTCGGGACGAAACTTATTTTAAGGGGTACTGATGTAATATCCGGAATTTTTATTCCGTCTAATTCTGTTATAAACCCGATCTCGATCAGTTGATGCATATCCGTCTACTTAGTTAGATATATTATTATAGGATTTATCATTTTATGTAGATATCTTCACATAAAATGATAGAATCTTTTAAGTAAGTTATCATTTTATGTAGTTTACTTCCGCATAAAATGATAGAATTCTTAACCGATCCTAAACTATAACAAACTCCGTATCCGTCTAGTCCGTATATTCATGGGTCGGGATCTTGTCCAATCCGGAAACTCGCCAGTTTAAGGAGCTTATCCGCAGCCAGTTTCAGCCCATCTATGGCTCTATATTTCAGCCAACGGATCCAGGCCTGCTAGCCCAGCCCCAGCCGGCCACTGCTTGCCTGGTCCAGCCCAGTGCCGAGCCTCCAACGTTGCCAACTCCAACCCATTGCTCAGCGCATCTGCTGCTCCCTCCAGCCCACGCCTACTCCAGCCCAGTGCCGAGCCTCCAACGTTGCCAGCTCCAGCCCACGCCTACTCCAGCCCAGGAAGAGCAGCTCTTTACCTTCTGCATACCCAACGACAAGTTAAGCCAGCTGGAAGAGTAATGTGCAGCAATTAATTGGCCATAAATTCCTACGTAACAGCTGTTTAATTAGGAAGGGAACTCACCTTCTGTTCAACAGATAATCACACGCTAATTCTGTCCAGATTCACACAAATACCTACCTTTCATTCCTTCACTCGTAGACAGACGTTCAGCACCATCTCCCTCCATTCCGAGACTCTATCAACAGGCGTGAATTTCACTGCACAAAGAACGCCAACCTTCTGCATACAAAGGTCCAGAGAAGCCAAGCGAAGGGAGCCCTCTCGTCACAGCAACTGGAGCGAAATTAACCCCAAAGAAAACACTGTAAAGCGCAGCCAGCCTAGGTAGCGGACGACGTTGCCTCTTCTGAATTAAACTGCGTCCAAACGTGTTTGGTATAGCCGGGTAAAGATCTAGATACCTCTCCATCCCTTCCGTCACTTCCTTAGTTAAATTTTGCATCTTACACCCCTGCTTGTACTGGACTGTTTTCCATCGATGCAGTAGTGAAATAGACTGCAGCTTTGCCCTTCGATCATTGATAAAACGAGATAAGACACACACCAATCCGGTAAGAGAACCACTACCTCCTGCTCCTATTTTTTTCCTAGATGCAACGTATGTATATAGAATTTTTATCTTCATAAGTTTAGAACCTAGAATGTATGTATTAGGAAGTACAGATCAATGTGTTAAGGAAAGTCGAGCTAGAGACCATAAGAAGGTGGGCTGCTGTAATTATGAACAATAGATAAGGGGCTGCTGTAAATTCATTTTTCCCTCAGCTTTTAAGTTAGAAACTGCCACCTTGCCGACCAATGTTTGAGCGTTTGGATGAAGATCCACCGTTGAAATTTTGATAGATGACAGAGGGATGTATGTAGTTTACTCTATTAAAATTTGGGAAGAAATGAACGGTCGGATTAGAAGTTAAAAGCTTCCGAAGTTAGGTAGTTGAGCAGTTTTTAGTAAACTTAAGATTTGGCTAAGTATAGGAATTGTGAGTGAAATAGCCAACTTTGTGAATTTTTATAAGAATAATGGCTGAACAGTTTTGAGGAATTCTTGCTCCTAGGGGTAGATGGAACATCATAGATGACCTAGAGAATTTATTCGGAATTATTATAAGCTGTTACGAATTTTATATTTGGAACCGAAGTTAGACCTTTACGATCTTCCGGAAAATAGAAACATAGGAAAAATGTCAGTTTGGAACCAAACGAAACTTTGGGAGTTAGAATATGAATTTAGAATCCCAAATAGGAGTTTAGACATGAATTTAGAATTTTTGGGAATTTCGGGACCAAGGGTAAAATGGTCATTTTACCCTAAATTAATACTGTAACTAGTTATGTTTTAATACATTATTCGATCTTAGAAGTCTTAGACTTCTAACTAGGTGAGAGTGTGCTAATGCACTTATCGCCTTTGGCAGGCAACTGAGTTGCTACAGTTTACAGAGCGAGTGATTTACAAAGAGTCGAGCTTTATATCAAGTAAGTCCTTTGGGCTTACTTAGCTGACTTCTGAATATGAGCATGAATGATGATAGTGGTGTGTGATTGAGGTGTTTAGCGTTATAGGTTGTGATAGATAATTACCGACCTATACTTGGCCTAAGAGTAACGGGCGGTGGCATTCTGCTCAGTTAGCTTGCGAGCGCTGGGGGTTTCTTTAGGGACTAGTCCATACTCGGTTTGTAGTGATGCTACCGGCGGAGGTCAGCTAGACCTACACCCAGTTAGATAAGGAACGGAGGCGAGAGCTGTTAATAGCTCTCGTGCCACAACTTAAATTGAATAATGTGAATCACTTAATTAATAGATAATAAACGGTTGAGTGCCAGCATGATGTTTGTTTATTTTTATTTCTGCTTGTGTTTGTGCCGTTGTCATTCTACTTATATTTGGATAGTTAGCTAACTGTTGATATGTTGTGTAGATTTGCCACAGGTTAGAGCTGATGCCGAGTGATCCGGACGGTAGTGGTCAGCCGGGGTGTCGTACTTTAGGACGTTTTACAGTTTCTCCATTTGTGGCTTTTTCAGTTGGACTTTGTTTCCTTTCGTTATTTCTGTACTTTGTTACATTACGTTTCCGGCTGTTAGTTGTTCTGGTCACATCCATACATTGTTAAGAATTATTTCATGATTTCGGGTTTTCCTTATCTGTGCCTTGTTGTAAGATCTTGTTAAGTTGTTGTCAAACTAAGGTCGGGACCCACTGTGCGGTCCTCACCAGTAACTCCCCGAGTTGTAAAATTTGGGGTGTTACATTTCTGCTTCCCTAGTTTCGCCATCCAAGGACACGAGGATCTGTAGATCGCCTCTCTTCTCGCTTCTGTCGATCCAACACTTTCAACCAGCGTTGGAATTGGGCGATTGCCGACCATTCCAGGCAGCCTTCATTAGCGCCGACCCCTACACAATCTTCATAGACCGAGTGAGTCTCGATCTTCTTCTACTACACCATAGTCTTCTCTTCGGCCGGGTAAGGACATGTCTCCCTTCCTCTCTTCACCTTCTTAATGTCAAGACCATAGTAACTCACTCACCCTCCTTCTCTGTACCCGGACGAACCCCCAATCTAGGCCTTATTCGATGTCAACAGTGAGCCAAGGGTGAGCCTTCCAACACTGTAGCGGTGAAACCGAGCCGAGCCCCTTAATCTCTGAGTCTGTGCTACCGATCGACACCAGTAGCCATCCGTGCAGCAGTCCGGTATGAGATCTGAAATTAGTTGATACCCTGTATAGTAGGAAGATGAAGTTGTGTATGTGTGTGTTAGTGATATCAATGGGAATCGAACCTAGGACAGGTGGATAAGGGTTATGCAAATTTTGGTGGTCAGTGAGGCTCGAACTTTGGACCTTTGGATAGTTTAAATGATGAGATATGCTAACAACAGGATTCGAAGTGGAGACCTACTGCTTACCTTATTCTACAGCCTTGAACTACTGACTTTAGGAGCTAGTTCCGACACCTTAGATCGAACATCCACCGTTGAATTTTTGTTATGTTGTAGGTGGATATATCTAGTTTATGGTGTTAAAATTTGGGAATGATTCAACGGTCGGATTTGAAGTTATTAAGCCTCAAAGTATGGTGGTTACATAGTTTTAGAAAGAACTCAAATTTTGACTAAGTATATAGCTTTTGGATTTTCGGAACCATCTTTGGAAATTTATATGGAGAGTTTGGTTGAGAATTTTGGAGAGATCTTTGGCCTAATGATTAGTATGCATATCATAGAAGGTTTGGTTGATTTCCTTAGAATTTTTAGATTTTTATTCGGGACTCGTATCATAGGCTAAGGTTGGACCTTAGTGACTTTGTTAGAAGTTAATAAAAAATGGATAATCTATAAGCTCTACCTAAACTAACTCTTAAAGAGGTAGATTATGAAATTAAGTCCCAAAGAAAGGTTTGGGCATATATTATAGGATCTTTGAGAGTTTCGGGACTAGGGATAAAACGGTCATTTTCCCTTAGGAGGGCCTTTTAGTAATTTCTCTTGAAGGGATTGTACATCTTAGAATTTATAGACTCCTAATATTATGGGATGTATTTTTATCCACGTGCCCCTATGACAGGCAGTTGAGTCCCAACAGTTGCGGAACAAGTTGAGATAACGGGAATCGAGTTTCGATTTAGGTAAGTCCTTTGGGCTTACTTAGCTGACTTCTAAATATGAGTGTGAATAATATTAGTGGTGTTTGAATGATGTGATTATAGTGGTACTTTGTAGTAATTATATACCGACCATTCATTGGCCTAAGAGTAACGGGCGGTGGCATTCTACTCAGTTAGCCTGAGGGCGTTGGGGGTTTCTTTAGGGACTAGTCCACACTCGGTTTGTAGTGATGCTGCCGGCGGAGGTAAGCTAGACGTACACCCAGTTGGATAAGGAACGGAGGCGAGAACTCTTAAGATTTATCGTGCCACAACTATAAAATAGAATAAGGTCAATCACCTAACTACTAGATAATAATCGATTTGTGTGCCAGCATGATGATTGTTTTATGTTATCTTGGTTGTGTTTGTGCTATCTTTATTCTTCTTATATTTAGATTGTTAGATAACGGTTTATCCGTGTTGTAGACTTTGTAGAGATATACAGTTGCAAAGAGATTCGGGACGGATGGTCAGCCGGGTCCACGTAGTCATTAGATGGGGACGGGGGAGTCTTCCATACGGCATGCATATTATGTATATATATATATATGTTTGTGAGGCTGACACATGTGTACATTCATACCATAAAAATATTATTTTTTGGAAATTGTTTTACATACATTTGTGCCTTATTGTAAGATCCTAGTAAAGTTGTTGTTAAATCAAGGTCGGAACCCATTGTGAGGTCCTAACCAGTAGCTCCCCGAGTTCCGAGAACTTGGGGTGTTACAACATGGTATCAGAGCTTTGGGTTGGCAACAATGGCACTTGGAATCTTCTAAAAGACCGAATGTAGAAAATTACTAGAACCCAAAAGGGGTTTGAAATTTTCAAAATGAATTTCTACTTCCAAATCATGTGCATAGTCGGGTTGTTGGGATAGTAGTACGTCGGACCACCATCACCCTTCGTGGATCATTGCAACTTAATAAGATTAGTAAAATAGCTAATGGACTTATAAGTTTGTACACTTATGTATGTTATATGGACATGTATATTTATACTTGTAGCACGTTAATACCCTAAAGGATAATTCCTATTATCCTTTAGTTTAGATATCACGATGTTGACATTGCCTCGTGATAAAATGTTAGTTGGTTTTAAGAGTATCAATATAAAATAGTGGAATCAAGCCTACTAGATCTAGCAAACACTCGGGTGACTCTTACAAGTATTCCGAAGGACGAGTGGACAAGAAAATGAAGATTGCGAGACGATTCTTAACCACAATAACAATTAGATGAGAGAGAATAGCCATTCAAGGGACTTAACGGATTGAAGACGAGCGATAAAACTCCAAGATGCATGTAAGGGCTGACAAGAAGCGCAAATTGAAGAGGATAATATCGGAATACAAATCAAGCGGGGTAGATTACAACTATACTTGGCGGGTAAAATGACAGTGCAACCAAAGTGGACGACGTCATAGGCAGGCCTGAGGGTACATGAAGATATGGTGTTGACCCCGAGGTGAGGAATTAAAGGAGTACAAAGACAAACATTGACAAATGAGTTTAAAAACGTGAAATAAATTTCATCATCATAGGGACGGTTTAAATTACTCAGAGATGCAAGAGTTACAAGAAATCATGACGTAAGTATCAAATACAGTAGAAGCCTGAAATTAAGACACGGAATTCTATAAAGGTGACATTACGACACAGCACCAGATAAAAAGGGAAGAATGTGGGAAAGTGATTTTTGGTGGACTAAAGAGTCCACAATAACTTCTCATTCACATAAAGATCTAAGTTACCAACATTAACGGTCATATCAGAGAACCACAAACGGACGAACAAAGTAAGAAGAATTGTGAAGACACGCTTAGAAGTTATCGTGGAAGACTTAATAAACTCTTTGACGACAAATGAATGTTAGGACTAGACTCAGAAGAGTATAGTGATTCCATAAGAGAACAAGAGAAGTGCAGACTTGGAAGGAGCTGAAGGAGTGTTAACCAAGAAATTGGAGGAGATAGATTTCACCAAGTGTATCAAACTTCAAAGAGATAGAAGAACAATAAGTCCGTGATCTTATAGAAGGTCAACTACAGACTTGTTGGTAATAACTGAGACATAACACGTGCGGGTCTACTAGTAGTAACTGTTTAGCAGATAAGGAGGATAACCCTAGACTTATGAAAGAGTTTTTATAGACATCTGGAGGATCCTTCAAGAGATTAACGACGACAAATGTGAAGTTAAATTGGTACACGTACTAGTAACCTAATAAATAACATGGAGTGAGTCGAGTCAGTCACTTTAATTAAGAACTTAAGAAGAAAGATTAGGCGGACAGGAATGACCCCCTTATGTTATTTGAGACCAAGGGAATGGTCTAAGTGAATTACTACCTACTGGCTAGGAAAAAGGTACATATCACAACTAGTATAGATGGATTTTTAAAGGAGAACTAGAGGAGTAAGAAGTATACACTTTTGATAAGGTTCGATGTCAGCCAAGATAGAGTGTGCATATCATTTCATACAAGGAAGGATGATGTTTCTCCTACGATATATGCGGAAGAAACCCGATGCACGGAAAGAAGACCTACAGTTTAGTGTAAGAGCGAAGATAGAACCCCACAAGTATAAAGAAGTTTTGACCTCGTCAGAGAGATAAGAAGTGGTGAGGAATCACGATGCTAGTATCAAAAGGAGTAGGAGGCCGGTAGCAGAGTCAATAGAGTTCAACGGAGAAATTTTATAAACAACGCTAAGAAAGGAACATGTGAGAATGACATAGGGGACTCGAGAAAGAGAGTTGGCCTAAGGAAATAGAAGTGGGAAGGATAGAATGAACTAACGAAGGGGAAATGATTAACCGAGTAGTTGATGCTTACCAAATTTTATGCCAGTAGAGCATGAGAAGAGGGAGCTCAGGATATTCAAATAAGTCAACTATAGACTGACTGAAGTCAACGGAGGATGTGCTAGTGTTTCTTTTGGTATTGAAGAGTTATGTGCCGTTAAGAAAATATATTTGTGACTGTGGATTTATGAATTAGCCTTACCGACGCCTTGGAGGATTTCCTCAAGTAGTTAATGACAACCTTCGTTGATTAACTAAAGACATGAAAAGAATTGTGTTAGAGATTTCTTACTGTTTGGTTAAGATCAAACTCCGGTTGAGTCGGAGAGTTTGGATCCGTGTTCGAAGAAATCCAAAAGTAAATGGAAGAGGTCGTCTTTCAACCGTTATCTTAGTTCCTTAAGGCAAGTAAGGAAGGTACTGGGTACTTCATCCGGATAGGACTTATGGTGTAATTGAGAGGAAGAGTTTTGGGGTCAATCATTTTGGACTCGCGAAAAATGTCCTTATGATTAACCGGTGACAACATAATTATCAAAGTAGCACAACAGCTATCCCCTATATGTGTAATCCGTTCCAAGCGGAAGCGTGATGGGTCCTAAACCACAGAACAAGAAATTCGAGAGTACAGAAAATGACGTGTCGAGTTTAAGACGGTGATAATTGGTGAAATGCATTTAGTTGGAAGGAACGTGACATAGGCTACGTGGAGTGACATGAAATTTTGTAGAGGAACTGTATCACCATCTAGATAGACGAGAAAGTATGTACACATAGAAGTATAGAAAGAGAGTGGTACTCCATTGTAGATCCAAGTGAAGCATGCCGACCTCGTCACATGTCGGCAAACAAGTAAATTTGGAATTTAATACTAAACAGGGTACCTTAGAACGAGTTCTCGATAAAAAAAAGTTACGATGTAATAAAGGTATTGTGTAGGGCCTGCACTAACAAGCTCAAGGTGAGTAACTATCAAGTTGAATCGAAGGACATATAAGAAAAGGAAGCTACGGGAGTGTACTTACAAACCAGTACCCGTACATATAGGAAACATGATCTCAAGAGTAGAGTATAAGAAGAAGTTTATATCGGAACGGAGTAGAGTTGCATTTTGAGTCAGAGGGATATTATAGGACACAGTGCAATGTTAACAACTATTGAGTTGTGTGAGCAAATGACGGTGATGTGAGATCACCTTGTATCTAATACCGTCATTCCAGACATATTTTATGTCACTTAAGACCTTGGAAAATGCGTGAAGAGCCTAAGGTTGAGCTAACAAAACATTAGAGACCCATAAATATTATAATAATGCCAATTGAATGCAGATGATGATCACTAGATTTATGTCTCCAGTGCTAGACCAGAAAAGGGTAAAGGTGATGATTCCTTACCTGAGGAATATGATGACTGAGTCATTTTAAAAGACAAGACCAAGTGAATCGTGATACGAAGAGCATTAGGCACTTGGTAAAGTGCTGGCGGAGGTCCAAGATATTTGGTCTGAGTGTGTAGTCAAGTAATCATAACGAAGGGAAGAAAGTTGACTAGGTTATTTTCAGTACGATCATCAAAGGATCTGGAGGTGAGTTGCAAAATGTGACCATTGAGGCTGTAAAGTGGTTTATAAGTGATTGACGGACTAGTAATCCTCACCCTATTGGAGAGTGTAACCCCAGTTTTCTATGGATTCACTTAGAGGGATACTTACCAAACAAAAGTTAGGACATTGGCTTAGCGGATCGGGCAATTGAGCTGGATGATACCGGTGAGATATCTGGTAACCACTCTAGAACGTGGTAGCAGGCACTTGTGAGGTCTGTACATGAAAAGAAATCAGAGTTAAGGGTTTTATGAAAGGCCGACGAGGCTACGTAGGATACTATGGATAGTATGAGACATAACCTTTCAGAGACCTTTGTGGAGATAGTTGTAATATAGGGAGCGACGAGTTAGGGCTTGGCCCTATATCTGTATTATTAATGTATGACTACTTGTTTATTTCATGCTCGAGTGCTTTGTCGGGATGTGTTATTGGTGACCTTGATGTGCGGAATACTTATATGTGGAAATGATGAGTCGTGTGCGGTAACAAGTAGATACACTAGATTCGTACCTGGAGGGCTGACCTTATGATTGACGTATTTTAAGTTTTGGGGCGAAACTTTTTCTAAGATGGGATTGATGTAATACCCGGAAATATCTCTTCCGGCTATTTCAGAAACAAATAAGAACTCGACAGTTTGCGACCTCTTTCCGGTGCTTTAGTTCTTTTGTATGGACTCCGAGTTTACGAGTCTTCTTTTAAGTTTCGGGACAAAACTTATTTTAAGGGGGTACTGATGTAATATCTGGAATTTTTATTCCGTTTAATCCCGTAGCAAACCGGATTTCGATCCGTTGATCCTCATATGTCTACCTAGTCGGACACAATATCTCAAAATTTTATCATTTTATGTAACCTCACTTCACATAAAATGATAAGATTTTTATAGCAAACCCTAATCCACCAAACCATAATTTATATTAGGACATGTTCTTGACAAAGTCATGACACCCTTTTGACGAGACTTAGACGAGACCATGACGAGTTATGACGAGATCATGACAAAGCAATGCATGGGCTTGACAAGGTCATGACGTGTTTTGACAAAGCCTTAACAAAACGCAGCCCACTTTGCCCTTTTGTTTCAGCCCACTTCTTGTATTTACCTTGTCCAACTCTTGGCTTTGTCCTTTGCCGGCGGATTGGATCAGCCCAACAGTGAAGCACCAGCCCACTAGTGAGAGTCCTTGTTGCGGCCTGGAATAACGACCGCCTCTTCACGTGATGCTGAGGAGATGCCCGTCTTCTACGTTCCCTGAAATCACGCTCTTTTGCAACCTCCACCTCCCCATCTTCACATCCAGATGCAAGTCTAGATTCATGTACAACAGTTGTGATCCCGCCTAGAATGGTAGGCGTAGCAACCTGAACAAACCTTTCTTCCCAGCCAGATTATTTTCTTCCTTTCCTCGCTCCAACACAGCCTCATGCCTTTCTGCTTCCCTGGTTTCGCCAGCCAAAGACACGAGGATCTGTAGACTGCCTCTCTTCTCGCTTCTGTCGAGCAGGCACTTTCCACCAGCGTTGGAATTGGGCGATTGCCGACCGTTCCAGGAAGCCTTCATTAGCGCCGAGTTCTGCACCATGTTGATGGACTGAGTGAGTCTCGATCTTCTTCTGCTGCACCATAGTCTTCTCTTCGGCCGGGTAAGGACATGTCTCCCTTCCTCTCTTCACCTTCTTAATGTCAAGACCATAGTAACTCACTCACCCTCCTTCTTCGTACCCGGACGAACCTCCAGTCTAGGCCTAATCTGATGTCAACAGTGAGACAAGGGTGAGCCTTCCAACCACTGCAGCGGTGAAACCGAGCCGAGCCCCTCAATCTCCGAGTCTGTGCTACCGAACGACACCAATAGCCATCCGTGCAGCAGTCCGGTATGAGATCTGAACTTAGTTGATACCCTGTATAGTAGGAAGATGAAATTATGTATGTGTGTGTTAGTGATATCCATGGGAATCGAACCTAGGACAGGTGGATAAGGGTTAAGAAGATTTTAGTGGTCAGTGAGGCTCGAACTTAGGACTTTTGGATAGTTTAAATGATGAGATATGCTAACAACAGGATTCGAAGTGGAGACCTACTGCTTACCTTATTCTACAGCCTTGAACTACTAACTTTAGGAGCTAGTTCCGACACCTTAGATCGAACATCCACCGTTGAATTTTTAATATGTTGTAGGTGAATATATCTAGTTTATGGTGTTAAAATTTGGGAATGATTCAACGGTCGGATTTGAAGTTATTAAGCCTCAAAGTATGGTGGTTACATAGTTTTAGAAGGAACTCAGATTTTGACTAAGTATAGAGCTTTTGGATTTTTGGAAGCATCTTTGGAAATTTATATGGAGAGTTTGGTTGAGAATTTTGGAGAGATCTTTGGCCTAATGATTAGTATGCATATCATAGAAGACTTGGTTAATTTCCTTAGAATTTTTAGATTTTTATTCGGGACTCGTATCATAGGCTAAGGTTGGACCTTAGTGACTTTGTTAGAAGTTAATAAAAAATGGATAATCTATAAGTTCTACCTAAACTAACTCTTAAAGAGTTAGATTATAAAATTAAGTCCCAAAGAAAGGTTTGGGCATATATTATAGGATCTTTGAGAGTTTCGGGACTAGGGGTAAAACGGTCATTTTCCCTTAGGAGGGCCTTTTAGTAATTTCTCTTGAAGGGATAGAAGTTATAGACTCCTAATATCATGGGATGTATTTTTGTCCGCGTGCCCTTATGACAGGCAGTTGAGTCCCAACAGTTGCGGAACGAGTTGAGATAATGGGAATCGAGTTTCGATTCAAGAAAGTCCTTTGGGCTTACTTAGCTGACGTCTAAATATGAGTGTGGATAATATTAGTGGTGTTTGAATGAAGTGATTATAGTGGTACTTAGTAGTAATTATATACCGTCCCCATCTAATGAGTACGTGGACCCGACTGACCATCCGTTTGCAAAACTATAAATTATAAACTCCTCATGGAAATAAATTCTTTTGTGATGAGAGATGGTGAAAGTATTTTTAAGTCATGAGAAAGGTTACAGGACCTTTTGTTGGATTGCCCACATCATGGGATTCCAAAGATTGATTTGCTAGTTATCTACTTCAAGGGTTTGGATGTAGAAATGCAATTAAAACTCCAATCACTTTTAGCTGGAACGTTCATTGATAAACCAGTTGATGAAGCATGGGAGTTTGTTGAAAAACAATCTCTAACTATTGAGAAGTACTCCCATCGGAGTGTTGATAATGGAAGTCAAAGCTCAAGAACTCAGGAGATGAACCTTACCTCCTCTAGCATTGCTCAAATCAACGCTCTTAACAATGAGATGAAGGCTTTGAAGGAGCTCTTGAAGACACAAACACAACAACCCAAAGAGCAAGATGTTGGGTATGTTGGGAGAGGAAGCTATCAAGGGAATATGAACAACAACTACAACAACAACAACAACTACCGGAACTACAACAATTGGAGATCTAATCAAAACAATTCCGGTAACCCCTATTCTCACGCTGATAATGCTCTAACTCCACCATCATCTTCTTCCACTCCATTGAAAATCAAGGAACCATCATCTAGTTCAAGTCAGCCACCCAAGGATAAGTTGGAGGAAATGCTGGAAACTTTGATGGGAAAGATGAGTGGATTGGAAAGTACAGTTACTTTGATTTCTAAGGCACAAAAAGTCTTCAAAAATCAAGTATTTAGCAAGGCCAGATAAGTTCCTAGAGATCAAGGAAAACTTCCCGGAAGGACGGAGAATAACCCGAAGAGCCAAGTCATGGCGATTACCACAAGGAGTGGTGTGAAGACCACCGACCCACAACCTCGATCAAACGAAGCTGTGAAGCAGCCCGTCTCGACCGAGGTGATTTCTGGTTCAACCAAGGAGAATACAACAGGTCAACTCGGATTGGATCTCGACCGAAATACATAGGGGTCAACCTAGGTGAAGGAAAAAGAAGGAGTTTACGAACCTCCTCCGGCTTACAAGCCCCCATTACCGTTTCCGCAGTGTAGAGCGAGCGCACGTTAGACAAGCATTTCGGTAAGTTTCTAGACCTTATCAGTAAACTATATATAACATACCTTTAATTGATGCAATTCTAGATATGCTCGCTTATGAGAAGTTCTTAAAAAATATCCTCTCTAACAAGAGGAAGGATGAAAAACCGTCAGGTGAATATAAAGGATAAAAGATACTCTAGAAGGGGGGTTGAATAGAGTATGCGAAATTTTCACAAAAACCTATCTCAAGGCTTTGAAACTGATTTCAAAAGCCTTGATGTTAATATGAGCTCTTTGTGACACACTTTGATTTCAAGGGCTTTGAAACTGATTTCAAGGGCCTTGACTTTGTTCAACTGCAAAATAAAATTAGTCAAAATAAAGCAGATAAAGTACGGAATGTAAAAGATCGACACGAGGATATGTTTACGAAGTTCGGCTCTAAATAGCCTACTCTACGTCCTAGGCTAAAGCCGTAAGATCAAATTATCTATTATTAGCTTCAAAGAGTCCTAGATACAAACTAGAAGAAATCCCCTGCTTCTCTCACTGTAGCCAACACTGCAATCTAGCTCCAACTCTTCACCTTGCTATAATAGCCTAGTTACTTCGCAGAGTAACACACACACACACATACCCATACACACACACACTCTAGTATAACACTCTTTAGATATTCCAATGGAGCTCTCGCGTTTTGTCTCTCTCTAGGGGATAACGCTTTTTGTAAAAGAGAGAAAGAAAAACTTGTTTGCTCAAATGAAGATGCTTTGGATCGCTTGAAGACTTTGAATGTTTCCGTGTAAGCTTCTGTACTTTTCTTCTTCAATCGACATCTTCATTTATAGTCTTCGATGGAGAGATCTTCTAGCCATTGGGAGATGACCGTACAGATGTTTCTTCTTCTCGATGGAAAACTCTTCTTGGTTGAGATGAGATAGCTGTTGTAGATCTTCTATCGTCTTCATCTCCTTAAAGCACGGTGATCTTTCTTGTTCGTAATGTTCTCATGCTTGTTGAAGATCTTTGTCTTTTGATCGAGATCTTCAGATCTTGTTGTGAAGATATCCGAAATCCGTTGAGGAGGGATCTTTGCGGTTTTGGTTGAGGATCTTTGCGAGATCCTGTTTTGAATCAAATCCACTTGGTCGGTTAAGATCTTTTTTGAACATATCTGCTTGGAAGATCTTCTCTTGATGCTTGATATATTTTGTTGTTAGAGTTTTGAATTCCTTCCATCCACTTTGCCCTGTGAAACTGACATCAAGGTTTTAGCTTATGATCCCTTGAAATGACTTTCAAGGCCTCCGTGTTGAACTTCTTCAAACTCTCTGTCTGTCCTTTGTATCTGATTTCAAGGCCTCCTTCTGTCCCTTGAAATGCTTTCCAAGGCCTGCATATATTCTTAGACAAACACCAAAATAAACCAAGCAACTAGAAATACAATCGATATTTTGTTAGTATAAAAACCACTTTATTTGTGTTTAGTCTTCCATCATCACCTATGCAAATATATAATCAAGGTGGAGTTTTCAATCTCCCCCTTGATGGAAGACAACACAAATATCGTACCTGCATTGTAAAGTTAGCGATGCATATATGAATATCAAAACCAACTTAAAATGCACAATGAAGAAATATCGAAATGTCGGATCATTAAATTTCTCCCCCTTTGTCTTTCAACAAGGGAGAAAAATAGTTAAAGTACGGAAGTTTTAAACGATTACAACCCCAGAAAAATTATTTCAAAAACCACAACAAAAGTTTTAAACCAACAATCCCACAATCATCACATGCTCAACCATAATATTCCTCATAAAATTGCCATTTTCACTTGGACGAAGCAGTTTTGTTACTTCTATCAGCCTTCTCAGATTCTAAGCGTCGTCTCTTTTCTTCTGCTCGTCGTTCCCTTACCATCTCATATTCGAGCACTGGTAAAATGGTTGGCTCAACATGGGTAGGATAAAGAATAAAATTATTTTGTACTCGACGTTTGCAGTTCACCACAACATTTTCAACCTTTTCCTGAGTGTGTTGAGTTGCATCTTCAGTCATGGGTAGAATTCTTCCCATGGTGGTAAGAGTAAGAACATTCATCAAATACATTTCATTTACCTTGGCATTCATGATAGACAACATCTCATGATTTGCATCCAATCTTCTCTTAGTGTCAAACTGTAAATCTGAGAGTTCACAATTCAGAGAAACCAATTCTTTTTCACATCTATCTAACATGATTTCTGGAATAGGAGGAGAAGATGTTGGAGCTTCTTGGGATGGAGGTGGAATAACTCCTTTTCCCTTGAATATCCATGCTCCTGTGAGAGTCTTCTCAATTCCTAGCCTTTCTAAGCACAATTCATCAATCTTTCCAAAAGTTATCTATCGGTCTTCAGAGGATGTATCAATAGATAAATGGTCGAAGATTTTGGGCAAAAGGTTTCCATAGGGCAAAGGGATGTCTCGCTTAGAGTTGACTGAATGGACCATATGGTTAAGTAAGAGGTTAGGTACATCAATGTCTAATATAGACATAATCACATGAATTAATTCCAAAGATTGATCTGTCAATAGCTCTCTTTAGTTAGCTCGAGGTATAACACATCGAACGAGAATGATAAAAACAATTTTAGCATCAATGGTCAGGGAAGTGTGAGTGAGTTGGCGTGAGGTTGAGTTTAGAATGAGGAATTTCTCTTTATCAAGTCGAACACTCTCTGATCAGGAGGGGTTTGTTAAAGAGAGATCTGTAGGGATTCCTAAAATCGCACCCAAAACTGTAGAAATGAGAATAATTGGGGTACCTTTTACAGATGATTCAAGGGTGATAGTTCCTTTGTCCCGTTTTGTGATGAGGTTGACCTAGAACAGTCTTGTGAGCCTTGGAAAGGCAAAATCTCCAAGGTTTAATATTTTCCAGACTGTAGAGCTCTTGAGCATAACAATGTAGGGGATCTGAAGTGTTTCCAGAAATGTAGTATCCACCACATCACTCATACAGAGAGGCCAATTGTGAAATCCATCAAGCCATCATGTAGCTTGAAAATTGATGAACCACGATGTTGGAAGACCAGTCATATGAGAAATTTCCAAATCTTCAGAAAGTTTCTCTTCTTATGTGGCGGAGGAAATCTGAGCAGATTCCCTTTTAGAAGATGAAGGCAGATGGGGAGCAAATTTCTTGTTTCTAGAAGCCACATATGATTGTGAGAGAGAAAGTAAGGGTTTTCAAAAGTGGTTTCTGTAAATCCGAGAAAAGAGAAGGAGAAAAGTTCTTCTCCTTAAAAAGAAACGATAATAAATTAAGGTTAAACAAGATTTTGAGAAAATCACGCCCTTGAAAAGCCAAAAATATTTCCAATTAAATCTCCACAAATCTTTTTCAGAATTTTGAGCCTGAAGAATAAATGTTTTTTGAAATCATTTAAAAACAATTTAGGAATTAAAATATCTAAAAGATATTAATCCCCAATTATATCCGTGATATTCAAATTTTCCTTTGAAATTCGTTTCAAGGCCCTTGAATTGCATTTCAAGGCTTATGAAAACGAAAAGTGGGTTGCATACGAAGGAGAAAATAAAACGATTTACTCCCCCTACGTTAACGCTTTCTTGTTCAACATACCAAGCTCTAAACGAATAAAATTGAATTGATCTTCAGGTAGAGGCTTAGTAAAGATATCTGCAAGCTGCAAGTTAGTAGATATAAAAAAATCAAAACATCACCTTCCTCAACATGATCACGTATGATGTGATGCCTTACATCAACATGCTTTGTCCTTGGATTTTGCACATGATTTTTACTAATCGAAATAGCACTAGTATTATCATATTTTATCGGGATACCTTTCAAATCAAAGCCAAGATCACAAAGGTGTTGAGCTATCCATAGAATTTGTGCACAACAGGCTCACACAACTATATATTCGGCTTCAGCTGTGGATAGGGCAATAGAGTTTTGCTTCTTGGAGTACCAACTAATTAGGGATGCCCCTAAGAATTGGCAACAATCCCACAATCATCGAGGTGAAACGAGCTTTGACTTGGGTACCATAACCCTAAATCCTTAGTGCCATTGAGATACCGATATTTCCTTTTCACAGCTATCAAGTGTGACTCTTTAAGATCAGCTTGAAATCTTGCACACATCCACACGCTAAACATAATGTCAGGTCGACTAGCGGTTAGATATAACAAAGAACCGATCATACCTCGACACTCCTTTTGTACAACATTTTTGCCATAATTGTAGAAATCATATAGCAAAGAAGCGAAAGTGTAGAACTCATAGGAGTCTTTGCGACCTTGGATTGATCCATCATATATTTCTTAAGCAAGTCCTTGGTATACTGGCTTTGATTTAGAAAAATTCCTTTCTTTTCTTGTGTATCTTGAAGTCTAAGAAAGAAATTTAGCTCACCCATTAGGCTCATTTTGAATTCCCTTCACATAATATCTGAAAATTCCTTGCATAGGAAATCATTAGTAGCACCGAATAATATATCATCAACATAAATTTGTACTACTAGAATATCGTTGCCTCTGGTTTTGTTAAATAATGTTTTATCAATCAAACCTCTTTTGAAATTGATTTCAAGGAGATACTTGGACAATCTTTCATACCAAACTCGAGGAGCTTGCTTAATACCGTAAAGAGATTTGTCCAATTTAAACACATGATCAGGAAATTCATCATTTTCAAAGGTAGGTGGTTGAGCAACGTAGACTTCTTCTTCTAAGAAGCCATTTAGAAAAGCACATTTTACATCCATTTGAAATAACTTTATGCTCAGGAAAGATGCAAATGCAAGTAGCATACGAATGGCTTCTAACCTAGCAAACGGAGCAAAAGTCTCCTCATAATCAACACCTTCCTCTTGGTTATATCCTTGTGCTACAAGTCGTGCTTTATTTGACTTTACCGTTTTCATCCAACTTGTTTCGAAAAACCCATTTTGTGACAATGACGGATTGATGTTTCGGTCTTGTAGTAAGAGTCCTAACCTTGTTTCTCTCAAACTCATTTAGCTCAATTTGCATGGAAATGATCCAATCGGGTTCTTGAAGAGCTTGAACATAATTCTTGGGCTCAATAAGAGACACGAACGCAGAGAATGCACATATATTGTTCACTTTGGATCAAGTTTGAACTCCTGCGTTTGGATTTTAAATCACATTCTCTTGTGGATGATATGAAGAATGTTGAAACTTCCTTCGTTTGTAAGATGGAACTGATCCAGACGATTGAGGCTCGTATGCTTGACTAGATTCAGGTACCGCTGGAGTGTTGCCCTTGGATCCTATATCAAGGCCTTGAAGTTGGGTTTCAAGGCCTTGAAACGGAGGTTTGACATCGCAGTTTTCTATTTCAAGGTCTTGAAGATGTGTTTCAAGGTCTAGAGAGTTTTCTCCGGTATCTTGAATCTTCTCTTTCATATTCTTTTCTTGATCTTTAGGATCTTCTTCTTCATCAGAATTGTGATCTTCTCGCTGATTCAGATTAAGATCTGCAAAACTGTCACTCAAAGTACCATCATTTCTTTCATCAAATATGACACGAATACTTTCCTCAACAATTTTGGTGCGCTTATTATAAACCCGATAAGCTTTGTTATTTGAAGCATATCCAATGAATATTGCTTCATCACTACATGCATCAAATTTTCCTAGGTTATCTTTGCCATTGTTATGGACATAGCATGTACATCCAAAGGGTTTAAAATAGGAAATATTAGGCTTCTACCCTTAAAGAGTTCATAAGGAGTCTTTTTCAAAATATGGCGAATTAAACATCTATTCAAGATGTAATTTGCAGTATTTACTCCTTCTGCCCAAAAACTTTTTGGCACTCTGTTTTCTAAAAGCATAGTCCTAGAAATATCCTCTAGGGTGCGGTTCTTACGTTCCACAACCCCGTTTTGTTGAGGAGTTATAGGACCTGAAAAGTTGTGTAAAATACCATATTTTGCACAAAACAAATCAAACTTTAGTTGATCAAATTCTCTACCATATTCGCTTCTTATAGAAATGATTTGTAGGTTTTTCAAAGTTTGCAACTCCTTACACAATTTTAAAAACTCAAACAAGGCTTCAGATTTTTCCCATAAAAATGCTATCCATGTAAAACGAGAAAAATCATCCACAATGACAAGGATGTACTGTTTACATTTGGGAGATTTAATACACATAGGACCACTGAGATCCATATGTAAAAGTTCAATGGGTCGGGAAGAACTTACAACCTTCTTTGGTTTGAATGAACCTCTTATTTGTTTACCTTGTGTACAAGCTTTACATAGCCCATCTACCCTGAAGTTTAGATTTGGCAATCCACGTACCAAATCTTTTGAAAGTAACTTCTGCATTGTATACACGTAAGCGTGACCAAGTCTTCTATGACAAAGCCTTGGATCATCAGTCAAGGCCTTGAGACACTTTAGCTTAGTTCCTGAAACTTGGTTAGTTCTCATAGAATAAACATTCTTATATCTAGGAGTAGTAAGCACAATGTCACCCGACGTCTTGTCTTTAACTTCACATTTTTCTAGAATCAAACATTACCTTGTTGCCTTTATCACATATTTGAGAGATGCTAAGCAAGTTATACTTCAAACTGTCAACAAGATATACATCATCAATAAAGTTAGATGAATTATAACATATTTTACCAATGCTAATAATGTCACACTTTTTCTTATCACCAAGTGTAATGGTTCCACATGATTGCTTCTTTAAATTTGAGAATAGTGAACTTTTTCCACTCATGTGTCTTGAGCAACCGTTATCTAATATCCATTTATGCTCCTTTACCTTGGTGATATCCTGAAAAACAACAAACACCAACCTTTCCGGGTCGACCAAATGGCATATTTTGGTCCATATTCAGGCTCAATCATGTTTGGTGGTCTGGTGCCTTTAGGAACCCATATTTGCTTAACCTGTTTCGTTAAACATAGAGGATAATTGTTTCTAATGATGTAAAGATCATTTCTTCTATATGGGCATGTAGATTTGACATGACCCTTTTTACAATAGTAGAAACATGTGGGCATATGAATACTTCCTTTAGCATTGATAAAAGTGGTAGTCGGTTTTCTAGGATAACTCTTATGATAACCTATACCATTTTTTTAAAGTGAGGATTGTTGTTTGACCATCATCCTTTCAAGATGGGCTTTCAAACGAGTAAATTTGACAAGTGCAGTCTTCTGGTCTTGACACGTCAAAGTTAGATCAATTTCTCTTTCTCTAGATCGATATAGTTTCGATGAAGAGAGGAGAGGTTGTCCTTAAGAATCACATTTTCTGATTCCAAGGCCTTGATACTGTCATCAAGGTCTACCTTTTCTGTGTTAAGATTTTCAATCTCCAGAGACACCTCACATAGTCGTTATTCTTGTTCGAGAAGCTTTTCTTTTAAGGAATTTATCCTTATCCTGTGTTCTTTGTCACATATGATAATGTCTTTAAGGAATTGTGTGAGATCAGATTTAGGTTGGGACGTGATAGTACTTACCACATTATCAACGTAGATATTTGAGTCTTCTTCATGATCGGCCATAAGACAAAGGTTTGCTTTTTCTTTTTCGTCTTCTGATTCATTTGAGGAATCTGAATTACTCCATGAAGCTACCATAGCTTTCTTCTTTCGACCATTCTTCTTAAAGTTGGTCCTCTTCTTTTGTGGACAACCCTTAACGAGATGATTTGTATCACCACATTCAAAATAAGTCAGAACTTTAGTGTTCTTGTTAGAGTTATAAGACTTACCTCGAGGTCTTGATGTTCGCGGATATTCTCTATTGTTTGCAGATTGTTTCTTTATTTTGAGAATTCTCGCGAGACCCTTAGAGATCATGGCAATTGCATCTTCTTCATCATCATCATCATCAGTGTCTTCCTATTTAGATGGTAACTCATCCTTTTTCGATCTTAATGCTAGATTCTTTGTGTTGGATGGGAGCTCTCCATCTTCTGCACCAAGAACCATTTTGTGTGTGATGATTTTTCCAAGGAGGTCGTCAAGAGGAAGAGTTGAGAGATTCTGAGCTTCTTCGATAGCAGTCATTTTTTATCCCCACCTAGCTTTAGGTAAGCTCCTTAGAACCTTCCTAATTTTTTCTTCGTTTGTGAAGACCTTTCCAAGTGAGTCCTGGTTGTTCACAATCTTAGTGAATCTTGTGAACATTTCCTTGACTAATTCGTTTGGATTCATCTTGAATAGCTCATATTGTCTGAGGAAGATGTTGATCTTTGTTTCTGTGACTTGACTTGTTCCTTCATATGTGACAACAAGTTTGTCCCATATTTCTTTTGCAGTTTTGCATGAAGAGATACGGTTGAATTCATTTGCATCTAATCCACAATAGAGCAGGTTCATAGCCTTGTAGTTCTTTAACACACTATCCAAGTCGGCTTGTGTGAAGTCAACTTCCTTCTTTGGAACTTGGACACCTTCAACTGTGGTAGTTGGAACTTTGGGGCCATTCTGAACAATGCTCCATAATTTCATGTCCCGATCAATAACGAGCATGCGCATTAGTGCTCTCCAATGAGAAAAGTTGTTGCCACAAAAGAGTGGTGATCGAGATGAGGATCTTCCTTGAGCAAATTCTCCATCACCTACAGGATTCATGATTAGTTTCACTGATGGTTAAATCAATATACGTGAGTCTAGCTCTGATACCAATTGAAGAACCGTTAGATGAATATAAAGGATAAAGGATACTCTAGAAGGGGATTGAATAGAGTATTGGAACTTTTCGCAAAAATCTATTTCAAGGCTTTGAAACTTATTTCAAAAGCATTGATGTTGATCTGAGCTGTTTGTGTCACAATTTAATTTCTAGGTCTTTGAAACTGATTTCAAGGGCCTTGACTTTGTTCAACTGCAAAACAAAATTAGTCACAATAAAGCAGATAAAGTGCGGAATGTACAAGATCGACACGAGGATATGTTTACAAAGTTCGGCTCTAAATAGCCTACTCTCCCTCCCAGGGTATAGCCATAGGATCTAACTATCTATTATCAACTTCAAAGAGTCATAGATACAAACTAGAAGAAATTCCCTTCTTCTCTCACTGTAGCCAACGCTATGATCTAGCTCCAACTCTTCCCTTGCTATAATAGCCTAGTTACTTTGCAAAGTAACACACACACTCTTGAATAACACTCTTTAGATATTTCAATGGAGCTCTCGAGTTTTATCTCTCTATAGGGGATAACGCTTTTTTGTAAAAGAGAGAAAGAAAAACTTGTTTGATCAAATGAAGATGCTTTGGATCGCTTGAAGACTTTGAATGTTTCCGTGTAAGCTTTTGTACTTTTCTCCTTCAATCGACATCTTAATTTATAGTCTTTGATGGAGAGATCTTCTAGCCATTGGGAGATGACTGTTGTAGATGTTTCTTCTTCTCCATGGAAAACTCTTCTTGGTTGAGATGAGATAAATGTTGTAGATCTTCTATCGTCTTGATCTCCTTAAAGCACGGTGATCTTTCTTGTTCATAATCTTCTCACGCTTGTTGAAGATATTTGTCTTTTGATCGAGATCTTCAGATCTTGTTGTGAAGATATCCGAAATTCGTTGAGGAGGGATCTTTGCGCTTTTAGTTGAGGATCTTTGCGAGATCCTATTTTGAATCAAACCCACTTGGTCGGTTAAGATCTTCTTCGAGCATATCTTCTTTTTGAGCATATCTCCTTGGAATATCTTCTCTTGATGCTTGATAGATTTAGTTGTTAGATTTTTGAATTCCTTCCAACCGCTTTGTCTTATGAAACTGACTTCAAGGTTTTAGCTTTTAATCCCTTGAAATGACTTTCAAGGCCTCCGTGTTGAACTTCTTCAAACTCTCTGTATGTCCTTTCTATCTGATTACAAGGCCTCCTTCTGTCCCTTGAAATGATTTCCAAGTCCTGCATACATTCTTAGACAAACACCAAAACAAACCAAGCAACTAGAAATACAATCGATATTTTGTTAGTATAAAAACCACTTTGTTTGCGTTAAGTCTTCCATCATCACCTATGCAAATATATAATCAAGGTGGAGTTTGCAAAGGAGAAAATGCCACCCAAATTACAGGATCCAAGATCATTTTGTATTCCAATTGGAGTTGGATAGGTAACATATGATGCACTATATGATCTAGGAGCAAGTGTGAGCATCACCCCAATTGCATTGTGTGAGAAATCCGGTTTAGGGAAACCTAAACCAGTGAAGATGACGTTGTACATGGCAGATCAATCAATCAATCGACTTGTAGGCATGTTGGAAGACATTCTAGTAAGGCTTGATAAGTTTTATATTCCCATAGTATAACACCCCGAATCCGCGGGACTCAGAATGGCACATTGGGCTAGGATCTCACAATGGATCATGACCTTAGCCTGACAACAAGTTCACTAGAACTTACAACATGGCAGTGACAAATAAAAACAAATACATAAAACGGTATAAAACTGTACATAAAAAGGAATACAAGATCATAGCCGAGTATAAAACATCACCCTCACACAAGAGGTATACAAAACATCATCCTCACGCAAGAGGTATACAAACATCCCCAAAACTATAACAACCTAATGTATGAGAGTCCTCGGCCTGTCACCCTGCTGGATCACTCTACAACTCTCCTAATATGCAAAGAGTCTACAACACGGTATAAATCGTTAGCTAACCATACATATATAAGGTAATGCATAAGCACAAGCACAAGTCATGAAAGATAAACACATAATCATGCTGTCACACATTTACCCGTTTTAATTATCTTTATATATGGTCATTCACATAAATCGTATATACATATATATATATAGGTATATGAAACTATGTGACACGAGGATTGTATCATCCTCGCCTCTGGTCCTGCTAGCCATCTAGAAGTAGTGTCAGTCACACAACCCGTGTACCCTATGGGAGTGGTGTTGTGCCCTTACAATATACCAAGTGGCTTGTTGTCAGAGAACCTCACAACTCCTTACAGGATGAAAGGCAGAGGTTATCACTGCCACACAATGGGGCTATTAATAAAACATAGTCGGTAATAATCGACATTACATGCTATCATAACAAGCATACAACACACACACCACTCATGCAAACACCCAAAATAAGGATGGTAGCTAAGTAAGTCCTATAGACTTAACTCAACCTCGTATAACCTCAACCACGATCAACCTCCAATCCTGAGAGGGACACTGCCTAATAATAAGGCATAAAGATATATCAATCTCCTATCAATCAAAGGGGTCACACCTAGACCCAATGAGATGCAGAAGGATCATCATCAACCTAAGCCTCACAACCTACTAATCCTCAAAGCCGTACAAGGCATACCATGATCATAACATCATCATCACACTCTCATTTATACCTAGCATGATACTACACACTCACACTAGGAAAGGAAGGGACAATTCCATCCTTAGGCAAGCTCAGAAGGAAGACACACCTGCGTGACAAGATCAACACAAGGCTGTAATGCAAGGACCTGCAGGGGCAGACCTGGGTGGCGCAGGGGCGGCGTCTGGCCAGCACTGGGGCGGCTCTGAGGTGGCGTAGGGGCAGCTACTGTGTAGATTGCACACTTTCAGCTTCTCTTCACTTCTTCACTCGAACCTCTTCACTCTTTCTTTAGCTAGCAGCCCCATACATACATATATACATCAAACAAGCCTAGGAAGGCTACCACAAGATCAAATCTTGTGGAATCCTAATCTAGAAGGAAAGAAGAGGAGAAAAGAAGAAAGAAAGAGGAAAAGAAGAAAGATCTCACCAAGTTGAGCCTAAAGAGAGGAAGAACACACTCCAAAACTTCAAGGCTGGCTCAACACAATGGCACTTGCTACTTGCAATGAGGTTTGATGGGTAAAATAAACAGAACCCGAAAGGGGTCTAACGTTTTCAAAAGGATTTTTGGTTTTCAAGTGTGGTTTTTGTAATACCCGAAAATTAGTGTTCGATAAATTCCGAACCGGACATGACCGGTTGATATTTGTTCCTAGTTCTTAATTTTACGACTTGCCCACCGGACCCGTTAGTTGGGCCCATCTTGGTGATATGCAGGCTCTAAAATTTTAACTTCCCTTTTTCTTTTATTTTTGTTTTACTCCTAACCCTAACCGTCCTTTCTTGAATTCCCCTTCACTCAAATCTACCCCTTCCTTTCATTCTTTCTTCCGCCGCTCATGAACCTCCTTCTTCCTCCCTCATTCTTCTCCTCCTTCCCAGCCACGGACCCGATTTCCTTCCCTCTTTCATTCACTTCAACAGTGGGCCAAAAGTTGGCGGCCTGGCCACCTCACGTAACGCACGCCAGAGGAGGAGACGTCTCGCCGCAACCAACACTGACGGTGGTTCTAACCTTTTCTTGCTTGCCGGACTTTTGGACTTCGTTTCCACCGAGTTAGTCGCCTTTTCTCGGGCGTAGGTACGCTTCCTCCTTCCCTAATTCTACCCCTAGGGAAATTTAATGGATCGAGTAAAACTATTCAAGGGTCTTTAATGGTGTTGCAGTTTGTAGGAGATTCCGGATCGAGATTCCCGATTTCCGTTCAATGTTCTCTTTCACTCGGTTGGGTGTCCGCCAATCGGGATTCAGTTGTGAGTTTTTAGTACTTTCATGCCAACCTTAACATGAAACAAGGGTAGTTTAGATTGTGCGTAAATAATATATAAAATGAGAGTAGGATTAGTTTGTATTTTGTGTTATATAAAGATTTGGGAAGATGATGGATATGTAGTATTGTAGGTATATATCAGTAGCAGTGAACGGACATGGAGCTTATTAGTCAATATAAATCACAATGTTTTAAGTAGTTTAATTAAAGAAAGTTATAGTCCTGATATGGTTGAATCGGTGAGATTTAAATATGATCGATCGAATGTATGTAGTTGATCATTGACGAAGTTAAGAATAACACAGACTTAGTCAAGGTTTGTTTAGCTTAAGTTTATATTAGTTAAGTGAGGTGTCAATCTAGTTAATTTAATAATGAAATTAGAAAGTGTTGAAACAAGTATTTTATTTGATTTGAGTATAGGTATGCGCCACTGTTCATAACTCAGGAAAGTAGTTCAGTAATGGATGATTATCGAAGGAAAAGTTAATCAAGTTAGATTTTATTAGTCCTTTTGATAAGGATATGAATTTAGAAACAATGTGTTATAGACGTGGGTTATTAAATTAGTGTTATTAGATTTTTATCATTTTATCTAAGAGTAGACATAATATCGTATATAATTATTCATTCTCGGAAATCTTTGGGATTTATTGAAGCAGTTTTGGACCTAGATATGAATGAGTTAGATCTATCTGATGAAAATGAAATTTTGATGGATTAGAGTTCATATATTGTAGTTAATCTTATAAAGTTTTGAGGATGATCCAACAGTTAGTTTCGGACTTATGATGTTCCGAAGTAGGGTGAGTAACGCAGTTTTTGGGAAAATAAGTGATTATTTGGCTAAGTATAGAACTTTTGGATTTTGAACCATCTTTGGAAATTTTTGTAGAAGTGATGGTTGAACAGTTTTAAAAAATTCTTGCTCCTAGGAGTAGATCAGATATCATAGATGATCTAGAGAATTATTTCGGACTTTTTATAAGTTTATTCGAATTTCATATTTGAAGCCAAAGTTGGACCCCAGTGACCTTTTTAGAAGGTTAAAGAAAACATGTAATGTTCTAGTCTTGACCTAAACTCAACTTTAAGAGTTAGAATATGATAGTTAGTCTCAAGTAAGAATTTAAGTACAAATTATGAGATTTTTAGAAAATTCAAGACCAAGGGTAAAATGGTCATATCACCTTAGACGTGTATTTTAGTATATTTCTCTTCCGGTAGGATCTTATATCTTAGAAGTCTTAGACTTCTAAGTATATTGGATATGTGTTGATCCACTTGCCTCCTTTGTCAGGCAACCGAGTTATACAGTTACAGATTGAGTTGTGATTAAGAGAGTCGAGATCTGATTCAGGTAAGTCCACGGACTTACTTAGCTGGCTTCTTGTATGAGTGTAATGTGTATGAGTGGTGTTTGTTAGTTATGATAAACAACGAAACCGGATTAGGCCGACTTTATTATAGTATGTAATTGACCCAAGTGTATGATAACGGGTCGTGACATCGTCTGCCTAGCTCTTGCGAGAGTCTAGGAGGTTACCTGCGACCAGCCCAGTCAGGTAGACGGTTAGATGTATTAGTACCATTCTGCGTTGGTAAACGGGGACGGAGGCGAGGTTTGGGAATCCCTCGTGTCACAAAATAAGTATCATTAGTAATAACCTATCACCTAATTAAAGATAATAAAAGGATTGAGTGTTGCATGTTGATTGTGTATGTTGTGTGTTTGCGCTTTTACCTTTATACTTATGCATAGAATGTTAGCTAACGGTTGTATACCGCTTGTAGATGCCTTGCAGGTTAAGACATTTGTAGAGAGATCCGGAGGAAATGATCAGCCGGGTCCACATACTCATTCAGTTGGGGACGGGGATGTCTTCTGTTCTTCATATGCGTCGTTTTAGTTGTAACACCCCAAATCCGCGGGACTCGGGATGTCACATTGGGTTAGGATCTCACAATGGATCCTGACCCTAGCCTGACAACAAGTTCACTGGACCTTACAACATGGCACTGACAGATATAAAACAAATACATAAAACAGTATAAATTGTACAACCCAAAGTAAACAACAACATAGCCGAGTATATAAAACGACAACCTCACACAGGAGGTACAAAAGAACATCCTCACGAAGGAGGGGAACACAACAAACCCAAACCAACCACCTAATGTACGAGAGTCCTCGGCCTGTCACCCTGCCAGATCACCCAGTAGCGCCTAACCTGGAAACATCTACAACACGGTATGAAACCGTTAGCTAATCATACATATATGAGGTAATGCGAAAGCACAAGCACAATCATGAAAGATAAACACATCAGCATGCTATCACACATTTACCCATTTATTATCTTTATATAATAACCATTCACTCAAAAACCGTATATATATAGATAGATGAAAGTATGTGACACGAGGACCGATACATCCCCGCCTCTGAGTACAATGTCCAGCTGTACGAGTATCGGTCACACAATCCGTGTACCCTATGGGAGTGGATTGCGCCCTTCCTGTAAACCAGTCTGGCCTGACATCAGAGAACCTCCCAGACTCCACGGCGGGATGAAAGGGAAAGGTTATCACAGCCACGCAGTGGGGCAGTCAATAGAACATAGGTCGATAAAAACGACAACTCGTGATATCATAGCAAACATATAAAGCACACACCACTCATGCAAACACCCAATATAGGGATGGTAGCTAAATAAGTCCTACGGACTTACCTCAACCTCGTACAAACTCAACCACGATCACCTCTACACTGGAGGGACAACACGGCCTATAAACAAGGCATAAAGAGATATATCAACCTCTATTCATCAAAGGGGTCACACCTAGACCCAAAGGGATCCATAAGGATCATACTCAATCTATGAGCCTCACAACCAACTAAACCTCAATATCTCAGCATAACTCACAATTCCTCAAATCTCAAGGTAGTATCTAATCAACATTCCTCAATCTCAATTTTAATCCTAATTTAATTAATTAACCTTCAATTAATTAATTAGATTTCGCCAGAATAACGTTTTGCCCGCAGGCAATTTCTAAACCCCCTGTCATCAGATTTCATCAAACAAACAACCCATAATCACCAGAATAATATAACGACCATAATGGAATTTCTAATTGTCCTATTTGACAAGCCTAAACTCAATTTAGGCCAAATCGCAGTACGAAAAACGAATAAATTCATAACTTATTCGTTACTAACCCGGTTGACGATCTGAAAGAAGATTCGGAATCACAGCGACGCAGGCTACGCATGGACAACATCAAATTCACCGGAATCTGAGCGACGGAACCGTCCTGGTGACATATATGCTCGACCAGCCCTCCATATACTCGGAAATGCAGAAACTCGGTACCGTTATGAAGAGAATGAAGAGAGGAATCCAGAAACTCAAACGGAATTGAAATCGGATTAGAAACGGAGAGTAGATCTGAGTTTGAAGGTTGAGAGAAATCAGAGATTTTACGAGAAAACGTGAAAGGAAATGAATTAATAAAGGATTTTCCGCTATTTATAGTGAAGACGATAATTATCCTTTAGTAAAGTCGATAATTATCCATTAACCGATGAAAAGGCGGGTCGAACCTCTTTCTCCAAATTTCTCGAGATTGGAACATTAAATCTGGAATATTGTAGGGATAATTATTACACAACTGCCTCGGAAAACGTGTATTCCTAAGCCGTCTTTCTTAGCCGTTAAGAAACGAAATAGCGACTCTTTTGGCCGTGTTGCCTCTCCATGTTATTTCATATCTAAGACATATCCGATGTCCTGATCATTTCTCTCAACTGCATTTTTATTAATTGGAGCTCCCAAATGTTCCAAATAATACCGGAGGGTAAAAATAATTATCCGGGGGAAAAAGTAAAAATTTCCCCAAACGTCCAAAATTACGCGAGGAACATAACGGTGGGACTCATACTCATCACTTGGGAAATCTTCGCAAGTTATATGTCAATTACTATCAACGATTAAGTTAATCAACATTAATTAGAATTCGGAAATCCTAGCTATTACATCACACACCCCTAAAAAAAGTTTCGTCCCGAAACTTGAACAATTCCCAAATCCTCTCGGACCCATACGCCGAGGTATAACTCTCACTCTTTCTATCGGAGGTATCACATCTCCGTTCAAAAGATCACAACCTATAACAATCTATAACCTCAAGTATAAACATGGAGGAATCATCACTCCAGGAAACAGGGCATAACGCTACCCAAAGACGTAGAGGAATCACGTCTCTCGCCATACCACATCACAAGGCATAGAGGAAGCACATCTCTAGCCAAAACATATCACATGCATAGAGGAAATACGTCTCTAGTCAACCCATAAACATATATATCGCATGGAGGAATCACATCTCCACTGAACTATGTCCATCAAGGTAGCATGGAGGAAAGAACCATCTCCAACTGAATCCTAATCCCACTCAAATAGCATGGAGGAAAGAACCATCTCTAGCTATAAATATGATCATACTCGATTAGCATGGAGGAAGTAATCATCTCCAGCTATAGCATACATCACGCTAGCACATCAAGATCTACTAAGATCATAAATCACATCACAACTAGCATAGAATAACATATCAAGGCATATAAGCACATAAGCACAACATTCATCAAGATAGCACTAAGATCTACTCGTGCTCCCACAAATGGGTATGTCCTAACATATACTCTGGATAGTTCCTCAGGACACTATCCTCAGTCTCTCACATAGCCTCTTCAGGTCTTCATCTCGACCATCATATCCTCAATATGGGCATGTCTTTCAAATGCAAGCGTTTCATACCTTATTCCAAGAATGTAATCAGATGCTCAACAACAATGTGGTTCAACTTAACCACTAGATCATTATAACTCACAAAGTGTTTCCAACCTGGTATATACTTTCTCAGTTGAGACACAGGAACACTGGGTGAACATCCACCAACTTCAGAGTGAAAGCTAAACATCATGTTGCCTTCACAAAACTGATCAAGATCTCAAGTAACCGACATATTGGAAACTCAGTTCCCCTTTTCATAGTACACAACTAACGTCTCACAGCTAAGATACCTCCAGCCGGACATGAACTTTTGCTTGAACTTTAGAGGTTAATGCCTCTTGTCTATATATAATATCTGGCGACTCTGTACAGCCAACATTCTTCCTTCAATCAACGTTACTTGAACTATAAAATCCTGAATCTGGTCATGTGTTATTCCACTACTATTGCTAGATCACTTCTAGCATAAGGATATACGACATCTATGTCTATATATTGCCTCATAGGGCCATCCCAGAAAGATGCACATCCTTCATTATTATATAATAAACTCATTAATGGAAGGTAATATAACCATCCACGTTTCCCATTCGACTTACAACTTATAATAGATCTTTAAGATCTAGATGATCCTCTCTAACTGACCATCTATCAGGGGGTGAAGTGTAGTCATGAGATACAGACTCGTCCCCAAAGCAGTCTGAATCTGCTGCCTAAAATCTCAAAGTAAAAACATCTTTCTCGATCAAAAATGATCGTTCTTGGTATACCATGGAGTCTCACTATCTGTCAAGTGTACTTCTCAGCCAATTCATTCACTAGCCACGTCCTTCTGATAGAAATGAAACGTGCCGGTTTCATTAATTTGTTACCAACAATCCAGATAACATAAATATTCTACTGGGTCACAATCCCATAAAAAAGTCCATAGAGATGTCCTCCCAAATTCTACTACTGCACTGGTAGTGGGTGGGGCTTATCTCTAGATCGGAAATACTCTATCTAGACGTGCTAATAGGTCACACATTGTATCACAAATCTGGTTATATCGGCTTCATACAATATAATCGTCTCATCTCGTGGTACATCTTACTCGTACCTGAATGTACTAAATAAGGCATACAATGGGTATACCGTAATATTCTTTGTCTCCATCTGCATCAGCAGGTACACAAAAGTGGTCATGACTCTTCATCAGTCCATCTACTCCCATGGAGAACTATGGTGCCCCAGTACGAGACATCCTTTCTCTAAACCCTGTCAAGGCTGGGAAGGTCTCCTGCTTCTGTTGGACCTCATCCAACAGACCAGGTAGAACCTCTGAGGTATAACTGGGTATCCTCATTAAGGAACTGATTGTCCAACTCTAGCCAAGCTAGATCTCTCTAAAGTTGAGGCTGAACTATCAGTCTCACAATCATCTTCTCTTGGAGCGTCTTTCCATTCAATTTATCAACGACAACATTCAACTTCTCTGAATGATATGGAATCTTCAAGTCAAAGTCTTGATCAAGTTAAGCTCTTAACACTGGCAATTATTCAACCCCTGTTGCATAATATATACTTCAGATTTCTATGATCTATAGAAATCTGACATGAAGATCACACCGGTACGGTCTTCACACTTAAAGGCTTGAACTACCACTACTAACTCTAAATCATGAGTCAGGTAGTTCTCATCATACGTTCTCAGTTGTAAACACACATATCAATAACCCTACTCCTTTGTAGTAATACACATCTCAGACTTAGTTGGGATGTATCACCGTAAATCACGGGATCCCAAAAATCTTCTAACTACAACAGAATGGAAGCCGAGGTCAAATGCCTCCTCAACTCTTCAGAACATAGACACACTGCTTTCATCACGTAGTTATGGTGGTCTTCTCAAAAGACTCGCAAATGAATACATAATCATATAAAATCCTTCCTCAAAGCATTGGTAGCAATCGGCTGAGCCGAGAAAACTACGAATTCCTTAATGTTCATCAATAACTCCCATGTTATAACATACTTAATTCTCGCCAAGTCAACCATGATCCCACTGGTGGAGACAACATGGACTAAAAAGGCTACCACTGGTATCTCAACTTACACTTAGAGAGCATAGCATACAACTCTCTATCTCTCGAAATCTGCAGAACGGTCCTCAGACGATCGGTCTACTATTCTCTGCTATGAGAGTATACCGACATGTCATCCATGAAGTCCACCACCAACTAATCAAGGAAGTCGATGAAGATACTATTCATCAACTCCATAAAAACTACTAAAACATTTGTCAACCCAAATGACATCACTACAAACTCGTAACGTCCATAACGGGTATGGGATGCTATCTCATACACATGTTGCTCGCTCATTCATGACTAGGGATATCTTGAGCACAAATGAATCATAAAAACACAATTGCTTCTTGAAGCTAACTTATCAGGTCGTCAATACGGAACATGGAACCCACTAGGGTAAAAGAAGCCCGTTTCAGTCAACTTTTCAAGTTATCAGTATAATATCTCAACAATCACCATATAGTGTGGCTTTCCCATTCAATCTTATATCATACTTCAACTCGATAAAAATGTCCACACTCCGCTAAGGTGGCAACTAGACGGTTCAGTAACACCTCTATAAACTCATAAACAACTGGAATACCTTCAATTGTTGGACTATCTCGCTCCTTTATGGTATAACACTAGAAGGCGTCACAACCCTGTGTTATCAGCTTGCTGCTCGTACAGTCCTGATGACAAACCCGTCTCTTCAAAGGTCTTAACCTCAGGAGACTTCTATTTACCATCTCAGTAAAGACTATAATAGCCTTACTAATAATATCTAACACCGCATAATATCTATTCATCCAATCCATACACATGATGACTTCCTCATGCACCTACGACATGACAAAGAAGTCTGCAACCATACACGAGTCCCTGAAATAAGGGAACAAACACGCATCTCACGGGTATCTCAGACCCAAAAAGGTAATCCTATAAAGGAAAGTCCACCTTCTACTATATACCAAAAATCAACCATTAACGCATGCATCGAAAGACATGAAGTGCATAGCACTCACAACAAGCAAAACTCCACCAGGTTAACCATTAACGAGAATGGTACCTATAACAGCTAACACTCGTAGCTCCACTACATATCATCACTCAATGTCAGATCCAGGCTCCTCAGGTATCACTGAGGTCATTACTATAGCCTCCACTTTCACTCTTTCTGTGCCGGAAAGAGGAAGTTCTTGCTGGGAAGAAACACCACCGTGCTGACAGAAAGGGCCAGATGGCCTAGCTCACCACAAGTGAAACAAGCTATCAGTGCCAAAGGGCACACAGAACGCAAATGATCTGGACAGCCACAACTGAAACATAATCATCCCATCCTTGCAACCTGTGCAACTGAAGGGTAACTCGACCTTCGTCGTCCACCTGGAATGATCTCACTCTTGAAGGGAACTTGTAAAGACAATGCCTTGCCCTGTCGACAAAACTTCGCTCTATGCCCTGCTTTACCACACGTAAAGCATATGATGGGCGCCTTTGGGCACACAACTCGCCAGTGTCCCAACTTCCACGCAATTAACACACTGTAGTTCCTTGCTAGTCATCTTCATGGCCAAAGGATCACTAGATTGTCCTGATATTGGACTTGGTTCCCCATTCATCATCTTTGCTTCTCCAGTAACTAATTCAGTCCATTTCTTCTTTCTGGATCCAGAAGCTTCAGTTGATCTCACAATTGTTGGTAAATCCGGTGTGGATCTACCCGCTATCACCGCTTCATATACTTGTTACATATATTCTTGAAACTCGTTCTACTCATGGAGACACAATCAGCCTCTTCAAACTCGTTCTCTGCCATATGCAAAACAACAGCGGAAACTGGTCCCTGACCTATCACTACTGGAGGAAGAGGGGGTGTACCCCTACCTCATCCCACTATAGATACTACTCTAGTCTGAGTCATCTGTAGGATATACGCACCTAATCTTATAAGGCTATATATATGCCATAGGTATCGATATGTATATAATACATCCACATAATCCATAGTACACACAAATATATATACATATCTACGCTGCAGAGATCCATGGCAGAGGTGACGACTTCTCGTACATTCTATCCCAAAACCACACTTAAAACCAAAACCTTTGAAAACGTCAGATCCCGAGTGGGCTCTGTTTATTTTACCTATCAAACCTCATTGCAGGTAGCAAGTGCCATTGTTGTCAACCTGGGCTCTGATACCAACTCTGTAACACCCCAAATCCGCGGGACTCGGGATGTCACATTGGGTTAGGATCTCACAATGGATCCTGACCCTAGCCTGACAACAAGTTCACTGGACCTTACAACATGGCACTGACAGATATAAAACAAATACATAAAACAGTATAAATTGTACAACCCAAAGTAAACAACAACATAGCCGAGTATATAAAACGACAACCTCACACAGGAGGTACAAAAGAACATCCTCACGAAGGAGGGGAACACAACAAACCCAAACCAACCACCTAATGTACGAGAGTCCTCGGCCTGTCACCCTGCCAGATCACCCAGTAGCGCCTAACCTGGAAACATCTACAACACGGTATGAAACCGTTAACTAATCATACATATATGAGGTAATGCGAAAGCACAAGCACAATCATGAAAGATAAACACATCAGCATGCTATCACACATTTACCCATTTATTATCTTTATATAATAACCATTCACTCAAAAACCGTATATATATAGATAGATGAAAGTATGTGACACGAGGACCGATACATCCCCGCCTCTGAGTACAATGTCCAGCTGTACGAGTATCGGTCACACAATCCGTGTACCCTATGGGAGTGGATTGCGCCCTTCCTGTAAACCAGTTTGGCCTGACATCAGAGAACCTCCCAGACTCCACGGCGGGATGAAAGGGAAAGGTTATCACAGCCACGCAGTGGGGCAGTCAATAGAACATAGGTCGATAAAAACGACAACTCGTGATATCATAGCAAACATATAAAGCACACACCACTCATGCAAACACCCAATATAGGGATGGTAGCTAAATAAGTCCTACGGACTTACCTCAACCTCGTACAAACTCAACCACGATCACCTCTACACTGGAGGGACAACACGGCCTATAAACAAGGCGTAAAGAGATATATCAACCTCTATTCATCAAAGGGGTCACACCTAGACCCAAAGGGATCCATAAGGATCATACTCAATCTATGAGCCTCACAACCAACTAAACCTCAATATCTCAGCATAACTCATAATTCCTCAAATCTCAAGGTAGTATCTAATCAACATTCCTCAATCTCAATTTTAATCCTAATTTAATTAATTAACCTTCAATTAATTAATTAGATTTCGCCAGAATAACGTTTTGCCCGCAGGCAATTTCTAAACCCCCTGTCATCAGATTTCATCAAACAAACAACCCATAATCACCAGAATAATATAACGACCATAATGGAATTTCTAATTGTCCTATTTGACAAGCCTAAACTCAATTTAGGCCAAATCGCAGTACGAAAAACGAATAAATTCATAACTTATTCGTTACTAACCCGGTTGACGATCTGAAAGAAGATTCGGAATCACAGCGACGCAGGCTACGCATGGACAACATCAAATTCACCGGAATCTGAGCGACGGAACCGTCCTGGTGACATATATGCTCGACCAGCCCTCCATATACTCGGAAATGCAGAAACTCGGTACCGTTATGAAGAGAATGAAGAGAGGAATCCAGAAACTCAAACGGAATTGAAATCGGATTAGAAACGGAGAGTAGATCTGAGTTTGAAGGTTGAGAGAAATCAGAGATTTTACGAGAAAACGTGAAAGGAAATGAATTAATAAAGGATTTTCCGCTATTTATAGTGAAGACGATAATTATCCTTTAGTAAAGTCGATAATTATCCATTAACCAATCAAAAGGCGGGTCGAACCTCTTTCTCCAAATTTCTCGAGATTGGAACATTAAATCTGGAATATTGTAGGGATAATTATTACACAACTGCCTCGGAAAACGTGTATTCCTAAGCCGTCTTTCTTAGCCGTTAAGAAACGAAATAGCGACTCTTTTGGCCGTGTTGCCTCTCCATGTTATTTCATATCTAAGACATATCCGATGTCCTGATCATTTCTCTCAACTGCATTTTTATTAATTGGAGCTCCCAAATGTTCCAAATAATACCGGAGGGTAAAAATAATTATCCGGGGGAAAAAGTAAAAATTTCCCCAAACGTCCAAAATTACGCGAGGAACATAACGGTGGGACTCATACTCATCACTTGGGAAATCTTCGCAAGTTATATGTCAATTACTATCAACGATTAAGTTAATCAACATTAATTAGAATTCGGAAATCCTAGCTATTACATTAGTATCTTTCCTTGTAAGGCTGATACATATTCTCCATGTATATATTGTTTACAGTTTTCAAATGTTTTAGATACTTTTGTGCCTTGTTGTAAGATCCAAGTAAAATTGTTGTCAAACTATGGTCGAGACCCATTGTGAGGTCCTAACCATTAGCTCCCCGAATTCTCAGAATTTGGGGTGTTACTGTTTTGGTTTAGAATGTAGGAGAAGTCGCCACCTCTGCTATGGATCTCTGCAGTATAGATGTATATATATATGTTTTGTGGATTATGTATGTGTATGTGTTAAGTATATATATATATCTATACATATGGCCTATATAGAACCTTATAAGTTAGGTGTGCATACCTCGCAGATGGCTCGGACTAGAGTTACTGCTCCTGTAGGCCGAGGTAGAGGTAGACCACCTCTTCCTCCGGGCGTGATAGGAGAGGGACCAATTCCCGCTACTGATCCACTAGTGGTGGAGGAGGTACATGAGGAGGTCGCTGAGAGTGTCGTTCTAGAGACGAGGAGTGGTGGATCGAGGAGACATCATTGACATCGAGTCCAGTCTGATGACTCAGATCGTGTCTCCTTGAGAGGGCCAGAGTTTAGAGAGTACATTAGACGTGTTGAGGAGGCTGCCAGAGCTGGAAGACGGGCCCCAAATCTACCAGGGCGTGAGGGATCTTCTGAGATGTCTCAGGGAGCCACACAGGTGCCAACTATGCCGGCACGTGCTGTTGAGACTGCTCGAGCTACAAAGGAGACTAGACGGCCTCGACCAGATACATGGTTGAAGGCGTTCCATCAGCAAGGAGTACCACCCTTCTCAGGGCAGATTGGTTTATAGACCGAGGTATGGATAAGACATGTAGACTCATCTTTAGAGTCTATTAGATATCCTGAGGACAGACGGATAGAGCTAGTACAGTCTCTATTCCGTGACCTTGCACATCAGTGGTGGAGGATTGTATGAGCCAGGGCCACTAGTTATGATCGCATGAAGAGTATGATCCGAGTGTAGTTATGTCCTGCCTCACTGAGTAGAGAGAAGCTGCAGGATTTTGTGGAGGCCGATTTTGAGGATGTACCTATTGCAGATGCCATCCGCCACTTCCAGACTAAGTTAGCTTTGTTGGGTCCAGCTGCACCATCTGAGGACCATCATGTGTACTTGTTCTCCCGTCGTTTGAGGAAGAGCACACATTCATATATGGCGGGATTCCAGTGTGAGTCCCTAGTTGATTATCAAGACCGGGCTTCTTCTTATGAGAGGGAGTGAGCCAGTTAGAGGAGGGCTTCTCAGATGAGACGGTCTTAGAAGAGGCAGCGCACTGGGCAGACCAGTGGAGTTGGAGGAGTATCTGGTTCTAGTCAAGACCAGAGACGTCAGAGTTACCCCTCGTCTACACTGACTGCAGATAAGGGACGACAATGTTACAACTGTGGTGATCCTGGACATTTGAAGCCAGACTGTATCAGGCTAGTTGTGACTTTCTTCACCTGTGGTAGACCAGGACATCAAGCTGCCTTTTGTAGTCAGGGTGGAGTTGCATCTCAGCAGGGTTCTTCCCCTGCTAGTGTAGCAAGAGGTGGTCAGTGGACACCTCAGCAGCACACACAGGGACAACAAAGAGTCCCGGAACGTCCTTCTGCTCAAGGATCTGCTCCCGGGCCGAGTAGAGGTAGAGGTCGTGGTGGGAGTACCACGGATGCTAGAGGAGCTCAGGGTAGAGATTTTTGAGTTGAGGAGTGTAGAGGATCCACCTACACCGGCTGCTACAGGTACCATTCTACTTCATAATTTACCTGTTAGAGTTTTGTTTGATACTGGTACTACGCATTCCTTTATTTCTGATACATGTGTTGAGCGTCAGAGTTTAGCTACTATTGAGAGGATACCCTTTACTATAGGGTTACCTGATGGTAGCCGGGTCAGAGGTACCCATGAGATATGTAGTTGTCCTCTTCGTTTAGAGACTCGTGTTTTGCTTGTTGACTTCTTAGTCATTCCATTGATGCATGAAGAAGTCATATTAGGTATGGATTGGATACGTAGACACCGTGCAGTTTTAGATGTTGGTAGACGGACTGTTACAGCCTCTACCGAGGTTTGTCAGATTGAGGTCTTCCGGGGTTAGGACCTTGGGAAGATATGATCCGTCATCAGTGCCGTACAAGCAGCTAGACTGATAACACAGGGATGTGATGCCTTCTGGTGCTACGCCATGAAGGATGGAGAGAGTCCAGCTTTTGAGGGCATACCAGTGGTCTGCGAGTTTGCAGATGTGTTTGCTGAACCATCGAGCTTGCCGCCTAAGAAGAGTGTGGATTTCAGTATTGAGTTGGAGCTTGGTACGAGACCCATCTCGAAGGCCCCATATCGTATGGCCCCTGTCGAGATGTTGGAGATGAAGAAGCAACTCGAGGGTTTTGTGACACTTGGAATTCTCGGATTCCTTGAGCGATTATCTCCCTAATCTCTTGTGGAGAAACAGACGAGCTACCACCAGGACTTTCATCATTCGTCCTTACTTGCTCATGTCTACTAGGATTAGCTTGGTTCTCAATTTGAGCCATAAGTGTAGCTATTTGAGCTTCTCTTGCGGCTAATGACATTTGCAAGTCTTGAAGTTGTTCCTCTACACTTGTTGTTCCGGTCATGAACACTTGGATGCTCTCAGTTTCATCTTGGTTTAGAACGTTTGTTGCTCCTTCCTTTGTAATAACATGTGGAAATTCCTCCTCTTGGAATAGAGAAGATAAATCTCCATACAAAGGAGAACTTGAGCTTTCCTCCAATTCTCGTTGTGGACTTGGTGGTTGTGAAGTTACTTGAGCATAAGTCATTGACTTGGCTTTTGATCTTGTAACCGGACCATCACAAGACACAACTTGAGCCTCTTGCAACACTGAGGTTTTCGAAATACAAAGACTTCTTTCTTTCTTTTGAGTTTTAGAAGTTTCTTCAATCACTCCATTCTCATTTGAATTTTTCTTGGCCCGTAAGGGTTTGGTGATTTTAAGCTTTGGAGCTTTTGATTGAGTACCCTTCTCAGAATAAGAAGTCATGTAGACTTGCTCAAATTTGTCCAATGTGATAGGAATTGACCCTACAAGAATTTGCGTTGCGGTAGTCATTGGAAAATTATCTATTGTGTGCTTTGAGTTTAAAAGCTCTTTTACAGCTTCACAAAGGATTACATTGGCTTGCTTTAAAGCCGGCGAGGAAGCTAGTTTACGAAGAGGTCCAGTGTTACAGCGGGAACTATTCTTGCGTCCCCTCCCTTTTTCGAGACTTATTCACCTTCTTAAGAGTGCTTTCAGCAGGAATACCAACATGCGCTCCATTCTTCTTGATGATACGAATGATTGGCCTTGGGACAACCCTAGCAGAAGACTTTGTGCCAATAAAACTAGGAGAATTGTCATTTCCAACTTGGACATAAGCAGGTTTCTTGTTGTTGAACTTTTTGTTGGGCTTTATGGCCCCATGTCCCGAAAGAATCTTGGACGACTTCGGAGTTGCATGTTCCTCCAAACCTTGAAGACTCCTGAAAGAGTACTTCAAAGGGATTTCAACATAGATTGCATTAGGAGCAATGTCAAAGACAACTTCAAACGACTTGCGGCGGAGCCATCGTCCTCCTTGAATGACGAAAGTAGCCGGGAGTTTATTCAAGTTCACAATTTCCCTTGACGCCATTTACTTGCAATCAAATAAGATCAATCATTAGTATATGTATAACTTAGAGATGAAAAGAAAGAAAAGGTCCCACTGGGCGTGCCAAAAATATGTTGAGTAAAAATGTACACAAAATTACAAAACAAATTTTTATGTTTTATTCGAATACAAATTTACAAAACACGTTTTATTTATTTTTTTATTTTTATTTGAGTTCGACCCTCTCATTTTGACCTTTTGATTCTAAGTTATATAAATACCGATATTTGGTTTGTTTTAGTGATTTGGACTGCACCCGTTTTTGGACTACGTACCTCGTTAAAGAGGATCAAGCCTCACGTAGTTCAGTGCAGTATTTTCATGCATCAGAGAATCAAAGTTCAAATCCACCTTCTAGGAAGGATTGCCTAGACGATGACTCAACTATCATTTGCATGGCATTTATATCTCGATCATGCATCATAAGATTAAATTAAACCCACCTTCTAGGAAGGGTTGCTTAATTTATCCCGCTATCACGCGCATGATCAAGATTAGTGTTAGGTTATTCGTTTTATTGTATTTTAAAGCTTGTGACTGAATTCGGTTCTTAATTTACCAAATTTCCTACGTATCTTTTATTGGGAATCAAGTCGTACGTAGTTCTTAGTTGATTTGGATTTTTGTGGTTAAACTCGATGAGCGGGTGCTTTATATCGAGTTCATGAATATTAGAGAACTTGGTTTAACTCCAAGATTTATTTTGACGGTGTGACTGAATCCAATAGTGGATTTCCTACGTAGCTCGGAAAGAGCATCATGACGTAGTTCTGGATAAAAAGATATTTAGTTTGGATTTTTGATTTGTGGTTAAACTCGATGAGCGGATGCTTTATATCGAGTTTGGAAATTTTGATGTCTTTTGATTATATGTCCAAGGTTTAGTTCAAAATTTATTTTACTTGACGGGTCAACTGAATCCAATTTAACTTAATATCGGATTTCCTACGTAGCTCGAAAAGAGCATCAAGTCATAACGTAGTTCTACATAAAAATATATAAAGTTTGGATTTTTGTGAGGTTAAACTCGACGAGCGGATGTTATATATCGAGTTAAGAAAAATATTTGATATTTTCTAATATTTGAATTTGGTTTGCGACTGTACTCGATATATTTTAAACTTAATATCGAGTTACCTACGTAGCCTTTTAAAATGACGTCAAGTCTTTACATAGTTCTACACAAGGATGTTTAATTACGATACATAATCGTAAATTTATGATCCTTATAAGAGTTTGTCTTAATGGGGTCATTTTTGTAAAATAACATATTTATGGGTTATCTTTTATAAAAGTTATTTTTTGTGGGTTTATTTTGTAAATAAACTAATAGTTGAATTGGAAGGGACACCTTTCCACGTAAATCAATTTTACAACATTAATTTACTTTGTTTTTCTTTTCTTCTTTTTTGTTTTTTTTAAAGCAAAATGATATGGGTCCCAATATTCATTTGATTACTCTCTCTCTCCTACTTTCTTCTTTCCTTTGTTTTTCCTTCTTTGTTGTCTTCCACATAAAAGCATTTAATAGGCATCATTGACAAAAAGCTATATTTGCAGTATTTTGAAAGACAAATTTGAAGAAGTATGGGAGTTCATTTGCAAATGGATCAAGATTGTTGGAGATAACCAAAGAAGAAGGCCATAGACATGAAACGCACTGTAGCAACATTTGGGATGATTGTAACAATCGAAAGTAGTTAGTTCCAATATGATTACAAGTCGGTGCAGTGGTCGAAAGTAAGCACTTTCGATCCAACTAGGAGTCGATGTAGTGATCGAAAGTAGAAACTTTCGGTCCGATTATGGCCATTAGCGTCTATGTGATCCTTCAACTTGTATTTTTGTCAACCCCAAACGTGACTTGAGATAATCAAAGAACCAAGCCTCGAGAGTTTTGATCTTGTAAAGATGGTGTTTGACTTATTTCATTTGCCTTTTATTAGCATAATGTAGTTCCTCCTAACTCCCAATTTGAATATTTTCTTCTTTTTTTTGTTGTTGTTGCAGTAAACGTATGTTTGCAACTTAGTAAAATGAAGAAAGAAGAAGACTTCTTTACTGTTGTTTTATAGCAAAGAAAATAGGAGTTAAAAAAATAGAGTAATTAATAACCCCTATAGCTTCTCCAGCTTCCACATTGTACACGTTGACACATTTTACCCATTTACTTCTTATTTTCTTTTATTTGTTCTTTTCTTTATTTTCTTCTGACCATTTGTTTTCTTTCTCTTCTTCTTTTCATTTATTTGTAACTTGAACTCTCTTCATCTCCTTGTCTCTTGCAGCAAGAGACCTTTTCAAATATGAAAAGGAAAAGCTTTAAACCGATATCGTAAGATCTAAAGAAGTGAAGTGCGAGATGGTGAAGATTCTCTCTCGACTCCGACGAAAAAGAAGAGAAGTGCAAGAACTCCGTGTTTGGGCTTGAATCGATTTTGAGATCATTCTTAGAGTTTGGATCTTTGTTAGACCGCTGCTTTGTGTTTGTATTTTGTGAAGAAGAAGAACAACAATTCCGTTATATATTTTGAAACTGAGATCGAAATCAAATCGAAGTTGATTTCAATCTACATGTAGGGGCAAAAGAGTTCTCTTTCAATCCACTACGATCCCTGTCGCAATAGTGAAACCATTTGGTTTCAAACTCATATGCGATTTGATTCTGATCGAAACCATTCTTTTGAGAGGCTAAGGCTTCTTCGTCTCCATCGGGGTACTTCATTTCCGGTTGATGTTCTTCTTCCGTTGCTCCTCTTTTTGTATATGGCTAGAAAGAAGACCCTCCTCATACTCTCCATGTACAAATTGAAAGAAGGCTAGTTTGAGAAATGGAGGCTCATCTTCTTACAAAAAAAATGGAGCCTCCTCTCTCTGTATTTTGTTTTGCTCTTTCTTCTTTTTTCTTGCTCCACGTTAGCCTCCCCTCTCTTTATTTTAAAAGTCCTCTTCCCCACTTATACTTCAGTTGAAGAAAAGTTACGGTGGTTTAGAGAAGTTATACCCATTAACCTCCCAATAACCTTTTTCTTTTATATAACTTTTTCTCTATCAAGTATATTTGTATTCAACTTGACAGAGAAGGACTTTTTTATATTTTAATCTTTTTATTAATTTAGTATATTATCAGCTAATTAGTATAATTAACTTTCATTCTAAATTGATACATATTAGGAGTAGGCTAAGTTTAAACTAGAATATTTAACGACTTAGATTAACACTTAATGTTTGTGACACATTTTATATATATATATATATATATAAATATGTCCGTAACTTTGATGACAAAATTTTAGCTTCATGCGAAATTTTGAGTAATCAATCAATTTTTTTTATTTCATCAAATTTAAGATTTGCAAAATTTTACCCCCAAATAGTTGCCCCCGAACTTTATGCGTTTGAGAATTTGATGTAGAGAGGCAGAGTGATTGCTTATGCGTCTAGACCGTCGAAGACGTATGAGGAGAACTACCCGACTCATGATCTACAGTTAGCAACGGTAGTTCATTCTTTGAAGATCTGGAGACATTACCTATATGGTGCCACATGTCAGATCTTCACAGACCATAAGAGTCTGAAGTATATTATTTACGCAGCGGGAGTTGGATAACCGCCAGCATCGATGGCTTGAGTTGATCAAGGACTTTGATCTTGAGATTTTGTATCATCCTAGAAAGGCGAATGTTGTAGTTGACGGCTTGAGCAGGAAGACGCCTCGAGAGAAGGCGATTGCCAAATTGACCGTTCAGCCTCAACTTTAGAGAGATCTAGCTTGACTAGAGCTGGACATCCAGTTTTTTGATGAGGATTCCCAGTTATTTGCTTAAGAGGTTCTACCTGGTCTGTTGGATGAGATCCAGCAGAAGCAGGGAACTTGCTTGACCTTGACGAGGATCAGAGAGAGGATGTCACGTGGAGAGGCACCATAGTTCTCCATTGGAGCAGATGGAGTGATGAGGCGCCATGACCACGTTTGTGTACCTGCTGATGCAGAGGTTAGACAGAGGATCTTACAAGAGGCTCACTATACACCTTACTTTGTACATCCAAGTACGAGTAAGATGTACCATGATGTGAGACACTCATATTGGTGGGGAGGGCTGAAGCCCGATGTAGCCAGATTTATGGCCTAGTGTGCGACATGTCAACAGGTCAAGATAGAGCATTTCAGACTTGGAGGTGAACTCCATCCACTCCCAGTACCGTGGTGGAAGTGGGTGGATGTCTCCATCGACTTTGTGACCGGATTGAGGTCCAGTAGGAGTTTTGATGCTATATGGGTTGTTGTTGACAGACTGACGAAGACGGCACATTTCGTTCCTATCAGAGAGATGTGGCTAGTGAGCAGATTGGCTGAGGAGTACACTAGACAAATAGTGAGACTCCATGGTGTACCGAGGACGATCGTCTCTGATCGAGATGGACGATTTACCTCAAGATTTTGGCAGCAGATTAAGATTGCTTTGGGGACGAGTCTACACTTCACAACTGCGTTTCACCCCCAGACAGATGGTCAGTCTGAGAGGACCATTCAGACCTTGGAGGACATGCTGCGAGCTTGTGTGTGGGATTAGGGACAAGGATGGTCTGATTACCTCCCACTAGTTGAGTTCTCATACAACAACAGCTGGCATGCATTTATTGGGATGGCCCCTTATGAGGCACTATATGGATTTAGGTGCCGTACACCTTTATGTTGGGATGAGCCTAGCAGTATCAGTAGGATAGCGCTATAGCAGATTCAGGATGACATGGCTCGAGTAGCGCTGATCAAAGAGAGAATGCTGGCTGCACAGAGTCGCCAAAAGTCATATGCAGACAAGAGGTGTCGACCTCTAGAATTCAGGGTAGGAGCTCATGTTCTGGTTGAGAGTATCTCCGACGCGTGGCGTCAGACGCTTTGGCATAAAGGGGAAGTTGAGTCCCCGATATGTCGGTCCTTTTGAGATACTTGATATATAGAGTTGGGAGAGCAACCTACATATTAGCTTTGCCTCCGAGGTTAGAGAGTGTTCACCCTGTGTTCCATGTGTCTCAGCTGAGGGAGTACATACCAGATCCGAGGCACATTGTGAGTTATGATGATTTGGTGGTTGAGCTGGACAACACCTTTTCTTAGCATCCTATTATAGTCTTAGAGCATGGTGTGAGTTGTTGTTGTTGTTATTGGTGGTGGTGGTGGTGGTGGTGGCGGCGGCGGTGGTGACAGTGGTAGTGGTTGCGATGATGATAATGATTGTAGTGGTGGTGGTGATGATGATTGTGGTGGTGGTGGTGGTGGTGGTGAAGTTGATGATAATGACGATGATGATAGTGGTGGTGGTGATGGTGGTGATGATGATGGTAATGGTGATGATGATGATGTTGTGGTGGTGGTGATGGTGATGATGGTGTTAGTGGTTGTGGTGGTGGTGGTGGTGATGG
>BSUD01000004.1:95967930-96181449 GCA_033239045.1 Fagopyrum esculentum | reverse complement strand
TGGTGGTGATGGTGATGATGATGGTGGTGGTGGTGGTGGTGGTGGCGATGGTGATGATGATGGTGGTTGTGGTGGTGGTGGTGATGGTGATGGTGGTGGTGGTGGTGATGATGATGATGGTTGTGGTGGTAGTGGTGGCGGCGACGATGGAGAGGATCATGGTACTCCAGTCGGTGGTGCATCCGGGTCCCAATCTCAACAAGGCTTCCATTAATGAAGAAGTCTTCCAATACATGCAAAAGAAGCAAGAATGGATGGATGGGCATACAAGATCGATAGAGGAGGATAGGGCTTGGAAGCAAAGCCAAGACCGAAGGTATGATGACATAAGGGGAATGGTGGAGAAGCAAGGCAAAACTCTTAGAGCCATCAAGCTTGATCAAGAACATATTCATAAGGAGATTGGTAGCATCAAACTAGATTGGCAAAATTGTTACAATGGCATGGATGAGTAGACCTCAATTATCACAAACACCATTTCATCTTGTAAATCTTCTTAAACTCTAATCTTTTATTTTTACATTAAGGATAATGTAAAGTTTAAGCATGGGGTATGAGAATGCTTGCATTCATTTGTATTATGTTTTTTTTTTCATTTGAAGTTCATTTTTCATATTTATGTTAGTTTTATCTTTTAAAAAATCCATAAAGATTTGAAAAAATTTTAAGATCAAAAATTAATTCATAAATTTTGTGCGCTTCTTAAAATGTTGAAATGATCATAATGATGAGATTATGTTATAGTCATGGCAATAATTTTTGGCTTGTTGATTGTAAAGTGTTTGAATTAAGCATATTAGAAGCATGTGAAATAATCATCCATGAAATCTGTATGAAAGATGATTTTAGTTATGCTATGAAATTTGGCTATGTGATTCATGCTTATTTTTCTTTTTTTTGCTATGAAATTTGAGGTTATGTTCTAGTCATGGTAAAAATGCTTTCTATTGGTGGATATATGACTTAGTGAATCCTATGCTATGAAATTTTGAGATAAAGTAAACTTGCTTAGGTTCGTGATAGTGTGTATTGGTTATGAACTCTTAATTTCTCGGTCTATAAAAGCTTACATTAGTTGACACTCATTTGAATGAAAAATACTAATCCGTAACGTAAAATGCATATCGTGAAAACTACAAAAAAAAAAAGCATACAAAAGCTCATCAAAGTTTAAAAATGTTAATTGGTTATGTGATGCATGCTTATTTTTTATTTTTTGATTTTATGCCATCGATGTCAAGTATTTGCACATCAAAAGATGAATGCACAAGTGAATGTAGATCATGCCAAAAGAGCATGAAGATTTAATTTGTTAGGCCGAGTTCAAGAAGAAATGAATTATAAAGGACCCGATCACACTTGATTGTACTTAAGCATGTGAGTCTTTAGTTATGTTTTAAGCATTTGGATGAACAATAAAAGTCATATGCAAGCATTATTAAAGACGTCTAAGTAGCAAGCATGAGTTGTATCAGCTTAGGAATCTTGTCTATAGGTTTTTTGTGTGAAGATTAAGCATATATTCTTACTTGTTTACTTTTATGCTCATTATTTTCAATTATGTCATAAAGTCTTGACATGGCTAAAATATTATGAAAAGTGATCTATCATTTAAAGCATACTCCAAAAAGATTTTCTTTTCTTATTTCTTGTTTATTCAATTTCCTTCTTTTCAAACATTTGCATTTGGTTCTTACTTAGGGAAAAATAAGAGCTAAGTATGGGGTATTTTGATGAAATGTTTTTATGCTATCTTTATAGATGTCTTTTTGTATATTTTTCGTTAGTTTATCATGGGAAAAGTCATTCACATCTTTGTTTATGCTTTAAACTATCAAATGATGTATATTCCCCTTGTGTTTTGCGGTTTTAGGTGTGTTAGGTCTAAATTAGAGCACAAAGAACCAATCTTAACCAATTTTAAGGAGTACTCATCATACCGTCATCATCATCATGAAGATAAAGAAGGAAGGAAGCAAGGAAGCAAGAAAAACAATAACCAAGACAAATAAGAAGCCTAAGAAGAGGTCCTCGAGTTTATAATAACTCGAGATAAGAAGACTTTGAAACCCCATCTAAGAACAAAATAAGTTGCAAATGTCAATATAGGTTGAGTTCACTCAGGAAACTCGAGAAAAGACGACAAAAAACTCAACCAAGGAAGACAGAAAACTCGGGTAAGTATACATTTATTCAACATAGGCCGAGTGAGCCCAAAACTCAACCCAAGAAGAAGAAACTCGAGGAAAGAACACTTTCCACGAACCTAGGTCAAAAAGGGAACTCGAGAAAGAAAGCACAAAAACTCGATCAAAGAAGCACAAACACTCGAGCTATATGTAAAATTCTCTATAGCGGTGGAAAAACTCGACCAAGGAACTTTCTAACTCGACCTAAGGCAACCAGAAACTTGACCTTCCTACCCGGTGTGGACCACTTTTGCAACTAACTCACACTTGATGTGTGAGTTTGTTTAGATGATTCCTGATGAGGGACCACGATTTTATCATATAAATAGAGGGCATGATTGTTTGTATTTGATATCATCCAAAATAAAAAACAATTTTCTAAATTCTCCTTTGTAAGTTGACCGATTTGAAGGAAGAAAGAGAAGTGTTCTTGAAGTTCTTCACAAAAATCTCTTCTCTAGATCTACTTTCAATCTCGTTTTGGCCATAACATTGGATTGGTAAGTCCAAATCATTCCATTATTTTTCATAAATTTGTTATTTTCAATCTAATTTGTCACCATGACATCCATTTCAACTGGTTGTGTTATTTAAGTTTTGGTCATGAATGAGTAGTCACCTTGTTAGGATATGGGGTAAAATTCCACATCATGCAAGGATTGTCTTGATCTATGTTTTGTTTATAAAAGATATGGAGAATCAAATTCATGTTTAGTATCATATATGAGTTCTTGAATCTATTTGAATGTTCATCCATTTTTTATCTTAGTTTGAATGTCGGATGGTAGATTATTTATAATCTAGATTGTTCCCATAACACATTGTATATTTTCAAGTATGAATGAGTGTTTCTATTGATTAATCATCTTAAATGAGACCTATAAGTAAGTATAAGGTGATCGTGCAATATTTGATGCTTATGATGCTTGAATGATGCTAGCTAGAATTGTGAGGATGGATAAGCACATTTGTCATGTGAATATCCAACTATGACTATGTCAAATTGTGCAAGCAAATAGCGAACACCGTGTGATACTTGCATAGTTCAATATAGTCATTAGTTGTAGTGAATCTTATTAACTAAAAATTAAATAGCAAACACCATGTTATACTCATTATTTGAAGCAAGCCAAATGCCTTGACAAAGCATAACTATATTTTATCAATTACAACATAATCAAGTAAGTACCTAGATGTGGTTTGGAGGAATATTCTCAATTTCTATTGTTTTATCTCATTGATATATGATAGTTGATACTTGTTACTTCAAACCTCAAGCATCTTGATCACTTGATCTACCCCTTTTTCATTTCATTGTACACACTCTTGCTTTACCATTTGGATTTGAGACAAAGTCAAGATATACATAGTCTCTTGGGATTTCGACCTTGATGTTGCATCATATACTTACACTGACAAGATTGTGAAATTGTTATACTCTGTGATTAATGTGTAGTCCAACCCACACACATCAATAAAATTAAGATTATGAGAAGTTTAACAAGGAATATGATATTCCTTACAAGTGTTGTTGGAGGTAGTAAATTGATCGTTGTTTGAATTGTTGTTTTCAAATACACAGGTAAGTCCACGGACTTACTTTGTTCTTGATTTGTAAATGTTACTACCTAAGAGATTCAAACTGTGTAACATGATTGTTGATGTAAAATCATGATGTTGTGATACCACGATGATTGTGAATTTTTATGATACGTTGAGCATGTTGTGTGGTATAGTTATATTGATATGATGTTGAACGTGTATCGATAAGTATGCTCATATATTTTTAAGGTATATATGTGTGTGTTATGATGTGTGAAAATGATATATCAATTAAACTAGAATTGTTAGTGCATGTCATATAGCTAACGGGCAAGATGTGTTAACACATGTGATATGTATCTATGTGATAACTAGTCTTTAGTCATATGATCATAACCCATATGAGGCGAGGAACATAAGTGCACCGGCTACATCCATGGAATTTGGTAAGCATGTTGTATCAACGTGAAATGGTGAGTGTGGACTAGCGTTATCTTGAATTGTTGATAAGATTCTATAAGTCGCAATTGGAATTCCCTCAATACTAGGAGTGTAGGGTGCACTGTTGTGAACAAGATTTTCTTGCTATCATAGGGTACATACATAGGGGCTTGCTCCATGTGACGATAAAAGTAAAAATGAATAATAAGATGGTATCACCGACTTATTTTAAACATGTAAATGAATGCTTTGGATATAAGTGCATGTGCATATAATATGACTAGGTTGATCTGTTGCATATGTTGTATATGTGTGTTTAGTAAAATCTCTCGTGAACAAAGTTATGATCTTGAATTAACAGTTCCTACCGACATGTTTGTAGGTATTCTACTCATAGGGACGTTGTAGGGACATCAACTATTGGAGGTGGCCTGATAGCATGTATTAATCTATATTTTGGGATTGGTTTAGAAGTTTTATCTTCATAAATATGCATGTATGGATGCATATTATTTGATTATATTGTTGTTTTGTCTACCTTTGCGGAAATCGAGGTCTACACCTAGTTTCGTTGTAATTGTAGGGAAAATCGCACGTTTTGGACCGAAATGGAGCTAAGAAACTAAGGAGTCATTAGAGCTACATTCTGGAGCATTGAAGAGTCACAGGAAGATCTCAGGAAGCATGAAAATGATTTAGAGGATTGATTTTGGACCATATTCGAGATGATTTACATTCAACTGAGACTCACCTCGGTCGGCTACAGTATCACCTCGACCGAGGTGATCTTGAGGAGCGTTCCGACCGAGGCGAACACCCTGCCGCTGGCAAGATCTTTATTTTTGGTTGAGATCTTCTATTTTTGGAAGGAGAATATCATATATTTTTGGCTGGATTTCTGGAAGGAAGATATTATATTTGACTGATTTATTTTGAGAGATATGGATATATTTTCAAAGAAATTATCTTTGGAAGATAATTCTCCTATATATGTGGGCTGATTTTCTACAATTCAGCCATCTACGGATCACCCATTATCTTCGGATCACTGATTTCTGGAGTATTTCTGAAGAGTTGAAGGAAGTTTTGAAGGAAGTTTGAAGGTTCAAGTTTAAGGAAGGAAGGAATCATAGTTGAAGTTGGCTTTTGAAAGAGTTTGTAAGATCTTCTTAGATTGCTTTTGGTTTGTTGTCTTTTCTGATTGTGATTTGAGGAACGCTGATTTGTGTTTGATTCATTCAGTTATTGAGACCTTTTTGTTAAGGTTTTCTTGTTTGAATATTGATTCCTTTCTAATAAATTTGATTATTGTTATCATTATGATTGTTGGCTAAGTTTTTTATGCGATTCTAGGGTGATTGGCTGAAAGTTGTGGGAAAGACGATGATAGAATGATCTTAATCCCAGCAGGACCCTGAAAGCTCGAGTCTTTACCTTAACCGTGGAACACCTCGGTCAGTCATTGAACATCTCGGCCGAGATGGAATATAACTGAACGAGGTGAACCTTTCCTGAACCTTATTTGAGTTAAGAGTTTAAGTTTCCCAAACTCTATTCTTGTTATACCTTTCCTGGTTCAATACAAGCCTAGGATGAGACTTACCCGGTGATTCATTTGTTTGTTTACCCAAGATTATGAGTGTAGGTAATACAGGTTTATCCTTTATTGGGGGTTGAGTGTGCCTTCATCCCATCTTTGTGAGTTAGCCTGAGACTTACCTGGTAAAGGTTGATTCTATCCCCTTGGGTGGTGTGTTGGTTTGAGATTATAGTTCCTTTCCTTAGTACCTTGATACTTACCCGATAATAGGAGCTTTGGTTTGAGATAGTGAGTAGTGAGACTTACCCGACGATCTATTCTCACTTTAGAAACACCTTCCCTTTGCAAACCTCAGCTTTGTCCATGTTATCCTTTGAGATCTTGAGTCGGAACCACAACTAGATGCTTTAATCCCTAGAATCCGCATTCCCTTTATCTGACTTTTATATCATCTTTGATTGCTTTAATTTTTGGTTATTAGTTATTTCACAACGTGATTTCCGATCTTTGTTTCACCATAGTTCCTGTGATCGACCCCTGAAATTCTTGCTTTTATTACAATTGATCCGTACACTGCGGGTTCACATATTGTTCAAGCATACTTCTTGGGTTATAAATTTTAAAACTTGCACCGACCTTTTGGAGCGAACATGGCCCGCGGGGCAGTGATCTCATAAGGGTTGGTTTGTTTTGCTTTTAGTTTTCCGTTTGTTGGTGGATGTGTACACTTTCCAAAGTGCATCATTGTCAAATGTTGTGTTGTAGGAACGACCGTTTTGTTCTTACAACTATGAAGTTGTTGTCGTTTTGGGGTATGTGTATATACTTGATTTTCTGGTGTGAACTTTTAAATAATAGGTAGTGTGTTTTCATAATTTGTCCATGATTTTTTTGCAATATCCTATAAGTGATGTTGTTGTCAAGCTAACTGATAAGACCTACTGTGTGGTCTATAGTCAAGTAGTTTGGTTATTAAAAATTCGGGTCGTTACAAACGAGTCTGGTCACAACAAGCTTGGGTTGAAGTCGGCTAAAAACAAATTTGGTTTGTAAGCAGATTGGTTTAGGGCCGGTTAGTTTGGGTCGGAAACCAATTGTTCGGGTTTGTTATGGGCTATCAAGTCGGATACGTTACTTTGGGTCATATGCTCATTTAAAGTCGGATTTCTCCAGGTTTCATGTCAACCGGCCCTCAGGTGTTTATGAGGTTATCTATTCGGGTATAATGATCTGAGGTATATTCGGGTTCGGGTTTAAAGAGCATCGATTCCGGATATCCTCTTTTCCAAAAAAAATTCGGGTCTGGGACTAATTCGAATTCACATGATCTGTTTCACCCATTGGGTCAATTTTATCAGGTCTAGTTAGTCATCATCGTCTATGTTTGATTCCTCAATTAAGGTTATGTAACAGATTTGGAATAGGAAAAATAAGTTTCCAATGTACATATCTCGGATTCCTTGTGGTGTGACAAACACGGGGCATTTATCAAGGCATTGACCAGGCCTATACTCAAACACTGAGACTGTAGTAGTAAATTTGGTAATGGATGTTGGAATCAACAATTCGCTGGTTTTGCTTTATTGTTTTGTCCTTGTCAATTCTTTTCTCTCGTGGCATTCTTCAACCTCTTCAGGGTCTCGCTACTTTACCAGTTTTCCAGCCAATTTACTTTCGTTTTCTTTCATCTCCCAACCATTTCTCTGCAAAAATGTCTTGTTGTGCTGCCAGAAGAGGAGCTGCGAACCGAAGGAAGACTACGGAGAAGTGTCATGATTGTATAACCTGGGAAGAAGAACTCTACTGGAAACGCTTCCAGCCTTTGCATTTCTGCCAGATCCTTCGTCCTGGTAGTGATTTTCAAAACCAAATTGTAAGATTTCTAAAGCCAACATTATTCCCCTTTTCATATGACCGAAAGCCGTTTTGTGGGTGAAGGAAACACGGACAGATCTGTGTACCCAGAAGATGATCATTTGTATTTGTGACGTTTGCATCACTTTCATCACTATTTAAGGCATGTACAAAGGGCACAGAAAGTTTGTTGTAGATTTGGGCTTTTGTGTGTTTCAAATAGATATGAAGGAGATCTATGATTCCCTTTCACGGTGGGGGTGAATTTGTGTAAATTTATGGGGGTTTTTTTTTGCAAAAAAGATTAACGTTTCAATCATTTTGGAATCAAGTGCAAGGCTACCCCAAAAATAGGGCTAAAGTGCTTTTAGGTTAAGAAAATCACCTGGGGTTTCTTATGTTTGTAGTTGTTTGAAGAACTTGACCTTTTGATGGCTGTTGGTGCTAAAATTCCGAATGCCACTTAGCTTAGATAGGTTCCTGAGTAGAAATCTCCCGAACCAAATTAGATTATTTCCTTCTAATTGTGTTTATTGAGTGACTTTGCTATTTAGTGGAATAAAATGCATCATAAATGAGATGTAAAAGGTTTTGCTACTGGAACAATGAGATCAGGGCAAGACAAACCTTATCTTTAGCCCTTTGGGCACTATGGTAAGAAGGGCATATGGATTTTTTTTGGGTGTTGGGTGAAATTTTTATGCTCACGCTGCATGAGTATTATGCTAGGAATATGATAGATTTGATCTTCAATTCCTCACTTATAACTGCCTTAATAGTTTTTCTGCTTTTATCATTGCTACTTTGCTTTTGAGTTTTCTTCTTTCATGTTTAAGAGGCTTAACTTTGTCTTCCGTTTTACTCATTGTGGAAATGTAACCTTATTCATATGAATAATAGGGAATTCCCACAAAGTTTGCACGCAACGCAAAGACAATTTTACCTCCACAAGTAACTCTGCGAGGCCCAAGTGGTGCTTCATGGTCTGCTACAATGACAAAGAAGGGTGATGATTTGTTCCTTTCTGATGGATGGGAAGAATTTGTGAAGGCTTACACATTGCAAGCAACCAATATTCTTATTTTCAAGTATGACGGGATCTCTGTTTTTGATGTCTTGATTTTTAACGGAGAAAATATGTGTGAGAATGAATCAGCCTATTTCGTCAAGAAATGTGGACATGCAGACCCTTTTACTGAACGTCAGAGGAAAAGAGTTGCTAGTGAAGCTGGCATAGAAGAGAATGAAGACAATCACGTTCATAAAGCAACTAAACAAACAAAAAAGGATGTTCGCAAGAAACCTGCAATTGACTCTCCTAATAAATTGAATAACTCCCAATCCAATGGTGCTTCTAGGAGGAAGAAGGTTGTTTCCCGTAGAGAAGGTGTATCTTCTAAAGCAGACAGATCTTCTAAAGCTAATACAAGAGAAAAAACTCCTATTCATAATCCAGAGAATTTGTGCGACTCTTTTGGTATGCTTTTTTGCTAAATGGTACCTTGTTTATTTTTATGTTATATAGGTATATGGTAGCTTTACGAAATCCTAACATTTTTCTTTATGACTGAATTATGCTTAAGAAATCATTTTTGTTATTTTCAGCAATGTTAGCAGAACTTGGCAAAACCATTGTCGAAAATGTGACATCCTACATGGAGCCGGGAAATACCACAGAAGTTACTGAAACTTGTATAACTGAGTCTCCTAATGAAAATGTTACCCCAAAAGTCGATGTCAGCTTTCCTCCTAAAGGTTCCTCTCGTAGAAAGGTAAGCGGCAAAAAAAATCTAAACGAAACTTCTCTTGGGAAAGCTGCTGCAGCTGGAACTAAACTGAAAAAGGCATCAGGTTCTGGTGTAAAACTTCAGTCCTCTAAAAAGAAACAGCAATCCTCTAAAAAGAAAATTGTAACTTATGCGGTTCCTCTCGATATGCAACCATGCCCTACCTCAGGTAATCTTCCTTATTGGACTCAAATGAGAGGCATTGCCTTCACATGTGAAATCACGTGCATCAATGATAGCATAATAAACATGTATGCATGATGTTCAGATCGCCTAATTTGTTTTAGGTTCTTTTGGATGTCATACATTTTAATGCAATTATGTAGTAAAGACTTTGTTAAGTATGTAGTTTCTATGGTACAAGGCTGTATAAATAAATATGCACTATCTGCTGTATTTGTCCATACTGCATCATAGTGCAAGGCATCCAATAACACTTCTGCTAAAATGTATATGCCCTAAAACTTGTGGTATAAAACTTACATTAAGCATCCAAATAACCCTTCCTTTCTTTCCATGAAAATGGTTTCTTTTTGTAGGTGAAGACATAATGCCTTTTGATGACACTGATCGACCAAAGCGGAACTATGTATCTGAAGAAGGGAAAGTGGCTGTGGAAATAGCTCGCCAACACATGACTGAAAAAAGTTTCTTACTAGTATTGCGGCCAACAAATGTTTATAGGCGATTTATGGTGGTAAAACACTACTCTTCTCAAATATGGATTAGGATATGAAGTACTTCTTTAGCGATGAAGGGTTTGGCAAATACTTGTTATAATAAGTAATGACATTGCACAAAACACACTATGCAATGTCATTATTCTTTATAATGAACAAAGACCCACAAAAACACCTGAAATTACTGAAGATAGCTACTCTAAAATTATGTTCGTTTCTAGAAGGACATCCATTGTTACATTGAATTTCACTCATCATCTCAATCAAATGTGCCTGTTTAACTTCAGAGATTCCATGTAATCCAAGGAACCTGATAAAGGACATCCATTGTTACATTGAATTTCACTCATCATCTCAATCAAATGTGCCTGTTTAACTTCAGAGATTCCATGTAATCCAAGGAACCTGATACAGATCCAAATTAATAATCTAATGAGTTTAATTATATTTTCTTTTCTTTTTTTTAATTTCCATTTTGTAGTTAGTTTCTATTATTTCTCATATTCCCAGTTCCTAGTATTAAGGCACTTTCCATTTCCCTCCACTTTCTCCATGCTTATTTTCATTATTTGAATTTGTATTATTTAGTTTTAGGAGTTAGTCAATTAGTATATTCAATTTCAAAAGGAGGAGCTGCAAAGTTGTAATTCTTCAGAGTATTTTAAAATGGAATTACAAAACTGAAAATTCCTCAAATTGGCTGTTTGTGAGATTCTTGCACTCGAACTTTTATACTTTTTTTATTTCATTTTTGGCCTGTTCAACTTCATGTTCAGAAACTAAGAAATATACCTTGATGAATTATTTGTGAACAATTCTATATTCCTGAGGATGCATTTTTCACTTATTTCAGACTGTTCCACCAGCATGGTTCAAAAAGCATCTTCCACCGAAAAGCCAGGATGTGTCCTTGAGGCTTGGAGATAAAACGTGGATGACGAAGCTGGGTTACAGTCCGATCAAAGGTACAGGACAGATCTGTGGCGGGTGGAGGCAGTTTGTTAAAGACAATGAGTTGGTAGAATTTGATGTCTGTGTGTTCAATTTGGAGAGTGTGAATGACAGTGCGGTTATGCTGGATGTTGGCATTTTCCGCGCAGGACCTACAATGGCAACCCCTCTTAGCCAGGTGATGGATGATGCTCCAATCCTGGTGGATGATACGCCAATGTTGATAATTGAATAACTTTCACGTTATCTATGAATGTAAGTTGTTATATTAGAAGATAGCAAGCATGTTTTGGGGTATATAATGCTTGCTTATAATGGTCATATTAATTAATCTGATGGTGTAACCGCGATTAGGGTTATGTTAGGCTACTATGCTAGAACCTTAACTTCAAACTTCTCTGCATATGGAACTGCTGAACTGTTGGTTAAAGTTGTTTGAGTTTAAAATCCCAGTTCTTTCTATTATGATGGATTACTGTTTCTGGTATTTCACTGTTACTGTCACTATTAAAGGGTTGGGAACCTGCTTTGTATGTAAGGAATATGTGGTGTTTTTTTTTTTTTTTGATAAAGAAGGTAAGAGGCTCGATTACACCAAAGATAATTGGTGTATCGAGAGGCTGACAACCGGCAAACGAGCAAACCTTCATGCAAATAGAAAAACCAAAAAAAGGAAACAAAACAATCACCACAAGCAAAGACCGAAAAAGTGAGAAAGATCCAAAAATCAGAACAACTACACCCTGGGAGAAGACGTGGAACACTCGAGGCTGACAAAACTTGGAGAAGGCACGGGCTAGATGAATTGGCGCGGTGTCTCGCCGCCGGGAAGCAGGATGATAGAAACCTTTTTTAGGGGATGACATACCTCCCGCGGAGATGTGAATCCCACGACGTTGCCCCCCACCTAGATGGAGGATCTTCGGAGACCTCAAACACAACCACGATCAATACGACAATAGGGGCATGTGACTACGGCATCTTCCAAGATAATCGTTTAGGCCACACTCGAGAAACATCTTCAATAAAGCAAAGTCATCCAAAAATTTTGGAATAGTGAAATCTGGATTCCAAAATGGCAATGGGTGTTTGTTTCCCTTTTTTTTCAAACCTAATCTCATTATTCTCTGTTATTTCGATACTCCATTTTATTTTATTGAGGAATATGAAACTTGTCCTAAAGACCGTAGGACAAGCAAGGCCCCATTGGCACCTATTTCTCATAATAATTCCTTTTGTTCGAGATAATGTGTTAATGATATCTCGTGTCACGTTACGCCAACATAATACATTTAGCTGAAATGTACAAGTTTTTGTCGTAACACCTTTGTTCATCAAATTCCTTATTCTCCTGTTCATCAAATTCCTTATATTAGGAAGTAGGGTTGTTTTGTTGTTCTTCGAATCGGTACTTACTATAACACCCCAAATTTTGAAAACTCGGGGAGCTACTGGTTAGGACCTCACAATGGGTCCCGACCTTCATTTGACAACAATTCCACTAGGATCTTACAACAAGGCACAAAGTATTTAAAAACATTTGAAAACTTTAAACAATATATACATGAAGAATATGTATCAGCCTTACAAAATAAAGATACTAAACCGACGCATATGAAGAACAGAAGACATCCCGTCCCCAACTTAAATGAGTACGTGGACCCGGCTGGCCATTCACTCCGGATCTCTCTACAACTGTCTTAACCTGCAAGGCATCTACAAGCGGTATAAAACCGTTAGCTAACATTCTATGCATAAATATAAAGGTAAAAGCACAAACACACAACATACACAATCAACATGCAACACTCAATCCTTTTATTATCTTTAATTAGGTGATATGTCATTACTAATGATACTTATTTTGTGACACGAGGGATTCCCAAACCTCGCCACTGTCCCCGTTTACCAACGCGGAATGGTACTAATGCATCTGACCGTCTACCTGACTGGGCTGGGCGCAGGGAACCTCCTAGACTCTCGCAAGAGCTAGCAAGATGATGTCACGACCCGTTATCATACACTTGGGTCAATTACGTAGATAATAAAGTCGGCCTAATCCGGTTTCATTATTTATCATAACTAACAAACACCACTCATACACATTACACTCATACAAGAAGCCAGCTAAGTAAGTCCGTGGACTTACTAGAATCAGATCTCGACTCTCTTAATCGCAACTCGATCTATAACTGTATAACTCGGTTGCCTGTCAAAGGAGGCAAGTGGATCAACACATATCCAATATACTTAGAACTCTAAGACTTCTAAGATATAATATCCTATCGGAAGAGAAATATACTAAAATACACGTATAAGGTAAAATGACCATTTTACCCTTGGGTCCCGAATCTTCTAAAAAATCTCGTAATATGTACTTAAATTCTTACTTGAGACTAACTATCATATTCTAACTCTTAAAGTTGAGTTTAGGTCAAGACTAGAACATTACATGTTTTCTTTAACCTTCTAAAAAGGTCACTAGGGTCCAACTTTGGCTTCAAATTATGAAATTCGAATAAACTTATAAAAATTTCGAAATAATTCACTAGATCATCTATGATATCCCATCTACTCCTAGGAGCAAGAATTTCTTAAAACTGTTCAACCATCACTTCTACAAAAATTTCCAAAGTTGGTTAGAACACTTGAAATTTTTAATACTTAGCCAAAATCTGAGTATGTTTTATAACTGTACAACAAGTCCACTTTGAGCCTGTATAACTCTAAATTCCACCGTTGGATTCATCCCAACTTTTGGACATATTAACCTATGCATGACACTAAACACCATATCAAAAACTAAACGGTGGATCTTATCTCTAAGGCATCAAAAAGTATGCTCAAACTTGACTGATCAACACAGTTTCTGGAAATTCAGCAACCACTTAACAAAACAGCATACTGTCATAACTTTGAAAAATCATAACTCCAAAACCACTCGTTGGATTTATCCCAAATTTTGATATGTTCTACTATAAAATCCTATCTTTAATATATCCAAAATTCAAGAGCAAAGAAGGTCAGATGCCTATTCAAAACCATCTCACAAAACTGCATCACATGCTGTTTTTCTCAACACTCAGCACACTTATAAGAACTGCATGAGGAGTCAACTTTGCAACATCATAACTCTCAAACCGTAACTCTGATGCTTCCCAAATTTTAGTATCATCTACTTTGTACTACTGACTGCAACATATCCAAAAATCAGCCAAAAAGGAAGAGCCTAACTTACCCAAAATTGGACTCGAAGATGACTGCTCATCACTTTATAAAAAACACAGAAACGCGTGCCTCCGTACTGCTCATCTACGAATGCTCTGTGTAGGTTTAGAAGGCATGACTGGCACTCGTTAGGCATGGGATACATGGACAGAAAAGCAAGGGAGAGAGGTACAAGCCTTACTCGATTCCACGACTCGAAGGGGTGAAGGGAGCAGCACCGGGTTGCTGTTGTTAGAGCCCGCGACTGCGGTAGAGGAAGGAGCGGCACTGGCCCTAGAGGCGCACCCACGGCCTGCTCTAGGCGCACTAACGGGTCCTGCACGCCGTCCCTGCAGTGGAGTCTCCTGGGCGCACCTGCTGCGGATCTGCTCTCTATTGAATGTTCCTAGATCCGTACTGCGCAACAAGAGAGGAAGGAGTCCGTCCTGGTTCTGTTTGCTGCGGTCGCACGACATGGATGATAGGAGAGAGCACTACAAAAATAATTCAATTAGCCACAGATGTTGGCGACGGTAGGAAAGCTATTTGCCGACGCCAACCATCAACGGCGACGGCTTGGCGACGGCAGAAGGGAGCGACGCCAGAACAGGCGACGCGAATTTTTCCGCCACGGTCTTTGTGCTAACATATTTTGCGACGGATAACAATGGATAGTATCCGTCGCCAATATTTCGCGTCAGCCTTTGCCGACGCTGTCAGTGTGTCGCAAACAGTAAAATTGGTGCGAAAATTTGAATTTTGGCGGCAAATTTTAAATTTTGTGGGAAATTTTGTATTTTTTGACAACGGCAAGGAGCCGTCGGAAATTGTATATTCGGTGGACAATTAAAATTTTTGGTGGAAAATTTTGATTTTTTGCGACGGAAATTGCCATCGCAAATATTAAACTGATAAGAGAGGCCACGCATGCCAATAAATCAAACTGCTTATACCAAGGACTCGTAAACACTTGCAAGCTATGTAATCAAGATGTGAAATTACATATTAGAATAATCACCGTCTTTATAGTTATACAAACCCCAATCACCAACAACAAATACCACCAATTTAAGGATAAATCAAATTCATAGCCCTTTGATAGGTGACATACAAAGATAGGTTTAAGGTACAAGAGTAAGAAGATATCTTGACAAGGATATATAGAATAGATAGCCTCAGGACTGCTCCTGCTCCCTCAGTTGGCCTGCTAGGTGCTTCACTAACACCGGCACATTAGTCTTCTGTTGTTTACGCAGTGTCCAGCTATCAACTTGAGCAGCGGGATTTGGGAGAGGAGGTCTGCCAAATGGGCGTATGAGTGGGCGTGCAGCAAAGCGCGACGCATGAGGTTGTTTTGGACCTATAAAATAAGTGAAATAATCTGTCAAGTAGACATATGTCTCAAGCATTAACACCAAGCAAGAACAGTGTCAGAAGATTGAGCTGAAATTTTGCAAATTTACCATGAAAGTAACCCCAGGTTGACTCTCCAGCTCCACGAGTTGTTTGAACGGCAGCAGGCAAGTCATGAATGATGTCGCTAGGAAGCACGGGAGAAAGAGGACGCCCTTCCATGTGTCTTTCCCTAAATTAAAGAGCAATGCAAAATTCACTGTGTCTTTCCATAAGTTAACTGACTACTATGCTAATTTTTTTCAAAAGACAGCATAATTGTTATAAAAGGTTCAACTTTCAAAGATAATGAAACAAACTATGATGGGAGTTGACATTGTAACATGATTCAAGATTTTTCAATTATCGCCTTTTTCTCATTTTTAAGCTTACTAAGTAAATCTTGGTTGTGTTTGATATTGAAACAAACTTAGATTAATCAATTACCAGTTTAATCTTCATACCAAGCATCTTGTCATTTAATCTGATATATAAAAGAAAATCACCATGCCACTTCTAGATATAACACACCGAGAGGTAATAAAATAAGGATAACAAGCGAGCATTGGTAATAATCTTAGAACATAAATTAAACACTTAATCCATAGATGTCCAATGTTATTAATGACTAATCTAATTTATAGATGAACACTGATCGAGATATGTATAGCCACAAAAATAAGAAAACATAATCCCAAATGATAAAGCAAGCTAACCATTCACTACGAATCTTTAAGTGGGCAACATCTGGTACTTCTTAGTGAAAAGGTCAGCATTATTAGAACTTTGTGGGATCTCATATGAGTTCCTAAGAAAACAAACCGATCATAAAAAAAACAAAATAAGTTCTATAAATTATGAATTATTACCTCTAATAGAAGAGATATATTACCTTTGAACACTGTCCATGAACTAGGGTGCTAGGATGACATATAAACTCTAAAGAAGGATACCTTGAACTAAAGGACTTGAGAGAATCAAAACATGTACTTAGTGCATTTTTGAATCAACAACCAAACTTGAAAAAAGTACATGAGATTACCAGATTATGGTTGTCAAAGTAAGGTGGAGACACAATTGTTCCATCTTGATGAGTTCATGAAATCCACTCCACTAACAAGTATCAAGCAATGGTCAATCTGGAACATAGTTTTGTTTAGAATTGCATATGTTTGGGACAACTCTAGTCTTTATACAAATGATATGAACTTATTTGTTCAATATTGTATGCCTATCATTTTGTTGATACTTGTATGGACATTGACAACAAAATTGAGCACTTTTCATATAGATCATCAGCTTATGGAATGTATCAACAATTTTCATTACTTTTGGTTAATTACTCTAATATTTGGAGGTTTGTAAGCAAATAATCCTAAATTTAGCATCAACAAGCTGACTTACTTCAAAACTATGTTAACTACAATCAAATGCTAGAAAACTCACAAAATCAAGAGTGATAATTAAAGACATTGGGCGCCACTAGAAAACTCAAAAATATGTTAACTACAATCACATGCTACAATAAGCTGTTAGAAAAATAGCCAAAAAGAATGTTAGATATACCAAGATCATGAAATAGAAATAGTTCATCAAGCTCATTAACCTTCACACTTATAGTTTCAATTATACAAAACTGAACCTTATCCTCACAAGAATATGCATATAAAGGAAAACTCAGTCCTTCCACTCTATATACGCATGCAACAATAAGAAAATTAATACACAAATAATGACAAAGATAGATCAATTTCTTGTCCAAAACACAAAGATAGATCAACTGAAGTCAAGGGTGCAGCAACATAGAAATGGATGCCATGGTGCAACTTTGATTCATCAAATTAATATAACGCATGCAACAATCAAGTTTGGAAACTGAATTAAAACAATCCTACTGGTTACTCACCATTTGCTGCTACACGATCTACTCCAACAGTTACGGCATTAACGCGTTCATCTTTCATTAGAGCAGCAGCTGCAGAATTTGCTATTATAGTAGCTGGTATGTTGTCATGTACCAATTCAAATGGTGTTAGCCTGGATCCCTGCATTACCAATGAGAAAATCAATACATAAATGAAGAAATACGCAGTTGGGACTAATTAACAGGGATTGATTACACATATAAGTCAGCTTCTTTCGTACTTTATCTTGTTGTTTACTAACTCCCGACTCTCTTAAACCAGTACCACTTTGCACAACTACAATGGTTCCTGTCCCAGCTTTTGTTTTCTCTAAGATGCTCCTAAAATGCTTTCTACCATAACAAGTAAATATTAAAATTAAAATCATTGACGGACAAATTGTACAACAATTCAGCTACAAATGATTGATGAGAGCAATGCATACGTATTTGTTTCTTCAAAATTACACAGTGATAATGTCACTGGTTTAAAACTCAACTTGAAAACCATTACACATATAATCCCAAAGAAACAAAAAAAAATACCAAGAGCAAGGTAGAGAAGAGAGAAATATACTTGAGTTGGCAAGCAACATTTGACTTATAATCCCAGGGAGATGGAGAGAGCAAGGAGATGCAAACTAATGTTTGTAACTGTAGGCAGGTGATGAGAGGAGGAATGTAAGCTTCGAATTGCTGCTCAACAATGTATAGAGTATGACATACTCCACAACATATCACCTTCACATACAAATCCTTTACACCAGTTTCTCTATACCAAAAGTTAACAATACAAATAGAAATCAAAATTCAGAGACAGAATCTCCGCAGAAATCACAATTCAGAGACAGAATCTCAACAGAAATCAAAACTCAGTTGAATCAGACCTGAGATTGTAGGTGTAGGGAAAAAGAACCTCAGATGGGTCCTTCGCTGCGAACCCTGTGATCTTCCTCGAGCATCCATGGTTCCCCATTGACGGAAAAGATAGATGACCTAGCGGATCAAAGAAGAAATTAAATTAGGTTTTCTTAAACTCAATGACGGGTTAATAAAACGGTTTTCTTCTTCTTGGAAAGGGCTCGATTATAGGAGATTGGAGAAATTTGAAAGAGAGGGAAGATTGAATATGAAGAAGAGTGGCTACATGTATGATTGAGGAATTCGAATTACTTGAAAATGAACAACTAGATAAGAAAATTTTTGAGAAGGACGAAGGCAAAAGCTTACTCGAGTCGTTTGTTCACCGGACGATGAAACTATGAAGTCTGGTGCTTCGTCGATCGCATACGAGAAAAAGGAATGAGGAAGGCAAAATTTAGGGAACCTAGAGGTGAGTGAATAGAAAAGCGTGATTCGATAACCCTAGGAAGCGAGAAACACTATCAAATGCCGGCTAAATTTTGGGTTTGTTTTACCGCTTACCTGGGCTTTAAAATAAAACAAATTCCGCCAAAATTCATGTGTCTAAGTGAATGATAAATGCTGTAAAAAAAAGTAATTTTATATAATTCATAACACTTGTGATATAAACGTTATAAATTAATGCTATAAAATATAAATTTTGTTGTAGTGTAAGACTTTGAGAGATCCAAAATTAGAGTTAGCAAAATTACTTATGAATAGGCTATTAATGGAGTAGAACGATTGACGATGTGAGTGAGTGCGTGTCGGATCCGGACTCAAGAGATAGAGAGTTGAGAGAAGCTAGCTAGAAGGGATAGTTTGAGAATCGAAGAGTACAAGAGTCGAAGAAGTCGAACAGAAGGGGAATAAGAGGGAAACCTAATTTTTTGTGGGAATAGAATTTGGGGATGAATTTTAATTATTTTAAGAAAAAGAAAATTATTTATATAATTCTAAAAAAATTTTACTCTAATATTTTCATTTGGCGCCAAATAATTTGGTTGTTGGCGTCGGCGACATACAGCCGTCGCCAATGGTCCCTTTCATAGCCACGGTAAATATTAGCCGACGCCAATTACATGACTATTAGCGACGGCCCTATACCACCGACGCAAATAATTGGTACTTTCTGCCACGTTAGTGTTGCTGTTGCATAGTCGTCGCCAAATAAAGATCAATGACGACGGCAAACCAATGCCGTCTCCAACAAGCGTGGCTAATTGAATTATTTTTTGTAGTGGAGGGCCCGTCCGTCGGCCTGCTAGAGTCGACAGAAGAGGGAGAGTGCCTGTTGCTGTCCAGTTGAGGATGGGAGGAGCTCATCGGCGGCGTGTGGCGGGGACGAAGGATGAGGCTGCCGTTGGTGTTGCTAGTGTCCGAGAGGAGCAGAGCGGCGTCGCTGTACGTAATGTCGAGCGAGGGAAGGAGCGGTTAACGAAAAGACTGGCTAGGGTAAAGGTCACGTATCAAGTAAGGAGATGGACAAAGCGAAGGTTTGTTGGCTTGGGAGAGTTACGTGTAGCTGGGCCAGCACAAGCAAGGAGAATTCTGGGCTGGAGCAAAGGCAAGGGCTGGGCTGAGGTTGTTTCACACACGCCAGCAAGAGTTAAGGTAAGGGCTGGAAAAATAAATCCAATTAAGAAACAATGGGCTGAAACAAGGCAAGAATTAAGTGGACTGAAAGTTTGTCGATCAAAACTTGTCAAAAACTCGTCATGGCTTTGTCAGGCCCATGCATGACTTCGTCACAGAGTTGTCGGGCTTCTGCATGACCTCATCTCAGCTCTGTCATGGTCTCGTCACAGCTTTGTTACAGCTTTGTCACAGTCTCGTCTCAGGCTTGTCATGATCTCGTCTAAAGTCGTCGTTAAGGATTAATTATAAGAATTATGGTTTGATATAACTCTATCATTTTATGTGAATTAAATTCTACATAAAATGATAAATAATTATAAGAATTAGGGTTTGATATAATTCGATCATTTAATGTGAATTAAATTCTATATAAAATGATAAAATTTGTGAAGAAAGAAATACTAGATAGAATGAGAACCGTCAACGACTCGAAGTCCGAATTGATTCGGAATTAAATGGAATAAAAATTCCGGATAATACACTTACCGTACATTATTGCGCTAATGAATCACAGTAGATAATTCTCAAATTACTAGCATTGGGAGGGTGACCACAACACCTCAAAGTAAATCTAATTTATGTTATTTGGTTCGAGAAATGCGAGTGCGAAATACTCTGAAATCTCGAAAATGCATCCCATGTATGACAAATTACATATAATATTCCAACTAGCCTTTTTATTAATTATAGTATGATTTAAATTTGTTCTTATGCTAAAAAGCATGTTGGTAGTTGATCTCAACAGAAGATCGAGGATCTCGGTAGTTGTTCTGTTGTATTGATTGTTCGTTAACTTTGTATCCTGTTGTCGTCGCTCCTAAAAAACGACCCTTCCTGCAACAATGATACCAGCAAGTATGTACAAACTGCATCCGTATCAAGATCAAAATATCACCTGGAGAACTAGTAATAAACCCTTAAAGTACAACATTCTCATTCGAACCAACATAAGTAGGCTTGTTCTTATTTGTTCTAGGTATACCATTGCACGAAATCAGCATGCGAGGTTCACCCCAACCAAGGAAATGTTTACTAAAAAAAAGAGTGAATCCACCTTTGTTCTATTCTGCAACACAACAGGCATAAAAAATGAGCATAATTACAAGGGTTGTTCTCATATTTCAACTCAGATTGATCAATATTTTTCCTTTTGTTCATTGGTTTGTTGTTCTCTCCTTGATGTTGATTGTTCATTGTGTCTTCTGTGTTCATCAACTCCAGATTGATCAGTAACGCCAAATCCAGATGGGCGTGTATTTCAACCAAGTTTTCTTAGTGTTCATCGATGTAGAAATTACACGGGAAGGAAATAGAAAATAAGGATTTTGTAAAGTATTTCGGGTTGTGAGATTACCTATCCATCCGTTACTGTGGATTAAAAACATGGCCTTAGTCTGCAAGAGAGGAGGCTTGACCTTGGTATGAGTCGACAAGCTGCAAGCCAACACAAACTTTCCTTTGTCCTTTGAACAATGTCGGACTGAGAGGTTCTTGAATGGAAGTCGAACAAAACGCTCCTTCAACCCAGATCTGGCTTCTTTCTTGTTTTGTAAAACCACATCCATTATCACCGATGTCAATAAACAAACTATCTTAATCGGTTCATGGTGAAACATACTTCCTTCTGAATTTTGCCTCCTCAATCTCTTCTTCAACGTCTCATCTGGCTGGACATCGACTTGAGGGCATTCGATCCACTGTTAATGGTAGGATCTAGAGGTCGTCTTTATGGATCTTCAAGAAGTGGATTATGTATGGTTTTTTGGGGTTTTAGATCTTCTCTTTCTGGTTTTGATTTGGGTTTGATTTGGGGGATTTGTTTTTCAAATCTAATGAAATCTGATACAAGTTAGGGATAGGGTTTTCGGAGGGTCTCAATCGCGTGACGGCGTGTATTTATTTTCAAGAATCTGTGGTGTTAGAACTATTTTGCAACTTTTTTTTTTCTTTCTTAATGTCTGTTTTTAGAACACCTCCAATATTCTATGATCTATATGAATTATGAATAATTTACACTCCAATTCTATGATGTATGTGGCAAAAGAACAAAGAAATGCCTCTTTGCTAAGGAGTAATTGTCTCACTAAATAATAATTAATTAGAAACCATGATCTTAAAACATGCTTGGATTTCGTTTGGGAGGGTCTAGAGAACGGATCGATCCGACCGAGAACCCGGATAAGATTATTTAGGAAAATCCTAATTCGTATACGGTTGAATAACATAAACCTTTTTTAGATCAGAAAAATATGTGGATTTTTTTTACTGATGTTTGATCGAGATTTTAAAACTAGGTATCCGAATATGATTTTGGCAGGATTGGATAGCGGATATACAAGTTATTCCTTCGATCCTGACCAAACCACATCCAAATATGAAATTTTCACTTTACTGATTAAAAAAGCAAAGAAAAAATTAATCCAAAGAAATAACATTTTACAATAAAAAGTGTAACTATTAATGGTTTTGTTTCTGGTTAATTGAAATAATATAGTATCTTATAAAAGTATACAGATATCCGGGAGTAACTTAATATTGTGGGTATCAATAGTATTCGGATATACGTTATATCCTTTTAATTTGAATATCAGTTTAATAAAGTGTGGTCCATATCCGATATGATGATTTGGGAAAATATCTAGGATCAAATTAAAAAAAAAAAAAAATCATTTTTTACGGATTTCTTCAAATCGGGTCATCAAATTTCTCGTAGTAGGGAATCTCCTAACCTGAATAGTTTTGTCCACCCCTACTAGAAATGTCTTCAACAACTAGCAAATTTATTGGGAGTTTCTTTAAATTAAATTTTCACACCATAGGAAAAATCAATTTTGTGAAAGGATATTGAATTAGATAAGCTTTTTTAATTATAAATTTTTTCCTAATTACAAATTTCTATGTATTTTTTTCTCTCAGTGTCCTTTACATTTCGTCTTTTTTTTTTCTTTTTTTTTCCCCTCTCGGTCTTGGTATCCATAGGTTTTTAGATTTCTTCTTGATGTTCTCGTGGTTTCACTTTTTTTATACTCTAGGATAAGCAATTAGGATGATCATCTTCTAAAAGACGAGCTGCGCGCCTAGAGCATCTTGTAGATGAGATCGTCCACTTTTGGCGTGGTTGTAGACGAGAGAAAGGGGGAGCCGTGATCCATAACCGAGCTTAAAAGGATCATTCAAGTAAGTTTTCATGGCGAAGCAAGAAAGGATATCGTCATCCATCTTCATTCAATGAAAGCCATGACACAAAGAATAACATTGGTGATTTAAAGAGAAGGTATCAAGAAGTCTCGAACCTCCTAAGGATGAACATATCGTCCTTTACGAGTCTAGCACGGAGTCCGATGAACCCGAGGATCAACTAAGAAGAAGCCATCTAAAAACAAGTCAATCAAGATGCCTAAGGAGTGTGAGCCAAGGTCTATAGTTGCACTGGACCGAGGTTGAGCTGCCTTGGACCGAGTTCAAGATGAAGAGACCAAGGTCCAAAGCTGCAGTTACGCCTAGGCCGAGGTCCTAGTACCTTGGTCCCTTTGTATTTTGTGCGCTAACCAAATTTGACCCGCTACATAAGATTTCTTTTGTAACGACCAATTATCATTACCAGTGATAATCATCGCATGGGTATTATTAATAAGCTTCACAGTTTCAAATCTAGAATTCAAACTAAATCAAAATTTGCAAGAAGTTTGCCTCGTTGCCCAAGCTATTGGTGTTCTTCATTTTGATTTGCTCATAACTTTTGATAAATAACTTCAAATTACCCCATTCCTCTTTCATTATTTTGTTTTTGATTAAATCTTTCTATTTATGGATACTTTTAATCTGATTGTTGTTAGTATTTTCACGATGTTAGACTATATTCATATCTAGGGTTGGGGGTAAAACCCCAAACCATGTTTTGCTTGCTTTGTTGAGTGTAGATTTATTGTTTGAAGGGCTTTTCGTGTATGATTATGAAACACATGAGTACTTTCGATTTTTAGATGATATATCTTCATGATTAGTGTTATCTTGAATTGTATAGTGGTTTAGATTATGCATGTCTAGATCTTATTGCTTAAACAACGAGACTATTCCATGATTGATGGTACGTTGGATAGATTTAGTCATTCTATTTGAAACCGAAAGGTGGATGAGAATAAGGTAAATGCATTGTGTAGACCCATGTGTTGTTTGATTAGAGTACTCTCAAGGATTAGAGTTGGTTGCTCTAGTTGTATGTTTATAATCTTTCAAAGCATGTTTAGTGATCCATTGCAAATAACAAACACCGTGATGCTTTGTGTTACTTTGCTTGATTTCCTTAGTGCTTAGACTTGAATTGGTATATACGGTGATTTGCCTAGATCTCCCTCTTAGATGAGCTATATTTAGTTATGCATTGTGTAGCTTTATATGATATCTATGAGCCTTAATTAATTTCATTTATATCGTGAAAAATATAGTTGATCTTAAGTGGTATAATTGCTTTGCATTGATTGCCTATCATTCCTTGATTGCTTAGTTGTGTAATTCCATCTAAAATGAGTTATGCCTAATAATGTGTTGTGTTGCTTGTATGACTTCATTTGAGCTTTGATCTAAGATAATCAAGACCCTTACCTGTGTAATTGCTTTGCATTGATTGCCTATCATTCCTTGATTGCTTAGTTGTGTAATTCCATCTAAAATGAGTTATGCCTAATAATGTGTTGTGTTGCTTGTATGACTTCATTTGAGCTTTGATCTAAGGTAATCAAGACCCTTACCTATGTCTTACCTTAACCCTTTCAACAATACAACCTTACACAAGCTCCAATGGTGAAACAAGCACAAGGAGGAGATTAGTGAAGAACTTGAAGCACCAATCTATTGAAGATTAACACAAACAAACGTTCAACCGATCACGAACAACATACAATGATCTTCAAACCAAATTCTCTCTCTTTGGATTAGAAATGCTGTCAAATGGAATACAATAACAAATGTCATAATTTCATTCTCATCTAACTAAAAGAAGGCTAAAGAAGACTTTTATATGTCTAAAAGCCTTCTTGGCTGAAAAGATTAATGAAAATTCAAGTAATTAAAACCAATTACAAAATATCAACAAAACCTTTAATTGTCAAGAGCTTCAAAGGTTTAAAGTTTCTTGCAAAACTATACCAAGTTATGATATATTAATGCCAAAGGAAGCTTGTCGGGTTCATGTGCTTTGCATGGTGTGCATGGGACATCATCACATATGGATGTGGCTAAAATGGATTTGATGAGGACAAGGGTTTCCGTGGACATCAATGGCTCTAGGCTAGCTCCATGAGGTGCCAATGTCACCATCGAGTTTGATGCTTCTTCTTGAATCTCCTTTGACCATTATCGATATGTCCATACATTATAGCTCCTTGAGTGTGTGTAGGGCATGTTGAAGATGGTCCCTTTTCATATTCCACTACTTGGAGAGGATTTGTTCTAAAATCATCACTTTGATCACCATTAGAAAAATAAAGCCTCAAGTTCCACACATTGAAGGTAGGAATTACACCATGCTCCTCCGACAGCTCTTGGACATAGGCATTGTCCCCCACCTTGTGGATCAACTTGAAAGGGCCATGACTCGTAGGAGAGATCTTGGACTTGAGCCTCTCTGGAAAATATTCCTTGCTCAAGTGTAGCCAAACAAGGTCACCCGGCTGGAAAATAACTCTCTTCCGGCCCTTGTTGATCCGTGCCGCCACTTGCCTCCCTTTCTCTTCCATCTTGACTCTTGTTTTTATATGGATCTCCTTAATGACCTCAACCTGTTTCAAAGCATCAAACTCTACTCAATCCTCTTCTTGCATCAAAACACCACCTATGCTAGTACCGGAAGCAGCACATTTAACCTCAAAAGGCTTGGTGAAGTCCGGAGAGCTAGGAGGGGTGCGTGTGTTAGGATCCACTTCAACTCAGCAAGCACCTTCTCTTGAGATTTATCCCACATAAAGGGAACCTTCTTCTTGGTTAGGGTTGTGAGACGTGCTACAATGGTACTAAAGTTCCTCACAAACCTCATATAGAAGGTATCAAGGCCGTGTAAGTTCCTAACATCACCTACGGTGGTTGGTATAGGCCAATCTTGAATGGCTTTGATGTTTTCCTCGTTCACTTGTAGGCCATTTGAGCTCACTACAAAACCTAGGAACACAATGCATTTAGTACAAAAATCACACTTATTTATATTAGCATACAAGTATTCAACTCCCTTAGACGATCTTCATGCTCCTCTAGTGATTTACTATGGAAGAGTATTGATAACAAGATTTATGACTTAGGATTAGGTAATCATTTAGATAGATTTCTCACTCATTCATGCACGTTTTGACATTGGTTCATGACGTCTTCGCTCAATTCAAGCATATTTCTAGAAGAGACGTCTACACTACCTTTTATCGGTTTTGTAGGTAATTCGGGGATCTATTGGACATTAATCGATACATTTGAGGGCCAAGCCTCATGGTGGTACACATCCAAGGCTAAGGAGGAGCATAATTGGAGCAACAAAGGACACAAAGACCACTATTGGTGCAAGCAATGGATCAACTCATGGCTAAACGAGCATAGCATGTTTCTGCTGAAGAAAATCGGACCAACTAGCAGCTAAATCGGACGATTTTCTCCTACTGGGTCGATTTTTGGGCATTTGACAGCTTAAGCCACGTGTCCCACGATCTCTTGTCCGTCCTTGCTCTTGGTGGAGAATATAAGTGGTCCTGCAGGTGGTTGCTGAGCATCTCTCCTCTCCCACACTCTCATTCACAGCTCATCAATTTAAGGGAAAGATTGGAGGAGAAGAAAAGCTCTCAAGGATTGAAGGAAGAAGAAGAACACCATTCTAGGAGTTTAGTGAGATTTGGAGTGACTTTTGAGTGATTTTTGTAATCTTGGATTGAAGAACTATTGCAAGGGTTGTTAGGAACGTTTTGAATCTTCATTTAAGAGTTTGTAAGTCTTGCTACAACTTAGATTCAGCTGGGATTTATTGATTTTGCTTGTTTATCTTCCATTATCCATCTATGAACACCATGTATGCTTGTTTAATGATTTTGGATCTTGACATGCATATTGTTGGCTAGTTTATTGTGATTCTAGAGTAATGGATTGATGGTTATGGCTAGGGTGATGGTAGAATGGACTTATATGTTAGTTTTGGATGATTTGTATGCACGAAACCCAAACCAGTGAGAAAAATCGCCCTGTTCATCAGGTAAATCGGCCGATTTATCTATAGAACAGCCCGATTTATTCTCCTGTTACTCTTTAAATGATGAATCTGAATGTTAGGGTCTTTGGTTGTTTAAATCCTAGTGTTTATTAAGCCTAATTTAGCTTAGGATCACCTAATGCTATCAACCTAAGTGAGGGAAGAGATCTACCTGATGATTTCCGATCTTAGATACCTTAGAAGATGAATGCTAGGTAGTAGTGAGCCTCATAAGCCGCTATTGGGTCGAGTGTTCTAGGATTATTGCTTGAGATTTCCCTATTCCGAGACTTACCCGGTAAGGATGAGGGATACCCTTTAAGTAGTATCTAGTTTGTGTGGAATTCCTTAGTCTAACCCCTTGAGATCTACCCGGTAATAGGAGTTAGATGCGGGACTAGTGAAGTGAGAGACCTACCCGGTAATTGCTTCCATTAGTGAAACACTCTTCCCCAAAACCGCAACTTGTCCTTAGAATCCTTAGAATCTTGAGTCCAATGCCATAACCGGAAATCTTGACCTCTAGAATCTACTTTTCCTCTCGATCATATACCTTTTGATTTGTTTTACTTGTTCGTTTTGCTAGCTTGAGTTGTTAGTTGTTTTATTTCCTTGCTTGACGTGAGATCTTTGTTTGATCACCACAAAAACCAACAAAAATATTGTGTTTTCCATTTTATTTGTTCCTCATCTTATCTTAGTCTAGATTTACACTATCTTTGATCATTGTTTGACTCGATTTCACCTTAGTCTTTGTGTTCGACCTCGGAATACTATCCCTACTACAAACGTCCCGTACACTGCGGGTTTCACTAGGAGTTAGGATAATTATAACGAGTATAAATTTAAAGCTTATTGCGTGAACTTCACACGATTTTAGCGTACCAAGTTTTTGGCGCCGTTGCCGGGGACTAGGTCTAGATTGAGTCATTTTGTGAGTGTTTATAGTGTAGATCTTTCTTGTTGCTTTTGATCTCTCTTTGGTTTGTGTCTTTGCTTTTCAGGACATCTCTTACTCTTTAGGTGTATGCGAAGATCTCGTGGTAAGGATTTAGCTCCATTCGATCCCGAACCGGAGAAAACCCTTAGATCTAGATCCAAGAGCATCAAAAAGGGAAAAGAGATGGCCGGAAGAGATCTCCAAGCTGAATTGGATGAAGCCTTAGAGCAAATAAGGCTAAGAGATGAGCTTTTAGAGGAAGAAAGGAGACTTACCAATGAGAGGCAAGAAGCAACTAGGAGGGAGATTGATGAGATTAGGCAAGCCCTTGTGCAAGGAGAGCTTAATCGTCAACAACCTCCACCTCCTCCACCACAACCGCAGCCGGCGGCGAATGTTAGGGTTGTACCCATTGCTATCGAAGAGCCACAAACTTTGGGGAGACGTATAGATCCGGCACAAAGAGCACACCGTCCGGGTGTGAACTTAGGAGATCCCGCAGCCCACAACTATGAGCTCCACCCTCAAGTTCTACAAATGATCCGGCATAATCAATTTGGAGGGATGGAAGGAGAGTCTCCTCATCAACACTTGATGAACTACGAGATTTTAATGGAGACTCTTAGACCGCCAAGATTGGAGAGCAACAACCATAAGCTAAGGGCTTTCTCCTTCTCTCTTAAGGATAAAGCCTTGGCTTGGTATCAATCTATTCCACAAGGGCGAGTTGGTACTTGGGAGGAGATGACAACCGAGTTTTTGACTAAGTTCTTCCCACCTTCCAAGACTACCGAGTTAAGAGGGAAGATCAATGCCTTCGTGATGAAGGATAGAGAGAGCTTGTTCAAGTCTTGGGAGAGATTCAAAGACCTTCTCCTAGATTGTCCACACCATGGCATACCGAAAATTGAGCTATTGGAGATCTACTTCAAGGGACTTGATGAAGATAGCCAATTCAAGCTTCAATCCCTTTCCGGTGGGACTTTCATGGAGAAGCATGTGGATGATGCTTGGGAGTTTGTGGAGAAGCAAGCTCTAGTGATTGAGAAGTACTCCCATAGGAAAAGTGAAGGGAGAAAGGCGGGAGCATATGAGGTGAGTGAGGTCACCATGAGCAATTTCAAGCTTGACGCCATCAACAATGAGCTAAAGTCCTTGAGGGAGTTGTGTGCTACAACTTTGAAGAACCAAGCAACTCCTCAAGTACTCCCACAAGCTAACTTGTCTTCCAAGGAGGAGGATGTGAACTATATGGGAAGGGGCAACTACAACAACTACCAAGGCCCGAGGAACTTCAACAACAACCGGCAATTCAACAATTACCGGCCCAACCATAACCATCCCGGGTTTTCTTACTCTAACCCGGATGGAGCCTTGAACCCTCCCGCTTCCACAAGCACAACTCCACCACCAAAAGCTTTACAAGAACCTCCACCCGGATTTACTCAACCTCCAAAAGATAGAACCGAAATGATGTTTGAGCAATTGCTTGGAAGATTGAGTGGTCTTGAGAGCACCGTGACTTCCATTTCCAAAGCTCAAAAAGTGTTGGAAGCACAAGTGTTCCAAAAGGCGGGTGAGGCACATAGAGATCCGGGGAAGCTTCCCGGAAGAACCGAAGAAAACCCAAGAGGCCAAGTGTTGGCTATTACAACAAGAAGTGGGTTAAGCATGAAGGATCCTTTGCCCAAGGAGAATGCTAAAGGGAAGCAAGTGGAGATGGAGGAAGGAGCAAGGATATAGAGCCAACCTATGTGGCACCGCCTCCATACAAGCCACCACTACCGTTCCCTCAATCACGAGCAAGAGCTCGCTTGGACAATCACTTTGGTAAGTTCCTTGAACTAATGTCTAAATTGCATATTAACATTCCGTTCATGGATGCTATTTTAGGGATGCCGGCATATGGCAAGTTCTTGAAGGAAATACTCTCCAACAAAAGGAAGTTGGAGGAGTATGGGGAGATAAGGATGACTAAGAGATCCTCGGAGTTGATTCAAACGATGAAGGAGGAGATGCCTCCTAAGCTAAGGGATCCGGGATCCTTTTGTGTGCCAATCGGAGTAGGAGAAGTAAAGTATGACGCCCTATGTGATCTTGGGGCAAGTGTAAGCATCATTCCGCTTGCACTTTGCAACAAGGTTGGGCTAGGAGAGCCAAAGCCGGTCAAGATGACTCTTTACATGGCGGACCGCTCAATAACTCATCCGGTTGGGATCTTGGAAGATATTCCGGTGCAACTAGGGAAGTTCTATGTTCCCATAGACTTCGTTGTTTTGGACATCCCGACGGACTATCCGGTTCCTATCATCTTGGGGAGACCTTTCCTAGCTACTTCCGGATGTCTAGTAGATTGCAAGAATGGAACCCTCTCCTTCAACATTGGAGAAGAAAACATCAAGTTCAAGCTGTCCACAATGATGAAAGGGCCAACCCTTGATGAAGATGTATTCAACATAGTTGAAGAAGAGGAGTCTAGAGAGGTTGTGAGCTCAATCTTGCTCAAGGATCCACTTGAGAGGGTTCTTAGCTCAAGCTTGATGGAGGAAGGAGTTGAGGAGAGTAGCAATGAAGTAATCAAGGCCTTGAATGCATTGGACGAGCTACCAAGTGTTGGGTTTGAAGTGCTAGAAGAAGAGGAAAACAGACAGAAAAATCGGACTAGAGGGCAAAAATCGGCCGATTTTTGTCCTTGTGCTGAAATTTCAGCCAGTTCAGCAAAAACAGAAACTCAGATCGACCCACTGCCAGAAAAATCGTCCGATTTTTCTTCCTGGGTCGATTTTCCTGAGTCTTTTCAGCACCAACAACTTGAATGTGAGCAATCATCAAGGGACTTCAAGGAGGCTTCCATGGCTTTGCAATCATCTCAACCTACATTGTATGGATCGTCTCCAACCGAAAAAGGTCCTCCTCAACTTGATCTTAAACCTCTTCCTTCTCATTTAAAGTATGCTTTCCTTGGTTCAAATTCTACTTATCCGGTGATTGTGAATGCATCTTTGAATGATGATGAGCTTAATAGATTGTTGAATGAATTGAAACTGCATAGAAAGGCAATAGGATACACCATTGATGATCTTGTTGGCATCAAGCCCTCTTTGTGCATGCATAGGATAATGATGGAAGATAATCATAAACCCTCTATTGAACATCAAAGAAGATTGAATCCCATAATGAAAGAGGTAGTCAAAAAGGAAATCATTAAGTTGCTAGATGCGGGAATTATCTACCCTATCTCGGATAGTAAGTGGGTTAGTCCCGTTCATGTAGTTCCTAAGAAGGGTGGGATGACCGTAGTGACCAATGAGAACGATGAAATAATCCCGACTAGGACGGTTACGGGGTGGAGGATGTGCATTGATTATAGGAAGTTGAACATGGCCTCTAGGAAAGATCACTTCCCTCTCCCCTTCATTGACCAAATGCTAGAGAGGTTAGCTCAACATTCTCATTTTTGCTACCTAGATGGCTATAGTGGATTCTTCCAAATCCCTATCCACCCCGATGACCAAGAGAAAACAACCTTTACATGTCCGTGGGGTACTTTTGCATATAGGAGGATGCCATTTGGGTTGTGTAATGCACCCGCCACCTTCCAAAGGTGTATGATGACTATCTTTTCGGAATACATTGAAAATATCATGGAAGTGTTTATGGATGATTTCTCTGTTTATGGTTCTTCCTTTGATAATTGCTTGGCTAACTTGTCATTAGTATTGCAAAGATGTGAGGAGACAAATCTTGTCTTGAATTGGGAAAAATGTCACTTCATGGTAAGTGAAGGTATCGTGTTAGGACACTTGGTGTCTAACCGTGGCATTGAGGTTGATAGGGCCAAGATTGAAACTATAGAGAAGTTGCCACCGCCTACCTCGGTGAAAGGGGTAAGGAGTTTCTTAGGGCATGCCGGTTTTTACCGGAGGTTCATTCAAGATTTCTCTAAAATTTCTAAGCCTCTCACTAACCTACTAATGAAGGATGTTGATTTTGTCTTCTCCAAAGATTGTCTTGAGGCTTTTTGTAGGTTGAAGAACGCTTTGATCTCCGCACCTATCATGCAACCTCCGGATTGGAGTCTACCATTTGAGATCATGTTTGATGCAAGCGATGTAGCCGTTGGGGCTGTTTTGGGGCAAAGGAAAGATGGGCGCACTCATGCCATTTATTATGCTAGCAAGATGCTAGATGATGCCCAACTTAACTATGCCACAACCGAGAAAGAGTTGCTAGCGGTGGTGTATGCCTTTGAGAAGTTTCGGTCATACCTTGTTGGAGCGAAGGTCATTGTTTATACGGATCATGCTGCGATCCGTTACCTCCTTACAAAGAAGGATGCCAAACCTAGGTTGATTCGGTGGATCCTTCTTCTTCAAGAATTTGATTTGGAAATCCGGAACAAGAAGGGATCTGAGAACTCCGTGGCGGATCACCTTAGTAGACTACCTCCCTTAGAGATTGAGAGAGATGACATCCCGATTGATGACTCATTCCGGGATGAGCAATTGCAATTGGTGGAGGAGTGCTTGTTCCAAGTGTCTAGAGGAAGTGAGCCATGGTATGCCGACATTGTGAACTACTTGGTGTGTGAGGAAGTGCCTCCCGGATTAACATATGCCCAAAGGAAGAAGTTCTTCAAGGATGTGAGGCACTACTATTGGAGTGAACCACTTTTGTTCAAGAGAGGGCCGGATGGGATGTTTAGAAGATGCATACCGGAGGATGAGGTGGAGAGTGTCATCCGCCATTGTCATTCCTCGCCATGTGGAGGGCATGCTAGCTCACACAAGACATGTGCTAAAGTGTTGCAATCGGGCTTCTTTTGGCCAAGCTTGTTCAAGGATGTGCAAGGCTTTGTGGTAGCTTGTGATGCTTGCCAAATGATGGGCAACATCTCAAGGAGGAATGAGATGCCCTTGAACAACATCCAAGAGGTAGAAATATTTGATGTGTGGGGTGTGGACTTCATGGGACCATTCCCTTCTTCATGTGGCAACCTCTACATCCTATTGGCGGTTGACTATGTTTCAAGATGGGTGGAGGCAATCGCCTCTCCCACAAATGATGCCAAGGTGGTGGTACGGTTCTTCAACCGAGTGATCTTCCCTAGGTTTGGAACACCAAGGGTGATCATAAGTGATGGAGGGAAGCACTTCACCAATAGGAACTTTGGGGCACTTTTGGCTAAGTATGGGGTGACTCATAAGGTGGCAACACCTTACCATCCCCAAACTAGTGGCCATGTGGAAATCTCCAACCGGGAGATCAAGGGGATTCTCGAGAAGACGGTCTCAAGGACGAGAAAGGATTGGGCTATGAAGCTCGATGATGCCTTGTGGGCATATAGGACCGCCTTCAAAACACCAATTGGCACCACTCCTTACAAGCTAGTCTATGGCAAGTCTTGCCACCTTCCGGTAGAGATGGAGCATAGAGCATATTGGGCTATAAGATGGTTGAATTTCGACCTCAAGGAAGCCGGTGAGAAGCGGTTGCTTGACATAAACGCTCTTGAAGAGATCCGGTTGGATGCTTATGAGAATGCCCGGATCTACAAGGAAAGGACCAAGCAGTGGCATGACAAGAGGATCATCCCCAATGAGTTGACTGAAGGGGACCTTGTCCTTCTCTTCAACTCAAGGCTGCGGCTCTTTCCCGGAAAACTCAAATCAAGATGGACCGGGCCATATGTTGTGAAGAAGGTCTTTCCTCATGGAGCGGTGGAGATAGGAGGAGATCATTGTGGTAACTTCAAGGTGAATGGGCATCGATTGAAGAAGTACATCCCGGAAGCCCCGGTGGAAGTGATTGCCCCGCTTCACCTTGATTGAAACGCTCCTGAATTTGGTCAAGCTAATGACCTTAAAGAAGCGCTTAATGGGAGGCAACCCATTGGTACATATTTTTCCTTTCTTTTTCTTGCTTTTGCTTGACCTTACTCTTGGTGTGCTTTGTTTTTCTTTTGTATTTTTGGATGCTAGATCTTGTTGATTGTCATGTGCGATGAGATGCTGGAGATCATGTGAAAACCTCATGGAACTGTTGAGAAGAAGGTGCAAGATCCGAGCACATGGACAAGGAAGAAAGCACCCAGGAAATCGGACTGTTCATGAACAAAATCGTCCGATTTTCTGGGCAACTGGTCCGATTTTTCCTCTGTAAAGGAAAGTGATGATCTCCAATCAAGCATGGGTGGAGCGGACGTGGAACTTGGACGGCTTGCGGTGCCAAGCGCGGATTCCGACACCATAATGAACATCAAGAGCTCTCTACCATCCTTGATCGATCATCCACCATCATCATCCAATGTGAACCGAAATACCAAAGCATCACCAATTTTACATTGTGAGGACTCTCTTTCACTTCTTTATTTAGTTTACACATTAGGGACAATGTGTTTCTAAGTATGGGGTGGGGTTTTCATGATCACTTGCATGATTAGCATCTAGGTTAGTTCAATTTTGTCACATGTTTCATTATGTCTTGCATTGTACATACATATTTCGAAAAATCCAAAAAAATCAGAAAATTTAAAATTTTTTAATGCTTCTAAAGCTTGGGAATGACCCTTATGATGAAAATTGTCTTGTGGATTGGCTATGGATAGCCTTATGTGTTGAATAGATGATAGCATATGTGGACTTGAAGTACTTATCTTGAATCCCATGAATGATTTGTGATCATGAATGTTTGCCTTGATTGAATTGAGTATTGAAAGTCGAAATTGCATGCTAGTTCTTGCACATCATTTAGGAATAAATGAGGCAATTCATCTTTCTCTACTTCTCATCTTGATCATGTTGTTTGAGCACCTCAATTGATGAAAAATTTGACCTCTTTTGACCCATCCGGGAATAGGAGCATGATAGTGTGTTGATGTGTGTGAAAAGCAAGTGTGGGGTGAAGTTGTTGATGAAAGAATGATGTGAATGAAATGCTGAAATTGTTGTGAAAGTGTAGACAAAAATATAGGTTTGGGGACGTTGGTTTAAATGACAAGTGACTCGGTACACTTCACATAATCGGGTGTTGGTGCCTTGCCAAAGTCAAATAAACCGATAGTCCTAACGAGCTTTGGTATGTGTGCCCGGTGTGGATGCATCTCGAAAAATAGAAAAAGCCCGAGAATGGCTAATCACCAAGGTTTCGGCTTTTGTACACCAATGCCATTGTCTCAAAAATAAAAGAAAGAAAAGAACATGAAGAAAAAAAAATATATACACTTGAGGGAAGTTGATAAGAAATTTGAAGTTGTGGTTGTTTAGTTCCTTTCCCGGATTAGCATCACATAGCCTAGAAAATTCCCGCCTAATCACAACGTTTCTTGGCCTTCTATTTCACAAGTCCTTATGACCTACTTGCATGTGTGTAAGACTAAATGATTTAGATTGGATGTGCTCATGATCATCTTGACATTTTCATCTTTACATTTCATTGCATGCTATCAAGTTAAGTGTAATTGTCTTTTCATGTTTTCATTTATTTGATACATGATTGCTTGTCCATTGCCATGAAACATGACTATGAAGGTGATCCAAAATTAGAAGCACAAACCCAAAAAAATTTTGCCATTTTTTTCTGCATACATAAATCTTGTCATCTCTTAGTCTATAGTTGGGAATTTGCTCGGGGACGAGCAAACCTTAAGTATGGGGTATTTTTGATAACAAGATTTATGACTTAGGATTAGGTAATCATTTAGATAGATTTCTCACTCATTCATGCACGTTTTGGCATTGGATCATGACATCTTCGCTCAATTCAAGCATATTTCTAGAAGAGACGTCTACACTACCTTTTATCGGTTTTGTAGGTAATTCGGGGATCTATTGGACATTAATCGATACATTTGAGGGCCAAGCCTCATGGTGATACACATCCAAGGCTAAGGAGGAGCATAATTGGAGCAACAAAGGACACAAAGACCACTATTGGTGCAAGCAATGGATCAACTCATGGCTAAACGAGCATAGCATGTTTCTGCTGAAGAAAATCGGACCAACTAGCAGCTAAATCGGACGATTTTCTCCTAATGGGTCGATTTTTGGGCATTTGACAGCTTAAGCCACGTGTCCCACGATCTCTTGTCCGTCCTTGCTCTTGGTGGAGAATATAAGTGGTCCTGCAGGTGGTTGCTGAGCATCTCTCCTCTCCCACACTCTCATTCACAACTCATCAATTTGGGGGAAAGATTGGAGGAGAAGAAAAGCTCTCAAGGATTGAAGGAAGAAGAAGAACACCATTCTAGGAGTTTAGTGAGATTTGGAGTGACTTTTGAGTGATTTTTGTAATCTTGGATTGAAGAACTATTGCAAGGGTTGTTAGGAACGTTTTGAATCTTCATTTAAGAGTTTGTAAGTCTTGCTACAACTTAGATTCAGCTGGGATTTATTGATTTTGCTTGTTTATCTTCCATTATCCATCTATGAACACCATGTATGCTTGTTTGATGATTTTGGATCTTGACATGCATATTGTTGGCTAGTTTATTGTGATTCTAGAGTAATGGATTGATGGTTATGGCTAGGGTGATGGTAGAATGGACTTATATGTTAGTTTTGGATGATTTGTATGCACGAAACCCAAACCAGTGAGAAAAATCGCCCTGTTCATCAGGTAAATCGGCCGATTTATCTGTAGAACAGCCCGATTTATTCTCCTGTTGCTCTTTAAATGATGAATCTGAATGTTAGGGTCTTTGGTTGTTTAAATCCTAGTGTTTATTAAGCCTAATTTAGCTTAGGATCACCTAATGCTATCAACGTAAGTGAGGGAAGAGATCTACCCGATGATTTCTGATCTTAGATACCTTAGAAGATGAATGCTAGGTAGTAGTGAGCCTCATAAGCCACTATTGGGTCGAGTGTTCTAGGGTTATTGCTTGAGATTTCCCTATTCCGAGACTTACCCGGTAAGGATGAGGGATACCCTTTAAGTAGTATCTAGTTTGTGTGGAATTCCTTAGTCTAACCCCTTGAGATCTACCCGGTAATAGGAGTTAGATGCGGGACTAGTGAAGTGAGAGACCTACCTGGTAATTGCTTCCATTAGTGAAACACTCTTCCCCAAAACCGCAACTTGTCCTTAGAATCCTTAGAATCTTGAGTCCAATGCCATAACCGGAAATCTTGACCTCTAGAATCTACTTTTCTCTCTCGATCATATACCTTTTGATTTGTTTTACTTGTTCGTTTTGCTTGCTTGAGTTGTTAGTTGTTTTATTTCCTTGCTTGACGTGAGATCTTTGTTTGATCACCACAAAAACCAACAAAAATATTGTGTTTTCCATTTTATTTGTTCCTCATCTTATCTTAGTCTAGATTTACACTATCTTTGATCATTGTTTGACTCGATTTCACCTTAGTCTTTGTGTTCGACCTCGGAATACTATCCCTACTACAAACGTCCCGTACACTGCGGGTTTCGCTAGGAGTTAGGATAATTATAACGAGTATAAATTTAAAGCTTATTGCGTGCACTTCACACGATCTTAGCGTAACAAGTATGTTATCAAAGTAGACCACCACAAATTTATCAATGTGTGATGACATGAAATACGACGTAGTTTAGATGTGCATATAGGTAATATTCCCTTTCTTTTGAGTACAAGGACATGCATTCATAGCATTTATCGAGTATATTCACATATTATCTTGGAATCGAGATCTACACAAGTTTTGTTGTGATTTTAGGTGAATAGGAGCTGAAATGGAGTAGAAAGGGACCATTCACTGAGCATTGGTCGATGAGTAATTCATTGGGAAGCATTGGAACATCATTTGAAGAAGTATGAAGTGAAACAAAGTAGAAAAGCGTCAAAAAGGAAGAACCACGGCCAAGAAGGAAGTTCCACCGCCAGAGTTTTGATAATTAATTGAATTTCACACGTGGAAATGAAGGTCGAGAGTCACCACAGGAGGAACCACGGCCGTGATTTTGTGATGTCACCCGTGGTTTTTTTCGGAAAAGACCGTTACGTTAATTTCCACGTTAGCAAGAAAGGAAGGAGCCTTTTAACCTAATTTTATTTTATAAAAGGAGTTTGACGGCTGCATTTGGGATATCACGCTTCACATGGAGATCCCGCTTTAGGCTGGAAAGACCACGCTCTTGGATTCCATTTTCCGTACTTCTGAAAGGATTGCTTCACGATTAGAGGAGATTGAAGAAGTTCTTGATTCCGCTTTGGAGATTTGTGAAATTGTTATAGTCTTTGATTATTTTCTTTGAGAACACATTCTGGGATTATATATTGTTTGATTGCGTTATTGAATCTTTGAAAATTGGTTTTATTCACCTTTGTGTTCTTCTTGATTGCATGTCCTTCTTGATTTCTTTTCTTAATCTTGATTTGATTACGATGATGATTGTTGGCTAAACCCCCCAGCGATTCTAGGGTGAAGGGTTGATGGTTGTGGTACAGATGATGATAGATTGAGCCTTAACACATTGGACCCTGAGAGAGATGAAACCCTCGAATGAGGATTTCCACGGCCTGTTCTTAAGTTCCACGGGCGTGGTTTGTGAAGATCCGGCCGTGGTTTTGCTAGTTATGGACAATTTGCATAGAAGTGGTCGAAATTTGTTCAAAAAGAGTAAGGGAGCCTCTTCCTCGTCCCAACCATCACAACCACAACCCCCCACAACAACAACCACCACCTTCTAGATTCCCCCACATACTAGAAGAACACAAAAAGGATTACAAAACCATCCAACCTCGCATCATTGTAGCCCCTAGATACGTTGTACTTGAGGAACTTGTATGCTTGAATATATTGGATGATCTCAATATGATGATTGATAATGCCGGGCCTAGAGAGTTCATCGGTATTAGGGAGCATGCTTATGAGGAGCTCACCATGGAGTTTCTTAGCTCCTTTGATCATGATGCTTGGGAGAGGACAATTAAGTTCAGGATGATGAATCAGAACTTCAACATGTCTATTGGGAGGTTTGCTCAGATTTTTGGGTTTAGTGACACTACTAACGGGACCTTCCCTAGGAACACTAGACCTCATGCCTTTTGGGAGTGTATTGCTATGGTGGTGAGTTCTGTAGATAGGTGGCATCCGGCCAATTCTAAGGAGAGCTTGATATACGATTTGTCTTTCAAGCTAGCACATCGGATCATGTCCGAGTGTCTTTTTCCTAGGACCGAGACACCGCAGTGGCTTAAGGCCGATTAGTTGCTCATATTGTTCTGCATGGCTACCGGTACCGCTCCTTATTGTGCCACTTTACTAGCTGATAGCCTGAGGAAAATCAAAAACAAAGCTAAAGGGGATATTTGTGTGGGAGGTATTGTGACCTACATCTCTCGCCGTCTAGGGGTTAATTTTTCAGCTTGTGAGCTTGCTGTAGAGGCTAGGCCTCTTGGTCTTGAGCGTTTTATTCATAAGGGTATTCTAATTCCCCGACACAGAGGACTGCCACATGATGCTATGCTCTGGGAGGTAAAGGGTGCAAGAGGAAGATGATGCCGCAACTGAGGCGAAATTCACAATTAGGAACAATGTCAACTGGAAGTTGACGTTTGAGCCGATGAATGCTGAAATGGGAGGTCTAGACTATGAGGAGGATGATGCCGCAGCTGAGGAGGCAGGAGGACAGAGCCAGGATTACATGGACATTGGGATGAACACCGGTCCCAGCGATTACAGGGCTGTTAGGGATTTTGGTAGTCCTCAGGAGCTGCCATCTTCATTTCTATCTATGGGGGAGTAGCAAGAGCTTCCTAGGAGGTCTACCGCCCGTCGCCCTTGAGCTAGTCCTTCCCAGCGACGAGCCAGCACTTCAGAGCGTCCCTCGTGGTTCGATGAGCAGCCTCCATGACATCCCGCATTACAACAGAGGATGTATAGCATGGATAACCGATTTGGCACCGTCGCGCAGGGGCAACAGATCATACGAGACCTTTACCACGACATGGCATCCATTCTCCCCTATGCTTTGATGATGACATTCGCTCTTTAGCTACTCTACCGAACTTGTGAGTTTCTATACTTTTACCTCTACTTTTATTGCACGTTGGGGACAACGTGTGGTTCACGTATGGGGTGGTTGAATACCTATGGTGTGTAATAACTTTGAGATACTTGCTTTCTTGTATGTCTGACAAGAACTTTTCCTTATGTCGTTTTTATCTTATCAAAATAAATCCCGACTTAACACTAGAACAAGTATAGTGATTAAGGAAGGGTCGAACCCAAGAGAGTTCGGTGATATTTTTATTCAATTCAATTATTGATTATCGAAAAAGTAACAAAGGGGGGATTTTGGATGAATTGATGCACACAAAACTAGAAAACAAGTAATAAAATGAATATGATGATGATGAGTGAATCTACACTAGGTTGATTCTTAGCATGCTATTACTACTTTGGTGCGTTCCTTTTTACAAGTTTTCAAGTAATGTTCCCGTCTTGATCATATGTATGTGTTGAGCCAACCGGCATCAACACAACTTAACAAGTTAGTGTTCCGTAAACCTACAAGAACAAGTCACAAGTTAGCTTTCAAACAAAGACTAAGAGAAGATTAAAACCATTAAACTAATCTTTATATTTGTGTTTCTTTTCCTTTAAGCAATTACAACCCGTTATTACTTGAAGCGTACTACTAGATTAAAGACCCGAACCCGGAATCTATTAATCCTAATTCTTTGCATGTACTTTAGAACCTAAGGTGATCAATCTTAAGTGAAAATATAACATGCAATTTAGTTAAATAAAGATCAAGAAACACAAAGCATTACTGAATAAAACTTATATTAGAAAGGTACTTACAACCAAAGTAATAAAGCAGCTTCAAATCAACCCAATGTAGCAAGGAAACTAGAAGCTCATTACAAAGGAAGCAAGAGAGAATAAAATGGGAAATTGATGGAGGATTCTAGCAATCAGCCATGGGTCTATTTATACTACAAATGGCACTAAATGGGAGTAAATGGCCGGCCAAAACAGTCACCTTTAATGCCATAAAGGTGGTGCAAACAGCCGGAGTAAAGTCTGTGTCGCTGAACCGCAGGGGCGGCCTTCAGATCCGCAGGGGCGGTCTAGGCGAAAATGTTTGATCTTCTCTGTGGCCGCAGGGGCGGCCTGGCAGTTCCGCAGGGGCGGATCATTAATGTTCTTCAAACGCCTGACTCTTCACCTTTCTGTCGCTTCAGATGCCGAGCCGTAGGGGCGTCCCAGTGTCAACGCAGGGGAGGTGACACTGATTCTTTGGCTCCACAGCTCCGCAGGGTGAGACACAGGCTGAGGCGCAGGGGCGCTGGCTTCACTTCTTCAGGGCAAGTCACCGCAGGGGCGCCAATGAGTGGCGCAGGGGCGGTGACAGTCTTCGTTCTTGGTGTAGGCGAAGGCGCAGGCTGCGCTCCGGAATGTGGTGTCACCCGCAGGGGCGGTGACACTGCTCCGCGGGGGCGGTGAGGCAACTGAAGCTTTGCTTCGTGAATGGTCTTCAACTCCCAAGTGCTTATAACTCCTCTTTTATCTTCTTTTAGTCTTCTTCTTCTGGACCAAGGAGTTAGTAGCATAAAACGACACTATTGTGCTAAAAACTCTAAAAACTAACCTAAATGATAGTGATTCTATCACCTATCAAACTCTCCCATACTTAGACCTTTTACTCATCCCGAGTAAAACACATGACAACAGTTTTTAGACTCAAAGGCCTCACGAAGCATGGGTAAGAGGCATAGACAATGGAAAAGAAAAACCAAGAAGGAAAGAAGGAAAATGAGAGAAAATGTGAGAAAAAGGTGAGAAAGCTACCATCCTTATTGCTGCAAGAGTGACCTACCCGGACAACCTCCTTATGACTCCCCTTCTTATGCCGCCAAACGTCGGAAAGGGAACCTACACTCGGTGCCGCTCATTGTAATACCCCAAATTCTGAGAACTCAGGGAGCTACTGGTTCGGACCTCACAATGGGCCCCGACCTTGGTTTAACAACAACTTTACTAGGATCTTAAAACAAGGCACAAATGTAAATAAAACAATTTCAAAACATAATATTTTATTCTATGAATGTGCACATGTTACAGCCTTACAAAACATATATATACGTAACATGCATGTCGTATGGAAGACCCCCTCGTCCCCCTCTAATGAATACGTGGACCCGGCTGACCATCCGTTCCGGATCTCTCTGCAACTGTCTGTATCTACAAATCTACAACACGGATAACCGTTAGCTAACATTCTATGCATAAGTATAAAGGTAAAAGCACAAGCACAAAAAATACACAATCAACATGCAACACTCATTCCTTTTATTATCTTTAATTAGGTGATAGGTTATTACTAATGATACTTATTTTGTGACACGAGGGATTCCCAAACCTCGCCCCTGTCCCCGTTTACCAATGCGGAATGGCACTAATGCATCTGATCGTCTACCTGACTGGGCTGGTCGCAGGGAACCTCCTAGACTCTCGCAAGAGCTAGGCAGATGATGTCACGACCCGTTATCATACACTTGGGTCAATTACGTAAATAATAAAGTCGGCCTAATCCGGTTTCGTTGTTTATCATAACTAACAAGCACCACTCATACACGTTACACCCATACAAGAAGCCAGCTAAGTAAGTCCGTGGACTTACCTGAATCAGATCTCGACTCTCTTAATCACAACTCAATCTGTAACTGTATAACTCGGTTGCCTGTCAAAGGAGGCAAGTGTGTCAGCACACTTTCTAGGTAATTAGAAGTCTAAGACTTCTAAGGTAGTAGATCCTATTATAACAAAATCTAATACAATACCAATTTATGGTAAAATGACTATTTTACCCTTAGTTCTAAAACTTTCAAAAATTCCATAATTCATGCCTAAACTCGTATTTGAGACTATAGAGTCATATTCTAACTCCTAAAGATGAGTTTGGTTACAAACTTGCAATTTACCCATTTTCCTATTTTCGGAAAGATCGTTAAGGTCCAACTTCGGCTTCAAATATGAAATTCGAATAATCTTATAAAATTCCGAAATAATTTCCTAGATCATCTATGATATCTCTTCTACTCCTAGGAGCAAGAATTTCTTAAAACTGTTAAGCTATCACTTCTACAAAAATCTTTAAAGTTGGTTACAACACTAAAAATGTTCCATACTTAGTCAAAATTTTACTGTTGAAAAACAGCTCAACTTCCCTACTTTGGAGTCTTATAACTTCTAATCTGACCGTTCATTTATTTTCAAATTTTGACACAGCAAACTACATATATGCACCTATTACCTATTAAAAATTCAACAGTGGATCTTCAATCTAACTCCTTAATATTGATCTACAAGATGGTTAGTTTCTAAACCTAAAATCTGAAGTTTAAAGGAACTCTTCACTTCGGTTAACCTTTCAGGAGGGCATTAACCAAGCTTTACTACTACACCCCCCTCCTTGAATTTACTCTCTCTCACAAAACACACAAGAATACCTACCCTTACTCCTATGTACACACTTACACACTTACTCTCAGGAAATAAATGATTAACTGGAAGGATGAGGGAGGCTTACCTCTTGCAGTAGCAATGGATTAAAGTTGCCGGCAATCAGATTCGGATGAGGTTCCCTTGATTCACCCGGTTCACAAGTCATACAGAGGTAGCCCTTCCCTATCCAGGTATAGAGGAGACTGAGGTAAGACTCGACAAAGATATATGGGTCGACAGAAATAGATGAGTACCCTAAGTAGAGACACACTCACCTGCAGGGAGGGAAGGAGGGCCCAGGGACGAGACTCTTGTGCAGGTTACTCAAATCGACTGGGTCGTAGAAGGGTGCTCGCTGCTGCCTTCTCGTGTACAGAAAGTTTAGGGATATCAATTCAACTCGCAGAAGACAGAAGGAGGTAAGGGTAGGCGGCTTTACCTGGTCGAACACTTGTGTAGGAGGTTTTTGGTGCCACTCTTGGTGCTGTCGTGGAGATCGATCGTAAGTAACGTTTTGCTGCAGAAGGAAGAACAGAGGAGAGATGGATTCAGAATGTAGACAAAAGAATGGGAACGTGGTTGTGTTTAGAAGGAAGTTAAACGTTGTTGCGATGATTGTGGAGGACTTACAGAACTTGAAGCATCTATGTTGAAGACGTTGGTCACGTTGCTGCTCTTCTAGTTGGGCCCGGATTGATTGTTCTTGGGCTGGAGAGAGGAACTACAAGGCCTGCTGGAAGGAAGTTGCTGCTGTCACCTACAGATCGCTCCTGGGCTGCTACTGGGCGTGTTGGGCTGCTGCTGGACGTGCTGGGCTACTGATGGACGTGCTGGGCCGAGTGCTGTCCCAAGGACCACGCTGGCTGGAGCAAAGGAATGTGGGCTGAGGTAAGGTAAAGGCTAGGCTGAAACAAGGTAAAAATAAGAGTGAGCTGAGGTTGTCAAAACATGTCAAAAACTCGTCATGGCTTTGTCAAGCCCATGCATGACTTCGTCACAGAGTTGTCGGGCTTCGTCATGACCTCGTCTCAGCTTTTTTATGATCTCGTCACAACTTTGTCACAGTCTCGTCTCAGCCTTGTCATGATCTCGTCTAAAGTCGTCGTTAAGGATTAATTATAAGAATTAGGCTTTGATATAATTCTATCATTTTATGTGAATTAAATTCTACATAAAATGATAAATAATTATAAAAATTAGGGTTTGATATAATTCTATCATTTTATGTGAATTAAATTCTACATAAAATGATAAATAATTATAAGAATTAAGGTTTGATATAATTCTATCATTTTATGTGAATTAAATTCTACATAAAATGATAAAATTTGTGAAGAAAGAAATACTAGATAGAATGGGAACCGTCAACGGCTCGAAGTCCGAATTGATTCGGAATTAAACGGAATAAAAATTCCGGACATCAGTACCCCCTTAAAATAATTTTCATCCCGAAACTTAGAACAAGGTACTTAATTAAACGACTTCCATAAATAAACTGGTATATCCTAGTCTCACTAAATTTTTATTCGTTTCCTAAACTTCTCTAACCCTATCAAAGCATAACAAAAAAAAACTGGTCGTTACATCAGATCCCCCTCAAAATAAGTTTCGTCCCGAAACTCAGGGTAACACAATCCTGATCGGCCTTTAAGGCACCAAATGGGTGTGTTTGATCACTACACAAATGTCTCGTCGTTTCCACATCTAAGTATCCCGCACATCAAGGTTATCAAAAACACACATCACTGACTAAACACTCAATCATGAAATAAACAAGTAGTCAAACAATATCACACATACAAGGTCAAGCCCTAACTCGTCACTCCCGAGGTTACAACTATCGCTACATAGGTCTTTGAATGTTACGTCTCTTACTATCCCCAATATCTTAGGTAGCCTTACCGGCTTTTCTTAAAACCACAGAATCTTAAATCTTTTCAAGTACTTAGATCACAAGCGTTTGCTACCACGTTCTAGAGTGGTTACCGGGTATCTCAACGGTATCATCCGGCTCAACTGTTTGATCCTCTAATCTTGATGACCTAACTCGTGTCTGGTAGGTATCTCTCCACCGAAATTCTCCAACTCAGTTCCCAAACTTAGTCTTCGTGGAGAACTGAAGCTACACTCTCTAATAGGATGAGGAATACTAGTCCATCGGTCACTTTTACCGCTTTCAAACTTCCAATGGTTGCCTTACACAACTCACTTCCAGATCCTTTGATGACCCTACGGAAAATAATCTATTCAACTTCCTTCCCTTCGTTATGACCACTTGCTTCCGGCCTTCTAAAAAGGTTTTGACTACACACTCAGGCCAAAGGTCTTGAACATCCACCACACTTACCAAGTGCCCAATGCTCTTCGTATCACGACCCACTTGGTCTTGTCTTTTAATATTACCCAGTCATCTTATTCCTCAGGTAAGGAATCATCACCTTTACGTTTTTCAGGTCTAACACTTGAGACAACTAAATCAAATCTAGTGGTCATCCTCTTTGGTCACTTGACATTATTATATTATTTACAAATCTCTAATATATCGTTTCCTCAAACTTAGGCTTCTCACGCATTTTCCAAGATCCTAAGTGACATAGAATATGTATGGAATGACGGTATTAAACACAAAGTGATCTCTTATCACCGTTATTTGATCATAACTACTCCATAATAGTTAACATACCATCCGTAGTGCACTCTTTTATCCCCCATGGTTATCAGACCAGTAATACCCCTGCCACCTATTTCCTTATATGTCTTCGACTCAGTAGGGTAGTTACTCACCTTGAGTCCCCTACTGAAGACCATGCAAAATACTTTTATTTAATCGTCAATTCTATTCTCAATCCATCGGGAAGACGACTCTATAGTCCTCCATTCGGTATTAAATTCCCACACTACTTATCTGTCGACATGTGACGAAGTCATCATGTTTCACTTGGATCCATAACAGGGTACTAATCTCCTTCTATAACCTCTTACATGCACATGCTTTCCTGTCTACCTTGATGGTGATACAGCTCCCGAACAATATTTTCAGTCACTCCACGTAACCTATCTCACGTTCCTTCCAAGCGAAATACATTTCACCAACTATCATCATCTTAAACTCGACACGTCGTTTTTCTATACCATTACTTCCCGCTTTGTGGATTAGGACCCACCACGCTTTCACTGCGTTACTTTGATAATTCTGTTGTCACTCATTAATCATAAGGACATTTTCTTTGAGTCCCAAGCGATTAACCTCAAAATCTTTCTTCCAATTATACCTTAAGTCCTAACCGGATGAAGTACCAAGTACCTTCCTTAATTGCCTTAATGAAACAAAATAACGATTGGAGAACAACTTCTTCCGTTTACTTTCTTAATTCTCTTAGCACGGATCCAAACTACCAGACTCGACCGGAGTTTGATCTTAACCTCCCAAGAAGTAACCCTTAAAACGTTTCGCTTTATACCTTTAATTCATCCAAGAAGGTTGTCGTTGCCTACTTAAGGAAATCCTCTAAGGCGTTGGTACAACTACTCCATAGATTCACCGTCACAAATATCTCTTCTTAACGGCAGATAACTCGTCAATACCAAACAATACTTGCACGTCCTTGGTTGACATCGGTCGGTCTATAATTGACTTATCTCAATTTCATACCTCTACTAGTATTAAACTTTTGGTGCACATCACCTACTAGATTAATCCTTTTATCCTTCTTTAGTTCATCTTATCTTTCACTCTTCTGCTTCCTTTGGGACAACTCTCTTTCTCAAGTCTCACTGTGCCATTTGCCTGACGTCAAAAGTTGTTCCTAACACTCCACGATAGATGGTAAGCGTCTTGTAGTTCCGATGACTTTTAATTACCTCCCAATTGTAGTCCCTTTACAGGGACCGTCTGTGTTGATGACCTATGTTCTGTTATAAATGGGGGTAACCCTGGACTCTTGAGTCCACCACACGATTCTCACAAGCACATGTTCCTTAATCGGCGTTGTTTGTAATATTTCCTTCCAAATCTCTATTGACTATGTTACAGGGCTTCGATCCTTTCGATACCGGCGTTGTGATTCCTCTTACAATTCTTATCTTTAAATAGTCATTTCAAGTTTCCACGATAGCTTGCAAACGTCTTTGAAATTCTTATGGCCGTAATGATCATCCACTTGTAGTTCCTTTTGCATGGACCACCTGTGTTGATGGCTTAGGTCCCGTGATAATTCAGGTTACCCTGGACTCTCGAGTCCAGTAAGGCCGTTCTCCCATGCACATTTCTTCACTAGAGTTTGTGGTAATATCGCCGTCATGAAACTCCGTTGACCCTGCTACAGGCTTCCATTCTTTGAATTTTGGCGTCGCGGTTTCTTTCAAACTTCTTATATCTCTGAGGAGGTCAAAACCTCCCCACGCTTGTGGGGTCAACCTTTTCGCTTTTACACTCAATTGTAGGTCTTCATTCCGTGCACCTTAGATTCTCACACCCGGATTGACACTTTGTCTCTTCTGGTTTCTCATGCCCCTAATGGTCTATGGGGCACCCGCCTCGATTATAATGTCCTTGATTCCGCAAATCTTGGTTGTACTCAATTCTACTGGTCTCGTTCCAATATTGTTATCTCCACTCCGCACTCTTGTAGTCTCTTGTATGATTCTTCTAATTCCATCTCTCGGCCTCGTATGCCCGAGTTCCTTGTACGACCTTCTATTCCTTCTAACTGAACTGACTCAAGAATTTCTTCCTCATCTGATTATGCTTGTGGTAACAATTATCTTCACAACTTTTACTTACTGGTTCGCTTGTTCTTTCGATGATTTGTAAGGATCAGCAAACGGCCTACCCGAGTATAATACTCAATTCAAGGTCCGAATCCATTGCCCCGTGTTAGAAATTCTTCAAGTCCGCAGTTGATTTATCATGAGGCGATAATCGCTTCGTGATATCACGACTAAAGGTTACAAAATATCCTTTAGGATGCTAACAAGCTAAGCATACACATGTATATAACATATTATAATAAACATCATAAAGAGTCTATAAGCTAACTCCTATCGATCCAAGTTGCAGAGATCCACGGAGAGAGATGGTGGTCCAACGTACTACTAACCCAACAACCCGACTATGCGCGCGTGTAAAAACATAAATCCGTTTTGAAAATTTTAGACCCCTTTCGGATTCTAGTTATTTTATACATTTGGTCTTTCAGAAGATTTCAAGTGCCATTGTTGCCAACCTTGAGCTCTGATACCACATTGTAACACCCCAAATTCTAAGAACTCAGGGAGCTACTGGTTCGGACCTCACAATGGGCCCTGACCTTGGTTTTACAACAACTTTACTAGGATCTTAAAAACAAGGCACAAATGTAAATAAAACAATTTCAAAACATAATATTTTATTCTATGAATGTGCACATGTTACAGCCTTACAAAACATATATATACGTAACATGCATGTCGTATGGAAGACTCCCCCGTCCCCCTCTAATGAATACGTGGACCCGGCTGACCATCCGTTCCAGATCTCTCTGCAACTGTCTATATCTACAAATCTACAACACGGATAACCGTTAGCTAACATTCTATGCATAAGTATAAAGGTAAAAGCACAAGCACACAACATACACAATCAACATGCAACACTCATTCCTTTTATTATCTTTAATTAGGTGATAGGTTATTACTAATGATACTTATTTTGTGACACGAGGGATTCCCAAACCTCGCCCCTGTCCCCGTTTACCAATGCGGAATGGTACTAATGCATCTGATCGTCTACCTGACTGGGCTGGTCGCAGGGAACCTCCTAGACTCTCGCAAGAGCTAGGCAGATGATGTCACGACCCGTTATCATACACTTGGGTTAATTACGTAAATAATAAAGTCGGCCTAATCCGGTTTCGTTTATCATAACTAACAAGCACCACTCATACACGTTACACCCATACAAGAAGCCAGCTAAGTAAGTCCGTGGACTTACCTGAATCAGATCTCGACTCTCTTAATCACAACTCAATCTGTAACTGTATAACTCGGTTGCCTGTCAAAGGAGGCAAGTGTGTCAGCACACTTTCTAGGTAATTAGAAGTCTAAGACTTCTAAGGTAGTAGATCCTATTATAACAGAATCTAATACAGTACCAAGTTATGGTAAAATGACTATTTTACCCTTAGTTCCAAAACTTCCAAAAATTCCATAATTCATGCCTAAACTCGTATTTGAGACTATAGAGTCATATTCTAACTCCTAAAGATGAGTTTGGTTACAAACTTGCAATTTACCCATTTTCCTATTTTCGGAAAGATCGTTAAGGTCCAACTTCGGCTTCAAATATGAAATTCCAATAATCTTATAAAAATTTTGAAATAACTCCCTAGAACATCTATGATATCTCTTCTACTCCTAGGAGCAAGAATTTCTTAAAACTGTTCAGCTATCACTTCTACAAAAATCTTTAAAGTTGGTTACAACACTAAAAATGTTCCATACTTAGTCAAAATTTTATTGTTGAAAAACAGCTCAACTTCCCTACTTTGGAGTCTTATAACTTCTAATCCGACCGTTCATTTATTTTCAAATTTTGACACAGCAAACTACATATATCCACCTATTACCTATTAAAAATTCAACGGTGGATCTTCAACCTAACTCCTTAACATTGATCTACAAGATGGTTAGTTTCTAAACCTAAAATCTGAATTTTAAAGGAACTCTTCACTTCGGTTTTTCTGCGGCAGCCTAATCTACTTCTCTTGCAGTCCAGTAGTCACGATGTTAACCTTTCAGGAGGGCATTAACCAAGCTTTACTACTACACCCCCCTCCTTGAATTTACTCTCTCTCACAGAACACACAAAAATACCTACCCTTACTCCTATGTACACACTTACACACTTACTCTCAGGAAATAAATGATTAACTGGAAGGATGAGGGAGGCTTACCTCTTGTAGTAGCAATGGATTAATGTTGCCGGCAATCAGATTCGGATGAGGTTCCCTTGATTCACCCGGTTCACAAGTCATACAGAAGTAGCCCTTCTCTATCCGGGTATAGAGGAGACTAAGGTAAGACTCGAAAAAGATATATGGGTCGACAGAAACAGATGAGTACCCTAAGTAGAGACGCACTCACCTGCAGGGAGGGAAGGAGGGCCCAGGGACGAGACTCTTGTGCAGGTTACTCGCCTCGACTGGGTCGCAGAAGGGTGCTCGCTGCAGCCTTCTCGTGTACAGAAAGTCTAGGGCTATCAATTCAACTCGCAGAAGACAGAAGGAGGTAAGGGAAGGCGGCTTTACTTGGTCGAACACTTGTGCAGGAGGTTTTTGGTGCCACTCTTAGTGCTGTCGAGGAGATCGATCGTAAGTAACGTTTTGCTGCAGAAGGAAGAACGGAGGAGAGATGGATTCAGAATGTAGACAGAAGAATGGGAACGTGGCTGTGTTCAGAAGGAAGTTAAATCTGCTGCGATGATTGTGGAGGAGTTACAGAACTTGAAGCGTCTATGCTGATGACGTTGGTCACGTTGCTGCTCTTCTAGTTGGGCCCGGATTGATTGTTCTTGGGCTGGAGAGAGGAACTGCAAGGCCTGCCAGAAGGAAGTTTATTTTGTCACCTACAGATCGCTCCTGGGCTGCTGCTGGGCGTGCTGGGCTGCTGCTGGACGTGCTGGGCCGAGAGCTGTCCCAAGGACCACGCTGGCTGGAGCAAAGGAATATGGGTTGAGGTAAGGTAAAGGCTGGGCTGAAACAAGGTAAAAATAAGAGTGGGCTGAGGTTGTCAAAACATGTCAAAAACTCGTCATGGCTTTGTCAGGTCCATGCATGACTTCGTCACAGAGTTGTCGGGCTTCGTCATGGCCTCGTCTCAGCTCTGTCATGATCTCGTCAAAGCGTTGTCACAGTCTCGTCTCAGCCTTGTCATGATCTCCGTTAAAGTCGTCGTTATGGATTAATTATAAGAATTAGGGTTTGATATAATTCTATTATTTTATGTGAATTAAATTCTACATAAAATGATAAATAATTATAAGAATTAGGGTTTGATATAATTCTATCATTTTTTGTGAATTAAATTCTACATAAAATGATAATTAATTATAAGAATTAGGGTTTGATATAATTCTATCATTTTATGTGAATTAAATTCTACATAAAATGATAAAATTTGTGAAGAAAAAAATACTAGATAGAATGGGAACCGTCAACGGCTCGAAGTCCGAATTGATTCAGAATTAAACGGAATAAAAATTCCTGATATTACACTCATTTTGCCAAGGTGCCCTTTTGGGTTTCACCTTGCCACTCTTCTTCGTTTCTTTGATGATCTCACTTGGAACTCATATCCCTCAAGTCCAATTTTGCACCAACCTAAGGTTGGTCAGAGTACCTTCTTTTTTGCCTAAACCGCCCTTTCGGGTTTTCGGTTTATCCAAGGATTTTCATGCCTTTTTCCATTTTTTTATAAATGAATATCAACTGAATTTCAACTCATAAGATCTAAAACAAACACACTCAAAAACAACTTAAGCAACTATACAAGCAATGATAATTCCCTCCCCCATACTTGAAGCACACTTTGCCCTCAAAGTGGAAAATGAAGCAAAGATAAATGTGGGAAAGGGAGAAATGATGATACCACTAGTGGGATGGTCCAGCTGGACCATCCGGACCCTCCTCCGGTGGGTATGGGAAATGGCTGAAGAAGTGCTCCTGCCGACGTTAAATGTCGTCGATGCGGGCCTGTTGAGCATCCATCCGCTGCCCAAATGAGTTCTCAAAGCCGGCTTGCCAAGCCAACTGCTGAGCCTCGAGTTGTTGCTGTTGAGCCGCCTGCCAAGCATCTTGCCGGCAGTCAAAATGGGTGGTCATAGAGGAGGCGAAACTAGTCTACTAGCTCTGTTGCTGCTCAAGCATGGTCTGCTGGTACTCGGTCTGCCATGCCTGATGCTGAGTAGTCAAGGCAGCTATCTGAGCCTGGAGGCTCTCCATGGCCGGACCGTCATCCGGTGCTGCAGTAGGCATCTCCTCATCATCCGGTATGGGCATGTGGTCATCAATAGGAGCCCGGCTGGAGCTCGCATCGTATCTCTCAACAATGGCCACCTGAGGCCGTCTTGGCATGAAAGGGTCAGCCGGTATGTATAGCTCGGAGAGCTCTTCTCCAAGTGGAAGCGGCCGGGGGAGGTATGTAATGTGGCTCCCATCTTCCAATGAGAGCCAAAAGAAGTTCTTCCCATCTCTATTGAGGAGCTTGCACCTCCTCAGCATCCCTTCCGTGTAGAGTGGGGCCTCCAACCCATCCTCTAAATCGGAAAGGTCCATTACCTGTGAAGCGATCAAGGAGATCACTCCACCGCCCACAATGTCACGTGCCTCGTTCTTCCTAATCCCCTTCAAAGCGGTAAGGAAGAGGTATGGCCAATCCGGCACCTTGTCGTTCATGGGAAGGTAGACATACAACAGTGGAAGGTCCTTGTGAGCAACCTTGTTCTCCTCCTTGTGTCCACAGAAGACACTCATGAAGATCTTGGAGATGAGCCTCAAGCAGGGGTGAGTGAGTTTGTTGGAATACTCACCCCCGCCATGAAACTCGGATCCGGTGGCGGCCTGCCAAAACTCGCACAGGTCGGGTGTCGGAACGGGTTCCCACTAGTTCACGAAGGCGCAAATAGTCACCCCAAATGCCTCCTGCAGTTGGGTGTAATCTATAGTATACTTTCTCTTATTGAACTTGAATGAAAGTCCAACACAAACATGGTCCTCCTTCTCCATGGTGAAGGTGGCGATGAATTGGCGGCTGAGCTCGGGGTACGTTGGAGCGTTCATGTCCAGAAATTCACCAAGCCCAGCGTTGGGGAGAAATGCCTGCATGCTCTCCAACATTCCAATTTTTCCAAAGTAGGAACGTGCAAAAACCGAGTTGTATACACAACCCGATCCTGCACAATCCTATACCGCGCCTTCTCAGCCTTTGACAACTTGTATTTCCTTTGGGTTCCATTTCTTGCAATTGACCAAGTAAGAAAATTAGAAATTTCAGAAATTGGAGAAAGAGACGAACCTTCTGTTGCTATTTCCGTAGGGGCGGCTGTTGCAGGCGCAGGGGCGGAGAGACGCAGGGGTGTATACTTGCAGGTGCAGGGGCGGGACATATCTTGATGGCGATTTCTAACAGCAACGGTGGTGGTGGAACTGAGGAGCGTTTTGGTGGCTTCTTGTTGGTGGAGATGTCGCCGGAGGTGATGAGTAGTGGAGGGAAGAGAGTGTGAGGGGGAAAAGGGTTGTAGGATTAGGGTTTTGAGAGATTTAGGGAGGTGTTGGTAAGGGGCGAGGGGAAGAGTGGCGCAGGGGCGTCGGGGCTGGTTATGGTGGTGCTGACGAGGTGGTGCAGGGGTGTGAGGGAGGTGTCTTGTGAGAGTTCCGGTGAGGGCACAGGGGTGTGTTGCTCTTGTGAATGAATGGTTGGGAGTGAAGTGAGGGAGGAGAAGGGTTGGTGAAGTAGATATAGGTTATTTTTGGAGTTTCCATTTTTGTTCTGGGTAAAACCGCAGGGGCGGGGACTTGTCACTGTGGGGGCGGTGACAAGGAAGAGGAAGGCGCAGGCTCAGCGCCAGGGGCGGCGCTGAGAATGCGTGTCAAGGGTGGCCGCCGTAGGGGCGGTGGCAAGGGCTTTGCAGACGCAGGACCAACGCCGGGGGCGGCGCTGGGCAAGTGTGTCACCGCAGGGGCGGAGAACTTAGCCGCATGGGCGGTTGGCTTGACTGAGGCTCCTCTTCTTATTCCTTCGGGTTGCCTCCCGAGCATCGCCTTTGTTTTACGTCGTTGGCTCGACGTAAGGACTCTACCTCTCTGATTGAGCCTCCTGCAGTACCATCTCGTGAATTGGATCGTTCTTTACTCCTTCAAGGTAGGGCTTTAGCCTTTGTCCGTTTACCTTGAACAACTTGTGCGTTTGGGGATCATAGAGATCCACAGCGCCGTGAGGGTATACTTCGGCTATCACGAACGGCCCCGTCTAACTTGAACACAACTTACCTGCAAATAGCTTCAAACGAGATTGAAAGAGAAGTACCTTATTTCCTACCTTGAAGTCCTTCCGGAGAATGTTTCGGTCATGCCATGCTTTGGTTTTTTCTTTGTATGTAGTGGCATGGTCATAAGCATCTAATCTCAATTCCTCCAACTCTTGCAATTGGAGTTTCCGGAATTCTCCCATTTCCTCTATATTCATGTTGCACTTCTTCACCGCCCACTAATCTTTGTGCTCTAGCTCCACTGGGAGGTGGCAAGCCTTCACAAACACGAGCCTGAAGGGAGACATCCCTATAGGATTCTTGTAGGCTGTCCGGTATGCCCACAGAGCGTCGTTTAACCTTGCACTCCAATCCTTCCTTCCGGGAGAGACCGTCTTTTAGAGGATGGTCTTAATTTCCCGGTTGGATACCTCAACTTGGCCATTTGTTTGTGGATGATAGGCTGTCGACACTCGTTGGTGGACGTGGTACTTCTTAAAGAGGGCCGTGATCGTCTTGTTGCAGAAATGGGTACCCCTATCACTGATTAAGGCTTTCGGAATTCCAAATCTTGCAAAAATATTTTCCTTAAGGAAGGTTGCAACTACTTTTGAATCATCAGTTTTGGTGGCCTTTGCTTCCACCCACTTGGAAACATAGTCCACCGCAAGTAATATATATGTATACCCAAATGAAGTAGGAAAAGGCCCCATGAAATCAATTCCCAAACATCAAATATTTCACAAAATATAAGAGAGGTTTGGGGCATTTCATGTCTCCTTGAATGTTTCCTACCTTTTGGCATCTATCACACACTTTGCAAAATGCAAAAACGTCTCTAAAAATGTGTGGCCAAAAGAAACCGGCATCCAAAACTTTTCTTGCAGTTTTGTTTGCCCCAAAGTGCCCCCCACATGCTTCGGAATGACAGAAAGTTAAGACAGATGGTACCTCATTATCCGGAATGCAACGGCGGATTACTTGGTCACTACAATACTTCCAAAGGTAGGGGTCGTCCCTAACGTAATGTCGTGATTCAGCCTTCACCTTCTCCCGTTGTGCCTTGGTGAAGTCTGGAGGGTACTCATTCCTAACAATGAAGTTCACAATGTCAGCAAACCAAGGTTTAAAAGATTGGAGCTTAAGACAAACCTTTGTCGTCAATTCCGTAGGGGCGCCTAGGTTGAGCCGTAGGGGCGGGACGCTTGAGGCGCGGGGGAAGTTACACAACAGAGGGTTGTGTAGAAGGTATCGTCTGGAAAACTTCCAGCTATCTCCTTTCCTTCGCTTGGATCCTCCTCTTCCTTCACTAGCCTGCTCAAATGGTCGGCCACTAGGTTCTCAGCCCCCTTCTTGTCCCGTATCTCTAGGTTGAACTCACTTAGAAGGAGCACCCACCGAATCAATCGTGGCTTGCCTCCTTCTTCGCCATGAGGTACCTAAGAGCTGCATGGTTAGTAAAAATAATCACCTTCACCCCAAGAAGGTACTGTCTGAATTTCTCAAGAGCAAAAACCACCGCTAGTATCTCCTTCTCGGTGGTAGAGTAATTCCTTTGCGCTCCATTGAGTGTCATAGACGCATAATGGATCACGTGTGAGGCACGCCCATCCTTCTGTCCTAAGACAGCTCCTACCGCGTAGTCGCTGGCGTCACACATGATTTCGAAAGGTTTTTTCCAATCCGGAGAACGGATGATTGGTGCGCTAGTGAGACATGCCTTAGAGTGTGGAAAGCTTTCTTGCAACTTTCATCCACTATGAAGGTGAAGTCTTTCTTGAGAAATTCACATAAAGGTGCCGAGATCTTTGAGAAGTCTTTGATAAACCGCCGGTAGAAACTTGCATGACCAAGAAAAGATCGGATTTCCCGAATGTTAGTAGGATAAGTTAAACTTTGAATTACATCAACCTTTGCCTTATCTACCTCTATCCCTTTTGTGGATATTACATGTCCTAGAACAATTCCTTGTTCTACCATGAAATGGCATTTTTTCGAATTAAGAACTAAATTGGTTTCAACATATTTTTCAAGAACTAGTTTCAAATGTCCTAGACATGCATCAAAACTGTCTCCATGGACGGTGAAATCATCCATGAAGACTTCAATAAAATTTCCATGTATTTGGAGAAAATACTTATCATGCAGCGTTGGAAGGTGTCGGGGCGTTGCAAAGTCCAAATGGCATCATGCGGTACGCAAAAGTGCCAAATGGGCAAGTGAACGTCGTGTTTTCTTGATCTTCCGGCGCGATAGCTATTTGGAAGTACCCCAAATATCCATCAAGGAAACAGTAGTATGGATGACCTGCAAGACATTCCAACATTTGGTCAATAAAAGGCAATGGGAAATGGTCTTTACGTGTTACCTTGTTGAGATTGCGGTAGTCAGTGCAAACTCTCCATCGGGTTTGTGTTTTACTCGGGACCATCTCTCCATGTTGATTTTCCACAATTGTGATACCTCCTTTCTTTGGAACTACTTGGGTTGGACTAACCCAAGTGCTATCCGAAATAGGAAAGATCATATCCGCTTGGAGCAGCTTCAACACCTCCTTCTTGACCACATCCATCATCGGCGGATTCAACCTTCGTTGCGGTTGCCTAGATGGTTTCGCATCCTCCTCAAGTAAGATCCTATGCATACAAGTGGATGGACTTATCCCCTTGATGTCCACAATTGTCCATCCAAGGGCCGTTTTGTGTTCTTTCAACACTTTTACCAACTTGCCCTCTTGACCGGTAGTCAATTTGTTGGAGATGATCACCGCCAAGGTATTGTTATCTCCAAGGAAAACGTACTTGAGATGGGATGGAAGGTCTTTCAACTCTATTTCCGGTGCCTCAACTATAAATGGAACAAGCTTCTCGCTTGGGGTTAGTAAAGTGGGCCCAATGGCCAATGTGGAGATAGGTAACCTCTTATACCCATCTAACCGGGCTAGGACCTCTTTCATGCTGAATGTTAATGCATATTCTGAATTGTGATCATTATCATGTTCAATTATATTTTTTAATTCATCAATGTCAGAAATATCAAACAAATCTTGCACAAAAGGTTCAACAATGTCAATAGCACATAAAAAGTGATCATCATTAAGAAATTTCATTGCATCATAGATGTCAAATTCCACTACTTCACCATCAGACTCCATGGTTAGTTTGCCACTAATATAATCAATTTTAGTCCTAGCAGTTTTCAGGAATGGTCTGCCTAACAATATTGGTGCAACATGCGAGTCATTTTCCATATCCATTATAAAGAAATCAGCAGGGAAAATTATGTTGTCTACCATTACTAATACATCTTCAATTATCCCTTTCGGGTACACATTAGATCTATCAGCAAGTTGCACTACAATCCTAGTTTCCGTTAATGGCCCAAGGCCGAGTGATTTGTAAATGGAATAGGGCAAAACATTTATAGAAGCACCAAGGTCAAGCATGGCTTTGTCAAAAAGGGTTTTCCCTATGACACAAAGGATACTTACCATGCCCGGATCTCTGCATTTCTTGGGCATCCTTCGTTGGAAAACGGCGGAGACATGTTCACTCACTTGTACCTTTTTTTCCCCTTCAGCTTCTGATTCCTCTTAATAGTGCAAAGTTCTTTTAAGAAACAAGCATATTTAGGAATACTCTTCACTAACTTAAGGAGAGGGATGTTTACCTCGCATTTGGAGAAGGTCTCGAAGAGATCCTTGTCCTCAATGATTCTTCTCTCCTTTAGTGCCTCAGGAAAAGGTGCTGGAGGTTTCTCAGAGTACAGTGGTGGAAAATCAGGTCGGATGTAAGAATCCTGCTCAACAAAACTCTCTGTCGAGTTTTCCGCAAGGGCGCCAGAGTGCAGGCGCAGGGGCGGCTCAGGGGATGTCACCGCAGGGGCGGGGACATCCAGCCGCAGGGGCGGCGTCTGCTCAGAGCTGGTCGTAGTTGCAGCCGCAGGGGCGGTTGTGGGTGCGACAAACTCGTCAGAGGGTTTGTCTTGTAATTTATTTGTTGGTTTCTGTTGGATTTGCTTCCCAATCCTTAATGTTAGGGCACTAACATTCTCCTTGGGGTTTATAACTGTTTGGGAAGGCAATTCTCCGGAGGATCTAGCTTCGATCCTTGTTATGGCTTCCGCCATTTGCCCAACCTATTTTTCAAGGTTCTTGATGCTGGATTTTGTTGTTTGGACATGAGTAGCAAAACGCTTAGTCAAAACCTGCAATATATCCTCAGTTGATTGATACTTACCTTGTTGGGGCTGCTGTTGTTGGTTTTGTTGATCCCTCCAACGAAAGTTTTGTTGGTCACGCAAGTTTGGCATGAAATTCTGCGCATAAGGATCACTCCTAGGCCTTTGCTGATGTGGTTGTCCGTAACCTACTGCATTCACCTCTACATCATCATCCTGCACTTGGGGACACATGTCCGTTGGGTGATATGGATCAGCACAAACTCCACATGCCTTTAGCTGTTGTGGGGTTCCCATAAGTGAATATCTCTTCACCATCTCCTTCAGCTCAACAAGCTCATTGGAGATTTCATTCTTCCCGGAATTCATAGCATGAACACCTCTCTTGGAAGAAGCCCTTCCAAAGTTCCGGGTTCCTTCCGCTAGTTCCTGTATCTTTTCCAAAGCAAGGTCAGGGGTAGAGTTAAGAATGTTACCTCCACAAGCCGCATTGACAATCCTCCTTTTGTTGTCAAGCAAGCCATTGTACAAGTACAAGACTAGATCCTGAGTTGAATATCCATGGAAAGGACAGCTGGATCGGAGGCCTGCAAACCGCTCAAAGTACTCATAGAGAGTCTCGTCCGCCTCTTGCTCGATGTTGCTTATAGCTTTCTTCAAGCTATTGGCCTTCTTGCCTGGGAAGTATTTATCCAAAAATGCCTTGTGGAGATTCTCCCAAGTGTCGATGCTCCCGGATGGAAGGTGGTAGTACCAATCGTCCGCTGCATCCTTTTTTTTTTTATGGGGTCCTCACCACTTAACCCATGGAAAGATGGGAGCAAGTGAATGAGACCCGGCTTGAGCTCGAAGTTGATTCCCTCCCCTTATGCCGGTATAGTAACCGCAAGAGGGTGTTGAGCCAAAGTCGGCTGAGTGAGTTGACGAAGAGTACGATCAGGCATTTCTTGTTGAAGTTGTTGTTGGCTACGTCGCCGGATGTGTGTCCTCTCAATTTCTGGATCAAAGGGAACAAAACCGGAGTTAGTAGCACGGGTTTGAACCATAAAAGCGGTCCAAACCAATAATCAATAATAAAAATGAAATAAAAATAAAACTAAACTCCCCGGCAACGGCGCCAAAATTTGACAAGAACTTTTTCTTAGGTCGTTTTTATCTTATCAAAATAAATCCCGACATAACACTAGAACAAGTATAGCGATTAAGTAAGGGTCGAACCCAAGAGAGTTTGGTGATATTTTTATTCAATTCAATTATTGATTATCGAATAAAGTAACAAAGGGGGAATTTTGGATGAATTGATGCACACAAAACTAGAAAGCAAGTAATAAAATGAATATGATGATGATGATGATGATGATGAGTGAATCTACACTAGGTTGGTTCTTAGCATGCTATTACTACTTTGGTGCGTTCCTTTTTACAAGTTTTCAAGTAATGTTCCCGTCTTGATCATATGTATGTGTTGAGCCAACCGGCATTAACACAACTTAACAAGTTAGTGTTCCGTAAACCTACAAGAACAAGTCACAAGTTAGCTTTCAAACAAAGACTAAGGGATATGAAGAGAAGATTAAAACCATTAAACTAATCTTTATATTTGTGTTTCTTTTCCTTTAAGCAATTACAACCCGTTATTACTTGAATGTTACACTAGATTAAAGACCCGAACCCGAACTCTATTAATCCTTGTTCTTTGCATTAACTTTAGAACCTAATATGATCAATCTTAAGTGAAAATAAAACATGCAACTTAGACAAATAAAGATCAAGAAACACAAAACATTAGTGAATAAAACTTATATTAGAAAGGTACTTACAACCAAAGTAATAAAGCAGCTTCAAATCAACCCAATGTAGCAAGGAAACTAAAAGCTCATTACAAAGGAAGCAAGAGAGAATAAAATGGGAAATTGATGGATGATTCTAGCAATCAGCCATGGGTCTATTTATACTACAAGTGGCACTAAATAAGAGTAAATGGCCGGCCAAAACAGCCACCTTTAATGCCATAAAGGTGGTGCAAACAACCGGAGTAAAGTCTCTATCGCTGAACCGCAAGGGCGGCCTTCAGATCCGCAGGGGCGGTCCAGGCGAAAACTGTAAGAGCCTTAGTCTTTGGAGCCTAGATGAGCTAGTGTGTGCTTAGCCTTGACCAGTCAGCCGCCCCTGCGCACCAGTGCGCCACCCTTGCGCCACAGAGGAGCCGCCCCTGTGCCTTCGTCGGTCCGCCCCTGCGGTTTTGTGCGGCTGCAGCCACCTTTGTTGACTTTTGATCTTGCTTTTGGGGAAACTTCGGATATAAGCCTCCCCAATCTTCTGATGAAGGGTTTCTTCATTCCATTGCAACTCCTTCATCAGCTTTACGCTCTTCTTCTCCTTCATCTTCTCATCTTTGCTCCTTCTTGATCTTGTGAGAGAGTTTTGAGAATTTGAAGGTGTTCTTGGCCTTAGATGCTCTTGTAGATGTTGTGTGTTGTTGTTGATCTGCTGCAATGGTGAGAGGTGTGGATGCTCCATAGTTGCAGCCTAGGTTGGTGTGGTAAGCTCCTTCTTCTCTTCTTTCTTTCTTTCTCTCTTCTCCTTTGCTTCTTATCTTTCTCTTTAGCTTAGGAAGCACAAGTTTGGACTTGTGTTGGATCTTTCCCAGCCTTTTGATGATCATATATGTGTGTATGTGTATATATGTTGTTGTGATATGTTGAAGACGTGAAGAGGATCGAGAAAGGGATCGAAGAGAAGTCGGGATCAACCCTCTAAATAGTTGGCCGCCCCTGCGCCTGTCCTGAGCCGCACCTGCGCCTGGTGTGGAGCCGCCCTTGCGCCTCTGGTGAGCCGCCCTTGCGCCTCTGGTGAGCCGCCCCTGCGCCTCACTAGACTGGCTGGTGTGTTCTTGCTTCTGTTGGTGCATACCTTGTTGGTATGTCTTCCTTCCTTCCTTTCCTTTGGCCTTGGCTTAGTTGATAGCTAGGTTAGGGTGGTTAGGATGAGTTGAATGATAGAGATGGGCCTTAGGCACTTGTATTAATGTTGAGCGTACGCTATAGGCATATGTGATCTTGTTATGATCTTCAGGTTGTAGGTTGGGTCTGGTTATGGAGACGAGTCTCCTAATCCTTTCAGGTTGTGATGTTGTGTGCCTTGCTCTTGCAGGCGTTGGTTCTTTCCCAAGGGAAAGCTGTGACGTGGTAGAGGATACGAGTGTATCACGTAATGGTTGTGTGTGTTCATATAGTTGTGCTTTTATAACCTAAACCGGACTAGGATGACCATTCATTATATTTATTTGGCCCAAGTGTATTATAACGGACGGTAACCACCGATCTCCACCTGTTGGTTAGGAGGAGGTGCCCTGAAGATGATCTCATAGGAGGGGACGAGTGAAGGTCACACCCATGCAAAACTCCTGAGTTTCATTGGGTGGGACGGGGTTCTTGAGGCTCCTCGTGTTACAAAAGAAGTTGAATTAGTAATGGAATAACGTAATTAAAGATAATAAATGGATGTATGTGACATTGCATGTATGATATGTTGATATGTGTTTGTACTATTACTTCATGCTATCTATTGCTGTAGCTAACGGTGTATACCGTCTTGTAGATGATCTGCAAGTTAGGAAGACTGCAGAGTGAGCCAGATGGTGTGACGAGCCGAGGACTTCTGTACATTAGGATACGTGGGTTGGGATCTTTTGTATCAGATGTTGTGGTTGTTGTTGTTATGGTTTTGTACTCGGCTTTGAGTTTGTAAACTCTTTTGTTGTATCATACAACTTTTATGTATTTGTTTTTACTCTACTTGTGCCTTGTTGTAAGATCCAGTGAACTTATTGTCAGGCTAGGATCAGGGTCCATTGTGAGATCCTAGCCCAATGTAGCAGTCCGAGTCCCGTGGATTCGGGGTGTTACAAAGTTGGTATCAGAGGCTTAGGTTTATAACAATGGATCTTGCTATCTGCAGTAAAGGTAGAGTGGATAAATAAACAGAACCCACATGGGGTCTGACTTTTCAAAAGGTTTTGGTTTTAAAGCGAGTATAGATGTTTTCGGGATAGTGTGTACAGAAGTCGTCACCCATCTGAGGATCTCGACAGTATAGGTATATATATATATATATATATCTATATATATATAGATACCTCTTATGTGATATGTATGCATTTGTTATTAATTATTATATATATCTATACATATGGCCTATATAGAGCCTTATATGTTAGGTGTGCATACCCCACAGATGGCTCGGACTAGAGCTACTGTTGCAGGCAAAGGTAGAGGTAGACCACCTCTTCCTCTAGGAGGGAGGAAACAGGGACCAACTCCCAATGCAGATCCACCAGTGGTGGAGGAGGCTCATGAGGAGGTTGCAGAGAGTTTTGTTCCAGCAACGAGGAGTGATGGATCCAGGAGACATCAGTCACATCGAACCCAGTCAGATGGTTCAGATCGTGTTTCTAAGGGAGGACCTGAGTTTCGAGAGTATCTCAGGCAGTTTGAGGAGGCCATCAGAGCGGGTCGATGAGCCCCAGACCTGCCAAGGCAAGAGGGATTATCGGAGGAATCCCATGGAGCTACTCAGGTGCCAACTATGCTGGTACGTGTTGCTGTGGTTGCTCGAGCCTTGGAGGAGACTAGAGGGCCTCGACTAGATACCAGGTTGAAGGCATTCCACCAGTAGGGAGTACCACACTTCTCTAGGTAGATTGGCCTAGAGACTGAGGTGTGGATTGGGCATGTAGACTCAGGCGTAGAGTCTATTCGTTGCCCAGAGGACAGACGGATAGAGCTAGTACAATCTCTATTCCCTGACCTAGCACATCAGTGGTGGAGGACAGTTAGAGCACGAGTCACCACCTATGAGCAGATGAGGACATTGCCGAGGGAGGATTTCTGCTCTGCCTCATTGACGAGGGAGAAACTTCAGGGTTTTGTGGAGGCAGGCTTTGAGGATGTACCCATTACTGAAGCTATTCACCGCTTCCGGACTGAGTTAGCTTTGTTGGGTCCAACTGCACCTTCTGAGGATCAACACGTGTACCTATTCTCCTGTCGTCTGAGGGAGAGTACACGTTCATACATGGCGGGATTTCATTGTGACTCATTGACATACTACTAGGATCGAGCCTCTGCTTATGAGAGAGAGAGGGCCAGCCAGAGGAGGACTTCTCAGATCGGACGGTCTGAGAAGAGACAACATACAACACCGACTTGTGCAGGAGCATCTGGATTCGGGCGAGGTCAGACTCAGGGCCGCTCGAGTATTCCAGTGTCTGTTCAAACTACTGATAGAGGCCGGCAGTGTTACAACTGTGGGGCCTATGGATATATGAGGGCTGATTGCCCTAGAGCACCGCTGACTTGCTTCTCGTGCGGTAAGTCAGGACATATAGCTATGTTGTGCCGTCAGGGCAAGGCGCCATCACAGCAGGGTTCTTCCCTTGCAGATGCAGCAGGAGGTGGGCAGACCGCCTCAACATCAAGGACAGTAGAGGGTCCCAAGGACACCTGCTACTCAGGGTTCATCTCCTGGACCGAGTAGGGGTAGAGGTAGAGAGGCTAGCACTAGTGATGCCCGAGGAGTTCGAGGCCGTGCTTTTGAGTTGAGGAGTGCTGAGGAGCCGCCAGCACCAGCTGCTACAAGTACCATTCTGTTACATGGTTTACCTCTTAGAGTTTTATTTGATACTGGTGCTCCACATTCATTTATTTCTGCTTCTTGTGTTGAGCGTTTGAGTTTGTCTACCATAGAGGGGGCACCCTTTACTATATGGTTACCTGATGGTAGTAGGGTCAGAGGTACCCAGGAGATACGTAGTTGTCCCCTACATTTAGGGACTCGTGTACTACTTGTTGACTTCTTAGTCATACCTTTGATGCATGAAGAAGTCATATTAGGTATGGATTGGATGCGTAGACACCGTGCGGTGTTAGATGTGGGTAAGAGAACTGTTACAGTCTCTACCGACTTAGGTCCGATAGAGGTCTTCCGGGGTTGGGACCTTGGGAAGACAGGATCTGTCATCAGTGTGGTACGAGCAGCCAGACTGATATCACTGGGATGTGATGCCTTCTGGTTCTACGCCATGAAGGATGGAGAGAGTCTAGCTTTGGAGGACATACCGGTGGTCTGTGAGTTCACCGACGTATTTGTAGAGCCGTCTAGCTTGCCACCTCCGAGGAGCATAGATTTTGGCATTGACTTGGAGCCTAGCACGAGACCCATCTCGAAGGCCCCATACCGTATGGCATCTGTCGAGATGTTGGAGCTGAAGAAGCAACTCGAGGAGTTGGCTGAGAAGGGCTTCATACGCCCTAGTGTTTCACCATGGGGTGTAGCGGTCCTCTTCGTGCGGAAGAAGGACGAATCGTTCAGACTGTGCATAGATTACAAAGAGTTAAACAAGGTGACCATCAAGAACAGGTATCCACTGCCTCGTATTGATGATCTACTTGATCAATTGCAGGGAGCGACAGTCTTCTCCAGGATCGACTTACGTTCACGATATCACCAGCTGAGGGTGAGAGAGCAGGACGTGCATAGGACGGCATTTCGTACTCGGTTTGGACACTACGAGTTTGTAGTGATGCCATTCGGGCTGACAAATGCTCCAACAGTATTTATGGAGTGGATGAACAATATCTTCATCGACTTCCTGGATCAGTTTATGGTGGTCTTCATTGATGACATTCTGGTGTATTCTCGTAGTAGAGAGGAGCATGCGGGACACTTGAGGATAGTTTTGCAAATTTTGAGGGATAGAGAGTTGTATGCCAAGCTCTCTAAGTGTGAGTTTTGGATGTCGGAGGTTGCTTTCCTTGGACATATCGTCTCCGCCGATGGGATCATGGTTGATCCGGAGAAGATCGAGTCTGTTGCTGCATGGATGACACCGACGAATGTTCGCTCCAAACGGTGTGTGCAAGCTTTAAATTTATAACCCTAGACTTAAGCTTAAAACAAGGATGCGAACCCGCAGTGTACGGGTCAATCGTAGTAAAAGCAAGAAAATTCCAGGGGTCGATCACAGGGACTTGGTGAAACAAAGTCAACACGGTTTGCTACGTTAATTCTAACCACAAGAGCGATTAACACAATCAAAGATGAATAAGGTGTCAAATAAAGCAAACATGCAATTCTAGGGATTAAAGCATCTAGTTGTGGTTCCAACTCAAGATCTATAGATAAGCGGACAAAGCTGAGATTTTTGCATGGGGAAGGTGTTTCTAAAGTGGAGTAGATCACCGGGTAAGTCTCACTACACATTAATCCTAAACCTTAACTCCTATTACCGGGTAAGTCTCAAGGAATCAAGATAAAGAACTATAACCTCTAACTAACACACCATCTAAGGGAATAGAATCAACCTTTACCGGGTAAGTCTCAGGCTAACTCACAAAGATGGGATGGAAGCACACTCAAACCCCAATAAAGGATAACCCTTTATTACCTACAATTATGATCGTTGGTACACAAACTAAGGAATTACCGGGTAAGTCGCATCCTAAGCTTGCTTTGAACCAGGAAGGTGTAATAAGAATAGGATTTAGCAAATTCTAACACTTAACTCTCAGTTATGGATCAAATAAGTCACCTCGGACAGAAGAATTCCACCCCGGCCGAGATGTTCATCAACCGAACGAGGTGCTTAGGGTTAAGGTTAAAGACTCGAGCTTTCAGGATCCTACTGGAATCTAAGATTATTCTATCATTGTTTTTCCCACAACCTTCAGCCAATCACCCTAGAATCACACAAGGAAATTAGCCACTCATCATCATTATGAAAGTATTAAAATATATGGGAAGAAGGTGAATATTTGAACAAAGAAGAATTTAATGAAAAGACTTCAATAACTGAATCAAATATCACAAACAAGCGTTCCTTGGATAGCAATCCAACAAGACAAGACAACTAGGAAAGGTATTGAAGACAATCTTACAAAACCCTCCAATAAAGCTATAAAAGCTATGGACTTCAATCTTCAACCTTCAAAAAGGTTCTTCAACTCTCTCCCAAATTGGAGTATGCTGCGGCTGCTGCTTCGTATGCGAGATTATCAGTCGTAAGCGGATTTCCGATTGGTGTATGCAGCCTCCTCAAATTGTAGAAAATCAACCCTTTTTATAGGAAAAATAAACCTCCAAAGATAATAAATCTTAAGAAGATATTATCCCATAAATATAGGTAAAATATATGATTCTGCATATCTCCTTCCTTCCAGAAGCTTAGCCCAAAAATATAAGATCACTTTCCAATTTTAAAAGATCTCAGCCAAGAATAAAATATTCTCGCCGCGTCCTAGGTATTCGCCTCGGTCTAGTCGGCGTCTCTGGATCGCCTCGGTCGAGGTGAACCTCTGGTCAACCGAGGTGACTCATAACTGAATGTAGAATCTCTCAAAACTGGTCCAAAGTAAATCTTTAATCCATGGCTATGCTTCCTGAATGTAGCTCCAAATGACTCTTGACTCCTTTTGCTCCTTTTTGATGCAAAACGTACCATATTACCTGTAATTACAACGAAACTAGGTGTAGACCTCGATTCTCGCAAAGGTAGATGAAATGGTAGTAAAATCACATAATGTACATACAAACATGCAGATTATGAAAGATAAAACGTCCAAACAAACCCCAAAATATAGACTATAATTCATGCTATCAAAATACCCCATACTTAGTCCTTGCTTGTCCCCAAGCAAGTTCCTCACATAGAAGACAAGATAGAATGGATTATAAGTCAAGAAAATCAATGAATAAGCCTTTCAAAAATTATTTTATGGTGTGCAACTATCATAGATCACTCTAAGAGAATACTTCCTGGAATTTAAAAACTCAATATGCTCAAAACATTTTATAAATATAAGAAAGTTGTTCATCTTTGCATAAAATCATAGAATGTATAATAAATCACAATTATCAAAATTAATCATGTATCATCCAGTTTAAACCGCTAAGTCAATCAACAAGCTCAAGGTCTCAAGGGCTTCCCAAAAGGAAGGGTCAAGAAATGTGTAGGGTAGGGATGTATGTAAGGTAATGTGGTGCTAGAATCCGGGAAAAGGATGAACTTCACTTCCACTTTGACTTGCAACACCTTCCACCAATAAGCTTTGCTTATTTCACACTTTTTCTTTTACTTTACTTTTTGGGATGCATGGACAGAGGTGCACAATAACCGAAGCCTAGGAAATCAGCAATCATCAATTTCTTGAGACGCATCAAACCCTTGATGCACATACCATGACCCGATAGGAATATCGCTCAATCCGACTTTGGCAAGACACAAACACCCGGCTATGTGAATGGTGCCGAGTTACTCATCTTCATGATTGACTTCCCCAAACCTAAAATTGCTTTCTAGCACTTTCACTTCCAGCCACTTCTCAACTTTAACTTGCTTTCACCACTTCGCTTGCTTCCAAATTCCCGGATAGGTAAAGGGAGGCAAAATGTATATGAGGGGCTAAGCATGATCAAGAAGAAGAAGAAGAAGAAGAGAATGAATTGTCTTGGTCTTTCCAAGAAGAATGTGAGAGAACTCAACCTGCGGTGTCAACCTTCAAATTCAACATAATTTGGATAAAAACAAAATATTAAACATGCCAATAATTTCAAACAAAGCATTTAGCAACTTAAACATATTATAAAACCTTTCAAACATACAAAGAATTTAAAAACAGTAGGTAAACAAGATCTTTACTGAGATCATATCCAGATAAGTAACACAAAAATCGTTTTCGAAAACTCTCAGTTAACCCACCTCGGTCGAGATGTTCTTGGTTCAACCGAGGTGAAACACCTCGTTTTGCCAGAACTGTCCCGGTCGAGGTCGAAAATAATTTTTTTAAAACCATTTTTTTTTTTTTTTTTTTTTTTTTTTTTGGTTTCGACGTTTTTCTCAATCAAATAACCTGTATGCATGCATGTAATCTTAGATAAGCAAATAGAGCATAATAAGATCATAAATATCCATCAAAGTAGCATACAATCATTCATAGTCAAATAAGTACATCAAATACCCCATACTTGAGACACACTGTCCCAGTGGGTATAATAGAAGTCTGAATAAAAGAGGACTCACCGGATAAAGAGCCGAACTGCATAAAAAATATAACAAATAAAACCCTGCAGCTCCTCAGTAGTCTCGATCCGGTGGTGGTGGTGGAATGTAGGGGAACTGAGTAGGATCATAGGGATAGCCCATGACATGCTGGAACTGTAGCTGAGCCATCATGTGCTGATGATGCTGCCGCTCCTGCATCTCCCGGATATCCAATGAAAGTGCAGCATAAGAGTCGATAACCTGATCCGTCAGGTCATCGATCCGTCGGTGTGCTGCTCGGTCCCTGACTCTCTGTCTCCTGCGTCTAGCGGGCCTGACTGGAGAAGTCTCAGCTGGTGCCGGCTCAGTGTCCTCCTCATCCTCATCTAGATCAATAATGGGAGGCGCGCTCGTCCCAGCAGTATCTGTCCCTGTGTCCATCGGGACGCCGCCTCCTCTCTCATCAACAGTCTCGTCGTCGTCGTCATCCTCATCAGCGGCCTCCTCAGCCTCAGCAGCGGCAGCTGCTCCCTCTCTGTGATCCTCCATAAGCGGAGCCCATGCTGTCTTCCAGAAATGTGGGTCGTAGACAGAGAACTGTGCAGACCATCTGATGCCCTGAGGTGCAGTCCGCTCCCATGGCATGGCGACGTATGGAGTGGTCAACCCACGGGGAACTAGAATCCTCCGCGTGATCATCTCCTGTAGACCCAGCGGCTTGGCAGCCGCCGCTAACGTGCAAACACTGAGGTCCATCCCGTGGTATGTGGCGATGTGGGTGACTAGACCTCCACAGCAGATATCTCCCTTCGCCTTGGCCTTGATCCTGTGCAGATCCTCTGCCAGGAGCAAGCCAAAGTCCGGGAAGCCGCCTGTAACCATGCAGTATAAAGAGAAGAGCTCCCCCTGTCTGATCTTCTGGGGCGTCTCAGTACGCGCCAGAAGCATCTCACTAAAAATCCTGTGGGCGAGTCTGAAGGCCGGGTGAAAGATGACCTTCTCCCTGGAATCTCCAGGGCGCCATCTGTCTGCATGTGTGGTAATGTGGGCTATCTGTCCCCAGAACTCCCTAGCTACGGATCGGGAGGGAAAGTCTACAGCGGTAGGGGCAGGAAAGCTAGAAATCTCTCTCCATATCTCTAATGGAACTAAGAAGTTCCGGCCCATCAGCCGGTACTTCACAGATCCCTCTGTGGGAAGGTAGGAGAAGGAACTGACGAACTCGAGGGTAGGCTCGAGGTAGGCTGGGGCTCGGATCTCAGAAAAGTGATCCAGCCCAACTGTGGCGATCATCCTCCTAAGGTCAGCATCTAACCCTAGGCAGTCAAAAGCGGACACATCCAGAAACCGCGGTGCGATGACTGGACGTCCAGCAATCCTCTCATAATCTACCCGGCATCTCTCGTGGATAACCGGGCGGTAGGGACGGGAAGAAGAAGGGGAAGGGGAGGGTGAGGATCTGTCTCTCAGGGCTAGTCGGCGATCAGAACTCATCTCCACAAAACACTGTCAGACCACCTCGGTTGACTGACAAGTCTCAGAAATCACCTCGGTCGAGATGCAGGCCGACTGGACCGAGGCGTAGCAGTGTCGATTTCTATTCTCTGATTTTCAGTTCTTTTCCCCCTAAAATCACTACAATTGCTTCCTAAGGGGTACTTATGGATTTCCTCAGCAAAATCAAGGGCAACCAAAGCCCAATAAGCAGTAAACGAGGAGTTAGGGTTTTCGAACCTTTCGCACCTCGTTTCGGTCGAAAACACTCAATCTTCTCGCAGATCTGTAGTTGCAATCGACTCTTCCACTCTTTAATCGCGTTTTGGAAGGAGAAATCGTCGAAAACGAGCGAGAAATGGAGGAGCGAGGTGCCTCTGTGCGCCGCGGTCGAAATGGGTGAAAGTGAAAAGTAAAAAATTTTTTCTTCTTTTTATACTGTCACGAGATCTGCTGTCACCTCGGTCGAGATGGTCTCGACTGGACCGAGGTGGTACGGACCGAGGCGGTTCTGCAGAAACCCTAGTCGCCTCGGTTGCTTCAAGAATCAACTCGGTCGAGGTGTTCTGACAGTGACTGAGGTGCCTCCTTCTTCTCAGAATCTCGAACTTCTGTCCATCCAGATGTGCTCCTTCCTGTTGTCTGTCCAGAACGCCAAAAACAAAGCAAAGCAAAGCAAAGCAAAAACAAAAACTATCTAAACTAGACTAGAAAACCGGGAAAGAAAGCAATACCTTGGGTTGCCTCCCAAGAAGCGCTTGATTTAAGGTCGCTAGCTGGACCATTCTCCATAGAATTACTCAATGTACCTTGAACACCATGGAGTGCTCATCACATCCATCATAAAATTCTTCCAAAGAGGTTCCGGTTACTAATTTCACCGGCAAATGGTAAGATCTCCCACGTACAAGCTTGTACGGTTTGATTCTCACCGGAATCCTTCTAGACTTCCTGCACTTCAATGGGACATAATCTAGCCTTGCGTCCCATCCTTTCCTTGATCGAGAAAATAGTTTCTCGAGAATCATAGCAGCTTCCCCATCTATAGCTTGGGGATGGTACAGGGTCCTGAGCATGCGAGGGACCCCATACTTGAACAAGAGATACTTCATCGACTTAGCGGTGTAGTGTTTGCAAACTCCACTCCTTATAATCCAAGGAGCTTCTTCTTCCAACAATTTCAAGGAAGACTTCATCTTGATTTTAGGGGGTTCTTTCGGAAGAGACCTCCAACTTTCCGGTGCATTCCTGAAAAATTCAGAAATATTAATAGGGAATTCAAATGAAGTAGGAGAACGTACCTTGCAAAGTTCTCCAAAGCTTGAGGCAAGTTTCGTGTTGGGTTGATAATCCACCCACGAAATCTCTCTCAGTTCTGCTGGTCTTTCTTCCACCTTGACCATAATCTCAGTAATTTGGCTAAAGTCTTCTGCATCTGCCTCTTCCGGTTCTGCAGATTCTTCCATCATCTCGACCGAGGTCTCTTCTACCTCGACCGAGGTCTCAACAGTCAGATCGAGATCTTCCACATCTTCTCCCTCAGAAGCTTCAGGAGAAACTTCTGGTTTGACTGGAGGTATGCTCGAAACGTGCAACACTTCCTTATGCTCCTCTTCCGGTTTAGCATAGGATAGGGTGCTTTCCTTGAGCTCCGTCACCTTCTTCATTAACTTCTCCAACCTAGATTCGAGAGAATCTTCAAGAGGTTGCTCATAAGTCTTTTTAGGGACATTCTTCTCATCCCATATCGCAAGTTCATGCTGAATGGCCTCTTCTCTTTCCCATTCATTGTTGAACCAATAGAAGGAGTACTTCTCCTCCAAGTATTCATAATGATCTGCCCTAGCACTTTGTCTTGCTATCCAGGCTGGATCAAACATAGCCATAAGAAATCCTGAAAACTACAAAACTCATAGAAAGAGTAGTTAGTAGCAACAGGGGCAAGCGCCCCGAAAGCAAACCGTACCGGCTCGGTCTAGACCAAGTCCCCGGCAACGGCGCCAAAAACTTGTTCGCTCCAAAAGGTGTGTGCAAGCTTTAAATTTATAACCCTAGACTTAAGCTTAAAACAAGGATGCGAACCCGCAGTGTACGGGTCAATCGTAGTAAAAGCAAGAAAATTCCAGGGGTCGATCACAGGGACTTGGTGAAACAAAGTCAACACGGTTTGCTACGTTAATTCTAACCACAAGAGCGATTAACACAATCAAAGATGAATAAGGTGTCAAATAAAGCAAACATGCAATTCTAGGGATTAAAGCATCTAGTTGTGGTTCCAACTCAAGATCTATAGATAAGCGGACAAAGCGGAGATTTTTGCATGGGGAAGGTGTTTCTAAAGTGGAGTAGATCACTGGGTAAGTCTCACTACACACTAATCCTAAACCTTAACTCCTATTACCGGGTAAGTCTCAAGGAATCAAGATAAAGAACTATAACCTCTAACTAACACACCATCTAAGGGAATAGAATCAACCTTTACCGGGTAAGTCTCAGGCTAACTCACAAAGATGGGATGGAAGCACACTCAAACCCCAATAAAGGATAAACCTTTATTACCTACACTTATGATCGTTGGTACACAAACTAAGGAATTACCGGGTAAGTCGCATCCTAAGCTTGCTTTGAACCAGGAAGGTGTAATAAGAATAGGATTTAGCAAATTCTAACACTTAACTCTCAGTTATGGATCAAATAAGTCACCTCGGACAGAAGAATTCCACCCCGGCCGAGATGTTCATCAACCGAACGAGGTGCTTAGGGTTAAGGTTAAAGACTCGAACTTTCAGGATCCTACTGGAATCTAAGATTATTCTATCATTGTTTTTCCCACAACCTTCAGCCAATCACCCTAGAATCACACAAGGAAATTAGCCACTCATCATCATTATGAAAGTATTAAAATATATGGGAAGAAGGTGAATATTTGAACAAAGAAGAATTTAATGAAAAGACTTCAATAACTGAATCAAATATCACAAACAAAGCGTTCCTTGGATAGCAATCCAACAAGACAAGACAATCAATGAGGGAATTGAAGACAATCTTACAAAACCCTCCAATAAAGCTATAAAAGCTATGGACTTCAATCTTCAACCTTCAAAAAGGTTCTTCAACTCTCTCCCAAATTGGAGTATGCTGCGGCTGCTGCGTCGTATGCGAGATTATCAGTCGTAAGCGGATTTCCGATTGGTGTATGCAGCCTCCTCAAATTGTAGAAAATCAACCCTTTTTATAGGAAAAATAAACCTCCAAAGATAATAAATCTTAAGAAGATATTATCCCATAAATATAGGTAAAATATATGATTCTGCATATCTCCTTCCTTCCAGAAGCTTAGCCCAAAAATATAAGATCACTTTCCAATTTTAAAAGATCTCAGCCAAGAATAAAATATTCTCGCCGCGTCCTAGGTATTCGCCTCGGTCGAGTCGGCGTCTCTGGATCGCCTCGGTCGAGGTGAACCTCTGGTCAACCGAGGTGACTCATAACTGAATGTAGAATCTCTCAAAACTGGTCCAAAGTAAATCTTTAATCCATGGTTGTGCTTCCTGAATGTAGCTCCAAATGACTCTTGACTCCTTTTGCTCCTTTTTGATGCAAAAACGTACCATATTACCTGCAATTACAACGAAACTAGGTGTAGACCTCGATTCTTGCAAAGGTAGATGAAATGGTAGTAAAATCACATAATGTACATACAAACATGCAGATTATGAAAGATAAAACGTCCAAACAAGCCCCAAAATATAGACTATAATTCATGCTATCAGGCATTCAACATTGGAGAATATCATGTTGAGTTTGCACTCTCCGCCACGATGAAGGGACAACCCTTAGAAGAAGATATCTTGAACATCTATGATGAAGAAGATTCTCGAGAATTGGTGAGTTCTATCTTAATTAAAGAAGTTCCGGCCCATCAGCCGGTACTTCTAAGGGCTATCTGTCCCCAGAACTCCCTAGCTACGGATCGGGAGGGAAAGTCTACAGCGGTAGGGGCAGGAAAGCTAAAAATCTCTCTCCATATCTCTAATGGAACTAAGAAGTTCCGGCCCATCAGCCGGTACTTCACAGATCCCTCTGTGGGAAGGTAGGAGAAGGAACTGACGAACTCGAGGGTAGGCTCGAGGTAGGCTGGGGCTCGGATCTCAGAAAAGTGATCCAGCCCAACTGTGGCGATCATCCTCCTAAGGTCAGCATCTAACCCTAGGCAGTCAAAAGCGGACACATCCAGAAACCGCGGTGCGATGACTGGACGTCCAGCAATCCTCTCATAATCTACCCGGCATCTCTCGTGGATAACCGGGCGGTAGGGACGGGAAGAAGAAGGGGAAGGGGAGGGTGAGGATCTGTCTCTCAGGGCTAGTCGGCGATCAGAACTCATCTCCACAAAACACTGTCAGACCACCTCGGTTGACTGACAAGTCTCAGAAATCACCTCGGTCGAGATGCAGGCCGACTGGACCGAGGCGTAGCAGTGTCGATTTCTATTCTCTGATTTTCAGTTCTTTTCCCCCTAAAATCACTACAATTGCTTCCTAAGGGGTACTTATGGATTTCCTCAGCAAAATCAAGGGCAACCAAAGCCCAATAAGCAGTAAACGAGGAGTTAGGGTTTTCGAACCTTTCGCACCTCGTTTCGGTCGAAAACACTCAATCTTCTCGCAGATCTGTAGTTGCAATCGACTCTTCCACTCTTTAATCGCGTTTTGGAAGGAGAAATCGTCGAAAACGAGCGAGAAATGGAGGAGCGAGGTGCCTCTGTGCGCCGCGGTCGAAATGGGTGAAAGTGAAAAGTAAAAAATTTTTTCTTCTTTTTATACTGTCACGAGATCTGCTGTCACCTCGGTCGAGATGGTCTCGACTGGACCGAGGTGGTACGGACCGAGGCGGTTCTGCAGAAACCCTAGTCGCCTCGGTTGCTTCAAGAATCAACTCGGTCGAGGTGTTCTGACAGTGACTGAGGTGCCTCCTTCTTCTCAGAATCTCGAACTTCTGTCCATCCAGATGTGCTCCTTCCTGTTGTCTGTCCAGAACGCCAAAAACAAAGCAAAGCAAAGCAAAGCAAAAACAAAAACTATCTAAACTAGACTAGAAAACCGGGAAAGAAAGCAATACCTTGGGTTGCCTCCCAAGAAGCGCTTGATTTAAGGTCGCTAGCTGGACCATGATGCGTCTCAAACGAGGTAGATCGATGCGACCTCCTCAACCGGCGTTTCCGGTTGGTACTTCTTAAGTCTATGACCGTTGACCTTGAAGCTTCCGCTAGTTTCTCCCCATATCTCAACTGCACCATGAGGGAAAACATGTTTCACAACGTAAGGTCCGGTCCATCTAGACTTCAACTTACCTGGAAAAAGACGGAGGTGGGAGTTGAAGAGTAGAACTAAATCTCCTTCGTTAAGCTCCTTTGGAACGATACGCTTGTCATACCATCTCTTCGTCCTTTCCTTGTAGATTTTGGCATTCTCATAGGCGTTCAAACGCAGCTCCTCCAGCTCGTTAAGTTCCAATAGTCGCTTCTCGCCAGCATCTTTAATGTCAAAGTTCAACCATTTGATAGCCCAATATGCTTTGTGCTCCAACTCGACGGGCAGGTGGCAAGACTTCCCATATACCAAATTATAAGGGGTGGTACCTATGGGAGTCTTGAATGCGGTCCTGTACGCCCAAAGAGCATCGTCCAGCTTCATGGACCAATCCTTCCTCGTTCTAGAGACGGTTTTCTCCAAAATTGCCTTGATTTCTCTGTTCGAGATCTCGACTTGTCCACTAGTTTGAGGGTGATAAGCGGTTGATACCTTGTGGGTTACCCCATATTTCGATAGAAGTGCCTTAAACTTCCGGTTGATGAAATGCGTTCCTCCATCGCTGATGATGATGCGTGGAGTTCCAAATCGTGGAAAGATAGTTCTATTCAAGAACTTCACAACCACCTTGGCGTCGTTAGTGGGGGAAGCAATGGCTTCGACCCATCTAGAGACGTAATCAACTGCAAGGAGAATGTAGAGGTTCCCTCCGGAGGATGGGAAAGGTCCCATGAAGTCAATCCCCCATACATCAAAGATTTCCACTTCTTGGATGTTGTTAAGTGGCATCTCGTTCCTCCTTGACAAGTTCCTTGTTCTTTGGCATGCATCACAAGAAACAACAAAAGATTGTACATCCTTAAATAATGTAGGCCAAAAGAAACCGGAACGCAATATCTTAGCGCATGTTTTATCGGTACTAGCATGTCCTCCACAAGGAAGTGAATGACAATGCCTTATGACGCTATTAACCTCATCTTCCGGAATGCATCTTCGAAGCATCCCATCCGGTCCGCGTTTGAATAGCAGCGGCTCATCCCAGTAGTAATGTCGTACTTCCTTGAAGAATCTCTTCTTTTGAGAGTACGTCAATCCGGGCGGTATTTCCTGGCAAACAAGATAATTCACGATATCAGCATACCAAGGACCTTTATTCTCAGAAAGTTGGTGGAGGGAATGATCCGCCAACTGTGGGTGAATGTCAGAGAAGGGAGTAGAAAAATTGTTATTCTCAGCAGTCTCAGTTGACATTGTCTCGCTGTCGACCTCGGTCGAGACGCAAAGGCGTTGACCGAGGTGTTCTTCAGACGCCTCGCTATGTCCAAGAGGTGCCTCGGTCGAGGTACTGTTACTGGATCCGAGGCTGGAAATCTTCGTTTCCTGGATTAGCTTCTCAGTTTTAGCTCCTGGATCCTCTTCCAGTGCCTTCAAGCTCCGTATATCTGCATCACAAGAAGCATCTATACCTTCCTCCATTAAACTGAAACTAATAACTCTTTCGAGTGGATCGTTAATAAGGATAGAGCTCACCAATTCTCTTGACTCTTCTTCATCGTAGATGTTGAAGATATCATCAGTTAGTTGCTCCCCTTTCATGGCTGCAAGTAGTGCGAACTCCACCTCTTCGCCGCCAACGTTGAATTTCAATTTGGCGTTCTTGCAATCCACATTGCAACCCGAAGTTGCTAGAAATGGCCTCCCGAGAATGATAGGAACTGGATAATCTGCGGGAATGTCAAGCACGACAAAATCTATAGGTAGATAGAAGTTGCCTAACTTGACCGGAACGTCTTCCAAAATGCCCACGGGATGGGTGATGGAGCGATCCGCCATGTAGAGTCGGAACTTGACCGGTTTGGGCTCTCCAAGACCGATCTTAGTGCATAGCTCCAGCGGGATGATGCTCACGCTTGCTCCTAGATCGCAAAGGGCTTCACAAGTAACATCCCCAACTTGAATGGGAATGCAAAATGAGCCGGGATCTCTCAATTTAGGCGGCATCTTTTCCTTCATGATCTTTATAAGTTCCGAGGACTTAGATGTCATCCTAACTTCACCAACATCCTCCAGCTTCCTCTTCCTTGATAAGATTTCTTTTAATAACTTCCCATAGGCGGGCATACCTAGAATAGCATCAAGGAAAGGAATATTAATATGGAGCTTATTCATCAAGTCAAGGAACTTACCAAAGTGCTTGTCAAGATGTGCTCTGGCTCTGGACTGGGGGAATGGAAGTGGTGGTTTATATGCAGGAGGTGGAACATAAGCTTCTGTCGTTCCTCCTGCTTTCTGTTGCGCCGCCTCGGTTGGCATCTCGGTCGAGGTGTTCTTCGACTGGATCTGGACCGAGGTGGACTGCGTCGAGCGAGGTACTGGATCTGCAGTTTTGAGTCCACTCCTCGTCGTGATGGCCATGCACTGGCCCTTAGGGTTAATTTCCGTCTTTGCTGGAAGCTTCCCTGGATCTCTTGGCGCTTCATTCGCCCTATTAGCAAGTTGTTGTTCGAAGGACTTTTGGGCCCTCGAAAATGAAGTCATAGAATTCTCCATAGCACTAAGCTTGATCAAGATTGCCTCCAGGACTGCGTCCTTCTTTTCCGGCTGAGACGAACTTGATCCTTGCCCTTGGCTCTTCAATGGAGTAGAAGAAGAAGAAGGAGAAGAGAGGAAAGGGTTAGAGGAATCATTAGAGTTGGAGTTTGAATGATTGTTACCGTTGTTTTGGTTATTCGCCCTCCAATTGTTGCTATTGGATCCTCTATTGTTGTTGTAGTTGTTGTTTCGGGGTCCGTTGTTGTTGTTACGGTACCCGTTGTTGTTGTTGTTGTTGTTCCTTTGCCCTTGCTCTTCCTTCTTAGTTTGAGCCATCAATAGCTCCTTCAATTGCTTCACGTCGTTCTTTAAGGACGTGAGTTGGTTGTTGTTGGGTTGAGTCTCTTGAAAGTTGACTCTTTTAACTCCACCTTCAGCTCCTTGGTGGGTATACTTCTCCATGTGTAAGGCTTGCTTCTCAATGAAGTCCCAAGCCTCGTCAACCGCCATATCCATGAATGTACCGGCGGAGAGTAGTTGGAGATTGAACTGGGTGTTTCCGTCCAGCCCCTTGAAGTAGATCTCCAACAACTCGATCTTTGGAATCCCATGATGTGGGCAATCCAAAAGGATATCCTTGAACCGCTCCCAAGACTTGGACAAGCTCTCCTTGTCCTTCATGATGAAAGCATTGATCTTCCCTCTCATTTCAGCAGTCCTTGAGGGAGGGAAGAATTTGGTCAAGAATTCCGTAGTCATCTCTTCCCATGTGCTGATTTTTCCTGCAGGAAGAGATTGATACCAAGTAAGAGCTCTATCTTTAAGAGAAAAGTAGAAAGGTCTTAGCTTGTAGTTGTTATTTTCAATTCTGGGAGGTCGCAAGGTCTCCATCAAGATCTCGTAGTTTTGAAGATGTTGATGCGGCGACTCCTTCTCTAGCCCTCCGAATTGACATTGACGAATCATGGCTAGAACTTGCGGTCGAAGTTCGTAGTCATGATCCGCTGGATCTCCTAGGTTCACCCCTGGACGCCTCAGCTGCTGATTAGGGTCCATCCTTTGACCTAGGGTTTGTGGAATTCCTGCAAGAAGAACATCTCGGACTTGTATCCGAGGTGGATGTACATCGGCCGGGGCGTCAGGTACTGGGATCTGCCTCGGTCGAGGATCAACTACTGGATCCTGCATCGGTCGAAGTAGAATCTGGTTCCGAATTGCTGCAATCTCAGCTTCGACTGCTGCAGACCTGGCCTGATTCTCTTCTTTCTCTTGCCTCAGCTCTTCCTTACTGAGACGTAGCTGCTCCTGCGTCTCTCTCAATTGGGCCGCAAGATCGTGATCGTCTTGTTGGGCCATCTTCGCTTCTCTTAAGCGTCTCTTGTATGTCTTTTCTGGTTCGGGATCGTAAGGAACGATTTCCTTCCCAGCGCGGGTTCTTCGCATATACCTAAAAAAACCTGCAAGAATCACTCAAGTAGAGTGGTAAGATGAAACGGGGCAAATGCCCGAAGAGCAAACTGTACCGGCTCGGTCTAGACCAAGTCCCCGGCAACGGCGCCAAAAACTTGTTCGCTCCAAACGGTGTGTGCAAGCTTTAAATTTATAACCCTAGACTTAAGCTTAAAACAAGGATGCGAACCCGCAGTGTACGGGTCAATCGTAGTAAAAGCAAGAAAATTCCAGGGGTCGATCACAGGGACTTGGTGAAACAAAGTCAACACGGTTTGCTACGTTAATTCTAACCACAAGAGCGATTAACACAATCAAAGATGAATAAGGTGTCAAATAAAGCAAACATGCAATTCTAGGGATTAAAGCATCTAGTTGTGGTTCCAACTCAAGATCTATAGATAAGCGGACAAAGCTGAGATTTTTGCATGGGGAAGGTGTTTCTAAAGTGGAGTAGATCACCGGGTAAGTCTCACTACACATTAATCCTAAACCTTAACTCCTATTACCGGGTAAGTCTCAAGGAATCAAGATAAAGAACTATAACCTCTAACTAACACACCATCTAAGGGAATAGAATCAACCTTTACCGGGTAAGTCTCAGGCTAACTCACAAAGATGGGATGGAAGCACACTCAAACCCCAATAAAGGATAACCCTTTATTACCTACAATTATGATCGTTGGTACACAAACTAAGGAATTACCGGGTAAGTCGCATCCTAAGCTTGCTTTGAACCAGGAAGGTGTAATAAGAATAGGATTTAGCAAATTCTAACACTTAACTCTCAGTTATGGATCAAATAAGTCACCTCGGACAGAAGAATTCCACCCCGGCCGAGATGTTCATCAACCGAACGAGGTGCTTAGGGTTAAGGTTAAAGACTCGAGCTTTCAGGATCCTACTGGAATCTAAGATTATTCTATCATTGTTTTTCCCACAACCTTCAGCCAATCACCCTAGAATCACACAAGGAAATTAGCCACTCATCATCATTATGAAAGTATTAAAATATATGGGAAGAAGGTGAATATTTGAACAAAGAAGAATTTAATGAAAAGACTTCAATAACTGAATCAAATATCACAAACAAGCGTTCCTTGGATAGCAATCCAACAAGACAAGACAACTAGGAAAGGTATTGAAGACAATCTTACAAAACCCTCCAATAAAGCTATAAAAGCTATGGACTTCAATCTTCAACCTTCAAAAAGGTTCTTCAACTCTCTCCCAAATTGGAGTATGCTGCGGCTGCTGCTTCGTATGCGAGATTATCAGTCGTAAGCGGATTTCCGATTGGTGTATGCAGCCTCCTCAAATTGTAGAAAATCAACCCTTTTTATAGGAAAAATAAACCTCCAAAGATAATAAATCTTAAGAAGATATTATCCCATAAATATAGGTAAAATATATGATTCTGCATATCTCCTTCCTTCCAGAAGCTTAGCCCAAAAATATAAGATCACTTTCCAATTTTAAAAGATCTCAGCCAAGAATAAAATATTCTCGCCGCGTCCTAGGTATTCGCCTCGGTCGAGTCGGCGTCTCTGGATCGCCTCGGTCGAGGTGAACCTCTGGTCAACCGAGGTGACTCATAACTGAATGTAGAATCTCTCAAAACTGGTCCAAAGTAAATCTTTAATCCATGGCTATGCTTCCTGAATGTAGCTCCAAATGACTCTTGACTCCTTTTGCTCCTTTTTGATGCAAAACGTACCATATTACCTGTAATTACAACGAAACTAGGTGTAGACCTCGATTCTCGCAAAGGTAGATGAAATGGTAGTAAAATCACATAATGTACATACAAACATGCAGATTATGAAAGATAAAACGTCCAAACAAACCCCAAAATATAGACTATAATTCATGCTATCAACGAACGTCAAGGAAGTGCGTAGCTTTCTTGGCTTAGCCGGTTATTACAGACGCTTAGGAGGGATTTTCTGTGATTGCCCGTCCACTGACGAGTCTTCTGAGGAAGACTACTAGGTTTGTATGGACCGACCAGTGTCGTCAGAGTTTTGAGGAGTTGAAGAGGCATTTGACTTCTGCTCCTGTCTTGACACAGATAGAGGGTTCTAATGATTTTGTGGTCTATAGTGATGCCTCCAAGCTCGGCTTGAGATGTGTTTTGATACAGAGGGGCAGAGTGATTGCATTTGCGCCTCGACAGCTGAAGACGTATGAGGAGAACTACCCGACTCATTATCTGGAGTTGGTAGCGGTAGTTCATGCTTTGAAGATCTGGAGACATTACCTGTATGGTGCTACATGCTAGATCTTCACAGACCATAAGAGTCTGAAGTATATTTTCATGCAGCGGAAATTGAATAACCGCCAGCGTCGATGGCTTGAGTTGATCAAGGACTTTGACCTTGAGATTTTGTATCATCTTGGCAAGGCGAATGTGGTAGCTGACGCCTTGAGCAGGAAGACGCCTCGAGAGAAGGCGATTGCCAGACTTACTGTACAACCTCAGCTTCAGAGGGATCTAGCCTGGCTAAAGACGGACATCCAGTTTCCTGATGAGGATGCCCAGTTGTTTACTTTAGAGGTTCTACCTAGTCTGTTGGATGAGATCAAACAGAAGCAGGGGACCTGCCCGACCTTAGCGAGGATCAGAGATAGGATGTCTCGTGGAGAGGCACCCTAGTTCACTATTGGGGCAGATGGAGTTATGAGGCGACATGATCGTATCTGTGTTCTTGCAGATGTAGAGTTGAGACAACGGATATTACAGGAGGCTCACCGTACACCTTACTCAGTACACCCTGGTACGAGTAAGATGTACCATGATGTGAGACGTTCATTTTGGTGGGGAGGGATGAAGCCCGATGTAGCCAGATTTGTGGCTCAGTGTGCGACCTGTTAGCAGGTCAAGATAGAGCATTTCAGGTCTGGAGGTGAGCTCCATCCACTGCCAGTACCGCAGTGGAAGTGGGAGGATGTCTCCATAGATTTTGTGACCGGATTAAGGACCAGTAGGAGCTTTGATGCCATCTGGGTGATTGTTGATAGATTGATGAAGACGGCCCATTTCATCCCCATTAGAGAGACGTGGCCTGTGAGCAGATTGGCTAAGGAGTACACTATACAGATAGTGAGACTCCATACGGTACCGAGGACGATTGTTATTGATCGTTACAAACGATTTACATCGAGATTCTAGCAGCAGATTCAGACTGCTTTGGGGACGAGTCTACACTTCACGACTGCGTTTCACCCCCAGACAGATGGTCAGTCAGAGAGGACCATCCAGACCTTAGAGGACATGCTGCGAGCCTGTGTGTTGGATTGGGGACAGGGATGGTCTGATTACCTCCGACTCGTTGAGTTCTCATACAACAACAGATGGCATGCATCTATAAGGATGCCTCCTTATGAGGCACTGTATGGACGTAGATGCCGTACACCGTTATGTTGGGATGAGCCTAGCAGTGTTAGTGGGATAGAGCCAAAGCAGATTCAGGATGATATGGCTCGAGTAGCTTTGATTAGAGAGAGGATGATGGCTGCACAGAGTCGCCAGAAGTCGTATGCAGACAAGAGGCGTCGACTTCTAGAGTTTAGGGTAGGAGCTCATGTTTGGTTGAGAGTATCTCCGACGCGAGGCGTCAGAAGTTTTGGCATAAAGGAGAAGTTGAGTCCCCGATATGTCGGTCCTTTCGAGATACTAGATAGAGTTGGATGAGCAACCTACAAATTAGCTTTGCCTCCGAGGCTAGAGGGTGTTAACCCTCGTATTTCATGTGTCTCAGCTGCGGGAGTACATACTAGATCCGAGGCACATCGTGAGTTATGATGACCTGGTGGTTGAGCCGGACCACACATTTGCAGAGCACCCTATTGCAGTCCTAGAGCGAGGTGTGAGGCGCCTGCGTTCGAAGGACATTCCTATGTTGAGGATACAGTGGTCTAGACGAGGAACAGATGAGGCCACCTGGGAGACAAAGGATAGTATCCAGAGGAACTATCCGAAGTTCTACGCTGAGTTAGAGGCACCAGTAGGATCCGCGAGTAGATCTTAGCTTCTTCTGGTGAGTGCCTGTATGCTATGTGCTTATGTCATATGTTGTGTTTCCGTGCTAGTTGTGTATGTATGATCTGTTAGATCATGTTTGCTAGTACGAGATAGGTATAGCTGGAGATGGTTCTTTCCTCCATGCTTTGGTTGTGTTAGGATTAGCAGGAGATGGTTCTTTCCTCCATGCTACCTTTGATGGGCATAGTGTGAGTGGAGAGGGTTTTCCTCCACATAGTCGTGTTATATGTACGTGGTGGCTGGAGACGGTTTTCCTCCATGCTAGTTTGCTATGGTTAGTGTTTGGCTAGAGATGGTCTTCCTCTAGGGCTTATGTAGAGTTGTTATGCTGGAGTTGTGATACCTCCATGTTGATTTGAGGATATAGAATGTTATAGGTCATGACTTGACGTTTTTGAGGAGAGTGTTTTCCTCGGCTTACAAGTCCGAGAGGCTTTGGGATTTTGCAAGTTTCGGGACGAAACTTGTTTTTAGGAGGGTGAGGTGTAAGAGCCTTAGTCTTTGGAGCCTATATGAGCTAGAGTGTGCTTAGCCTTGACCAGTCAGCCGCCCCTGCGCACCAGTGGGTCCCCCCTGCGCCATAGAGGAGCCGCCCCTGCGCCTTAGTCGGTCCGCCCTTGCGGTTTTGTGCGGCTGCAGCCACCTTTGTTGACTTTTGATCTTGCTTTTGGGGAAACTTCGTATATAAGCCTCCCCAATCTTCTGATGAAGGGTTTCTTCATTCCATTGCAGCTCCTTCATCACCTTTACGTTCTTCTTCTCCTTCATCTTCTTATCTTTGCTCCTTCTTGATCTTGTGAGAGAGTTTTGAGAACTTGAAGGTGTTCTTGGCCTTAGATGCTCTTGTAGATGTTGTTGTGTGTTGTTGTTGGTGCGCTGAAGTGGTGAGAGGTGTGGATGCTCCATAGTTGAAGCCTAGGTTGGTGTGGTAAGCTCCTTCTTCTCTTCTTTCTTTCTCTCTTCTCCTTTGCTTCTTATCTTCCTCTTTAGCTTAGGAAGTACAAGTTTGGACTTGTGTTGGATCTTTCCCAGCCTTTTGATGGTCATATATGTGTGTATGTGCATTTATGTTGTTGTGATATGTTTAAGACGTGAAGAGGATCGAGAAAGGGATCGAAGAGAAGTCGGGATCAACCCTCTGCACAATTGGCCACCCCTGCGCCTGTCCTGAGCCGCACCTGCGCCTGGTGTGGAGCCGCCCTTGCGCCTATGGTGAGCTGCCCCTACGCCTCACTGGACCGGCTGGTGTGTTCTTGCTTCTGTAGGTGCATACCTTGTTGGTATGTCTTTCTTCCTTCCTTTCCTTTGGCCTTGGCTTAGTTGATAGCTAGGTTAGGGTGATTAGGATGAGTTGAATGATAGAGATGTGCCTTAGGCACTTGTGTTGATGTTAAGAGTATGCTATAGGCATATGTGATCTTGTTATGATCTTTAGGTTGTAGGTTGGGTATGGTTATGTAGACGAGTCTCCTAATCCTTTCAGGTTGTGATGTTGTGTGCCTTGCTCTTGTAGGCGTTGGTTCTTCCCCAAGGAGAAGCTGTGACGTGTTAGAGGATACGAGTGTATTAGGTAATTCCATAGGACTTACTTAGCCTACGGTTGTGGATTGTATGGTTGTAATGGTTGTGTGTGTTCATATAGTTGTGCATTTTTAACTTAAACCGGATTAGGATGACCATTCATTATATTTATTTGGCCCAAGTGCATTATAACGGGCGGTAACCACTGGTCTCCGCCTGCTGGTTAGGAGGAGGTGCCCTGAAGATGATCTCACAGGAGGGGACGAGTGAAGGTCACCCCCATGCAAAACTCTTGTGTTACGTTGGATGGGACGGGGTTCTTGAGGCTCCTCGTGTTACAAAAGAAGTTGAATTAGTAATGGAATAACGTAATTAAAGATAATAAATAGATGTATGTGACATTGCATGTATGAGATTTTGATATGTGTTTGTGCTATTACTTCATGCTATCTATTGCTGTAGCTAACGGTGTATACCGTGTTGTAGATGATCTGCAGGTTAGGATGATTGCAGAGTGAGCCAGATGGTGTGACGAGCCGAGGACTTTTGTACATTAGGTTACACGTGGGTTGGGATCTTTTGTATCAGATGTTGTGGTTGTTGTTGTTATGGTTTTGTACCCGGCTTTGAGTTTGTAAACTCTTTTGTTGTATCATATAGCTTTTATGTATTTGTTTTACTCTACTTGTGCCTTGTTGTAAGATCCAGTGAACTTGTTGTCAGGCTAGGGTCAAGGTCCATTGTGAGATCCTAGCCCAATGTAGCATTCCGAGTCCCGTGGATTCGGGGTGTTACAAAAACGTTTGATCTTCTCTGTGGCCGCAGGGGCGGATCATTAATGTTCTTCATACGCCTGACTCTTCACCTTTCTGTCGCTTCAAATGCCGAGCCGCAGGGGCAGCCCAGTGTCAACGCATGGGCGGTGACATTGACTCTTTGGCTCCACAGCTGCGCAGGGTAAGACACTGGCTGAGGCGCAGGGGTGCTGGCTTTGCTTCTTCATTGCAAGTCACCGCAGGGCCGCCAAGCAGTGGCGCAGGGGCGGTGATAGTCTTTGTTCTTGGCGCTGGCGAAGGCGCAGGGCTGCGCTCCGGAATGTGGTGTCACCCGCAGGGGCGGTGACACTACTCCGCGGGGGCGGTGAGGCAACAAAAGTTTTGCTTCATGAATGATCTTCAACTCCCAAGTGCTTATAACTACTCTTTTATCTTCTTTTAGTGTTCGTCTTCTGAACCAAGGAGTTAGTAGCATAAAACGACACTATTGTGCTAAAAAGACTCTAAAAACTAACCTAAATGATAGTGATTCCATCACCTATCAATGTCCATCGTACTTTGCACTTTCATTATCTTTGTCGCATCTTTTGTTATTGCATTGCATCTTGATAATTTTGAAAAAAAAACCAAAAAAATTGAAACTTTTTTAAACTTTGGTGCTTCTAGGATTGGAGATGACCTTAATGAAGAAAGCTACTTGTGAATTGGATTTTTGATGATTTTTATGTGTTTAAAATGAATTGTGATTTGTGAATAATTTGAATGTTTTATTGAATTTTCTTGCAAGTTTTATAATTTGGAATTTGATTTAAATCATGTTGAGAAATTGAAGGTTGAAACCGCTTTTATAAGTTCTTATGCTTCTTATTGAAATGATTAAGGCATTTCATTTTTTCATTCCTTTCTTCTTCTTGATCACCTTTTAGCTCCTCATATATATCTATACAATTTCCCATTCTTACCTATCCGGGAATTAGGATGCAATTGTGCGAAAGTTGTGATGTTTAAAGTTGAAAGTGGTGAATGTGTTAGAAATTTGGTTTGGGAAATTCAATCATGATGATGAGTAACTCGGCACCATTCACATAGCCAGGTGTTTGTGTCTTGCCAAAGTCGGATTGAGCAATATTCCTAACGAGTCATTGTATGTGCTATACGGTTTGAGGCAACTCAAAAAATTGAGTTAATGCTGATTTCCTAGGCTTCGGTTATTGTGCACCCCTGTCCTTGATCTCAAAAAGAAAAGTCAAAAAATTATGCTGAAACAGAAGATAAAAGCTCCTGTTGGTGGAAGTTGAAGTGTGCTTGAAAAGTTAGTGATGTTATTGTCCTCTTTCCTGGATTTTGCACCACATCTCCTATACATATCCCACCCTAACCTGTTTCTTTGACCTTTATTTGAAAGACCTTAAGATCTTTAAGATTGATGTTTGACTTTGTGGTCCAAATTGGATTTTTTCCATGATTGATTTTGATTTTGTTTTAGGTTATGATGCTTGTTTTGAAACTTTTGCAAGATGTGATTATTCTTTTCAAGACATGAGTCTTTTTGTTCACATAACGATTTTCGGAAAGCTATGAAACACGTGTAGAGAGCGATCTTTGAATCGAAGCACTAATCCAAAAATATTGTGTTTTTCTTTGTCTTTGCATTCATATTTCATACATATTTGTATTCTAGATTTTGAACCTTGCTTGGGGACAAGCAAGAGGCAAGTATGGGGTATTTTGATGGCATGAAATATGACGTAGTTTAGATGTGCATATAGGTACTTTTTCCCTTTCTTTTGAGTACAAGGACATGCATTCAGAGCATTTATCGAGTATGTTCACGTATTATCTTGGAATCGAGTTCTACACAAGCTTTGTTGTGATTTTAGGTGAATAGGAGCTGAAATGGAGTAGAAAGGGACCATTCACTGAGCATTGGTCGATGAGTACTTCATTGGGAAGCATTGGAACATCATTTGAAGAAGTATGAAGTGAAACAAAGGAGAAACGCGTCAAAAGGAAGAACCACAGCCAAGAAGGAAGTTCCATGGCCGAGGTTTTGATAATTAATTGAATTTCACACGTGGAAACGAAGTTCGAGAGTCGCTACGGGAGGAACCACGGCTGTGGTTTTGTGATGTCACCCGTGGTTTTCTTCTGAAAAGACCGTTATGTTAATTGTAACGCCAGCAAGAAAGGAAGGAGTCTTTTAACCTAATTTTATTTTATAAAAGGAGGTTGATGGCTGCATTTCGGATATCATGCTTCACACGGAGATTCCGCTTTAGGCCGGAAAGACCGCGCTCTTGGATTCCATTTTCCGTACTTCGGAAAGGATTGCTTCACGATTAGAGGAGATTGATGAAGTTATTGATTACGCTTTGGAGATTTGTGAGATTGTTCTAGTCTTTGATTGTTTTCTTTGAGAACACATTCTGGGATTATATATTGTTTGATTGAGTTATTGAATCTTTGAAGATTGGCTTTATTCACCTTTGTGTTCTTCTTGATTGCATGTCCTTCTTGATTTCTTTTCTCTATCTTGATTTGATTACGATGATGATTGTTGGCTAAACCCCCCCTGCGATTCTAGGGTGAAGGGTTGATGGTTGTTGTACAAATGATTATAGATTGAGCCTTAACACATCGGACCTTGAGAGTTGTGAGACGAAACCCTCGAACGAGGATTTCTACGGCCTGTTCTTGAATTCCACGGGCGTGGTTTGTGAAGATCCGGCCGTGGTTTTGCCAATTATGGACAGTTTCCGTAGAAGTGGTCGAAATTTGTTCACAAAGAGTAAGAGAGCCTCTTTCTCGTCCCAACCACCACCTCCTAGACTCCCCTGCATACTAGAGAATTTTTAAAAAATAGAGCCATAATGGACTCCTCATCCTCTTGAACATTGGCCTTAATCATCGTCATTTACATGGTGGTGAAGGCTTATTCTATTTTACGGGTTCCTTGCTTAAAGTTCTCTAACCTTTGCCTTGCTTCCCTAGCGTAGTATGGAGCTATGAATCATGCTCTCATCAATGCGTTCATGTGTTCCCAATTGTGGATATCCGGATCTAATGTTCGTCTCTTTTCTTTGAAGAGGTGATCCCACCAAACTAGGGCATACCCTTGGAATTCCAACGCAGTAAGTTGGACCTTCCTTTGTTCACAAAAAGAATGGCAAGACCAAATTTTTTCAATTTTAGTCTTCCATTCCATGTAAACGTCTGGATCTACTTTGCCCTCAAAACCCGGAATCATGACCTTCACTTTACCCATGTTATCATTGTCTTGGTAAGGTCTATAAGGTTCCAAGTCTTGACCTTTGCTAGGACGAGGATTGCGCCTAGCGTAACCTCTCCACCTATCGTCATCATTCTCATCCTACATGTCTAGAAATTCATAAATAACATTTGTAGTGTTAGGGGCATGGAAATTCGGATACGGATAATGCGCACCTTACCCTTGAAGGTGTCTTGGATCTGGGGCTGGAGGCATGGGAGGGTTTCGTGAGCTTTCGCCCATTCCAGAGGAGAATATCGGATGAAATATCGGGTTGGGGTCAAAATTTTGGGCCGAAATTTGTTCTTTGGGACGAGTTTCCAGCCGGTCCATCCGTTTAGCTATTGTCGAGACCATCTTCATGAGTTGGGAAAATTGGTCATTGGTTTCAGGATTAGTTAGGTCACCCCATTGTGAGCCTTGTGGGATTTTAGACATCCTACACAAACATACAAAGTAACAGCAAACTCGTGAAGTTAGTAAAAACGAGAGTTTCTTACTTGTTTTTTCTTGCACTCACACTCTATTGTGATATCGCAAGCTAGTTTGACATAGTTTCCTTGGATGGATTAATGCTTATTTACTAATCGATGCACTAGATTCCCTTAGAACATCCTTGGATGTCTCAAGTAGTCAACTTGTGTTCGGAAGAAAGTTTCTTGTGTTGGAAGATAGTGAAAGGATTCCTACTGCAAGTCTCTTCACACAATGGTTCAGGAAAGAAAGAATATTGCAAGTATGACACAACTAGTATGATAAATATTTTAGATATTAACTAACACGCCCAAAGAATTGATTCAATTTGTTTAGAGTAGAAAGAGGTTAGAAAAGGCACACAAGAGATTAAAAAGAGAGAAATAACGTACCTTGAGTTTGCAAAGTTAGAAATAGAGATAGTCGGGATTGGTTTTGGGTATGGCTAGGACTCTTCATGTTTGAAGGTTGTTACAGAAACTCTTCCTTTGTTGGACTCTTGCACAGGGCGCACTTTGGATTCTTCAAATTGTGCCTCAAATTTTTTTTCCTGAAATTGGACAACAATAGCAAAACTCGGGTGAAATCTCGGCTGAGTTTCTTGAGGATTGGGCGAGATTTTTTAAAAAATTGACTCTTTGATTCGATGTTCAATAATATCCTATGGGCCTCTACCCCTTGGTTGACTTATAATCTTTAGCTGCTGGAGAAGTGTTTATAATGTTCCTTTGATAAGAATGGATAAGATCTTACCTACTAGATAAGATCTCAACTTTAAGCGCAAACTTTGATCGTACGTTCCGTAGGGTTGGCGAGGTTTTCAAGGTTAATGGTTGGCTTGTGTTTGGGCTATGTCATTTCTCTATTCCAAACTTGCATAAGTTAACACACGTTAAACTCAAATAATCTCGCAAAGATGGTGAATAAGAAAAGACTCAACTTTTATGTGACTTAAAGAAGGCTCATATAGAAATCAAACCTTTGGTGGATGTTCGGAATTCAATCAGTTAGCTCTGATACAACTTTGATGCGGGGTTAAAGCCGTAGTTTCACAATCTAGAATGAAAGTCCTCAAATCTTAACAGAATGGAAATCTCGGATGACTATAAAAAATCTCGGGCAAGATTTATTCAAGAATAGGCCGAGATTTAGTGAAACTCAGAATGCAAAATAATGAATGATATGGAAAGATAAGAAGATGATAATATGAAATGATAAATGATAGATATAGGAAGAAAGGACTATTATAAGACTTGCAAAGAACCTTGACCAATTATGTGTCAAAACCCGACACAAAGAATTACCTTTCACCCTTCCTTCTTTAACATTACACAAGCCTTCTAGATAACACAAGCACAAGGAGGGACCATTTTGACTTGTAGCACCAACCTTCAAAAAGATTAACACACAAGAACCACCTAGCAAATATTCACAACTTTTTAATAAAAACTCCCCTTTTAATTAAATAGAAATGATAAAATGCAAACTTCATGAATAAAGTCACAAGTGTCTCGCAATATTGTGGAAATCAAATTCAAACTAAGCCCTATAACAATCTCCTCCTCTAAGGCTATTTATATGAGAGATCAATCTATGAAAACTAAGAAAGATCTCTTTTTAAAGATAATCTAGGAAAGATATCTTTAAAGTATATAAAAATAATAATCCCAAAAACAGGATCAGATACTAACAACTTCCTTAAGATTGTTTGAGAGCTTTAAGGAAAGAAAAATATAAAATATAGTTGCCAATTTTGAAAGATCTTTGGCCGGATCTTCAAAGCATGTCAGAGATGAAAACTCGGGTGGAAATCTCGGCTGATTTTCCTTAGTGTTGGCCGAGATTCTTCATCTCCAACTCTCCTTGATCTTCCTCGATGATGTCTCCTCTCGGATCCTTATAGTCCTTGATCTAGTGACTGGTCCTTCATGATTGATGTCGAGGATGGGCCCACATCACTTAGAAAATTAACATCCCTATCACTCACAATAGTCATATGTACTCCATATAATCTAACTACTTCCTTAAAGAACGAGTTAACCACATTATAAGCATCATCGGTCTTATGGAAAGCAATAAAATGAGTAATCTTAGAGAAACAATCTACAACCACAAAAATAGAGTGTCTCCCCTTCTTGGTCTTAGGTAACCCCACAACAAAGTCCATACTAATGTCTAACTATGTTGAGGTAGGCGTAGGTAAGGGGGTGTATAAGCCATGGGGTTTCAATATAGTTTTAGCCTTCAAACACAAAAGACATCTCTTGATCATGTTCTCGACATCCTTAAGCATATGAAGCCATACAAATGTTATTGCAAGTTATGGTGAAACTTATCCCTCCCAAAATATCCCATTATTTTTTCCATATGAGCTTCCTCAACTGTAACACCCCAAATCCATAGGACTCGGAGTGCTATGGGGCGAGAACCTCACAATGGGTCCCCACCCGAGCGTGACAACAAGTTCACTAGATTTTACAACAAGGCACAAATAAATTGTAATACCCGGAAATTTAAATTCCAGTAAATTCCGAGTCAACATAAACCTTGTCATTTTATGTTAAGAGTTAAGCACATAAAGTGCTCTTTCATCAACTCCTATGATTTATGTGAAAGTCTTACACATTTAAAATATATCTATTCTCCTTGTGAAATATTTTGACAAGTTTTTGGACAAACTTTAACAAGGCCATCCGGGCCTTGTGACAAAGCCTTTGACAAGGCTATCCGGCCCAGTAGTGAAGCACGCCCAGGAGATAGAGAGAGAGTTGTTAGCTTCTCCACCCTTAATTTACGTGGAGATCTCAACAACCACGATCACCTTTCTTTCCTGGGCTCACAATTTTGGCAAGCAGATGTAGCATCGCTGGGATTCTTTCTTTCTGTAGGGAGACATTGCTGAAAGCCTATCAATCTGCATCTACCTATCTACACGTCCACGTGCATCTCACCTTACTAGATGAGCCTTACCTCTCTATGCCCTATCTCCAACTTCATTCTTCACGCAGCCTTTCTCTGCAGCCCTAGCCGGCACCCTCTGTTATCAGTCTCTTCTCCTCCCCATCGCATTTAACCTAGCGACAATCAAGGTTGGAATACCCCTATCGAGAGTAGTAGTACGCCATGCCATGATGTTTACCCCAACTCCCCATCGTGCATCTGATCGAGCAAGCTTTCCAGCCCCGATCTTCAACGCTCTAGCCCTTCCCAGTCGACTCCAGCGGCGAGCTTCCCAACCCTTGCACCGTCGACTCTAGGAATGAGTCCTCCAGCCGGTACCTTGCCTAGGATCTCCTGCTGCACATGGGAAGGATCAGCAGTGCCGTACTCACGGCCAAGATCGGGTCATAACCCACCAGGCCGCCACACAGGCCACATAGACCGCCTCTCCCTCCTTCTCTGAACTCAGACAAACTTTCATCTGCATCTATTCGGGGAACTACAGCCATATCTATCGCTCTCAACTCCTTTGTAATCGCACAATCCCTTCTCTTCTGTGCAACAGTTGGATCGACAACAGACTAATGCCATCTCCTTCCTCCCCCTCGAGTTTGGGAATCGGGTAAGGTTGATACCCTTCTCTTCCTTGCACTTCCTTCCATGAAATTCATACCTAATGAGTGCCTTTTATGTCTCCTAAATCGACCGAGAACAGCCATAGAGGAGCAGTAAAGATTCATGCTGTTTTCCGAGTTTTCATGAAGTGACAAGTAGGCATTTTGGAGTCCAGATTTGGGTATGTTAGACACCTCCTTTATTGCTGAATTTCGGATATGTTGTAGTCATTAGTGCATAGTAGATCATACTAAACTTTGGGAAGAATCAGAGTTGCAGTTTGAGAGTTATGTTGTCCCAAAGTTGGCTACTCATGCAGTTTTTATAAGTGTGCTGAGTGTTGAAAAAAACTTTATGTGATGCAGTTTTGTGAAATAGTTTTGGCTAAGTTTTTGATCTCGGTTGGAATTGAATTATGGATATGTCTTAGTTAGGATTACATAGTAGAGTATATCAAAATTTTAGAGGATTCCATCAAGGATTTTAGTAGTTATGATTTTTCAAAGTTGAGATAGTAATTTTGATGAACATGAAATTTTGATGGATTAGAGTTCATATACTTCAGTTTATCGTGTAAAGTTTTGAGGATGATCCTACAGATAGTTTCGGATTTTTGATGTTCCGAAGTAGGGTAATAACACAGTTTTTGGGAAAAGAAGTGTTTATTTTTGCTAAGTAAGAATGTTGCGTCTGGAACCAACTTTGGAGAATTTTGTAGGAGTGATGGTTGGACAGTTTTAAAAAATTATTGCTTCTATGAGTAGAATGCATATCCTAGCAGACCTAGAAATTTTTATCGGAATTTTATAAATTTATTCGAGCTTCATATTTGGAGCCAAAGTTGGATCCTAATGACTTTTTAGAAAGTAGCAAAAATGTGTAGTTTGCTAAGTTCTACCTAAGCTCACTCTTAAGAGATAGAAATATGATATTTAGTCCCAAGTAAGAGTTTAATCATGTATTATGAGATTTTTGGAAGATTCGGGAGCAAGGGTAAAATGGTCATTTTACCTTAGATGTGCATTGTAGTAGCTTCTCTTCTGATAGGACCTTACATCTTAGAAGTCATAGACTTCTAAGTATATTAGACATGTGTTAATCTACTTGCCTCTTATCAAAGGCAGTTGAGTTGTTACGGTTACAGATCGAGATGTGTTTAAGAGAGTCGAGACATGATTCAGGTAAGTCCTTTGGGCTTACTTAGCTACCTTTCGGATATGAGTGTGCATAATGATAGTGTTGTTTAAATGATGTGTTTATAAGTGTATCTAATATTCATTATCGAACGAACTACATATTTGGCCTAAGAGTAACGGGCGGTGGCATTTTGCTCAATAGCCCGAGGGCGCTGGGGGTTTCTTTAGGAACTAGTCCATACTTGGTTTGCAGGGATGCCAACGGCGGAGGTGTGCCAAACCATCACTAGTTGGATAAGGAACGGAGGCGAGAAATCTTAAGATTATCGTGCCACAACTTTAAAACGGATAAAGTGAATCACCTAAGCTATCAGATAATAACCGGATTGTGTGCCAGCATGATGAGTGTTTGTGTTACATTGGATGTGTTTGTACTATCTTTATTCTATTTATATTTGGAATGTTAGCTAAAGGTTATTCCGTGTTGTAGATTTTGTAGAGATAGACAGTTGCAGAGAGATCCGGAAACGATGGTCAGCCGGGTCCACGAACTCATTAGATGGGGACGGGGTATATATATATATATATATATTTGTTTTGTAAGGCTGTCACATGTGTACATTCATAAAATAAAATATTATGTTTTGAAATTATTTGAAATACATTTGTGCCTTGTTGTAAGATCCTAGTAAAGTTGTTGTTAAACCAAGGTCGGGACCCATTGTAAGGTCATAACCAGTAACTCCCCGAGTTCCGAGAACTTGGGGTGTTACATATATATTGAACAACCTTTATAAAACTGTAAAAAAAAGTATCGTAATAGAGACAAAACCCCACAGCCGAGTGTAAAACAACATCATCGTATATATACACATCCCAGAAACCCATAACATCCCAGATGTATGGAAACCCTCAGCTGATCACACCTCCAGATCACTCTGCAGTCCTCCTATCTTGCAAAGCATCTACAACATGGTATGAAACTGTTAGCTAACAATTCATATATAAGATCATGCATAAGCACATACACACATCAAAATCATACTAAACACCAAACATGCTATCATAAATTTCCCTTTTAATTATCTTTATAAAGTTATACACTCAATACTATATTTATGGTTGTGACACGAGAAATATATCATTCTCGCCTCTGGGTACTATAGCCATATGGAGTAGTTCAAAGTACCTCCCGTATACATTTATGGTGGTGCAACACTATCCCCTTATACCAGTTCTGGCCTGACCTCAAAGAACCTCTCAAACTCCCTCAGGAGAAATGAGAAAGGTTATCACCGCCCGCTTCAATGGGATCAATCATACATCGGTAATAATCAATATCGCATGCTATAAAGGACATAACAATCACCACTCCATACATCCGATATAAGAATGGAGCTAAGTTAGTCATACGGACTAACCTGAATCCAGTTATCCACAACAATCGATCAACCTTGAATACCCGTAGGAATAATCACCACACTTGATAAACAATGTATAAAAACATCAATGACTATCCATAGGCTAGGTGATTCCACCTCCTAATCTTCAATATCCCGCAAGATCATAAGCCATAATATAATCCTCAATATCTCATCGAATATCATCAAAGACGCCCAATGCGTTCAACACATATATCATCCTCAATCTCAAATCTAATCCTAATTTAATTAATTAACCTTTAATTAATTAATTAACATTCATCAAATAACGTTTTGCCCACAGACTATTTTTGAACCCACCTGTCATCACATCTCATCAAACAAACAACCAATAATCACCAGAATGATATAACGAGTATCATGGAATTTCCAGTCATCAACTTTGACATGCCTAAGGTCAAATTGGGCTAAATCGCAATACGGAAATTAATAAGTTCATAACTTATTCGTTACTAACCCGATTGACGATCCGAAAGAAGATTCGGAATCACAACGACGCATGCTACGCTCAGACACTATAAAATTCATCGGGTCTGAGCGACGGAACCAACCCAGTAGAATATATGCTCGACCAGATCTACACTTGCTCGGAAACACAGGAACTTTGTACCAAAATGAAGAGAATGAAGAGAGGAATCCAAAAACTCAAACGGATTTGAAATCGGATTAGAAACGGAGAGTAGATATGAGTTTTAAGGTTGAGAGAAATCAAAGCTTTTACGAGGAAATGTGAAAGAATATGAATTAAGAAACCGTTTGCCTCTATTTATAGCGAATACGATAATTATCCTTTAGCGAAGTCGATAATTATCCTTTTACCAATCCGAATGCGGCTTAATCCTCCTTCCCCAAACTTTTCGGAATTAGAATAATAGATCTGAAATATTGTATAGATAATTATTCTGCAACTATCTTGGAAAACGCGTATTCCTAAGTCGTCTTTCTTAGCCACTAAGAAACAAAATAGCGATTGTTTTGGTTGTTTTGCCTTTCCATGTTATTTCATATCTAGGACATATCCGAAATCGTGATCATTTCTCTCAACTGTAATTTTTAGTAATTGAAGCTCCCAAATTCTCCAAATAACACCGTAGGGTAAAAATAATTACCCGGGGAAAAAAGTAAAAACTCCCCATAAGTCCAAAATTATGTCAGGAACATAACGGTGGGACTCATACTTATCACTTGGGCACTCTTCTTGAGTTATGTGTCAATTACTATCGATGATTAAGTTAATCAACATTAATCATCATTAATTAGGATTCGAAAATCCTACCTCTTACATCACACAACCCTTAAGAAAAAGTTTCGTTCCGAAACATTAGACAAACCCAAATCCTCTCGGTCCCATATGCCGAGGTATACACACTCATTATAACGGAGGCCTCACATCTTCACTCACGAAAGTATCAACCTTATATAACCCTATAACCTCCACTCAATAGCACGGAGGTAAACCATCTTCATCTAAATCACAATCATACTAAATAACATGGAGGAAAAATAATCTTTAACAATCTATAATCACAGCGATAACATTGAGGTAAAACCATCTCCAACTACACCACAAGATCACTCGATAGCATGGAGGAAAAAACATCTAAACAAATCAAAATAACAACTCGAATCATGGAGGTAAACCATCTCCAACAATCATAATCTCACTCTATACCATGGAGGTAAAACCATCTCCAGCTAACACTACAGTCACATCTCAATAGCATGTAGATAGAACCATCTCCAGCTAAACTACAATCATAACTCGTGCTAGCACACAAGATTTAATAAGATTACACATCACAATCTAGCACGAAAAAAACAATACATATAAAATCACATAAGAAAATAAATTCACCAAGATAATACTAAGATCTACTGTAACACCCCAAATCAACGAGACTTGGAGTGTCAAATTTCGCTAGGATCTCACAATGGATCCTGACCCTAGCCTGACAACAAGTTCACTGGATCTTACAACAAGGCACATGTAGATTAAAACCAAATACATAAAAGTTGTATATGATACATCAAAAGAGTTTACAAACTCAGAGCCAAGTACAAAACATCAAACCACAACATCTGATACAAAAGACCCCATATCCCGCGCATCCTAATGTACAGAAGTCCTCGGCTGGCCACACCATCTGTCGCACCCTGCAATCTTCCAAACATGCAAATCATCTACAACACGGTATGAAACCTTTAGCTACAGCAATGAAAAGCATGAAGGTAATAACACAACCACACATCAACATCTCATACATGCAATGCCACACACATTCATTTATTATCTTTCATTACGTTATTCCATTACTAATTCAACTTCTTTTGTAACACGAGGAACCTAAAGAACCTCGTTCCTTTCCCCGTTAACACAAGGGTTTGCATTGGGGGTGATCGTCACTCGTCCTACCCTTTATTACTGGCTTCCAGGCACCTCCTCCTAACCAACAGGCGGAGACCGGTGGTTACCGCTCGTAACCTGTACCACATCACAGCTTCTTCTTGGGGAAGTAATGAACGCCTGCAATAGCAAGGCACACACAATCACATACTGCAAAGGTTAGGAGACTCGTCTCACTAACCACAACCAACCTATATCTCAAATCTAAACCTCAGATCCTCAACACATTCATAAATGTCTAAGGCATATCCTCAACATAACATCTCATGATACTCGTACACATTCTAAACCTTAAAGCCATAACCGATATCCATAACATCATCATGATCCTCAACTCATTCTGACACCTAGCATGCATGATAGAAATACGGGCGGTCTAGATCGAGGAGGAACTTCAACTACTTCTTCTTGATCGTTGGAGTTGAATCAAACTTAGAGCTTGAGCGGCGGAAGCTTAGAAATGGATGCGGAAACGTTCGGTTGATCCTTCAAAGGATCCTTGAGTATGATAGGCTTGGATCAAAGACTAGATCCAAGATTGAACTTTAAGAGGATGGAAGAAGAAGTGATGCCTAAACCAAGTAAGAGGATTTTCCCTTCACAATACTTGGATTTCAACTTAGACATGAATTACAAATGAGCCAAGCCATCCTTATATAGTGGATGGAGGTCATACAAAGAGTCCAAACATAAATGACTGAATTAAAGTCGGAATTAAGTTCCGAATATGAAAAGCCTAAAATATGAAAGGTCGGAATTTAATTCACGGAATTAAGTTCCGGAATTAAAGTTCCGAATATAAAAAGACTTATTATTAAATAGCCGAATAATAATAATTGTCTTCAAAATGTGCGGGTACTTCTATCCGGAAACACGGATGACGATGCCATCCGGGGGCGTATCATTCTCCTCCTCTTAAATGTGAAACGTCCTTGTTTCACCGTCAAAAAAAGAAAGGAGTCACTTGAGGAACAAGACCCTTGACATGCAGCATTGGATGCTCATTGTTGAAGTCGGGCGGCTTGGACTTGTAGTCTTTCAAAGGAGCGGTGGAGCCGCCAAGCTTGTGGAACATAAAGAGGACAAACTCCGGATCGGGAGGCTCAAACTTGTAGTTCCACATGGTGATGACGCGGTGGACTTTGCCTCTTATGCCGTAATTGGTCTTGACTTCGTTTGGGCGAAGGCATACTGAAAATTTTGAACGGCAAGTCGGGAGGTAAGTTAGTTGACAATGTAAAGACAAACCTCGGATCATACGACTCGGATTTGTATTCTATCAACACCATTGTGCCGTTTTCGGAGTCGATGATTTCTTCTTTCTCAATGATGGCTTCATCTTTGTCTTCTTGAAAGTACTCTCCACATAACGGATTCATAAGATGAATCGGAATAACCGGGGCATATGATTTAATGACGACATCTTCCTTGACCTCTTCTAATGGATCATCACACAACGGTTCTTCTTGTTGGGTGGCCGTCATGAGGGAAACCATTTGTGCCTTTAAAGCTTCTAACTCACACTTTAGAGCGTCATTTGTTGCCTTGAGCACGACCAACTGTTCTTTGGTATTAGCCTGACGTCTTGGGAAAATATAAGTATCCTCAAAATAAGCTTGTCGGTGGGGATACCGTTGGTGCCCGTCAATGGTATAAGTCGGTCTTGGTGGGTCCGAAGGATTTGGAGGAGGCAACCACTCCTCATCCTCAAAGTATTCTCTCCGTCGGTACCTCCGGGTGGTTTGTTTGGCCTTCGGTGGATATGGAGGAGGTAACCATTCATCTTCCATCATAAGAATCATAATCATCAGAGAACATGATGAACGATGAATAAACAATTGAAGATCTTCGAAGAACACCGAAGAACAGTTGAAGATCTTCGAAGAACACTGAATAACTTTGAAGAACACCAAAGAGAGAGAAATTTTTTTTGATGAACAATCAAGAACACAAGTAAAGAACTTGACCTCGATCCCAAGTTCTGATACCAATGATAGAAAATCTAGAGATCTAGATCGAGGAGAAACTTCAACTACTCCTTCTTGATCGTTGGAGTTGAATCAAACTTAGAGCTTGAGCGGCGGAAGCTTAGAAATGGATGCGGAAACGTTTGGTTGATCCTTCAAAGGATCCTCGAGTATGATAGGCTTAGATCAAAGACTAGATCAAAGATAGAACTTTAAGAGGATGGAAGAAGTGATTCTTAAACCAAGTGAGAGGATTTTCCCTTCACAATACTTGGATTTCAACTTAGACATCCTTTACAAATGAGCCAAGCCATCCTTATATAGTGGATGGGGGCTAACCAAAGGTTCAAACATAAATGACGGAATTAAAGTCGGAATTAAGTTCCAAATATGAAAAACCTAAAATATGAAAGGTCGGAATTTAATTCACGGAATTAAGTTCCGGAATTAAAGTCCCGAATATAAAAAGACTTATTATTAAATAGCCGAATAATAATAAATGTCTTCAAAATGTTCGGGTCCTTCAAGCCGGAAACACGGATGACATCGCCATCCGGGGGCGTATCAATGCATCTAATCAGTATTCCTCAATCTCAAATTTAATCCTAATTTAATTAATTAACCTTTAATTAATTAATTAAATTTCACCACAATAACGTTTTGCCCGCAAACCATTTCTAAACCCACCTGTCATCAGATTTCATCAAACAAACAACCCATAAACACCAGAATAATATATTGATCATAATGGAATTTCTAATTATCCATTTTGAAAAGCCTAAGGTCAATTTAGGTCAAATCGCAGTACGGAAAACGAATAAATTCATAACTTATTCGTTACTAACCCGATTTAAGATCTGAAAGAAGATTCGGAATCACAACGACGCAGGTTACGCATGTACAACATCAAATTCACCGGAATGTGAGCGACGGAACTGTCCTGGTGACATATATTCTCGACCATGTCTTCATCTACTCGGAAATGAAGAAACTTGGTACCGATATGGAGAAAATGAAGAGAGGAATCCAAACACTCAAACGGAATTGAAAATCGGATTAGAAACGGAGAGTAGATCTGAGTTTGAAGTTTGAGAGAAATCAAAGCTTTTACGAGGATACGTGAAAGGAAATGAATTAATAAACGATTTTCCGCTATTTATAGTGAAGTCGATAATTATCCTTTAACCGATCCAATGGCGGGTTGAACCCACTTCTCCAAACTTTGCGAAATTGGAACAATAAATCTTGAATATTGTAGGGATAACTATTCCACAATTGCCTCGTTAAACGTGTATTCCTAAACCGTCTTTCTTAGCCGTTAAGAAACGAAATATCGACTCTTTTGGCCGTTTTGCCTTTCCATGTTTTTCCATATCTAGGACATGTCCGATGTCCTGATCATTTCTCTCAACTGCATTTTTATTAATTGGACCTCCGAAATGCTCCAAATAATAACGGAGGGTAAAAATAATTACCCGGGGGAAAAAGTGAAAATTTCACCATAAGCCCAAAATTACGACAGGAACATAACGGTGGGACTTATACTCAACACTTACGCAATATTCGCGAGTTATATGTCAATTACTATCAGTGATTAAGTTAATCAACATTAATTAGAATTCGGAAATCCTAGCTATTACATCAACACTTACCCAAATCCTCTCGGACACATACGCCGAGGTATAGACACTCTCTCTATCGGAGGTATCACATCTCCGTTCAAACGTATCAACCTATAACACTCTATAACCTCAAAACACAGCATGAAGGAATCACGAACTCCAGCAACAAGATCATAACGCTATCCAAAGGCATAGAGGTAAAATCATCTCTAGCCAACTACTAACCACGTCACAAGGCATGGAGGAAAGCCGTCTCCATCCATTCACACTCGTAACACAACTATGTGGAGGAAAACCGTCTCCACTCACACTATGTCCATCAATAATAACATGGAGGCAAGAACCATCTCCAACTAATCATAAACATATTACAATAGCATGTAGAAAAGAAACATCTCCAGCTATACCTATATCGTGCTAGCAAACAAGATCTAACAGATCAGATGCACATATCAAAGCTAGCACGAAAACACATCATATCACATAAGCACATAGCATACAAGCACTCACCAAAAAGGCACTAAGATCTACTCGTGGATCCTACGGGTGCCTCTAACTCCGCATAGAACTCTGGATAGTTCCTCTGGATACTATCCTCTGTATCCCAGGTAGCCTCATCCGGTCCTCGTCTCGACCACTGTATCCTCCTCATAGGAATATCCTTCGAATGTAGGCGTCTCACACCTCTCTTTCTAGAACTACAAAATGTTGTTCTGCAAAAGTGTGGTCCGGCTCAACCCCTAGATCATCATAACTCACAATGTGCCTCAGGTCTGGTATGTACTCCCTCAGGTGAGACACATGAAACATAAGGTGAACACCCTCTAACTTCGGTGGCAAAACCAATCTATGCAGTGCTTTCCCAGCTCTATCCAGTATCTCGAAAGGACTAGCATATCGGAGACTGACCTTTCCCTTTATGCCATAACGTCTGATGCCTCGCGTCAAAGTTACTCTCAATCAGACATGAGCTCATACCCTGAACTCTAGAGGTCGACGCCTCCTATCTACATACAACTTCTAGCGACTCTATGCAACCAGCATCCTCTCTCTGATAAGCGTTACTCGTGCCATATCATCCTGAATCTGTTCTGGCGCTATCCTACTGGTACTGCTAGGCTCCTCCCAGCATAAAGGTGTATGACACCTATGTCTACACAACGCCTCATAGGGGCCATCCCTATAGATGCATACTGATAGTGATGGAATCACTATCATTTAGGGTAGTTTTTAGAGTATTTTTATTGCGTTAGTGTCGGTTTATGCTACTAACTCCTTGGTCCAGACGAAGAAGACCAAAAGAAGCTAAGGAAGGAGTTATAAGCACTTAGGAGTGAAGATCGATCAAGAAGCAAAGTTTTTGTTGCTCCACCGCCCCCGCGGGTCCTTGCAGCCGCCTTGCGGTGACTTGCCTTGACGAGACGAAGACCAACTCCCCTGCGCCTCAAACTGCGCCCTACCTGCACCTCGCCTTGGGAGCTGGAAGGTGAAGAGTCTGTGTCACCGCCCCCTGCGTTGGCCATAAAGCGCCACTGCGCCTTGACATCAGAAACGTCAGGAAGGCGAAAGGTCAGACGTTGAAGTGCATTAAAGATCCGCCCCATCCGAGTTGTGTAGCCGCCCCAGCAATTCTGAAGAAGATCAACCGATTTTGCCGAAACCGCCCCTGCGGTTCCTGAAGGCCGCCCCTGCAGTGTAACGCCAGAAGCTTTACTCCGGCTGTTTACACCACCTTTATGGCATTAAAGGTGGCTGTTTTAGGCCGGCTATTTACTCCTAATTAAGTGTCTTTTGTAGTATAAATAGTCCATGGCTGATTGCTAGAATTATCCATGCTTTTCCTCACAAAATCCATTTTAGACTTAAGTTTTTCCATTGTAATGAGTTGCTAACTCCCTTGCTACATTGAGTTGGTTTGAAGCTGCTTTGTTACTTTGGTTGTAAGTTCTTTTAATATAAGTATTTATTCAGTAATGCTTTGTGTTTCCTTGATCTCCATTGTTTTATTGCATGTTAACTATTACTTGAGATTGATCACCTTAGGTTCTAAAGTGCATGTAAACAACTAGGATTAATAGGTTCCGGGTTCGGGTCTTTAATCTAGTAGCAACTTTAAGTAATAACGGGTTGTAATTACTTAAAGAAAAGGAACACAAATATAAAGATAAGTTTAACGGTTTTAATCTTCTCTTTATATCCCTTAGTCTTTGTTTGAATGCTAACTTGTTATTTGTTCTTGTAGGTTTACGGAACTTTAATAGGTTAAGTTGTGTTGATGCCGGTTGGCTCAACACATATGTATGATCGAGACGGGAGATTACTTAAAAACTTGTAAAAGGAATGTACCAAAGTAGCAAGTGCATGCTTAGAATCAACCTAGTGTAGATTCATCCATTATTGTCTTACTTGTCGCATTAATCGTTTTCATAAGTTATTGTGCATCAATTCAACCAACCCCCCCCCCTTTGTGTCACTTGTCATTATAATCGTTAATTGAATCTAAAACACCTTAACTCTCTTGGATTCGACCCTTACGTAATCACTATACTTGTTCTTAGTGCTAAGTCGGGATTTACTTTTGATTGGGTAAAGACGGCCATAGAAATACCTTCGGTCAAATTTTAGCGCCGTTTCCGGGGAGTTTTTGTGTTTTATTGTTATTATTGATTATTGGTTTGAACCATTTTTATGGTTCAAACCCGTGCTACTAATTCCGGCTTTGCTTCTTTTGATCCAGAAATTGAGAGGACGCACATCCGGCAACGAAGACAACAACAACTACAACAAGAAATGGCTGACCGTACTCTTCGTCAACTTAGGCAGCCCACTTTGGCTCAAAACCCTATTGCGGTCGCTATACCGGCACTAGGGGAAGGAGTCAACTTTGAGCTCAAACCGGTCCTCATTCACTTGCTTCCATCCTTCCATGGGCTAAGTGGAGAAGACCCCATCAAGCACCTTGGGAAGTTCCACACCGTTTCTATGAGCATGAAGCCGGCGAAAATTACCGAAGAATAGATCAAGATGAGGGCATTCGGCTTCACAATCAAGGATTCGGTGGATGATTGGTATTACCACCTTCCATCCGGGAGTATTGACACTTGGGAGAACCTTCACAAAGCGTTCTTGGAGAAATACTTTCCAGCTAAAAAGGCCAATAGCTTGAAGAAACCTATAAGCAACATCGAGCAAGAGGCAACCGAAACTCTCTACGAGTACTTCAAAAGGTTTGCACGCCTCCGATGCAGCTGTCCTTTCCACGGATATTCAACTCAAGATCTAGTCTTGTACTTGTACAATGGCTTGCTAGACAATGAAAGGAGGATCGTCGATGCGGCTTGCGAAGGTAATATTCTTAACTCTACTCCTGACCTTGCTTTGGAAAAGATACAGGAACTAGCAGAAGGAACTCGGAACTTTGGAAGGACCCGGCTAAGAAAGGAGTTCATGCCGTGAGTTCCAAGAAGAGAGAGATTTCCACTGAGCTGACGGAATTGAAGGAAATGGTGAAGAGGTTAACACTTATGGGAACACCGCAACAACTCAAAGCTTGTGAAGTTTGTGCTGACCCGTATCATCCCACGGACATGTGTCCACAAGTTCAAGATGACGATGCTGAAGTAAACGCAATGGGTTATGGACAACCACTGCAGCAAAGACCTAGGAACGATCCTTATGCACAAAATTTCATGCCAAATTGGCGTGACCAACAGAATTTCCGTTGGAGGGATCAACAAAACCAACAACAGCAGCCCCGCCAAGGTAAGTATCACTCAACTGAAGATATGTTCCAGGTTTTGACTAAACACTTTTCTACTCATGTCCAAACAACGGAATCAAGCATCAAGAACCTTGAGAAGCAGGTTGGTCAAATGGCGGAAGCCATTACAAGAATTGAAACTAGGGCCTCCGGAGGATTACCGTCACAAACGATTATAAACCCAAAAGGCATGCAAGAAGATGTTCAAACATAGAGGAAGAGTCCTTATGTCGAGCCAACGACGCAAGAAGATGTTCAAACATGGAGGATTACCGTCGCAAACGATTATAAACCCGAAGGAATAAGAAGAGGAGCTTCTGTCAAGAAAACCGCCCCTGCGGCTCTACAAAAACCCGCCCTTGCGGCGACACCCCTGGCCAACGCCACCCCCGGCACTGGGCCTGCGTCTGCTCACGTAGGTCACCGCCCCCGCTGTGCCAACCCTATGCCCCTACGGCGGCCACCCTTGACACGCACCTGAGCTCCGCCTCCGGCGCTGAGGCTGCGTGCCCCCTCTCTCTTGTCACCGCCCCCGCAGCGACAAACACCGCCCCTGCGGTACAGTTAAGGAAACAAAAAAAATACACTTCCCGATAATAACCTACATCTACCATCCTTCTCCACTCCCTCACCATTCACTCTGCGAAACCTAGCCGCCTCACCCCCCCTACGCCCTTGCGCCCTCCAAGCAAGTCATCGTCAGCACCTCGTCGCGCCCCTGTGCCACCTCCGGCAACCTAGTGGCGCCACCCCCTTACCAACACTAACAACCTTCACCACACACAACCCTTCCACTCTCGCTCGACTACTCCACCTCCGACGACAGCTGCAGCAACCAAATAAAGCGCCGGAAAAGCCCCTTCGCCACCACCTTCGTCAAAATGACCAAATCGCCTTCTGCTCTTCGCCCGCACCTGTGCCTGCAAACTCCCGCCCCTGCGTCGAGCCGCCCCTATGCCTGTTGCAGCCGCCCCTGCGGATATTACGACAGAAGGTTCGTCTTTTGATCAAATTTCTAAACTTTCTAACTCTCTTACTTGATCAATTGCAAGAGATGGAACCACAAAGGAAATTACAAGTTGATAGAAGGTGAGAAGGATCGGTATAGGATTGCTCAAAGCCGGGAGGTGCATGCAACCTTGTTCCTTGATGTTTCCACCTTGGAAAATCTAGGGATGTTGGAGAATATGCAAGAATTTCTAAACAATGCCGGGTTGGGTGATTTTCTAATAAAGACCGCTCCAACACACCCCTACCTCAATAGAAAATTTGTAGACCAAATGTGTGTTGGGCTTTCATTCAAGTACAACACGAGGAAGTACACATTGGATTACACCCAAATATCAGAGGCTTTTGGGGTGACTCTAAACCCCTCTGAGAACTGGAGGGATCTAGTTCCGGCCCCAAACCTATGTGAGTTTTGGCGAGCAGCTACCGGGTCGGAGTTCCATGCTGGGGCTGAGTACTCCAACAAACTCACTCACCCCAGTTTGAGGTTGATTTCCAAGATCCTCATGAGTGTCTTATGTGGACACAAAGAGGAAAACAAGGTCGCTCTCAAGGACCTCCCACTCCTCTACTCCTGCCTTCCACATAGCCAGCAACTATTGGATTGGCCCTCTCACTTCCTCGCCGCTTTGAAGCGGATTAGGAGGAATGAGCCAAGGGATATTGTTGGCGGTGGGTGATCTCTTTGATCGCCTCACAAGTGATGGACCTGTCCGAGTTAGAGGATGGGATGGCAGCTCCTCTCTACCCTGAGGGGATGCTTAGGAGGTGCAAGCTCCTCCGGAGGGACGGGGAAAACCTGTTTTGGATCTCCATTGCAGATGGGAGCCACCTCACCTACCTTCCCCGACCTTTACCACTAGGAGGTGAGCTCTCCGAGCTCTACATACCGGCAGATCCCTTCGTGCCGAGGAGGCCACTAGTGGCCATTGTGGAGAGGCATGCCGCCAGCTCCAGCCGGGCCCATCAGGAGGACCGCAATGATGAAATCTACCGCCGCCAGGAGCACTTCTTCAGCCACTTCCCGTACCCACCGGAGGAGGGTCCTGGTGGTCCATCCGGACCACACCAGTGAGGGGTACATTTCTTTCCCTTCTCCCACATTTATCTTTGACTCATTTCCAATTTGAGGACAAAGTGTACTTCAAGTATGGGGAGGGATATATATCATTGCTTGTACAGTTCATTTAGTTGTTTTGTTGCATTGATTTTTGCATTGTTGAATTCAGTTTCATTTGAAAAAAAAAAGAAAAAGAAAAAGAAAAAGCCAAAGATGTGAAAAATAGAGGCATGAAAATCCTTGGATAAACCGAAAACCCGAAAGGGCGGTTTAGGTAAAAAGAAGGTAGTCCGACCAACCTTAGGTTGGTGCAAAATTGGACTTGAGGGATGTGAGTTTAAGTGAGAAAAGAAGAAGAGTGACAAGGTGAAAACCCGAAAGGGCGCCTTGGCAAGATGAGCGACACCGAGTGTAGGTTTCCCTTCCGGCGTTTTGGCGACATAAGAAGGGGAATCATAAGGAGGTTGTACGCGTAGGCCACTCTTGGAGCGATAAAGATGGTAGTATCTCTTTTTCTCACATTTCCTCTCTTTTCCTTCCTTCTTTCTTTCTTGGTTTTTCTCTTATTTTCCATTATTTTTCTTTCTTTCCCTTGCTTCCCGAGACCTTGAGTCTAATGGCTGTCATTTATTTTACTCGGGATGAGTAAAAGGTCTAAGTATGGGGGAGTTTGATAGGTGATGGAATCACTATCATTTAGGGTAGTTTTTAGAGTCTTTTTATTGCATTAGTGTCGGTTTATGCTACTAACTCCTTGGTCCAGAAGAAGAAGATCAAAAGAACCTAAGGAAGGAGTTATAAGCACTTAGGAGTGAAGATCGATCAAGAAGCAAAGTTTTTGTTGCTCCACCGCCCCCGCGGGTCCTTGCAGCCGCCTTGCGGTGACTTGCCTTGACGAGACGAAGACCAACTCCCCTGCGCCTCAAACTGCACCCTACCTGCACCTCGCCTTGGGAGCTGGAAGGTGAAGAGTCTGTGTCACCGCCCCTGCGTTGGCCATAAAGCGCCACTGCGCCTTGACATCAGAAACGTCAGGAAGGCGAAAGGTCAGACGTTGAAGTGCATTAAAGATCCGCCCCAGCCGAGTTGTGTAGCCGCCCCAGCGGTTCCTGAAGGCCACCCCTACGGTGTAACGCCAGAAGCTTTACTCCGGCTATTTGCACCACTTTTATGGCATTAAAGGTGACTGTTTTAGGCCGGCTATTTACTCCTAATTAAGTGTCTTTCGTAGTGTAAATAGTCCATGGATGATTGCTAGAATTATCCATGCTTTTCCTCACAAAATCCATTTTAGACTTGAGTTTTTCCATTGTAATGAGTTGCTAACTCCCTTGCTACATTGGGTTGGTTTGAAGCTGCTTTGTTACTTTGGTTGTAAGTTCTTTTAATATAAGTTTTTATTCAGTAATGCTTTGTGTTTCCTTGATCTCCATTGTTTTATTGCATGTTAACTATTACTTGAGATTGATCACCTTAGGTTCTAAAGTGCATGTAAACAACTAGGATTAATAGGTTCCGGGTTCGGGTCTTTAATCTCGTAGCAACTTTAAGTAATAACGGGTTGTAATTACTTAAAGAAAAGGAACACAAATATAAAGATAAGTTTAACGGTTTTAATCTTCTCTTTATATCCCTTAGTCTTTGTTTGAATGCTAACTTGTTATTTGTTCTTGTAGGTTTACGGAACTTTAATAGGTTAAGTTGTGTTGATGCCGGTTGGCTCAACACATATGTATGATCGAGACGGGAGATTACTTAAAAACTTGTAAAAGGAATGCACCAAAGTAGCAATTGCATGCTTAGAATCAACCTAGTGTAGATTCATCCATTATTGTCTTACTTGTCGCATTAATCGTTTTCATAAGTTTTTGTGCATCAATTCAACCAACCCCCCCGTGTGTCACTTGTCATTATAATTGATAATTGCATCTAAAACACCTTAACTCTCTTGGGTTCGAACCTTACTTAATCACTATACTTGTTCTTAGTGCTAAGTCGGGATTTACTTTTGATTGGGTATAGACGGCCATAGAAATACCTTCGGTCACATACCAACGGTGGTGGTATAAGAACTCAACGAGTGGGAGATAAACAGATCGTCCCTGTTCCCAATCCATCCTACAAGCTCACAACATGTCCTCTACGGTCTGGAGGGTTCTCTCAGATTGACCGTCTATCTGAAGTAAAACTCAATCATGATATGTGGACGGGTTCCCCAAGCAGTCTGAATCTGCTATCAAAACCTCAAAGTAGACCGTCTACTACAATCATAGTCGATCGTCCTCGGTACACTTATGGAGTCCCGCCATCTGTCTAGTGTACTCCTTTGTTACTTCATTCACTGGCCACGTCTCTCTGTAGAGATGGAATGTGTCGCTTTCGTAAATCTGTTACTAATAATCTAGATAACACCAAAACTCTTACTGGGTCTCAATCCCATCACAATTCCACAGAAAAGTCCTCTCGCTTCCACTACAACACTGGTAGTGGATGAACTCATCTCCAGGTCAGTAACACTTTAACCTGATTTACTACTTCGTGGTACCTCTTATTTGTACATGGATGTACTAAAGAAGGTGTACTAAGAGTGTATTGTAATCTTCTCCACTCGACTCCGCATAAGTGGTTATACTGACGCAGTTGCGGCGCCTCATACTCCTTCTGTTCCATTAACGAACTGTGGTGCCTCGCCATGAGGCATCCTTCCATCAAGTTCCCTCAGGGTCAGGCAAGTCCCCTGTTTTTGTTGGACCTCATCCAACAAACCAGGTAAAACCCCTAAACATGAAACTAACGTCCTTATCAGCAGTAGTAGGTCCAACTCTAACCAAGCTAGATCATTTTGAAACCGAGACTGTACAGCAATTCCAACAATCGCCTTCTCTCGAGGCGTCTTCTTATTCAAGGCATCAGTGACCACATTCTCCTTTCCAGAATGGAACAAATCTCAAGGTCAGCGTCCTTGATCAACTCAAACCATCGACGGTGGCAATTATTCAACCTTTATTGCATAAAAATATGCTTCAACCTCCTATGATCTGTGAAACTCTGACACGATATGTCACACAGGTATTGTCTTCAAATCTTGGAACTTGAACTACCACCACTAACTCGAAATCATGAGTCGGGCAGTTCTCCTCATACGTTCTCAGCACCGTAGTCATGTGATTCCCAAAATCTTCTGATTATCACCGAATAGAAGTAGAGGTCAAATGCTTCATCTACTCTTCAGAGCTTTGACATACTACTTCAACCACACAATTATGGTGGTCTTCCTTAGAAGACTCGTAAATGGATGCACAATCACATAGAATCCTTCCTCAAAGCGTTGGTAGCAATCGGCTGGGCCGAGAACTACGCATTCCCTTAATGTTCATCAGTATCATCCATAAGACTTCATACTTACTCCTCATCACATCAATCATGATCCTACTGGCGGAACAACATGACCTTGAAGGTTACTTCTGGCATCTCTATTCACATTTAGGGAGCATAGTACATTGGCTTCTATCCCTCAGATTCTGCAAAACCGTCATCAAATAACCGGTACATTCCTCTCCGTTGTGAGAGTACACCAAACGTCATCAATAAGGTCTACCACCAACTGGTCAAGGAAGTAGATGAATACACTCTTCATCAACTCCTATAACGACTACTAGGACGTTCCTCTACTCAGATGACATCACTACAACTCGTAATGTCCATAACGGGTATGGAATGCTGTCCTATGCCCACACTGCTCTCTCATCCTTAGCTGATGATATCCTAAGCATACAAAAATCTTAAAAACACAATTGCTTAAATGGAACGTTTGATCTAACAAGTCGTCCATACGTAGCAATGAACATGCTATGGCGAACGGAACACTCTCAAACCACTCTTCAAATTGCTTCTACAATTTCTAACAACTCAACAAGCCATATACCTCATAGGCCTTCTCCCAACCAGTCTCATACCATACTTAAACGCAATATCAAAGTCCTCATTCCGCTGAGGCGATAGATTAGATGGTTCAGTAACACGTCTATAAGATCATATACCACTGGAATACTCTTCAGCGTAGAACTATCTCTTTCCTTCATGGCACAACAGTAAAAAAAAAATATCACCCTCTGGTGTTATCAACCTCGCTGCTCATACGGCACTAAAGACAACTCACCTCCTCAAAGGTCATAAACTCAGAAAACCTTAACTTAGTCGATCTCAGTAGAGACTATAATAGTCCTCCTACTGCTATCTAAACCAACATGATATATATTCGTCCACAACACACATAAAGACCTTCTCATGCACCTAAGGCATGACAAAGAAGTCTTCAAGCCATACACAAGTCCCTGAACAAAGGGAACAACCACATATCTTGTGGGTACCTAAGACCCGTAACTCATAATCCTATAAATGAAGATCTATCTTCTACTGTATCCACAGTTAACTATTAACACATGCATCGAAAGAGAAGAGGTGCATAGCACTCACAACAAACAAAACTCCACTAGGTAAACCATTAATAAGAATGGTACATGTAACAGCTAACGCCCGAAGCTCTACTACATATCATTACTCAATCTCAGACCTATGCTCCTCAGATATCACTGAGGTCATCGCTATAACCTCCACTTCCACTCTTTCTACATCGGAAAGAGGAAAGTCTTGATGAGAAGAAACACTACCTTGCTGACAAAAAGGGGCCAGATGGCCTAGTTCACCACAGGTTAAGCAAGCTATCGGTGCCATGGGGCACTTAGAGCGCACATGATATGGATAACCACAGTTGAGACATATACGTCTCATCCCTTCCATTAGTACGGGTGGCTCCTCTGCACTGCCCATCTCAAAAGGCTCTACCTCGAGCTCTTCTAGTATCTGTGGTACTCCTACCACGACCCTTACCTCTACTCAGCCTGGGAACGGATTCCTTAGTAGGAGAATGATCTGGGACTCTCTGCTGCCCCCGCGTCTGCTGCTGAGGTATCTTCTGACCACCTCCCGTCACACTAGTAGAAATAAAACCCTGTCGTGATGCCACTCCAGTTTGCTTACAGAAAACAGCTCTATGACCCTATCTACCACAAGTAAAGCAAGTCACTAGCGATCTTAGACATTATGGTCGTACATGTCCAGGCTTCCCATGATTGTAAAAAGTCCTCGTTTCACCAGAAGTCAATGTGAACGAGAAGTACTCAAACGTCCACAAGTCGGGCTCGGTTTGCAACCCGAATATCCAACCTCATCTTTCACTGAGTCAACCAGTTGTTTCTTCTCTAATCCAGAAGTTTCAGTCAATCTCACAAATGTTGGTAAATCCGGTGTAGATCTACGCGCTATCACCACCTCATATACTTGCTGCATATACTCTTGAAACTCGAATCTACTCATGGAGACACGATCAACCTCTTCAAACTCGTTCTCTGCCATAGACAACACAACAACGGATACTGGTCCCTGACTTGAAGCTACTAGAGGAAGAGGGGGTCTACCCCTATCTCGTCCCACTACAGACACTGCTCTAGTCTGAGCCATCTGTAGAATATACGCTCCTAACTTATAAGGCTATATATATATATATGCCATATGTATCGATATATATCTACACTGTCGAGATCCTCAGATGGGTGACGACTTCTGTACATACTATCCCAAAACATCTGTACTCGCTTTAAAACCAAAATCCTTTAAAAAGTCAGACCCCATGTGGGTTCTGTTTATTTATCCACTCTACCTTTATAGCAGATTGCAAGTTCCATTGTTTTCAACCTAAGGCTCTGAAACAAACTCTATAACACCCCAAATCCACGGGACTTGGAGTGTCACATTGGGCTAGGATCTCACAATGGATCCTGACCCTAGCTTGACAACAAGTTCATTGGATCTTACAACAAGGCACAGGTAGATTAAAAACAAATACATAAAAGTTGTATATGATACATCAAAAGAGTTTACAAACTCAGAGCCGAGTACAAAATATCAAACCACAACATCAGATACAAAAGACCCCATATCCCGTGCATCCTAATGTACAGAAGTCCTCGAATGGCCACAACATCTGTCTCACCCTGTAGTCTTCCTAACCTGTAGATCATCTACAACACGGTATGAAACCGTTAGCAACAGCAATGAAAAACATGACGGTAATAGCACAACCATACATCAACATCTCATACATGCAATGCCACACACATTCATTTATTATCTTTCATTACATTATTCCATTACTAATTCAACTTCTTTTGTACCACAAGGAACCCAATGAACCTCGTCCCTTTCCCCGTTAACACAGGTGTTTGCATTGGGGGTGATCGTCACTCCTCCCCCCCTGTGTTACTGGCTTCCAAGCACCTCCTTCTAACCAGCAGGCAGAGACCGGTGGTTACCGCCCGTTATATTACACTTGGGCCAAATAAATGTAATAAATGGTCATTCTAGTCCTCTTTAGGTTATAAATGCACAATCATATGAACACACACAACCATCACAATCATACAATTCACAACTACACGCTAAGTAAGTCCTATGGACTTACCTGATATACTCGTAACCTGTACCACATCAAACCTTTCGCTTGGGGAAGTAATCAATGTCTACAATAGCAAGGCACACACAATCATATACTGCAAAGGTTAGGAGACTCGTCTCACTAACCACAACCAACCTATATCTCAAATCTAAACCTCAGATCCTCAACACATTCATAAATGCCTAAGGCATATCCTCAACATAACATCTCATCATACTCGTACACATACTAAACCTTAAAGCCAGAACCGATACCCATAACATAATCATGATCCTCAACTCATTCTGACACCTAGCATGCATCTAATCAGTATTCCTCAATCTCAAATTTAATCCTAATTTATTTAATTAACCTTTAATTAATTACTTAAATTTCACCAAAATAACGTTTTGCCCGCAGTCCATTTCTAAACCCACCTGTCATCAGATTTCATCAAACAAACAACCCATAAACACCAGAATAATATAATGATCATAATGGAATTTCTAATTATCCATTTTGAAAAGCCTAAGGTCAATTTAGGCCAAATCGTAGTACGGAAAACGAATAAATTCATAACTTATTCGTTACTAACCCGATTGATGATCTGAAAGAAGATTCGGAATCACAACGACGCAGGCGACGCATGTACAACATCAAATTCACCGGAAACTGAGCGACAGAACTGTCCTGGTGACATATATGCTCGACCAGGTCTTCATCTGCTTGGAAATGCAGAAACTTGGTACCGATATGAAGAGAATGAAGAGAGGAATCCAGAAACTCAAACGGAATTGAAATCGGATTAGAAACGGAGAGTAGATCTGAGTTTGAAGTTTGAGAGAAATCAGAGCTTTTACGATGAAACGTGAAAGCAAATGAATTAATAAACGATTTTCCGCTATTTATAGTGAAGTCGATAATTATCCTTTAGCGAAGTCGATAATTATCCTTTAACCGATCCAGTGCCGGGTTGAAACCCCTTCTCAAAACTTCTCGAAATTGGAACAATAAATCTTTAATATTGTAGGGATAATTATTCCAAAATTGTCTCGGAAAACGTGTATTCCTAAGCCGTCTTTCTTAGCCGTTAAAAAACTTTCACCATAAGCCCAAAATTATAGGGAAAATGAAAGTTTCTTAGCCGTTAAGAAACTTTCAACCATATACTCTCTCAACTGAGACATGAAACACAGGGTGAACACCCTCTAACCTCGGGGGTAATGCAAGTCTGTACGTTGCTCTCCCCACTTGATCCAAAATTTAAAAAGGTCCAACATATCGGGGACTCAACTTTCCCTTTATGTCAAAACGTTTGACGCCACACGTCGGGGACACTCTCAACCATACATGAGCTCTGATAGCGTGTATTATAGTCTATATTTTGGGATTGGTTTAGACATTTTATTTTCATAAATCTGCATGTATGGATGTATATCCTTTGATTATGTTGTTGTTTTGTCTACCTTTGCGGGAATCGAGGTCAACACCTAGTTTCTTTGTAATTGTAGGGAAAATGGAACGTTTTGGACCGAAATGGAGCTAAGGAAGCTAAGGAGTCATTGGAGCTACATTCTGGAGCATTGAGGAGCTATAAGAAGATCTCAGGAAGCATAGAAATGATTTGGAAGATTGATTTTGGACCAGATTAGAGAGTTACACCTTCAGTTGAGACTCACCTCGGTCAGCTACAGTACCACCTCGACCGAGGTGATGTTGAGGAGTGTCTAGATCGAGGCGAACTGATGACGGGACAACAAGATATTTATTTTTGGCTGAGATATTCTATTTTTGAAAAGTGAATATCACATATTTTTGGCTGGATTACTGGAAGGAAGATATTATTATTAGTTGATATATTTTTAAAGCAAGGAAGATATGGAGATATATTTTTAAGGAAATTATCTTTTTAAGATATCTTATCTTTGGAAGATAATTCTCCTATATAAAGGGTTGGATTTTCTACAATTGAACCATCTTCGGATCAAGGATTTTCTGAAGGATTTTCTGAAGAGTTTGAAGGAAGTTTTAAAGGTTGAAGTTCATGGAAGGAAGGAATCAAGTTGAAGTTGGCTTTGAAGGAGTGTGTAAGATCCTCTTAGTTTGGCTTTTGGCTTTGTTTTCTTTTCTGATTTGTGATGGAGGAACGCTGATTGTTTGTTTGTTTGATTAGTTATTAAGACATTTTTGTTAAGGTTTTCTTGTTTGAATATTGATTCCATTCTTATAACTTTGATTGTTGTTATCATGATGATTGTTGGCTAAGTTGTTTATGCGATGCTAGGGTGATTGGCTGAAAGTTGTGGAAAAGAGGATAATAGAATGATCTTAATCCCAGCGGACCTTGAAAGCTCAAACCTTTACCTTAACTGTAGAACACCTCGGTTAGTCAATGAACATCTCGGCCGGGATGGAATTTAACTGAGCGAGGTGAACCTTTTCTGAACCTTATATGAGTTAAGAGTTTCAGTTTGCCAAATCCTATCCTTGTTATATCTTTCCTGGTTCAACACAAGCCTAGGAGGAGACTTACCCAGTGATTCCTTTGTTTGTTTACCCAAGATCATGAGTGTAGGTAATAAAGGTTTATCCTTTATTGGGGTTCGAGTGTGCCTTCATCCCATCTTTGAGAATTAGCCTAAGACTTACCCGGTAAAGGTTGATTCTATTCCCTTGGGTGGTGTGTTGGTTTGTGATTATAGTTCCTTTCCTTAGTACCTTGAGACTTACCCGGTAAAAGGATCTTTGGTTTGGGATAGTGAGTAGTGAGACTTACCCGGTGATCTATTCCCACCTTAGAAACACCTTCCCTTTACAGACCTCAACATTGTCAACGTTATCTTTTGAGATCTTGAGTCGGAACCACAACTGGATGCTTTAATCTCTAGAATCCACATTCTCTTTATTTGACTTTTACATCATCTTTGATTGCTTTAATTTGTTGTTGGTAGTTATTTGACAACCCGAATTGCCGAACTTTGTTTCACCATCGTCCCTATGATCGACCCCTGGAATTCGTGATTTTATTACAATTGATCCGTATACTACGGGTTCGCATATAGTTCAAGCATACTTCTTGGGTTATAAACATTAAAGCTTGCACACAACTTTTGGAGCAAACAAGCTCCTAGTTTGAACTCTAGAGGTCATCGCCTCTTATCAACATACGACTTCTAACGACTTTGTGCAGCCAACATCCTCTTTCTAACCAATGATACTCGGGCAACATCCTCCTGTATCCGCTAAGGAGCTATACCACTAACACTGCTCGGCTTGTCCCAACACAAAGACGTACGATATCTCCGGTCATACAATGCCTCATAAGGGGTCATCTTGATCGGCGCATGCCAACTATTGTTGTACGAAAACTCGACCAATGGGAGGTGATATGACCGCACCTGTCCCAAGTCTAGCATGCAAGCTCTCAACATATCCACTAAGGTATGGATAGTCTTCTCTGACTGGCCATTTGACTGAGGATGAAAATCCGTCGTAAAATGAAGGCTCATACTCAAGGCATAATGTACCAGCTGCCAGAACCGCGAGGTAAAACGTCCATCTCTCCATGGAGTCTCACTATCTGCCTAGTGAACTTCACAACTAACCAACTCACCGGCCACGTTTCCCGAATAGGGATAAAACGTGCCGTCTTCTTCAGTCCATCAACTATAACCCAAATGACATCAAAACTCCTACTCGACCTCAAGGAGGTAAAAAAATCCATGGAAATATCTTCCCACTTCCAATGCGATACTAGAAGTGGATGGAGCTCTCTTCCAGGTCTACAATACTCTATATTGACCTGCTGACAGGTCGCACACTAGGCCAGAAACTAGGCACGTCGGGCTTTAGGCCGCCCCACCAGAGTGAGTGCCTCACATCCTTATACATCTTACTCGCACCTAGGTGCAGTGTGTTGTGGGCCACTTGTAGAATCCTCTACCTCAACTCTCCATCAGAAGGAACACAAACGCTCTCGTGGCATCTCATCAATCCATCAGCATCAATGGTAAACTGTGGGGCCTCACCTCAAGACATCCTGTCTCGAATCCATCTCAACGTCAGGTAGGTCTCCTATTTCTGTTGGATCTCTTCCAACAAATCAGGTACAACCTCTAAATTAGAGAGACAACTGTTTGCATCAGGGAGTTGAATGTGCAAATCTAGCCACACTAGATCTTTCTACAACCGAGGCTGAGCTGTCAATATCGCTATCGCGTTCTCTCAAGGCGTCTTCATGCTAAGGACATCAGCAACTACCGTCGTCTTCCCTGGATGATACAAAATCTCAAGGTCAAAATCCTTGATCAGCTCGAGTCATCTCCTTTGGAGGTTATTCAATTTCCGTTGAGGGAAAATATACTTCAGACTCTTATGGTCTGTGAAGATCTGGCATGAAACTCCATACAGGTAATGCCACCAGATCTTCAAGGCATGAACTGCTGCAGCTAATTTGAGGTCATGAGTCGGGTAATTCTCCTCAAACGTCTTTAACTTTCGAGACGCATAGGAGATTACCCTACCTTGCTGCATCAACACACATCCCAAGCCAAGCTTGGAAGCATCATTATAAACCACAAAGTCATTTGTGCCCTCTGGCTGTGCTAAAATAGGAGAAGAAGTTAATCTCCTCTTCGGCTCCTCAAAACTCTGAGTACACAGCTCGGACCATACAAATTGGGTAGTCTTCCTCAACAGACTTGTAACTGGTTGGGAAATCACAAAAAACCCTTCAACAAATCAACGGTAATATCCGGCTAAGCCAAGGAAGATACATACTTCCTTGACATTTTTATAGGTGATAGAATCACTATCATTTAGGATAGTTTTTAGAGTCTTTTTATTACATATGTCTCGGTTTATGCTACTAACTCCTTGGCCAGAAGAAGAAGCCTAAAAGAAGATAAAGAAGGAGTTATAAGCACTTAGGAGTGAAGATCGTCCATGAAGCAAAGCTTCTGCTGCCCCACCGGCCCCGCGGAGCAGTGTCACCGCCCCTGCGGGTGACACCACACTCCGGAGCGCTCCATGCGCCTTCTCCAGTGCCAGCCACGAAGACTGTCACTGCACATGCGTCAACCCTTGGCGCCCCTACGGTGCCTTGCCCTGAAGAAGCGAAGACCGGCGCCCCTGCGCCTCTGCCTGCGCCTCAACCTGGGAGCTGGAAGATGAAGAGTCAGTGTCACCACCTCTGCATCAACACTGGGACGCCCCGGCAGCTTGGCATCAGAAACGACAAGAAGTTAAAGAGTCATACATTTGAAGAGCATTAATGATTCGCCGCTGCGGAATTGCCTGGCCGCCCCTGCGGTCATGAAGAAGATCAAGCGTTTTCGCCTGCACCACCCCTGCGGACCTGAAGGCCGCCCCTGCGGTTCAACGACAGAATCTTTACTCCGGCTGTTTACACCACCATTATGGCATTAAAGGTGGTTGTTTTGGGCCGGCCATTTACTCCTATTTAGTATCTTTTGTAGTATAAATAGTCCTTGGTTGATTGCTAGAATCATCCACTAATCATCCAATTTAGAATTCATTTTTTCCATTAAAACTATCTTGCTACCTTTGTAATGAGTTGCTAACTCCCTTGCTACATTGGGTTGGTTTGAAGCTGCATTGTTACCTTGGTTGTAAGTTCTTTCTAATATAAGTTTTCATTCAGTAAATCTTTGTGTTTCCTTGATCTTCATTGTCTAATTGCATGTTTTACTATTACTTGAGATTGATCACCTTAGGTCCTAAAGTGCATGCAAAGAACTAGGATTAATAGATTCCGGGTTCGGGTCTTTAATCTAGTAGTAAACTTTAAGTAATAACGGGTTGTACTTGCTTAAAGAAAAGGAACACAAATATAAAGATAAGTTTAACGGTTTTAATCTTTTCTTTATGTCCCTTAGTCTTTGTTTGAAAGCTAACTTGTTAATTATTCTTGTAGGTTTATGGAACACTAACCTGTTAAGTTGTGTTGATGCCGGTTCGCTCTACACATATATACGATCGAGACGGGAGATTACATGAAAAGTTATAAAAGGAACTCACCAAAATAGCAATCGCATGCTTAGAATCAACCTAGTGTAGAATCACCCATTATTGTCTTCTTTGTTGCGTTAATTGTTTTCATAAGTTTTGTGTGCATCAATTCAACCAAAGCCCCCCCCCCCCCTTGTTACTTGTTTCTATAATCAATAATTGAATTTAATAAAAACACCAAACTCTCTTGGGTTCGACCCTTACTTAACCACTATACCCATTTTAGTGCTAAGTCGGCATTATATTTTGATAGGGTATAGACGACCATAGAAATACCATCTCGTCACATTTGTTGTAGTCGTCCATGCTGCAACCACCTCAATCTTCACCGGATCAACCTTGATCCCCTAGGCGGAAACTACATGACCTAGAAAGGCAACCTCAGACATCCAAAAGTCTCACTTAGTGAGCTTGGCATGCAATTCTCTATCCTACAAGACTCGTAACACCGTCCTTAAATGTCCTTCGTGTTCCTCTCTACTTCGAGAGTACACCAGGATGTCATCAATGAATACCACCCCAAACTAATCCAAGAAGTTGATGAAGATGCCATTCATCAACTCCATAAAGATGGTGTGCGCATGCATGAGCCCTAATGGCATCACTACAAACTCGTAGTGGCCATATCGAGTCCAAAATGCCATCTTGGGCACATCCTACTCTCGCACCCTCAACTAGTTACATCTGGACCTCAAATCTATACGGGAGAACACAGAAGCTCCCTGCATATGGTCCAACAAGTCGTCAATGCAGGGTAGCGGGTACTTATTCTTGATGGTCCCCTTGTTCAACTCTCGGTAATCGATGCACAACTTCATCGATCCGTCCTTCTTCCGCATGAAATGTACAGGTGTACCCCAGGAGGAGACTCTAGGTAGTATGAATCCCTTCTCTACTAACTCCTCGAGTTACCTCTTCAGCTCAAGTAACTCGATAGGCTCCATACGGTATGGTGCCTTCAAAGCCGGTCTCGTCCCCGACTCTAACTCAATGCCGAAATCCACGCTTCGCTGTGGCAATAAGCGGGATTGCTCGTCAAAAACATTGGTGAACTCTCACGCGACGGGAATATCCTGTAATGCTGGACTCTAACCTTCCTTCATGGCGTAACACCAGAAGGCCGCACAACCCTGTGTAGTTAGCCTTGCCGCTCGGACTACGCTGATGACAATACTAGATTTTCCAAGGTCCCAACCTTGGAAAGTATCAATCTGACCAATCATGGTAGTGACCGACACGGTCCACCTACCAATATCTAAAACCGCACCATGACGGTCAATCCAATCCATCCCTAAAATGACTTCCTCATGTTCTAACAACCTGACAAAAGAAGTCTGCATGCAAATCATGAGTCCCTACATGAATGGGACAATCACGTATCTCGCGGGTACCTCTAACCCTTCTATCATGGGGTAACCTAATAATAAAGGGTATCCACACTACTGTATCTAAGGCCAAACGCTCAACGTATGCGTAAGAAATAAATGAGTGTGTATCACCCGTATTAAAAGAACTCTAACAATTAAACCATTAATCTGAATGGTACGTGTAGTAGTTGGTGTTGCCGGCTCCTCAGCTCCAACGCCCACGAATGAGTTTATTAAGTATCTACGATACTATTTACACGTCCATTACCACGACTTTGTCCCTAAATCGGATCCCATGGAGGAAGATGACCTATAAAGGAATAACCCGTTTGTTCCTACATCTGGCCTTGTCCATACTCAATAAATTCCTACTCTAATAATTGCATACTCTACTCTCGGCCACTTCTCCGGCTCACTAGACCGAACAACCTTCCAATCAGGTCCACTTCAGCTCAAACTGTTGATCCCTTGGATGATGGATCAACTCCAACGTTGTTTCTACCTGTCCTTATCATTACTCTCTAGTGGTTGGAAGTCTTCAATCGTATATCTGACGTCGGTACTTTTGGCTTCTCTTGAGCCTTAACAACCTTAGCCATTCTTTTTGGTGTAACTTCCACCAAAATCACCTTTTACAACACCTCAGCGGATCCGGTGATGTTGAAGGATGTGGAACGCATCTTCTCTTTCTAGCCATGTTAGTTACACACTAGAAGTTTTTCAAGCTCTTTGATTCGTCGAGGTGCAACTCGAATCTATTACTCGGATACTCTTTGATCCGGGTAGGGTAACCATCTCGTTCCCCACTTTGGTTCTCACATTGTCGACAATCTCGAGAATTACACTCTCAACGTCTTCCTCTACTCTATTTTCTGCCTCTAGCTGATCAACAATGGGGACTCTATCCCGACCTCTCGCTGTTAGAGGTCTACCATCTCGTCCATGACCTAGGACTACCGGAGATAGAGGTTGTCTACCTCTTCCCCGCCCTACAACAAATGTTGCTCTAATTTGAACCATCAGCGATAATATCATAGCTACGTCGAACATCCCATTAAAACCACACATATATATATATATAGGTAATATGCAAGTCCAGAAATGCACCCGATGTAAGAGCATTAGTCTTTAGGTGCATAGCAGCCCCTGCGGCCCTGTGGTCCGCCCCTGCGGCTCAGGGATCTGCCTTTGCGGTTTCCTATGGCTGCAACCGCCTTTGTTAACTCTTAACTTGCGCTTTACCTTTGGCTTCCTATATAAGCCTCCCTTGCTTTTGATGAGTTTTTCTTCATTTTACTTCCTCAACTCCATCTTCTCTCCACGTTCTTCCTCTTTCCTTGGTTCTTCTAGTTTCCTTTCAAGAGTTAGCCTTAAGAGTGTTTTGATGATAATGATGATTTAAAGGTTGAGGTTGATGTTGTTGTTGGTGTGATGTGGTGCTTTGTATAGCTGGTTGAGAGAGTTCTCCCCTGTCCCGAGCTTGCTGTGAGGTGAAGGAGATCAAGTAGAAGATCAAAGAGAAGTCGGGGAATCACTTCTACATAGACAAACCTCCGTGGTGCTTTGTCCCTGCGTCTCCTTGTCACACAGGTGCATCTTGTCCAGGACATACCTAGTGTGGTTTGAGTCCTTTCCGTTCCTAGTGTGAGTGGTTTAGAAACATGCTAGGTATAAGTATGAGGATAAGATGATGATATCAAGATATATATATATATATATATATATATATATATATATATATATACATATATATATATATATGCCGGTTGTGGCTTTGGGGTTTGGTAGGTTGTTGAGGCTTATAGGTTGGATACGATCCTTATGGATCTTTTGGGTCTATGTGTGACCCCTTTGATTGATAGGAGATTTGATATCTCTTTATGCCTTGTTATTAGGTAGTGCTATCCTCCGGATTGGAGTTGATCGTGGTTGAGGTTATCTTGAGATTGAGGTAAGTCCGTAGGACTTACTTAGCTGCATTCCTATATTGGATGTATGCATGAGTGGTGATTGTTATATGCTTGATACCATGCGATATTGATTATTACCGACCTATGGTTTATTGGTTAGCCCTCTTGCAGTGGTAGTGATAACCTTTCCCTTTCATCCAGTAAGGAGTCTGGGAGGTTCTCTGTGGTCAGACCAGTCCTGGTTTACGGGATGTGCACTTCACCACTCCTTATGGTACACGGGAAGTGCGCCGATACTACTCTAGATGGCTATGATACCTAGAGGCGAGGATGATATATTCCTCGTATTTTCATATATATATACATGCGACTTGAGTGTATGGCGTTATAAAGATAATTAAACGGGTAAATGTGTGTCACCATGATTGAGTTTTTATCGTTCTATGACTTGTGTATGTGGTTATGCATTATCTGATATATGAATGGTTAGCTAACGGTTTCATACCATGTTGTAGATGCTTTGCAGGATAGGAGGACTGCAGAGTGAGCCTGATGGGTGATCCACTGAGGGCTTACGTACACTAGGATTGTGCGAGGGTTTTTGGGATGTTTTGTATGGTTATGGATTGCTGTTTTGTACTCAACGGTGTTTGGTAAAACCTTTGTTTGTATATATTTGTACAATTTGATGTTTTTGTTTTAATATATTTATGCCTTGTTGTAAGATGCAATGACCTTGTTGTCAAACTAGGGTCAGGATCCATTGTGAGATCTTAGCCTAGTAGTGCCCCGAGTCCCGTGGATTCGGGGTGTTACAAAGTTGGCATCAGAGCCTTAGGTTGACAACAATGGCACTTGCAATCTGCAAGAACGGTCGACTAGATAAATAAACAGAACCCAAAAGGGGTCTGACTTTTGAAAAGGATTTTGGTTTTGAAATAAGTACAATTGTTTTGGGATAGTGTATACACGAAGCCATCACCCTTCTGAGGATCTCCACAATATATATATATATATATATATATATATACCTATTATGTGTTGTTGTGTTGTATGTATGTTGGACTAAGTATTATATATATATATTTATACATATGGCATATATATAGCCTTATAAGCTAGGTGTGCATACCCCGTAGATGTGTCGAACTAGAGCGACGTTTGCAGTTGGACGAGGTAGGGGTAGACCCCCTCTTTCTCTAGTAGTTATAGGCCACGGACATGTTCCCATTGTTGATCCGCCTGTAGTGGAGGATGTACACGAGGAGGTTGCTGAGAGCGTTGTTCTTGAAACTAGGAGCGGCGGAGCTACGAGACAAGGATCTCAGCGAGTCCAGTCACATGACTCGGATCATGCCTTTATGAGGGGACCATAGTTCCGCGCGTATATTAGACGAGTTGAGGAGGCTGCCAGAGCGTGTAGACGTGCCTCGGATCTGCCAACACATGTGGGATCTTCTGAGATGTCCTAGGGAGATACTCAGGTGCCGATTACGCCGGCACATGCTACTGAGATTGCTAGAGCTCCAAAGGAGTACAAAGGGCCTTAACTAGACACTTGGTTGAAGACATTTCATCAGATGGGAGTACCACCTTTCTGTGGGAAGGTGAGATTCTAGACTGAGATTTGGATTGGACATGTGGACTCAACTCTTGAGTCGATTAGATGTCCAAAGGATATACGGATAGAGTTAGTACAAACTCTATTCCGTGACCTTGCTCAGCAGTGGTGGAGGAATATGCGGGTTCGAGCCACTAGCTACGACTATATACGGAGTATGATAAAAGAGCGTTTCTGCCCTGCCTCGTTGAGAGGGAGAAACTCTAGGGTTTTATTGAGGCAGGCTTCGAGTATGTGCCGATAGCTGATGCTATAAGTCGATTCCAAGAGGAGGTGGCTTTACTGGGTTTAACTGCATCTTCTAAGGATCAGTACGTGTATCTGTTCTCATGTCGACCGAGGGAGAGTACACGTTCTTACATGGCGGGTTTTTATTGCGAGTCTTTGATGGACTATTAAGACAGAACCTTAGCCTATGAGCGTGAGGGGCCAGCCAAAGGAGGACTTCTCAAATGGGACGGTTTGAGAAGAGATAACGGACTAGGAAGACCATTGGTGTTGGTGGAGCTTTAGGTTCTGGGCTGAGCCAGAGACGCTAGAGTTACCTCTCATCTACACTGGTTGTAGAGAAGGGACGATAGTGTTTCAACTAATGTGATCCTAGACATATACGACTAGAGTGTACGAGCCCACTAGTGACTTGTTATACTTGTGGCAGACCAGGTCATAGAGCCGTGTTTTGTAGAGAGGGTGGAGCTACATCGCATCAGGATTCTTCCCCTGCGAGTGTAGCAGAAGGTGGGAGAGGCCACCTGAACAGTAGACACAAGGATAACAAAGAGTCCCAGATCGTCCTTCTACTCTAGGATCTGCTCCCGGATCGAGTAGATGTAGAGATCGTGGTGGAAGCACCACTAATAATAGAGGAGTACAAGGTAGAGTAATTAGGTTGAGGAGCATTGAGGAGCCGCCAGCGCCAGCTGCTACAGGTACCATTCTGATTCGTGGTTTTCCTGTTAGAGTTTTGTTTGATACGGGTGTCACGCACTCTTTCATATCTGATGTATGCATTGATAGACTAACCTTAGATACAATAGAGGGTAGTCCTTTGTTGATAGGGTTAGAAGATTGGGGTCAGGTAAGAGGTACCCGAGAGGTACACACTTGTCCTATACATTTAGGAAACCACAATTTGGTTGTAGACTTCTTTGTCATGCAGTTGATGCATGAAGAAGTCATTCTGGGTATGGATTGGATGCATAAGCATCGTGCTGTGTTAGATGTTGGTAGGAACACCGTGACGGTCTGTACCGAGTCGGGTTAGATTGAGATTTTCCGAGGTTTAGACCTTGGGAAGCCAAGCATGGTTATTAGCACGGTACGTGTAACGAGATTGATTATACATGGTTCTGAGGCCTTCTGGTGTTATGCCATGAAGGAGGGTGAGAGCCCAGTAATAGAGGACATTCTCGTGGTTTGTGAGTTTACAGGATTGTTTGCTGAGCCGTCAAGTTTACCGCCTCAGAGGAGCGTTGACTTTGGTATCGAGTTAGATCATGGTACGAGACCGATCTCGAAGGCCCCATACCGCATGACGCCTGTCGAGATGTTGGAGTTGAAGAAGCAACTTGAGGAGTTGGCTAAGAAGGGCTTTTTCCGCCCTAGCGTATTCCCATGGGGAGCAGCTATCCTCTTCGTGCAAAAAAACGACGGATCATTGAGACTATGCATGGACTACAAAGAATTGAACAAGGTGACCATCAAGAACAAGTATACTTTGCCGCACATAGATGACTTAGTAGATCAGCTTCAAGGAGCGACTGTGTTCTCCAGGATCGACATGTGCTCGGGTTATCACCAGTTGAGGGTGAGAGAGAGGGATGTGCATAAGACGGCATTTTAGACTCGGTATGACCACTACGAGTTTGTAGTGATGCCATTCGGGCTCACGAATGCGCCCGCCATCTTTATGGAGATGATGAATGACATATTCATCAATTTCTTGGATCAGTTTGTGGTGGTATTCAAAGACGATATACTGGTGTACTCTCGTAGCAAAGAGGTGCATGTAGGACATCTGAGGACGGTGCAGTGAGCTTTGCGAGATAGAGAAATGTATGCCAAGTTCTCTAAGCACGAGTTTTGGATGCCAGAGGTAGCATTTCTAGTTCATGTTTTCTCCGCCGAAGAGATCAATGTTGATCCGGAGAAGATAGAGTATGTAGCAGTATAGACGACACCCACGAACGTCAAGGACGTGCGTAGCTTCCTTGGCCTATCTGGTTATTACTGACGGTTTGTGGAGGGATTCTCTGTGATTCTCCGTCCAATTACCAACCTATGGAAGAAGACTACCCGGTTTGTATGGTCCGAGCCGTATACTCAGAGTTTTGAGGAGCTGAAGAGACGTCTGACTTCCACTTTCATCTTAGCGCAACCGGAGGGAACTGAGGACTTTGTGATCTACAATGACGCATCCAAGCTAGGCTTGGGATGTGTTCTGATGTAGTGTGGTAGAGTGATTGCCTATGCGTCTAGAGAGCTAAAGGCGTATAAGGAGAACTACCCGACTCATGATCTGGAGTTGGCAGCGGTAGTTCATGCATTGAAGATCTCGAGACATTACCTGTATGGTGCTTCATGTGAGATTTTCACAAACCATAAGAGTGTGAAGTATATTTTCACGCAGTGGGAATTGAATAACCGCCAGTGTAGATGGCTTGATTTAATCAAGGACTTTGACCTTCAAATTCCGTATCATCCAAGAAAGGCGAACGTTGTCACCGATGCCTTGAGCAGGAAGACACCTCAAGAGAAGGCGATTGCGAGACTGACAATTCAGCCTCAACTTCAAAGAGATCTAGCTTGGCTAGAGATGGACATCCAATATTCTGATGTGGATGCATAGTTGAGTACTTTAGAGGTTCTACCTGATCTGTTGGTTGAGACCCAACAAAAGCAGGGGACCTGATATGTTGGGTGAGACCCAACAAAAGTAGGCTAGCTACCCGACGTTGATGAGGTTTCAAGAGAGGATGTCTCGTGGTGAGGGACCACAGTTCTCCATAGGAGCCGATCGAGTGATGAGACGCCGTGAGCGCGTCTGTGTACCTACTGATGCGGAGTTGAGATAGAGGATTTTACGCGAGGCTCACTCCACACATTGTTCTTTGCACCCATGTGCGAGTAAGATGTATCAGGATGTGAGACGATTATACTGGTGGGGAGGGCTGAAGCCCGATGTGGCCAGGTTTGTGGCTCAACTTGCGACCTGTCAGGAGGTCAAGATAGAGCATTGCAGACCAAGATGAGAGTTCCTATTACGGTAGGAATTGATGCATGCAAAAATCTTAAATTTATACTCAATATATTTTTCCTAACTCCTAGCGAACCCGCAGTGTACGGGACGTTTTGTAGTAAGGATAGTATTCCGAGGTCGAACACAAAGACTGAGGTGAAATCGAGTCAAATAGTGACTAAGGATAGTGTCGATCTAGGCTATGAAAAGATGAAAGAAACAAATGAATGAAAATCTCAATGTTTTTGGGTTGGTTTTATGGTGATAAATAAAGGATCACAAATCATGCGAGAATTAACAAACTATTAAGATGGCAACACAAACAAGCAAACACAAATAAGAGATAGGTAATCAAGGAGAGAAAAGAGGATTCTAGGGGTTATAAATTCCGGTTATGGCATAAGACTCAAGCTATCTAGTCATTCTTTGGATTAACTATGGTGTGTTGGGAATGGGTGTTTCTAAATCAGGATCAATCATCGGGTAGGTCTCATGGTCCACTAGTCCCTTCCTAAGGTCTCATCACCGGGTAAGTCTCATAGAGCCTAAGGATAGGAATTCTACACAAACCGAATTGTCATTTAGGGATCTAACCTCTCCTTACCGGGTATGTCTCGGGAAGGCAAGTCCTAAACATCAATCCTAGCACACTCAGTCCAATAGCGGCTTATGAGGCTCACTACTACCTAGAGTTCATCATCGTCGGTATCTAAGAGCGGAAATCACCGGGTAGGTCTCTTTCCTCACTTAGTTTGCTAACACTAGGTCACCCTAGGATAGATCTAGCTAAACAAACACTAGGATTTCAACAATATAACAACCTAGCACTTAGATTTATCAATACAAGCAAGCCAGACGAAATCACGGGCAGTTCATCAAGAACCACGGCCGTGGAACCTTCTAGAACAGGCCGTGATTTACAACAGAGGTTGGGTTCGAGCAAACAAATTATCCAAAGGTGCATTTAAGTCTATCCTATCATAGTCCAAGCCATAACCATCATTCCCTTACCCTAGAACCACATCTATTTAGCCAACGACATGCATCTTAACAATCAAACTCATCAAGCATACAATCATGGAGTCCATATCAAGAAATGAAGAGAAAGAAAGATGAAACAAGTAGAAAAAAGAAATCCAAGCTGAAAATGAGTTAAGTAAGACTTACAACCCTTCAAAAGAAGGTTCAAATCGTTCCTTACAAATCCTTGCAAACGTTTCCAAGAAGTTGCTCCAAAATCTCCCTAAAAACTATGAAACTTCTAAGATGAGTGTTCTTCTTTTCTTCCCCAAAATGAGAGTGTTTCTTCTCCTCCAAGAGTAGCTCCAATCCCAAAAATGTGTGTAGTGAGAGTGTGGGAGAGAATGGAGTGATGGGGTCTGCCCTCAACAGCCTGCATGACCACATTTTATACACCATCAAGGGCAAGGGTCGGTTATGGAGATCGTGGGACAGCTGTCGCAGCAGTGCAGGGAGAACCACAGCATATTTCCACGCCCGTGGAAGTCCCAGTGGCCGTCGTGGTTTTGGTGATTCAGACTTCTATGGATCATCAAGCCACGATTTGGTACAAGGCATGCGCCAACAAGGTCCCATGTGACCTCCTTTGCTCCTAACTTGCTTCCCAATGGGTCCGAAGGTGTGCCATCTCGAGGAATGATCCTCGAATGTATCGATTAAGGTCCTAAAGCTCCCAAAATACCTACAAATCATGCAAAAGTCCGTGTAGACGTCTATCTCGACAAATATACAAGAATTGGATGTAAACGTCATGAACTAGTGCTAAACCATGCATGAATGAGCGGAAAAACTATCTAAATGAGTGCTTAAACCTACGTCATAAATCGTGTTATCAAAAATACCCCATACTTAAGGTTTGCTCGTCCCCGAGCAAAGTCCGACTATAGGCTAAGAGATGACATGATATATGAATGCAAGAAAAACTGAAAATATTTTTGAGATTGTGCATCTAATATTGGATCACCTTCATAGTCATGTTTCATGGCAAATGGACAAGCAATCATGCATCAAATGAATGAAGGCACGGAAAGACAATTATACTTAACTAGAAAGCATGCATGAAAGGTAAAGATGAAGAAACCAAGATGATCATGAGTATATCCAATCTAGATCACTAAGTCTTACACACATGCAAATAGGTCACAAGGACTTAGGAAAGAAGAGGCTAAGAAACGTTGTGATTGGGTGGGGATTTTTTCTAGGTCATGTGATGCTAATCCGGGAATGGAACTAACTCCACAATTTCATTTTTGATCAATTTCCCACAAGTTTATATTTTTTCCTTCTTTTCTTTCTTTTCTTTTCTTTTTCTTTCACTTATTTTTGAGACAATGACATTGGTGTACAAAAACCGAAACCTTTGTGATTAGCGGGCCTCGGGCTTTTTTATTTTCGAGGTGCTCCACACCGGGCACACATACCAAAGCTCGTTAGGACTATCGGTTTAATTGACTTTGGCAAGGCACAAACACCCGATTATGTGAATGGTGCCGCGTTACTCGTCATTTAAACCAACGTCCCCAAACCTATATTTTTGTCTACACTTTCACAACAATTTCAGCACTTCATTCACAACATTCATTCATCAATAACTTCACCCCACACTTGCTTTTCACACACATCAACACACTAGCATGCTCCTATTCCCGAATGGGTCAAAAGAGGTCAAATTTTTCATCAATTGAGGTGCTCAAGCAACATGATCAAGATGAGAAGTAGAGGAAAACGAATTGCCTTAGTCATTCCTAAATGATGTGCAAGAACTAGCATGCAATTTCGACTTTCAATCCTCAATCCAATCAAGGCAAGCATCATAATCACAAATCATTCATGGGATTCAAGATAAGTACTTTAAGTGCACATATGCATTCATCTATTCAACACACAAGGCCATCCATAGCCAATTCACAAGACAATTTCATCATAAGGGTCATTCCCAAGCTTAGAAGCACTAAAATTTTTTAAATTTTCTAATTTTTTTGGATTTTTCGAAAAATGTAAGTACAATGCAAGATGTAATGAAACATGTGACTAAAAGAAACTATCCTAGATGCTAATCATGCAAGTGATCATGAAAACCCCACCCCATACTTAGAAACACATTGTCCCCAATGTGCAATTCATGTAAAGAGGAGTGAAAGAGGGTCCTCACAATGTAAAATGATTTGTTTTGGTATTTGGGATCTCTCAAGTGGAGTGATGGCGGATGATCCTATCAACGATGGTAGAGAGCTCATGATGTTCGTTATGGCGTCGGGATCCGCGCTAGGCACCGCTAGCCATCCAAGTCTCACGTCCGCTCCACCCATAATTTATGAGGGACTCATCATCATCATCCACATGTCAGGCAAGGCTTCCATGCTACTTGGATTCTCGCACACAAACTCCAAACACACAAAAACACACAAAAACAGAAAAAATCAAAACCAAAACAAAACGAAAAGGGAAAGATATCTACCAATGGGTTGCCTCCCATCAAGCGCTTCTTTAAGGTCATTAGCTTGACCAAATTCCGGGATATACTTCTTCAAACGGTGCCCATTCACCTTAAAATCTCCACAATGCTCCCCTCCTATCTCAACTGCTCCATGGGGAAAGATCTTCTTCACCACATAAGGACCCGTCCATCTTGATTTTAGCTTTCCGGGGAAGAGCCGCAACCTTGAGTTGAAGAGAAGGACCAAGTCTCCTTCACTCAACTCCTTCGGGATGAGACACTTGCCATGCCAACGCTTAGTCCTTTCCTTGTAGATCCGGGCGTTTTCACAGGCATCCAACCGGATCTCCTCAAGAGCATTCATGTCAAGCAACCTTTTCTCTCCGGCCTCCTTGAGGTCAAAATTCAGCCATCTAATGGCCCAATACGCTCTATGCTCCATCTCTACCGGAAGGTGGCAAGACTTGCCATAAACTAGCTTGTAGGGAGTGGTGCCAATCGGTGTCTTGAAAGCGGTTCTATAAGCCCACAAGGCATCATCGAGCTTCATAGCCCAATCTTTTCTCGTCCTAGAAACCGTCTTCTCAAGAATTCATTTTATCTCCCGGTTGGAGATCTCCACTTGGCTAAGTATGAGTCACCCCATACTTAGCCAAAAGTGTCCCGAAGTTCCTATTGGTGAAGTGCTTCCCTCCATCACTTATGATCACCCTTGGTGTTCCAAACCTAGGGAATGGTCCCATGATCACCCTTGGTGCACCACAACATTGGCATCATTTGTCGGAGAGGCAATTGTCTCCACCCTACTTGACACATAGTCAATCGCCAATAGGATGTAGAGGTTGCAACATGAAGAAGGGAATGGTCCCATGAAGTCCACACCCCACACATCAAATATCTCCACTTCTTGTATGTTTTTCAAGGGCATCTCATTCCTCCTTGAGATGTTGCCCTTCCTTTGGCAAGCATCACAAGCTACCACAAAATTCTGCACATCCTTGAACAAACTCGGCCAATTGAACCCGGATTGCAACACCTTTGCACATGTCTTGTGCGGCTCTAAAAAAACCCGCCCCTATGGCGACACCCCTGGCCAACGCCACCCCCGGCACTGGGCCTGCGTCTGCTCACGTAGGTCACCGCCCCCGCGGTGCCAACCCTACGCCCCTGCGGCGGCCACCCTTGACACGCACCCTCAACTCCGCCTCCGGCGCTGAGGCTGCGTGCCCCCTCTCTCTTGTCACCGCCCCCGCGGCGACACACACCGCCCATGCGGTACAGTTAAGGAAAGAAAAAAAATACACTTCCCAAAAATAATCTACATCTACCATCCTTCTCCACTCCCTCTCCATTCACTCTACGAAACCTAGCCGCCTCACCCCCCCTACGCCCTCACGCCCTCCAAGCAACTCATCGTCACCACCTCGTCGCGCCCCTGCACCACCTCCGGCAACCTAGTGGTGCCACCCCCTTACCAACACAAACAACCTCCACCACACACAACCCTTCCACTCTCGCTCGACTACTCCACCTCCGGCGACAACTGCAGTAACCAAATAAAGCGCCAGAAAAGCCCCATCGCCACCACCTTCGTCGAAACGACCAAATCGCCTTCTGCTCTTCGCCCGCACCTGCGCTTGCAAACTCCCGCCCCTGCGTCGAGCCGCCCCTGCGCCTGTTCCAGCCGCCCCTATGGATATTACGATAGAAGGTTCATCTTTTGATCAAATTGCTGAACTTTCTAACTCTCTTACTTGATCAATTGCAAGAGATGGAACCACAAAGGAAATACAAGTTGACGGAAGGTGAGAAGGATCGGTATAGGATTGCTCAAAGCCGGGAGGTGCATGTAACCCGGTTCCTTGATGTTTCCACCTTGGAAAATCTAGGGATGTTGGAGAATATGGAGGAATTTCTAAACAATGCCGGGTTGGGTGATTTTCTGATAAAGACCGCTCCAACACACCCCTACCTCAGTAGACAATTTGTAGACCAAATGTGTGTTGGACTTTCATTCAAGTACAACAAGAGGAAGTACACATTGGATTACACCCAAATATCGGAGGCTTTTGGGGTGAATCTAAACCCCTCTGAGAACTGGTGGGATCCAGTCCCGGCCTCGGATCTATGTGAGTTTTGGCGAGCAGCTACCGGGTCGGAGTTCCATGCTGGGGCTGAGTACTCCAACAAACTAACTCATCCCAGTTTGAGGTTGATTTCCAAGATCCTCATGAGTGTCTTCTGTGGACACAAAGAGGAAAACAAGGTCGCTCTCAAGGACCTCCCACTGCTCTACTCCTGCCTTCCACATAGACAACAGCTGATGGATTGGCCCTCTCTCTTCCTCGCCGCTTAGAAGCGGATTAGGAGGAATGATTTGAGGGATATTGTTGGCGGTGAGGTGATCTCTTTGATCGCCTCACAAGTGATGGACCTGTCCGAGTTAGAGGATGGGATGACAACTCCTCTCTACACTGAGGGGATGCTTAGGAGGTGCAAGCTCCTCCGGAGGGACGGGGAGAACCTATTTTGGATCTCCATTGCAGATAGGAGCCACCTCACCTACCTTCCCCGACCTTTACCACTAGGAGGTGAGCTCTCCGAGCTCTACATACCGGCAGATCCCTTCGTGCCGAGGAGGCCACTAGTGGCCATTGTGGAGAGGCATGCCGCTAGCTCCAGCCGGGCCCATCATGAGGACCGCATTGGTGACATCTACCGCCGCCAGGAGCACTTCTTCAGCCACTTCCCGTACCCACCAGAGGAGGGTCTTGGTGTTCCATCCGGACCACACCAGTGAGGGGTACATTTCTTTCCCTTCTCCCACATTTATCTTTGACTCATTTCCACTTTGAGGACAAAGTGTACTTCAAGTATGGGGGAGGGATATATATCATTGCTTGTACAGTTCATTTAGTTGTTTTGTTGCATTGATTTTTGCATTGTTGAATTCAGTTTCATTTGAAAAAAAAAAGAAAAAGAAAAATCCAAAGATGTGAAAAAAAAGCACGAAAATCCTTGGAAAGACCGAAAACCCGAAAGGGCGGTTTAGGTAAAAAGAAGGTAGTCCGACCAACCTTAGGTTGGTGCAAAATTGGACTTGAGGGATGTGAGTTTAAGTGAGAAAAGAAGAAGAGTGGCAGGGTGAAAACTGTTAGCATGAAATATTGTGATACTTTAGACACGTTTTCTAAGCATATTTGATTCATATTGATAGTCTTTGATTGAGCATTGTTGCATAAGTGAGCTAGTTTGCCTATATTGTCGATATGGATGTCTACACTAGTTCTATGTTGATTATAGGTAATTGGAAGCCATTTTCGAACGGGATTTAGCAAAGAAGAGTTGATTGAGTATGTCCATGGATTGAGGGCATTCTTAGGAGCAAAATGGAGTTCAACTTGAGGAATGCACGAGGCTAGGGAAGAATCACGTTCTTTCCCTAAACCACACTCTAAAATACGGCCGTACTACAAACCACGTTCAATTCCACGGACGTGGTTCCTTGCAAGAGAGGCGTGATGCATTTCAGTAACTATTACGGTCGTGGAATCCATGGTTCAAACCGTGACACTTTCCACGCTCTAAATTACGGTCGTGGAATCTTCCACGACCGTGATCTTGGCGATCTTTTTCGCCACACTTCCAAGCCACGATCTTTTGAAAATTTGGGCCGGGCCGATATTTTATCTTGCCCTATAAAAAGACGAACGGAGAGAGATTTCAGAGGACCGCTTATCGACGCATACATCCTCGCTTAGCGCCGCTTACACCATTGGCATCGCCGCTACTCGCTTGAGATCGACGTTCGCGCCTGGATTTGCCCTAATCTCGCACTTTTGGTGGAGATTATCGTTGGGACTTCCAGATTTCCCGGATTGACGGAAGATTCGGAAGATTGTGCAAGAAGACTTCTCTTCTTGTTTAGGTTTGATTTAGAAGACGGATTGACATCCCGTTCTTCCTTCTTGCCTAAGATTGTGTTTCATTGTTCTATTCTGGAATTAGTGACATTATTCGTTCTTGATTGTAATTTTGAGATTGGTTTGGAGTTTATTGAAAGTTTTCGGAAGTTTTCATCTTTCAATCTTTTAATTCTTGAATTTGATATCAATATGACTGTTATTGGCTAAAAACCCTTAACAATTCTAAGGTGAAGGGTTGATAGTTATGGCTTAGATGATGATAGATCGATCGTAATTAGATTAGACCCTGAGAGTTAAAGAGAATCATCGACGAACCTAAATCACGGTTTGTTCTTGAGTTCCACGACCGTGGAATCTCAAGAACTACCCGTAATTTCCCTTAAGTTTACGAACCTGCTTTTACTTTAATTCAAAGTTAAAGATTTGCTTTAATTTAGTTTAGGCTTGCCTTTTCTAGGTGGTAGTGAAGCCTCAACAACCTCTACCTCGATTATGAGTGTCATAACCTTAATCGGTTAAGTTAGTTTTGACCTTTGGATTATAAGTTTGGGTATTTGACATTAATTCTTATCTTTAGAACCTTTCTATATTGAAGCCTCAACAACCTGTATAGAGAGTGTCTTGTAGGTGAGTCATATAAGGTTTTTGGAACTTCACCGTACGATTACCTTACATTAGCATACCTTTGCATATCTCTACTCTGTCTCATATCATTAAGTATATCTTGAATCGATTGCCACAGCTGGATACTTGGATCTTTAGGATTGTTGTTTCCCCAATATTTGCAAAACCTCTCATACTTACTTGCTTGATAATCTGCAATTGAATTTGTTCCCATCCAAATCCCTGTGTTCGATACTCTGGAATACTTGCTAATCTACGCCGATCCGTACATTGCGGGTTCGCTTGCTTTTATTCTAGTTTTATAAATTTAAAGCTTGATTGCACGCACGTTTAGGGGCGAACAAGTTTTTGGCGCCGTTGCCGGGGATTTGGTTTCGGCCGAATTCGGTAGCCGGTTGTCAAGCTTGGGAGCTTGCTCTCGTTATTTGATATTACTTTGAGTGCATGTGCAGGTCTAGGAACACCGAAGATCTCTTACCTCTTGATCAAGAGCTAGAGAAAACTTTAAGGCAAAAGCGCAAGGAAAAGAAGATGGCTGAAGAACACGAACGTGATCTTCAAGCGGAGTTGGCGGAGAAGGAAGCTCAACTCCAATGGAACGAGAATCTCCGCCGGGATGAAATTGATCGTCATCAATCTGAAGTTAACAAACTACAGGATACGATGTTCCAAATGAGGATAGAGTTAAGCGACCTTAAGAATAAAGGAAGCATGAAATCCTCAAGAAGGGCATCAAGATCTAGAAGACGAAGAAGTCATTCATCCGCTGATGACAGTGACTCTTCCATGCCGCCGCTAGAAGAAGTTGATCCCACGATCAATGCGAATCCTTTTCATCCACAAGGAGCTGCTAATTGCCGCATTCCACCCAGGAACGCAAGGATCGAGCGTGTGGATTATGAGCCAAGAACTCTTGGCCAGCGGATGGATCCAACGCAACAACCACGCCGGTTGGGCGTGAATTTTGATGTTGAAGATGTACAAGGGTTTAGTTTCAACCCTCAAGTTATTACTCTTGTTCGCCAAAACCAATTTGGCAGGACAAGCGCTGAATCTCCACACCAACACTTGCAAAACTTTGAGTGTATGATGGAGACAATGAGACCGAAGAATGCAACTACCAACAGCTACAAGCTCAAGCCCTTCTTTTTCTCTTTGAAGGGGAAAGCGTTGTCTTGGTACCAAGCTCTTCCTAGTGGGAAACTAGATACGTGGGAAGATCTTTCCGTGGAGTTCCTCACCAAATTCTTTCCGCCTTCCAAAACGGCGGAACTTAGAGGTAAGATTAATGCTTTTTCTATGAGACCTAACGAAAGTTTGTTTCAATCTTGGGAAAGGTTTCAGGATTTGCTCTTGGATTGCCCTCATCATGGCATATCCAAACTTGCCTTGCTGGAGATTTACTACAAGTGGCTGGATGCGGGAACGCAATTCAACCTCCAATCCCTTTCATGTGGAACATTCATGGACATGAGAGAAGATGACGCTTGGGACTTCATTGAGAAGCAAGCAAGAGACATAGAGAAGTATTCCTACCGGAAAGTTGAGGGAAATCGTGTGGAGAAAGGAGCAAAGCTCACACATGAAGCTCAAAATCAGATTTTCTCCCTCAACAATGAGATCAAAGAGTTGAAGGAGGCTATCAAGACCAACTTCCCAAAACAATAAGGGAAGGATGTTGGTTATTTGGGCAACAACAATGGCGGTGATAACACCAACCGCAACAACAACAACAACCGGAACAATAACCGGAGCAACAATTGGAATGGCAACAACAACAATAATAACAGCCGGAACAACAATTGGAACAACAATAGGGGTTCAAGTAACAACAATTGGCGCCCCAATCAACAAAATTCCGGTAACTCTTATCCTTCCAATTCAAATTCACTAACTCCACCTTCCTCTTCCTCTACTCCTTTGAGAAGCCAGGGGCAAACATCAAATGGAGGAAACACTTCGGGAAAGGAGAAGCCCGATCCCATGTTGGAAACGATTTTGGGAAAGCTTCAACGGTTGGAGAACCGCATCATTGAGGTTGACGATCATGTTTCCAAGGTTGATAAAGCTCAAAAGGTTTTAGAAAACCAAATGTTTAACCATGCGGAGGAAGTTCCTAGGAATCAAGGGAAACTTCCAGGAAAGACGGAGGACAACCCTAAGGGAAGGGTAATGGCAATCACCACTAGGAGCGGAGTGACTACCACCGATCCGCAACCTAAATTTGTTGAAGTCCCCGTAGAGAAAGACAAAGGGAAGGGGAAGGAGAAGGAAGATGTCTACGTTCCTCCTCCGGCTTACAAACCTCCCCTACCATTCCCTCAATCTAGAGCGCGAGCGCGTCTAGATAAACAATTTGGTAAGTTCATAGAACTCATGAGCAAGCTGCATATTAATATACCCTTTATCGATGCTATTGTAGGTATGCCGGCTTATGGCAAGTTCTTGAAGGAGCTCCTCTCCAATAAGAGGAAGCTAGAAGACTTCGGTGTGGTCAAGATGAGTTCGGATTCTTGGGATCTCATCAAGACCATGAAGGAGAAAATGACCCCAAAGTTGAAGGATCCGGGGTCATTTTGCATTCCCATAGGAGTGGGAGATGTCACATATGACGCTTTATGTGACTTAGGAGCAAGTGTGAGCATCATACCACTTGTATTGTGCAGGAAGATCGGTTTAGGCGACCCTAAACCGGTGAAGATGACGTTGTACATGGCGGATCGATCCATCACTCGCCCCGTTGGTATTGTGGAAGACGTCCCGGTCAAGCTAGGTAAATTCTTTGTTCCCATTGATTTTGTCGTGCTTGATATTTCTGTAGATAGTCCGGTCCCGATCATACTCGGAAGACCGTTTCTTGCAACTTCCGGCTGCATAGTCGATTGCAAGAATGGGAGACTCGCTTTTGATATAGGAGAAGAGAAAGTAGAGTTCGTTCTGTCCACTCTAATGAAGGAGCCAATCTTTGATGAGGATATTTACGATGTCCAAGATGAAGAAGGTTTATCTAGGGAGGAGGTAAGTGCGATTCTCTTTAACGATCCTTTACAAAAAGTTATCACTATGAGTCTAACCAATGTAGGGGAAGAGGAAGAATGCAATGAGGCAATTGAAGCCTTAGAAGCACAAGAAGAGATGCATGAAGAGGAGTTTGAGAAACTCCACGATGAAGCTGAAAACGTGAGAATTCACGGCCATACATTGTATTCCACGGCCATGGATTTCACAACTAAAATCATGCCTCACTCCAGGGAGTTATACGATCGTGGAGAAGATGCAACAACCGTATTTCCCTTCCACGCCCTAAACCACGGCCGTGGAGGACATGATCCACCCGTAATTTTGGCCGTGGAAAGGAGTGATCGAGACACTTCTTCGACTTTTTCTGATTCTTCTCCCACACATTCAACACCCTTAGAAACTTCTCAGGAGACATCGGATGCTCCTCAAGGATCGTTGGAAGCTCCGAAAGCGATTGAACTAAAACCACTTCCTACTCATCTAAGGTACGCTTTTCTAGGACCTAATTCTACCTTTCCGGTTATCATTAGTTCCGAACTAAGCATAGATGAACATGAAAAGCTCATGATTGTCCTTAGGAAACATAGGAGAGCCTTAGGCTACACTATAGAGGACTTAGTAGGAATTAAACCCTCCCTATGCATGCATAAGATACTAATGGAGGAGGACTTTAGAACTTCAAGACAACCTCAAAGGCGGTTGAATCCGACCATGAAGGAGGTTGTCAAGAAGGAAATTCTTAAACTTCTTGATGCAGGTATCATCTATCCTATCTCCGATAGTAAGTGGGTGAGTCCAGTTCAAGTAGTTCCGAAGAAGGGAGGAATGACGGTCATCACCAACAAAAACAACGAACTCATTCCTACCCGAACCGTGACGGGATGACGGATGTGCATAGACTACCGCAAGCTCAACAATGCAACGCGGAAGGATCACTTCCCCTTGCCATTCATTGATCAAATGCTTGAAAGGTTAGCGCAACATTCACATTTTTGCTACCTTGACGGTTATAGTGGTTTCTTTCAGATTCCGATACACCCGGATGATCAAGAGAAGACCACATTCACGTGCCCTTGGGGTACGTTCGCTTATAGGAGAATGCCGTTTGGGCTTTGCAACGCCCCAGCCACCTTTCAACGGTGCATGATGGCCATCTTCTCCGAATACATAGAGGAAATCATGGAGGTCTTCATGGATGACTTCTCCGTATACGGTTCCTCTTTTAACGATTGCCTTTCTAACCTTTCTCTCGTTTTGCAAAGATGTGAAGAAACTAACCTAGTTCTTAATTGGGAAAAGTGTCAATTTATGGTTAAGGAAGGAATCGTATTAGGTCACTTAGTCTCTAGTAGAGGGATAGAGGTAGATAAAGCTAAGATAGAGACCATAGAGAAACTTCCTCCCCCAACTTCGGTGAAAGGGATAAGGAGTTTCCTAGGACATGCTGGATTCTATAGACGTTTCATTAAGGACTTTTCTAAGATATCAAAACCGCTCACTAATCTATTGATGAAGGATGCAGTTTTTGAGTTTTCGCAGGAATGCTTGGATGCGTTTAACACAATTCGGCAAGCTCTAATTTCAGCACCTATTATCCAACCTCCGGATTGGACTCTTCCCTTTGAGGTTATGTGCGATGCTAGTGACGTAGCTATTGGAGCTGTTCATGGACAACGAAAAGAAGGGCGAACCCATGCCATATACTATGCTAGCAAGACGCTAGATGAAGCACAGCTCAACTACGCCACTACCGACAAAGAGTTTTTAGCCATTATCTATGCTATTGACAAGTTTCGCTCTTATCTTGTAGGTGCAAAGGTGATTGTCTACACGGATCATGCAACGATCCGGTACCTCCTTGCGAAGAAAGATGCGAAGCCAAGGCTAATTAGATGGATTCTTCTCCTACAAGAATTCGATCTTGAGATCCGCGACAAGAAAGGTTCCGAAAATTCTGTTGTGGATCATTTGAGTCGCCTAACACATCTAGAGGACGACCATTTACCCATTGATGACTCCTTTCCGGACGAACACCTACATATCATAGAGGAGTGCATCAACGTAATCTCCAAAGGTAACGAACCATGGTTTGCTGACTTTGTTAACTATTTGGTTGGCCAGGAGATACCACCCGGACTATCCTACGCACAAAGGAAGAAGTTCTTTAAGGATGTTCGGGAATACTATTGGAACGAGCTTCTCCTCTTTAAGAGAGGTCCGTATGGCATCATTCGGCGATGTGTGCCGGAAGATGAGATGCAAAGTGTCATCCGCCATTGTCATTCACTTCCTTGTGGAGGACACGCTAGTTCGAACAAGACTAGCGCAAAGGTATTGCAATCTAGATTCTTTTGGCCTACTTTGTTTAGAGATGTGCAATCCTTTGTTTCTTGTTGCGATGCTTGTCAAAGAACAAGCAATATCTCTAGAAGGAATGAGATGCCCCTCAACAACATCCAAGAGGTGGACATTTTCGACGTTTGGGGAGTTGATTTCATAGGACCATTCCCATCCTCTTGTGGAAACCATTACATACTATTGGCGGTAGACTACGTTTCTAGATGGGTGGAAGCAATTGCCTCTCCCACAAATGATGCCATGGTGGTGGTTAAGTTCTTCAACAAGACCATCTTCCCGCGATTTGGGACGCCAAGGACGATCATTAGTGATGGAGGTTCTCACTTCATAGCCCGTCGCTTTGAAGCTCTTCTAGCTAAGTATGGGGTTACTCACAAGGTCGCTACCCCCTATCATCCACAAACAAGTGGACAAGTTGAGATCTCAAATAGGGAGATCAAAGGAATTCTGGAGAAGACGGTTTCAAGGACTAGGAAGGATTGGTCCTTGAAGCTTGACGATGCATTATGGGCGTACCAGACTGCGTACAAGACTCCTATAGGAACCACACCATACAACCTTGTGTATGGGAAGTCTTGTCACTTGCCGGTAGAATTGGAGCACAAAGCGTTTTGGGCTATCAAGTGGCTGAATTTCAGCATGAAGGAAGCGGGAGAGAAGCGTCTCCTAGACCTTTATGAGCTGGATGAACTCCGCTTGAACCCTTATGAAAACGCTAAGATCTACAAGGAGAGAGCAAAGCGTTGGCATGATAAGCATATCATTCCAAAGGACTTCAAGGAGGGAGATCAAGTTCTCCTCTTCAATTCAAGGCTTCGTCTCTTTCCAGGTAAGCTTAAATCGCGTTGGACGGGACCTTTTCTAATTAAGCGTATTTTTCCCCATGGTGCAATTGAAGTATGGGGTGAAGCGAGCGGAAGTTTTAAGGTGAACGGCCAACGACTCAAGAAGTATACGCCGGAACTCCAAGCTGAAGAGTTCGTGCCACCGCACTCGAATAAGTGCGAATATGGTCTAGCTACGGACCTTAAACAAAGCGCTTCTTGGGAGGCAACCCAAGGTATTGCATTTTCGTTTTCGCTTTCGATTCATAGTTTAGCTTAGAATAGACGTTTTTGCTTTGTTTTTGCCTTCAATTTCTTCCGGTATGTTCGTGTTTTTGGATGTAGGAACGATGGAAAAGAAAAAGGGGAGGATAATGTTGAAGAAAAGTGACGAAATCTGAACTTTGGATCTTTACAGAGGGTTCCACGGCCTAAACCACGGTCGTGACAGCTACAGTACCCGTAATTTCCAAAAGCCTTTGAAAAATCACCAAAACCACGGTTCCGTACATTTCCACGGCCGTGGAACACCCCGACAGACCGTGATTTTCAAAAATTTTGCCTGTGACTATATAAGCCACATTCTTCACAAAAACCACCCCAAAACCCCTCTTTCCACGACCTAATTGCCGAAAATCCACGACCCTTTCTCAAATCCTCGTTTCTTAATCGTTTTTAACGATTCTTCTTCCTAAACTGAAGCACATTCGACCACCAACAAGATCCAAGCGAAAAATTGAGCGGAAATTCACCAAGGAACGCGCAATTCGGATTTTTCAATCCGAAAAATAGGTTTTTTCACTCTTCTTGATTCTTGTCGATTTGGTTCGTTTTTGTTAGAGATTTTAGGAAGAACAGATTAAGATTGGAAGAAATTAGATTAGGACTGCCTGATTGTGGGATTTGTGAGTCGATTTGTTGAGATTTACGAAATTCTGAGACGAATCACCGTCTTTGGGAAAATTACGGCCGTGGTTCCTATAGAACAGACCGTAATTTTGAGCAGAATGGATTTTGTGAGAAGAGTTTCGGGGAGGATTAAAGAGAAGAAAAATAATCAAAATAAGAAAAGGAAGGGTAATCCCTCCTCCTCCTCATCCTCTAGGGCACCACCACCCTCTTCTCCTTCACCTCCATCCTCACCTTCACCTCCATACTCACCTCCTCACCCTAGAGTCCCGACCATACACGACGATCATCTCGATGCACTCGAGAGGATCAAGGAGAGGCCAGTGGTTGGCCCTAGATACTTGTTGTTGGAGGATCTAGCTCCTCTCAACATTGTTGATGATCTTACTAGGCTCTTGGATAGAGCCGGACTAGTTGTCTTCTCGGCTATCCGAGAAGACGCTTATGAGGAGATTACACGGGAGGTTGTGACGTCTTTCGAGCACAACCATGTAGACAAGACCGTCTCTTTCCGTCTTATGGAGAGAGACTACCATTTTAGCATCCGTGAGTTTGGGACCATTTTCGGGTTTCATGAGACCTTTAATGGTCGATTTCCTAGTGGCGTTTACGCCAAGGACTTTTGGAAGGAGGTTGCGATGATTTACGCCGACGAGAACCGTTGGTAACCAGCTGATACCAAGGCTAGGTTGATGTACCACCTAGCCTTGAAGATAGCTCACCGTGTTCTTTCGGAGTGTCTCTTTCCTAGGACGGAGACGCCCCAAAAGATCAAGACGGATGAGCTGTTCTTGCTTTACTCCATGGTGTATGGACGCCGTGCTGATTGTGCTACTCTCTTGGCTGCTACTATGAGCAAGCTCAAGAACAAGAAGAAGGGAAACATCGGATATGATGGGATAGTTACCCACATTGCTAGGAGCTTAGGTGTTGATTTTTCTGCTTGCACCCGTATACCGACCGTACCTTTAGGGCTACATGCTTTCATGACTAGGGGTCTCATTTTCCCCACACATAGAGGTCCGCCTTATGCGGGCATGCCTTGGGAGAGTAGGACAGGTAGGGGTATAGAGTGGCTTCCAGAGTACTCCATTATGGCGGGACGCCATAATTGGAAGGAGACGTTCGCTGCTATGCATGCGAACAGGATAGTAGCTCCCCCGTATGTCCCGCCACCAGTTGTTGAGGAGGAGGATATGAGAGATCAGTTTGAGGGTGGAGGAGAGGCAGAGCAGGACTTTGGCACGTTTCCGGATCAGCCGGAGGCGGCCCCCGCTGCACCTAGACGTTCTCCACGTCCATCTAGAGCTTCAGGCTCGTCTTCTCGCCGTGCTAGCGTGAGTGAGAGGCCTACATGGATGACCACACCTCCCACATGGTATGGCGTTCCCCCTCCTTGGTCCACAAAGCAGACAGCAACACCAGCACCAGCTCCATCCGACGCTCCAGCATGGTACAGTCAGGCCCCGGGATGGTACGAGCAGATGCCGGATTGGGCTACTGGCCTTTCGGAGAGAGTAGGAGCATTGGAGATCCGAGTCGATGCTAGAGACGGACGCATGGATGATCTTGATCACATGATGAGGGACGTCTACCGCCAGCACTTTGGGCGGCCCTACGACTCCAGCTTCTCTCCATTCCCGCCTCCACCAGTGCCGCAATGATGATGATGCATGACCGTTGATTTAGACATTCCACCGCCACTTTGTGAGTTTCTTTTTCTTTTCTTTCTTTTCTTTCTTTCTTTTGAACATTAGGGACAATGTTCGTCCTAAGTATGGGGTGGGATGTACTAAAAGTTTGTAATAACTTCTACTTACTATGTTTGCTTTTATTCGAGACTATCATTGTATGTTCATTATATTGTTGCACGTTTCCTTATTGCCTTGCATGAAAAAGAACTTGAAAAAACCATAAAAATTGAAAAATTTTGAAAATTTTCTGCTTCTAATGAATTGAGATGATTTCCATGATAATCACTACTTGTGAATTGAGTTGATGACAATTGCATGCTTAAACGATTAGTGAATTGAAAAGGATTTGAATGTGTTGATTATACCTCTTTTGCAAGTTTCATAATGTGATTATGTTACCTAAATCATGTTGAGAAATTGAAGTTGAAATCACATTATAAGTTCCTATGCTTCTTATTGAGATGATTAAGGCTATTCGATTTTTCTTTCTTCTTTCTTTGACCATTTAGCTCCTCATTGAAATATTGACCTCCTTTACCTATCCGGGAATTATGGAGAAGTGAATGAAAAAGGCATGTTTGATGTGGGAGGGCCATGAGAGCAATTATTTGCAATCAAATGAATAGAAAGAAATTGTAGGTTTGGGGAAGTCAATCATGATGATGAGTAACTCGGCACCATTCACATAGCCGGGTGTTTGTGTCTTGCCAAAGTCGGATTGAGCGATATTCCTAGCGGATTATGGTATGTGCGCTAAGGGTTTGAGGCATCTCATGAAAATTGAGAAACGTCAATCTCCTAGGCTTCGGTTTTTGTTCACCTCTATCCATAACTCCAAAAGTAAAGTCGAAAAATGAAGAGAAGAGAGCGAAGCTCTAAGTTGAAAGTGCTGCGGAAACCGCAAAAGAAGAAGAAGTGAGTAGTTGTCTAATTTCCCGGATTCATGCACCACATTCCCTAAAGGTTTCCTTCCCTTCCACATTCTAGACCTTTTCTTTGAAAGTCCTTAAGATCAAAAGAATGCTATATGACTTTGTGATCTAAATTGAAGTTTCTTATGATTGATTTTGATAATGTTTGAAGGTTATGATGCTTGTTTAGAAGTTTAATTGATTCATGAGTTTTCTTTGCTTTTTACTCCTTGATTAAGTGTGTGAAAGTTTGATAAACGATTGAAGCAAGGTTTGAGAATGATCTATTCTTTAGAAGGCACATCCATCTAAAAGAAGTATTGCTTTGAGAAGGTACACATATTTCATCCTAACTCTTGTTTTAAAAGCTTTTGAGAGACCTTGCTTAGGGACAAGCAAGTTGCAAGTATGGGGTTATTTGTTAGCATGAAATATTGTGATACTTTAGACACGTTTTCTAAGCATATTTGATTCATATTGATAGTCTTTGATTGAGCATTGTTGCATAAGTGAGCTAGTTTGCCTATATTGTCGATATGGATGTCTACACTAGTTCTATGTTGATTATAGGTAATTGGAAGCCATTTTCGAACGGGATTTAGCAAAGAAGAGTTGATTGAGTATGTCCATGGATTGAGAGCATTCTTAGGAGCAAAATGGAGTTCAACTTGAGGAATGCACGAGGCTAGGGAAGAATCACGTTCTTGCCCTAAACCACGCTCTAAAATACGGCCGTACTACAAACCACGTTCAGTTCCACGGCCGTGGATCCTTGCAAGAGAGGCGTGATGCATTCCAGTAACTATTATGGTCGTGGAATCCATGGTTCAAACCGTGACACTTTCCACGCTCTAAATTACGGTCGTGGAATCTTCCACGACCGTGATCTTGGCGATCTTTTTTGCCACACTTCGAAGCCACGATTTTTGAAGATTTGGGCCGGGCCGATATTTTATCTTGCCCTATAAAAAGACGAACGAAGAGAGATTTCAGAGGACCGCTTATCGACGCATACATTCTCGCTTAGCGCCGCTTACACCATTGGCATCGCCGCTACTCGCTTGAGATTGACGTTCGCGCCTGGATTTGCCCTAATCTCGCACTTTCGGTGGAGATTATCGTTGGGACTTCCAGATTTCCCGGATTGACGGAAGATTCGGAAGATTGTGCAAGAAGACTTCTCTTCTTGTTTAGGTTTGATTTAGAAGACGGATTGACATCCCGTTCTTCCTTCTTGCCTAAGATTGTGTTTCATTGTTCTATTCTGGAATTAGTGACATTATTCGTTCTTGATTGTAATTTTGAGATTGGTTTGGAGTTTATTGAAAGTTTTCGGAAGTTTTCATCTTTCAATCTTTTAATTCTTGAATTTGATATCAATATGACTGTTATTGGCTAAAAACCCTTAACAATTCTAAGGTGAAGGGTTGATAGTTGTGGCTTAGATGATGATAGATCGATCGTAATTAGATTAGACCCTGAGAGTTAAAGAGAATCATCGACGAACCTAAATCACGGTTTGTTCTTGAGTTCCACGACCGTGGAATCTCAAGAACTACCCGTAATTTCCCTTAAGTTTACGAACCTGCTTTTACTTTAATTCAAAGTTAAAGATTTGCTTTAATTTAGTTTAGGCTTGCCTTTTCTAGGTGGTAGTGAAGCCTCAACAACCTCTACCTCGATTATGAGTGTCATAACCTTAATCAGTTAAGTTAGTTTTGACCTTTGGATTATAAGTTTGGGTATTTGACATTAATTCTTATCTTTAGAACCTTTCTATATTGAAACCTCAACAACCTGTATAGAGAGTGTCTTGTAGGTGAGTCATATAAGGTTTTTGGAACTTCACCGTACGATTACCTTACATTAGCATACCTTTGCATATCTCTACTCTGTCTCATATCATTAAGTATATCTTGAATCGATTGCCACAGCTGGATACTTGGATCTTTAGGATTGTTGTTTCCCCAATATTTGCAAAACCTCTCATACTTACTTGCTTGATAATCTGCAATTGAATTTGTTCCCACCCAAATCCCTGTGTTCGATACTCTGGAATACTTGCTAATCTACGCCGATCCGTACACTGCGGGTTCGCTTGCTTTTATTCTAGTTTTATAAATTTAAAGCTTGATTGCACACACGTTTAGGGGCGAACAAAAACCCGAAAGGGCGCCTTGGCAAGATGAGCGACACCGAGTGTAGATTTCCCTTCCGGCATTTTGGCGACATAAGGAGGTTGTCCGCCTAGGCCACTCTTGGAGCGATAAAGATGGTAGTATCTCTTTTTCTCACATTTCCTCTCTTTTCCTTCCTTCTTTCTTTCTTGGTTTTTCTCTTATTTTCCATTATTTTTCTTTCTTTCCCTTGCTTCCTGAGATCTTGAGTCTAATGGCTGTCATTTATTTTACTCGGGACGAGTAAAAGGTCTAAGTATGGGGGAGTTTGATAGGTGATGGAATCACTATCATTTATGGTAGTTTTTAGAGTCTTTTTATTGCATTAGTGTCAGTTTATGCTACTAACTTCTTGGTCCAGAAGAAGAAGATCAAAAGAAGATAAGGAAGGAGTTATAAGCACTTAGGAGTGAAGATCGATCAAGAAGCAAAGTTTTTGTTGCTCCACCGCCCCCGCGGGTCCTTGCAGCCGCCCCTGCGGTGACTTGCCTTGGCGAGACGAAGACCAGTTCCCCTGCGCCTCCCACTGTGCCCTGCCTGCGCCTCGCCTTGGGAGCTGGAAGGTGAAGAGTCTGTGTCACCGCCCCTGCGTTGGCCATACGGTGCGCCTGTGCCTTGACATCAGAAACGTCAGGAAGGCGAAAGGTCAGACGTTGAAGTGCATTAAAGATCCGCCCCAACGGAGTTGTGTAGCCACCCCAGCGGTTCTGAAGAAGATCAACCGATTCTGCCTAAACCGACCCTACGGTTCCTGAAGGCTGCCCTTGCGGTGTAACGCCAAAAACTTTACTCCAGCTGTTTACTCCACCTTTATGGCATTAAAGGTGGCTGTTTTAGGCCGGCAATTTACTCCTAATTAAGTGTCTTTTGTAGTATAAATAGTCCATGGCTGATTGCTAGAATTATCCATGCTTTTCCTCACAAAATCAATTTTAGACTTGAGTTTTTCCATTGTAATGAGTTGCTAACTCCCTTGCTACATTGGGTTGGTTTGAAGCTGCTTTGTTACTTTGGTTGTAAGTTCTTTTAATATAAGTTTTTATTCAGTAATGCTTTTTGTTTCCTTGATCTCCATTGTTTTATTGCATGTTAACTAATACTTGAGATTGATCACCTTAGGTTCTAAAGTGCATGTAAACAACTAGGATTAATAGGTTCCGGGTTCGGGTCTTTAATCTAGTAGCAACTTTGAGTAATAACGGGTTGTAATTACTTAAAGAAAAGGAACACAAATATAAAGATAAGTTTAACGGTTTTAATCTTCTCTTTATATCCATTAGTCTTTGTTTGAATGCTAACTTGTTATTTGTTCTTGTAGGTTTACGGAACTTGAATAGGTTAAGTTGTTTTGATGCCGGTTGGCTCAACACATATGTATGATCGAGACGGGAGATTACTTAAAAACTTGTAAAAGGAATGCGCCAAAGTAGCAATTGCATGCTTAGAATCAACCTAGTGTAGATTCATCCATTATTGTCTTACTTGTCGCATTAATCGTTTTCATAAGTTTTGTGCATCAATTCAACCAAACCCCCCCCCCCCTTGTGTCACTTGTCATTATAATCGATAACTGCATCTAAAACACCTTAACTCTCTTGGGTTCGACCCTTACTTAATCACAATACTTGTTCTTAGTGCTAAGTCGGGATTTATTTTTGATTGGGTATAGACAACCATAGAAATACCTTCGGTCACATACCAACGGTGGTGGTATAAGAACTCAACGAGTGGGAGATAAACAGATCGTCCTTGTTCTCAATCCATCCCACAAGCTCACAACATGTCGTCTACGGTCTGGAGGGTTCTCTCAGACTGACCGTCTATCTGAAGTAAACCTCAATCATGATATGTGGACGGGTTCCCCAAGCAGTCTGAATCTGCTATCAAAACCTCAAAGTAAACCGTGTACTACAATCATAGTCGGTCGTCCTCGGTACACTTATGGAGTCCCGCTATCTGTCAAGTGAACTCCTTTGTTACTTCATTCACTGACCACGTCTCTCTGTAGAGATGGAACGTGTCGCGTTCGTAAATTTGTTACTAATAATCTGGATAACACCAAAACTCTTACTGGGTCTCAATCCCATCTCAAGTCCACAGAAAAGTCCTCTCACTTCCACTACAACACTAGTAGTGGATGAGCTCATCTCTAGGTCAGTAACACTTTAACCTGATTTACTACTTCGTGGTACCTCTTATTCGTACATGGATGTAATAAAGAAGGTGTACTATGAGTGTACTGTAATCTTCTCCACTCGACTCCGCATAAGTGGTTATGCAGACGCAGTTGCAGTGCCTCATACTCCTTCTGTTCCATTAACGAACTGTGGTGCCTCGCCATGAGGCATCCTTCCATCAAGTTCCCTTAGGGTCAGGCAAGTCCCCTATTTTTGTTGGACCTCATCCAACAAACCAGGTAAAATCCCTAAACATGAGACTAACGTCCTTATCAGCAGTTGTAGGTCCAACTCTAACCAAGCTAGATCATTTTGAAACCGAGACTGTACAGCAATTCCAACAATCGCCTTCTCTCGAGACGTCTTCTTATTCAAGGCATCAGTTACCACATTCTCCTTTCCAGAATTGTACCAATCTCAAGGTCAGCGTCCTTGATCAACTCAAACCATCGACGCTGGCAGTTATTCAACCTTTATTGCATAAAAATATGCTTTAACCTCCTATGATCTGGGAAACTCTGACACGAAATGTCACATAGGTATTGTCTTCAAATCTTGGAACTTGAACTCCCACCACTAACTCGAAATCATGAGTCGGGCAGTTCTCCACATACGTTCTCAGCACCGTAGTCATGTGATTGCCAAAATCTTGTGATTATCACCGAATAGAAGTAGAGGTCAAATGCTTCATCTACTCTTCAGAGCTTCGACATACTACTTCAACCACACAATTATGGTGGTCTTCCTCAGAAGACTCGTAAATGGATGCACAATCACATAGAATCCTTCCTCAAAGTGTTGGTAGCAATCGGTTGGGCCGAGAACTACGCATTCCCTTAATGTTCATCGGTATCATCCATAAGACTTCATACTTACTCCTCGTCACATCAATCATGATCCTACTGGCGGAACAACATGACCTTGAAGGTTACTTCTGCATCTCTATTCACATTTAGGGAGCATAGCACACTGGCTTCTATCCCTCGGATTCTGCAAAACCGTCCTTAAATAACCGGTACGTTCCTCTCCGTTGTGAGAGTACACCAAACGTCATCAATAAGGTCTACCACCAACTGATCAAGGAAGTAGATGAAGACACTGTTCATCAACTCCTATAACGACTACTAGGACGTTCCTCAACTCAGATGACAGCACTACAACTCGTAATGTCCATAACGGGTATGGAATGTTGTCCTATGCCCACACTACTCTCTCATCCTTAGGTGATGATATCCTAAGCATACAGAAATCTTAACAACACAATTGCTTCTCTTAGTTGATCCAACAAGTCGTCCATACGTAGCAATGAACATGCTATGGCGAACGGAGCCCGTCTCAAACCACTCTTCAAATTGCTTCTACAATTTCTAACAACTCAACAAGCCATTTACCTCATAGGCCTTCTCCCAACCAATCTCGTACCATACTTAAACGCAATATCAAAGTCCTCATTCCGCTGAGGCGATAGATTAGATAGTTCAGTAACACGTCTATAAGATCATATACCACTAGAATACTCTTCAGCGTGGAACTATCTCTTTCCTTCATGGCACAACATTAAAAAAAACATCACCCTCTGGTGTTATCAACCTCGCTGCTCATACGGCACTAAAGACAACTCACCTCCTCAAAGGTCATAACCTCCGAAAACCTCTACTTAGTCGATCTCAGTAGAGACTATAATAGTCCTCTTACTGCTGTCTAAACCAACATGATATATATTCGTCCACAACACACATAAAGACCTTCTCATGCACCTAAGGCATGACAAAGAAGTCTTCAAGCCATACACAAGTCCCTGAACAAAGGGAACAACCACATATCTTGCGGGTACCTAAGACCCGTAACTCGTAATCCTATAAAGGAAGATCTATCTTCTACTGTATCCCCAGTTAACTATTAACACATGCATCAAAAGACAAGAGGTGTATAGCACTCACAACAAACAAAACTCCACTAGGTAAACCATTAACAAGAATGGTACGTGTAACTTCTAACGCCTGAAGCTCTACTGCATATCATTACTCAATCTCAGACCTATGCTCCTCATATATCACTGAGGTCATCGCCATAGCCTCCACTTCCACTCTTTCTACATCGGAAAGAGGAAGGTCTTGATGAGAAGAAACACTACCTTGCTGACAGAAAGGGGCCAGATGGCCTAATTCACCACAGGTGAAGCAAGCTATCGGTGTCATGGGGCACTCAGAGTGCACATGATCTGGATAACCACAGTTGAGACATATACGTCTCATCCCTTCCATTAGTACGGGTGGCTCCTCTGCACTGCCCAGCTCAAAAGGCTCTACCTTGAGCTCTTCTAGTATCCGTGGTACTCCTACCACGACCCTTACCTCTACTGAGCCTGGGAACGGATTCCTTAGTAGGAGAATGATCTGGGACTCTCTGCTGCCCCCGCGTCTGTTGCTGAGGTATCTTCTGACCACCTCCCGTCACACTAGTAGAAATAAAACCCTGTCGTGATGCCACTCCAGTTTGCTTACAAAAAACAGCTCTATGACCTTGTCTACCACAGGTAAAGCAAGTCACTGGCGATCTTGGACACTGTGGTCGTACATGTCAAGGCTTCCCATGATTGTAAAAAGTCCTCGTTTCACCAGAAGTCCCTGTGAAGGAGAAGTACTCAAGCGTCCACAAGTCCGGCTCGGTTTGCAACTCGGATATCCAACCTCATCTTTCACTAATTCAACCCGTTGTTTCTTCTCTAATCCAAAATCTTCAGTCGATCTCACAAATGTTGGTAAATCCGGTGTAGATCTACGCGCTATCACCACCTCATATATTGCTGCATATACTCTTGAAACTCGAATCTACTCATGGAGACACGATCAGCCTCTTCAAACTCGTTCTCTGCCATAGACAACACAACAACGGATACTGGTCCCTGACTTGAAGCTACTGGAGGAAGAGGGGGTCTACCCTTATCTCGTCCCACTACAGATACTGCTCTAATCTGAGCCATCTGTAGAATATACGCTACTAACTTATAAGGCTATATATATATGCCATATGTATCGATATATATAAATATATATATATATATATATATATATATATATATATATATATAGATTTATAATACTCATTATTACATGCATACACATCAGCACATAAAAGATATCTATATATATATATATCTACACTGTCGAGATCCTCAGATGGGTGACGACTTCTGTACATACTATCCCAAAACATCTGTACTCGCTTTAAAACCAAAATCCTTTAAAAAGTCAGACCGCATGTGGTTTCTTTTTATTTATCCACTCTACCTTTATAGTAGATTGCAAGTTCCATTGTTGTCAACCTAAGGCTCTGATACCAACTCTATAACACCCCAAATCCACGGGACTTGGAATGTCACATTGGGCTAGTATCTCACAATGGATCCTGACCCTATCCTGACAACAAGTTCACTGGATCTTACAACAAGGCACATGTAGATTAAAACCAAATACATAAAAGTTGTATATGACACATCAAAAGAGTTTACAAACTCAGAGCCGAGTACAAAACATCAAACCACAACATCTGATACAAAAGACCCCATATCCCGCGCATCCTAATGTATAGAAGTCCTCGGATGGCTACAACGTCTGTCTCACCTTGCAGTCTTCCTAACCTGTAGATCATCTACAACACGGTATGAAACCGTTAGCAACAACAATGAAAAGCATGACGGTAATAGCACAACAACACATCAACATCTCATACATGCAATGCCACACACATTCATTTATTATCTTTCATTACATTATTCCATTACTAATTCAACTTCTTTTGTAACACGAGGAACCTAAAGAACCTCGTCCCTTTCCCCGTTAACACAGGGGTTTGCATTGGGGGTGATCTTCACTCGTCCCCCCCTGTGTTACTGGCTTACAGGCACCTCCTCCTAACCATCAGGCAGAGACCGGTGGTTACCACCTGTTATAATACACTAGGGCCAAAAAAATATAATAAATGGTCATCCTAGTCCGCCTTAGGTTATAAATGCACAATCATATGAACATACACAACCATCACAATCATACAATCCACAACTGCACGCTAAGTAAGTCCTATGGACTTACCTGATATACTCGTAACCTGTACCACATCACAACTTTCCCTTGGGGAAGTAATCAACGCCTACAATAGCAAGGCACACACAATCACATACTGCAAAGGTTAGGAGACTCTTCTCACTAACCACAACCAACCTATATCTCAAATCTAAACCTCAGATCCTCAACACATTCATAAATGCCTAAGGCATATCCTCAGCATAACATCTCATCATACTCGTACACATACTAAACCTTACAACCATAACATCATCATGATTCTCAACTCATTTTGACACCTAGCATGCATCTAATCAGTATTCCTCAATCTCAAATTTAATCCTAATTTATTTAATTAACCTTTAATTAATTAATTAAATTTTACCAAAATAACCTTTTGCCCGCAATCCATTTCTAAACCCATCTGTCATCAGATTTCATCAAACAAACAACCCATAAATACCAGAATAATATAATGATTATAATGGAATTTCTAATTATCCATTTTGAAAAGCCTAAGGTCAATTTAGGCCAAATCGCAGTACGGAAAACGAATAAATTCATAACTTATTCGTTACTAACCCGATTGACGATCTGAATGAAGATTCCAAATCACAACGACGCAGGCTACGCATGTACAACATCAAATTCACCGGAATCTGAGCGACGAAACTGTCCTGGTGACATACATGTTCGACCAGGTCTTCATCTGCTTGGAAATGCAGAAACTTGGTACCGATATGAAGAGAATGAAGAGAGGAATCCAAAAACTCAAACGGAATTGAAATCGGATTAGAAACGGAGAGTAGATCCGAGTTTGAAGTTTGAGAGAAATCAGAGCTTTTACGATGAAACGTGAAAGGAAATGAATTAATAAATGATTTTCCGCTATTTATAGTGAAGTCGATAATTATCCTTTAGCGAAGTCTGTAACGACCCAAATTTTAGGCGCGTTTGCGATATTCATATTTACAACTTTTATCGATATTTTAATAGCTCAAATTATTTTTACGAGTATTTCTACGTCGTAATTTAAATTAATGTATTATTATCGAGAATATTTTTCTTATTTTTATTTATTTATTTTTTTATCCTGAAATACCATCCCGGATATTTGATTGAGTTTATTCTACTCCAAGGTCTCTTATTTTATTTTATTTTTTTCTATTCTTTCTTTTCATCCACCTAAGGTGGCGTGTCCTGTTCTTTGGCAGCTCACTTTGCCAATCTTAGCTGCCGCCTCAAGATTTGCAGCCTTGTGCAGTGACCCCTCGTTGCTTCCCCTCTAATAATTTCCCTCTGCTCAGCTCTCATCACTCTGCTCTAAATCTCACCAACTCTCAATGCAACCTTCATGTCTCCTCCTTCGAACCACCTAACTGCCTCCCCATCTTCATCTCGTCTCTCCTCTTGCAATCACCGGTGAGCCCTTACATTGGACCCGTGCAACCTCTTCCAACAGCAGCTTCTCGAATCCCTCTCTCGATCCACTCTTTACAGGCACGGTCGCCATGGAAACACACCACCTCACCTTCACCGGGAAGGTGCTAGATGAACGCCAGGGAAAGCCCTCTCGCCCTCGCCGTGTTCTGCCCGCTCGAGCCTTGTCACCGGAGCCGCCTGCCCGCTGCCTTCCTCCCTTCTTCCAGTTTCTGTGGCGCCAAAACCAATCGCCGGAGGTCCCTTCCTTCGCCTTGCACTGTTGCCGGAAACAGCTTCCCTATCTCCTGTAGTGTCGTCGCCTTCGAGGAGCACCGCAGGGGAGCTTGCTGCTGCCACTAAATGCCGGAGGTCCCCCTTGCTAGCCCCGCCGCCTTTCCTCCTTCGTCCCTCTTATGTCGCGTCAGAATACCTCGCCGGAGGGCCCCTCGATCGCCCTCCTCCCTAGCACCGCCGGAGAAGCCTTCTGCCCACGCCTTCACCTGTGTTACCTCCAGCCGTCGCCGTTGTTCCGTCTCTTTCCCAGCCCTGCATTTTGTTTCAAAGAAGAAGAAGACCCTTTCAGCTTTTTGGTAATTCAAACGGGACCCCTTGGTTGTTGGATATTTACACTTTTTACCCTTTTTTTTATTTACATTAATTGCCCAGATTTGTGTTTATGCAATATATACCCTTGCAGGTTTATTTATGGAGTATGGCCCAAGGATTTAAATGCGGATTTATGACCATGTTTATATAAGTTTATTTTGCCCGGAAAACCTTGAGCGGTGTTGTTTGTCCTTGACTTAGAAAAAGAGTATTTCCTTGAGTTATGATGTTGTATTAGTTGCCCGGAATATATATATTGTCGGATTTTAAAATTGTGGTTTACGGGTCAAGTTTTATTTTATGGAAATGGGCCACATTTATTGAGTTGCTTATCTTGCCCGGAAAAATTGATTGGCAGTTTTGACCAAGTTATAAATTTGTGTGGTTGGCCCGAAATATGTAACTACGATTTTAACCTTAGGTTTTAGATACGAGATATTCTTATATTTTATGTACATGGTATTTTATGTCTTTGTTGAATTAAAATCGTGTTGTGACTCAAGTATTAATTACGGTTCATATTGTGCCCGGAAGGGTTATTCACGGGATTTTAACGATGACTTTTTTAAAAACGAGTTTTTCGTAACCCTTTATATTTTATTTATTCCGTTCAAATTTAGCGTATGAGCTAAATTTTTTTAGTTTGGTTTTAGGTCCAGAAGCGCCCCGATAAAGGCCTAACGAGTCCAAGTTGGACATCCGTCTTTTGACGTTACGTGAGTACCCTCTCCTCCGAGCTTATGATCTTATCTCGATTTAGTTATACTTAGTATTATTATCATGTTAGGTTGGATCTAGCATAACTTAGAGTTAATGCCAAGTAGTGGCTTTGAACCTTAGGTGAGTTTCGAGGATTTGATATTGTTTGATGGATTGATGTTGGTTCTAAGCTTGAGGTGTTGGTTGTCTTGTGAGGTTGTTATAAGGCTTTAAGCTATATGGTTGATCTTGTGACCGTTTTGAGGCTCGAGGTGGGGTTGTATGATCTTGTGAGATTTTGGAGTTTAGGTTTGGCTTATCCTAGTATGTTGTTATAGTTTATGATCTTGCGAGATCATTGGTACTAGAAGTCTAAGGACTTCTAGCATGTGAGAGAGATGTTGATTTTGTGCCTTGTTTTGACCAGGCGTTGAGTGCCTTCCTACGGGAAGTTGAGAGCGGTGGTTATCGGGTTTAGCTTTGTGACAGGTAAGTCTCCGGATTTACTTAGCTCGTATTCCTTGTATTAGCATTGATGTGTGTTTGGTGGTGCGTGTTTATTGTTTATTGTTTATAACAACTAAACCGGAAACAGGATTACCGACCTTTATATTATTTTGGCCCAAGTGTATGATAACGGGCGGTGACAACTTGCCTAGCTCCCGCGAGAGCTAGGAGGTTCTCGGCGACTATCCCGTGCTGGTAGACGGTCAGATGCATCAGTGCCATTCCATGCCGGTAAGTAGGGACCGAGGCGAGTTTCGGTGACTCTCGTGTCACAACCTAAGTTGAATTAGAACGGAATACGACTTAATAATAATAAAGATAATAAACCGGATTGGTGTGCTTTTATGTATGTTGTATGCTTGTGACGAGATTACTTGTGTATGTGCCTTTCCCATTAATTCTAATGCTTCGAATATGAGCTAACGGTTTTATACCGATTGTTGTAGATTGCCTTGCAGGTTAGGAATGCGGCCGAGAGATCCTGAAGAGTGGGCAGCCGGGGTTCCGTACATTTTAGGAGTCGGTTTTGGTTAGAGTCGAGTTTGTATATTATTCATGTATATTGTATACCGCGGGGTGGCATTTGTCCCTTGGTGTTGCATATCGGCTGAAGTCTTTTGTTGTTTTTTTCGGGTTTTCTTTCATTGCATAAAAATGTATTTAAGTTTTGGCTTTTATTTGTGTCTTGTTGCAAGATCCGGTGAAATTGTTGTCAAGCTAAGGGTTGGGACCCATTGTGAGGTCCCAACCCGTAGCGCTCCGAGTTCCGCGGATTTGGGGTGTTACAAAAGTGGTATCAGAGCCCTAGGATGACAACAATGGCACTCGCAATCTTCTAAAGGCCGAATAAGGAATAAACGGAACCCCACAGGTTCTGAGTTTTCGCTTTCAAAATCACATGCATGAGAATGTACGGACCACCACTCCTTCCGCAGATCTCGGCAGCTTAGCTTATTAGATTTTGATATGTATATGTATGTATATATTGATATGGATATGAGGTTTGTAGTTATGCATGATAGAATTGATGTGTATCTTTTTTATTGTATGTTGCATGATGAACTGGATATATGTGTATAGTTATACATGTGGACGGTTATATGTTTTGGGACCTTATATTATGGATGAAATGTTGGATGTGTTATATTGGTAGTGATATAGATTTAGGACTTATTTAGTTATGTATCCGTATTCTTATTGTATATAGAGGTAGCATATGAAGTTAAGGGACCTTTTAGTTAAGATGACATTATGATATCATCATCCCTGGAAGACGTTGTTTGACTTAGGATAGTATACATACAAGGACGGATATGCTCAAGTATCGATTTGAGAGCTACGTTGGGGCGAACACCTTGGAGTTCTTGTACTTCTTTGAAGAGGATGCCGAAGATGAGGATTAGAGATTACGTAAACGAAGGACAATCAAGTAAAAGAAAACTCGAGACAACTTAAGAGAAATCGAGATGAAGATCATACAAGTAAAGGGAGTAACATTAAGGTGTGGATGTGATTCCAAAGAAGCCATGCTTGAACGACAACGAGACCAATAGAGATAACGAACTTAAGTTCTTCCAAAAGATGCGTGGACAACTGAAGATGCAAATCAGAGAGGAGATGGGTACATCTTAGCAAGGTTAAGGATGGTATTCCATTAAGATGTGGAAGTTCCCTTAGGCGCTCCTAAGCAATGGAGTCGAGATGAGATAGTGATTGAACCATTTGCAGAAAATTTAAGATAGCGTAAATTAAGCTTACAAGGTACCAATAAGTGAAGCGTCAACATTACAAGAGTTATGAGAAGAAGGGCATGATAGGGATTCACGTGGAGTTGACCAGTTACCGTTATGATGATAAGGCTAAGACGCTAAGAAGGAGGAGGTGTATGTTGATTATGATCTCCAGCAGATGAAAGATCAAACAAGGAGATATGTGATAACACGATTTATAACATATTTTTAGGTGTACATTTAGATAGAATTCTCGCTCATTCATGCATGATCTAGCATTAGTCCAAGACGTTTTGCACCCAATTCACGTATTTTGTCGAGATAGACGTCTACACGGACTTGTGCGCGTTTTGTAGGTATTTCGGGAAGTTTAGGAGCTTAAACGATGCGTTTGAGGATCGTTCATTTAGATGACACACTCCCGGACGCATTAGGACACAAGCCAAGGGCTGAGGAGGACTCATGGAGCCTTACCAACACTAGCCATGCACCAAATCACAGTTTAATGATCCAAGGCGAAGTTTCTGCATGAAATCACGGTTCGCTGACGAACCACGGCCGTGGAAATGACCGTGGATTTTGCTAGATTCTCGTGACAGCTGTGCCACGACTCTCATGGCCAGCTCATGCAAGATTTGTTATAAAAGTGGTCCTTCATGGGTTGTTAGAGGCAGCTGGGGTAGTTTGGGAGCAGCTCATCCATTATCCATTTCTCTCTAACAAATACATTCTCCAAAGAAGAAGATTTTTCTAGGAAGGAAAGTGTCAAAGAGAAGAAGAAGCGATCCATTGAAGAGGAGGAGAAGAACACACACCATAGCTTTCTTGTATTTCGGATTCTATTTCTAGAGTTTTGTGAACCCTTGAACCTTCTTTTGGAAGGGTTGTAAGTTGCTCTAATTCTATTTTCAGATTGGTTTGTTTTTGAAGTTCACTTGTTCATCTCTTTTCTTTCATTATCTTGCAATGAATGCTATGATTTTATGTTTGTTTGTTTCGATTTCCATTATGAATGTTGTAGGCTAAATTGATGTGGTTCTAGGGTAGGAAAGGATGGTTATGGCTAGAGCTATGATAGGACAGACTTAGATTTACCTTTGGATGTCTTTTGCTTATGAACGTAGTTGCTGTTAGAGATCACGGGTAGTTCTTGTCGAACCACGGCCGTGGTTTAGGTAGAACAAACCGTGATTCTCCCTGGTTTGAAGGATCTTGCCTTAGATCCATAAAATGTTGAAACCCTAAGTTTTTGTTGAGTTTAACCTACCCTAGGGTGACCTAGTGTAGTGATTAAGTGTTAGGAGAGACTTACCCGGTAATCCTTGCCCTTAGAATCTAAAAATAGCAAATCTTAGGTAGTGGTGAGCCTGATAAGCCGCCATTGGATTAAATGTGCTAGGATAGTTGCTTAGGACTTCCCTTTCCAAGACTTACCCGGTAAGGATGGGTTAGATCCCTAATTTACAATCCGGTTTGTGTAGAATTCCTATCCTTAGGTTCTTAGAGACTTACCCGGTAATAAGACCTTGGATGTGGACTAGTTGGATCATGAGACCTACCCGGTAATTGATCCCAAATTAGAAACACTTAATCCCAACATATCATAGTTAATCCAAAGAATGGATAGATAACTTGAGTTCTATGCCATAACCGGAACTTCCGACCCCTAGAATCCGTTTTTTTTCTTTCCTTGATCATTATCTTGTTTAGTTTGTCCATTTGTGCTGATTTTTAGTTAGTTTGATTGTTTACTTTGCATGAATTGTGATCTTTGATTGATCACCAAAAACCAACCAAAAACAATTGAGATTTTCATTTCTTTGTTTCCCCCTTTTCTAACCTTAGACCTTCACTAAACTTAATCACAAAACCGAATCAATTTCACCTTAGTCTTTGTGTTCGACCTCGGAATACTATCCATACTAAAAACGACCCGTACACTGCGGGTGCGCTAGAAGTTAGGATAAATATAACGAGTATAAATTTAAGGCTTATTGCGTGCACACTTTTTAGCGTAACAAGTTTTTGGCGCCGTTGCCGGGGACTAGGTCTAGATTGAGTATATTTTGTGATTGTTTCTAGTGTAGATCTTTCTTGTTGCTTTTGATCTCTCTTTGGTTGGTGTCTTTGCTTTTCAGGACATCTATTACTCTTTAGGTGTATGCGAAGATCTCGTGGCAAGGATTTAGCTCCATTCGATCCCGAACCGGAGAAAACCCTTCGATCTAGATCCAAGAACATCCGAAAAGAGAAAGAGATGGCCGGTAGAAATCTTCAAGCTGAGTTGGATGAAGCCTTAGAACAAATAAGGCTAAGAGATGAGCTCTTGGAGGAAGAAAGGAGACATGCCAATGAGAGGCAAGAGGAAACTAGGAGGGAGATTGAAGAGATTAGGCAAGCCCTTGTTCAAGGAGAGCTTAATCGCTGACAACCTCCACCTCCTCCACCACAACCGTAGCCGGCGGCCAATGTTAGGGTTGTTCCCATTGCTATTGAGGAGCCACAAACCCTAGGGAGACGTATGGATCCGGCCCAAAGAGCACACCGACCGGGTGTGAATCTAGGAGATCCCACAACCCACAACTATGAGCTCCACCCTCAAGTTCTACAAATGATCCGGCATAATCAATTTGGAGGGATGGAAGGAGAGTCTCCTCACCAACATTTGATGAACTACGAGATTTTGATGGAGACTCTTAGGCCGCCAAGATTGGAGAGCAAAAACCATAAGCTTAGGGTTTTTTCCTTCTCTCTTAAGGATAAAGCCTTGGCTTGGTATCAATCTATTCCACAAGGGCGAGTTGGTACTTGGGAGGAGATGACAACCGAGTTCTTGACCAAGTTCTTCCCACCTTCCAAGACCACCGAATTAAGAGGGAAGATCAATGCCTTCGTGATGAGGGATAGAGAAAGTTTGTTCAAGTCTTGGGAGAGATTCAAAGACCTTCTCCTAGATTGTCCACACCATGGCATACCGAAAATTGAGCTATTGGAAATCTATTTCAAGGGACTTGATGAAGATAGCCAATTCAAGCTTCAATCTCTTTCCGGTGGGACATTTATGGAGAAACATGTAGATGATGCTTGGGAGTTTGTGGAGAAGCAAGCTCTAGTGATTGAGAAGTACTCTCATAGGAAGAGTGATGGAAGAAAGGCGGGAGCATATGAGGTGAGCGAAGTCACCATGAGCAATTTCAAGCTTGACGCCATCAACAACGAGTTGAAATCCTTAAGAGAGTTGTGTGCTACAACCTTGAAGAGCCAAGCAACTCCTCAAGTGCTTCCACAAGCTAACTTGTCTTCCAAGGAGGAGGATGTGAATTATATGGGAAGGGGCAACTTCAACAATTACCAAGGCCCAAGAAATTTCAACAACAACCGGCAATTCAACAATTACCGGCCCAACCACAACCATCCCGGATTTTCTTACTCTAACCCGGATGGAGCCTTGAACCCTCCCGCCTCCACAAGCACAACTCCACCACAAAGAGCTTCACAAGAGCCTCCACCCGGTTTTTCTCAACCTTCAAAGGATAGGACCGAAGTCATGTTTGAGCAATTGCTAGGAAGGTTGAGTGGACTCGAGAGCACCGTGACTTCAAATTCTAAGGCTCAAAAGGTCTTGGAAGCACAAGTCTTTCAAAAGGCGGGTGAAGCACATAGAGATCCGGGAAAGCTTCCCGGAAGAACTAAAGATAACCCAAGGGGCCAAGTGTTGGCTATCACAACAAGGAGTGGGTTGAGTATGAAGGATCCTTTGCCCAAGGACCAAGCTAAGGGAAAGCAAGTAGTGGTAGAAGAGGGAAGAAAGCAAGAAGATGGAGGCAAGAGCAAGGATGTAGAGCCAACCTATGTGGCACCGCCTCCATACAAGCCACCACTACCAGTCCCACAATCAAGAGCGAGATCTCGTTTAGACAATCATTTTGGTAAGTTCCTTGAACTAATGTCCAAGTTACATATTAACATTCCGTTCATGGATGCCATTTTAGGAATGCCGGCATATGGCAAGTTTTTGAAGGAAATACTCTCCAACAAAAGGAAGTTGGAGGAGTATGGGGAGATAAGAATGACCAAGAGATCCTCGGAATTGATCCAAACCATAAAGGAAGAGATGCCTCCCAAGCTAAGGGATCCGGGCTCTTTTTGCGTCCCAATAGGAGTGGGAGATGTGAAGTACGAGGCCCTTTGTGATCTTGGGGCGAGTGTAAGCATCATACCACTTGCACTTAGCAACAAGGTCGGACTAGGAGAGCCAAAGCCGGTCAAGATGACCCTCTATATGGTGGACCGTTCTATCACTCATCCGGTTGGGATTCTAGAGGACATTCCGGTGCAGCTAGGAGGTTTCTACGTGCCTATTGATTTTGTAGTGTTGGACATTCCGGCGGATTATCCGGTTCCTATCATCTTAGGAAGACCTTTCCTAGCCACTTCCGGATGCTTAGTGGATTGCAAGAACGGGACTCTCTCCTTCAACATCGGGGAAGAGAACATCAAGTTCAAGCTGTCCACAATGATGAAAGGGCCAACCCTCGATGAAGATATCTTCAACATAGTCGAGCAAGAAGAATCTAGAGAAATTGTGAGCTAGATCTTGATCAAGGATCCTTTGGAAAAGGTTCTCACCTTAAGTATGATGGAGGAAGGTGTTGAAGAGGCCTGCAATGAAGAGATCAAGGCCTTGGAAGCCTTGGAAGAGGAGCCAAGAGTTGGATTTGAGAGCCACGAAGAGGTGGTGAACAGCTGCAAGTTCCACGGTCGAGATTTAAGTTCCACGGCCGTCAAACTTTCTGGACAACTCCGAAAGCAAGCTTGGCAAGAACCACGGCCGTGGAAAATGAGCAACCCGTGTTTCCAACCGTGGTTTTCCCTGAATCAGCTCTTGATGATGATCAAGCTTCTAGGAGCCATGGGGAGTCTTCCTTTGCTTTGGATTCATCTCATCCAACCTTATTTGGATCGTCTTCAACCGATAGAGGTCCTCCCTCACTTGAACTTAAACCCCTTCCCTCTCATCTAAAGTATGCATTTCTTGGTGATAATTCTACATATCCTGTGATTGTTAATGCATGCTTGAGTGATGATGAACTTGCTAAATTGCTGCATGAACTAAGATTGCATAGGAAAGCCATTGGTTATACTATTGATGATTTGGTTGGCATTAAGCCATCTTTGTGCATGCATAAGATAATGATGGAAGATAACCACAAACCCTCTATTGAACATCAAAGGAGATTGAATCCTATAATGAAAGAGGTGGTCAAAAAGGAAATCATTAAGTTGCTAGATGCGGGAATTATCTACCCTATCTCGGATAGTAAGTGGGTTAGCCCCGTTCATGTAGTGCCTAAGAAGGGTGGAATGACGGTAGTAACTAATGAGAACAATGAACTAATACCGACTAGGACGGTTACGGGGTGGAGGATGTGCGTTGATTATAGGAAATTGAACATGGCCTCTAGGAAAGATCACTTCCCCCCTCCCCTTCATTGACCAAATGCTAGAAAGGTTAGCTCAACACTCTCATTTTTGCTATCTAGATGGATATAGTGGATTCTTCCAAATCCCTATCCACCCCGATGACCAAGAAAAAACGACTTTTACATGTCCATGGGGTACCTTTGCATATAGGAGAATGCCATTTGGGTTGTGTAATGCACCCGCCACCTTTCAAAGGTGTATGATGGCTATCTTTTCGGAATACATAGAAAATATCATGGAAGTGTTCATGGATGATTTCTCTGTTTATGGTTCTTCTTTCGATGATTGCTTGGCTAACTTGTCATTAGTGTTGCAAAGATGTGAGGAGACAAATCTTGTCTTAAATTGGGAAAAATACCACTTCATGGTAAGTGAAGGGATTGTGTTAGGACACTTGGTGTCTAACCGTGGCATTGAGGTTGATAGGGCTAAGATTGAAACAATAGAGAAGTTGCCACCACCTACCTCAGTGAAAGGGGTAAGGAGTTTCTTAGGGCATGCCGGTTTTTACCGGAGGTTTATTCAAGACTTCTCTAAAATTTCTAAGCCTCTCACTAACCTACTAATGAAAGATGTTGATTTTGTCTTTTCCAAGGATTGTCTTGAAGCTTTTTGTAGGTTGAAGAACGCCTTGATCTCCGCACCTATAATGCAACCTCCGGATTGGAGTCTACCATTTGAGATCATGTGCGACGCAAGCGATGTGGCCGTTGGGGCCGTTTTAGGGCAAAGGAAAGAAGGGTGTACTCACGCTATTTATTATGCTAGCAAGACGCTAGATGACACCCAACTCAATTATGCTACTACCGAGAAGGAGTTGTTAGCGGTGGTGTATGCATTTGAGAAGTTCCGCTCATACCTTGTTGGAGCGAAGGTCATAGTTTATACGGATCATGCGGCAATCCGTTATCTACTTACAAAGAAGGATGCAAAACCAAGGTTGATTCGGTGGATCCTTCTTCTTCAAGAGTTTGATTTGGAGATACGAGATAAGAAGGGATCCGAGAACTCCGTGGCGGATCACCTTAGTAGACTCCCACCATTGGAGCTTGGGAAAGACAACATCCCGATAGATGATTCATTCCGGGATGAACAATTGCAAATGGTGGAGGAATGCTTGTTCCAAGTGGCTAGAGGAAGTGAGCCATGGAACGCCGACATTGTGAACTACTTAGTGTGTGAGGAAGTGCCTCCCGGATTTACATATGCACAAAGGAAGAAGTTCTTCAACGATGTAAGGCATTACTATTGGAGTGAGCCACTTCTATTCAAGAGAGGCCCGGATGGGGTGCTTAGGAGATGCATACCGGAAGATGAAGTTGAGAGTGTGATCCGGCATTGTCACTCCTTACCATGCGGAGGCCATGCTAGCTCACACAAGACGTGTGCAAAGGTATTGCAATCCGGTTTTTATTGGCCTAACTTGTTTAGAGATGTGCAAGGTTTTGTAGCGGCATCTGATGCTTGCCAAAGGACGGGGAACATCTCAAGAAGGAATGAAATGCCCTTGAATAACATCCAAGAAGTTGAGATTTTTTATGTGTGGGGTGTAGACTTCATGGGACCATTCCCTTCTTCATGTGGCAATCTTTACATCCTATTGGCGGTGGACTATGTGTCAAGATGGGTAGAGGCAATCGCCTCTCCTACGAATGATGCCAAGGTGGTAGTGCGACTCTTCAACCGGGTGATCTTCCCTAGGTTTGGAACACCAAGAGTAATCATTAGTGATGGAGGGAAGCACTTCACAAATAGGAACTTCGGAGCACTTTTGGCCAAGTATGGGGTGACTCATAAGGTGGCAACACCTTACCATCCCCAAACTAGTGGTCCAGTGGAGATCTCCAACCGAGAGATCAAGGCCATCCTCGAGAAGACGGTGTCTAGGATAAGGAAGGATTGGGCTATGAAGCTCAATGACGCACTATGGGCATATAGAACCGCCTTCAAAACACCAATTGGAACCACTCCCTACAAGTTGGTCTATGGCAAGTCTTGCCATCTTCCGGTGGAAATGGAGCATAGAGCTTATTGGGCCATTAAGTGGCTAAATTTTGACCTCAAGGAAGCGGGAGAAAAGAGGTTGCTTGATATAAATGCCCTTGAGGAGCTCCGGTTGGAAGCTTATGAGAATGCCCGGATCTACAAGGAGAGAACCAAAAGGTGGCATGACAAGAGGATCATTCCAAAGGAGTTGAGCGAAGGAGATCTTGTCCTTCTCTTCAACTCAAGGCTAATGCTCTTTCCCGGAAAGCTCAAATCAAGATGGACCGGGCCATATGTGGTGAAGAAGATCTTTCCCCATGGAGCTATTGAAATAGGAGGGGAGCATTGTGGAAATTTCAAGGTGAATGGGCATCGCTTGAAGAAGTATATTCCCGGAACCCCGGTAGACATGATTGCCCCGCTTCACCTCGAATAGACGCTCCCGAGTTTGGTCAAGCTAATGACCTTAAAAAAGCGCTTGGTGGGAGGCAACCCATTGGTAACATTTTTCCCTTTTCATTTTTGCTTAGATTTTTTTTCTGTTTTTGTGTGCTTTGTGTGTGTTTTGTCTACTTAGTGTGTGTGCTAGAGCATTGGAAGCCTTTCTTGGCAATGAAAATGATGATGATGAAACCCTCACCAATTATGGGTGGAGCGGACGCGGAACTTGGACGGCTAGCGGTGCCTAGCGCGGGTTCCGAAGCTTTGAAGGATGCTTAGAGCTCTCTACCATGGTTGAAAGGATCATCCAACATCAATTCACTTGAGAATTCCCAAATACCATAGCAAACAATTTTACATTGTGAGAACCTTCTTTCACTCTCTCTACTTCATTTACACATTGGGGACAATGTGTTTCTAAGTATGGGGTGGGGTTTGCATGATCCTTTGCATGATGAGCATCTAGAATAGTTTAAAATCTTTACATGTCTTGCATTGTACATACTTAAAACAAAAATTCCATAAAAATCAGAAAATTTAAAAAATTTTGTGCTTTCTAGGCTTGGATATGATCCTAATGATGAAACTTGTCTTGTGATTGGCTATGGATGGCCTTATGTGTTGAATTGATAAATGCATATGTGGACTTGAATTACTTCTCTTAAATTCTATGAATGACTTGTGATCATGATGATTGCCTAGAATGGATTGAGTATTGAAAGTCGAAATTACATGATAGTTCTTGCATACCATCTAGGAATGAATGAGGCATTTCATCTTTCTCTACTTCTCATCTTGATCATGATTGCTTGAGCACCTCAATTGATATAAAATCGACCTCCTTTAAACCCATCCGGGAATAGGAGCATGCTAGTGTGTTGAAATGTGTGAAAAGCAAGTGCGGGGTAAAGATGTAATGAAAAGAATGTCGTGAATGAAATGCTGAAATTATTGTGGAAGTGTAGCCAAAATATAGGTTTGGGGGCGTTGGTTTAAATGACAAGTAACTCGGTACACTTCACATAATCGGGTGTTGGTGCCTTGCCAAAATCAAATGAACCAATAGCCCTAACGAGCTTTGGTATGTGTGCCCGGTGTGGATGCACCTCGAAAAAGAGAAAAAGCCCGAGGATGGCTAATCACCGAGGTTTCGGCTATTGTACACCAATGCCATTGTCTCAAAAATGAGTTAAAGAAAAAAGAAAAGAAAGCAAGATAGGGAAAAATATACACTTGGGAGAAGTTGATCGAGGACAAGGATGTCGAGTTAGTTCCATTCCCGGATTAGCATCACATAACCTAGAGAATTCCCCACCCAATTGCAACGTTTCTTGGCCTTTTATGTCACAAGCCCTTATGACCTACTTGCATGTTTGTAAGACTTAGTAATCTAGATTGGATAGACTCTTGATCTTCTTGACCTCTCCATCCTCACATTTCATGCATAATTTGAGTTAAGTACAATTGTCTTTCCATGCTTTTCTTGTTTGATACATAATTGCTTATCAAATTGCCATTGATCATGACTATGAAGGTGATCCAATAGTAGAAGCACAAAACCCAAAACGATTTTTCCATTTTTCTGCATACATAAATCATGTCATCTCTTAGTCTATAGTTGGGAATTTGCTCCGGGACGAGCAAACCTTAAGTATGGGGTATTTTGATAACACGATTTATAACATAGTTTTAGGTGTACATTTAGATAGAATTCTCGCTCATTCATGCATGATCTAGCATTAGTCCAAGACGTTTTGCACCCAATTCACGTATTTTGTCGAGATAGACGTCTACACGGACTTGTGCGCGTTTTGTAGGTATTTCGGGAAGTTTAGGAGCTTAAACGATGCATTTGAGGATCATTCATTTAGATGACACACTCCCGGACGCATTAGGACACAAGCCAAGGGCTGAGGAGGACTCATGGAGCCTTACCAACACTAGCCATGCACCAAATCACAGCTTAATGATCCAAGGCGAAGTTTCTGCATAAAATCACGGTTCTCTGACGAACCACGGCCGTGGAAATGACCGTGGATTTTGCCAGATTCTCGTGACAGCTGTGCCACGACTCTCATGGCCAGCTCATGCAAGATTTGTTATAAAAGTGGTCCTTCATGGGTTGTTAGAGGCAGCTGGGGTAGTTTGGGAGCAGCTCATCCATTATCCATTTCTCTCTAACAAATATATTCTCCAAAGAAGAAGATTTTTCTAGGAAGGAAAGTGTCAAAGAGAAGAAGAAGGGATCCATTGAAGAGGAGGAGAAGAACACACACCATAGCTTTCTTGTATTTCGGATTCTATTTCTAGAGTTTTGTGAACCCTTGAACCTTCTTTTGGAAGGGTTGTAAGTTGCTCTAATTCTATTTTCAGATTGGTTTGTTTTTGAAGTTCACTTGTTCATCTCTTTTCTTTCATTATCTTGCAATGAATGCTATGATTTTATGTTTGTTTGTTTCGATTTCCATTATGAATGTTGTAGGCTAAATTGATGTGGTTCTAGGGTAAGGAAAGGATGGTTATGGCTAGAGCTATGATAGGACGGACTTAGATTTACCTTTGGATGACTTTTGCTTATGAACGTAGTTGCTGTTAGAGATCACGGGTAGTTCTTGTCGAACCACGGCCGTGGTTTAGGTAGAAGAAACCGTGATTCTCCCTGGTTTGAAGGATCTTGCCTTAGATCCATAAAATGTTGAAACCCTAAGTTTTTGTTGAGTTTAACCTACCCTAGGGTGACCTAGTGTAGTGATTAAGTGTTAGGAGAGACTTACCCGGTAATCCTTGCCCTTAGAATCTAAAAATAGCAAATCTTAGGTAGTGGTGAGCCTGATAAGCCGCCATTGGATTAAATGTGCTAGGATAGTTGCTTAGGACTTCCCTTTCCAAGACTTACCCGGTAAGGATGGGTTAGATCCCTAATTTACAATCCGGTTTGTGTAGAATTCCTATCCTTAGGTTCTTAGAGACTTACCCGGTAATAAGACCTTGGATGTGGACTAGTTGGATCATGAGACCTACCCGGTAATTGATCCCAAATTAGAAACACTTAATCCCAACATATCATAGTTAATCCAAAGAATGGATAGATAACTTGAGTTCTATGCCATAACCGGAACTTCCGACCCCTAGAATCCGTTTTTTTTCTTTCCTTGATCATTATATTGTTTAGTTTGGCCATTTGTGCTGATTTTTAGTTAGTTTGATTGTTTACTTTGCATGAATTGTGATCTTTGATTGATCACCAAAAACCAACCAAAAACAATTGAGATTTTCATTTCTTTGTTTCCCCCTTTTCTAACCTTAGACCTTCACTAAACTTAATCACAAAACCGAATCAATTTCACCTTAGTCTTTGTGTTCGACCTCGGAATACTATCCATACTAAAAACGACCCGTACACTGCGGGTGCGCTAGAAGTTAGGATAAATATAACGAGTATAAATTTAAGGCTTATTGCGTGCACACTTTTTAGCGTAACAATATGATCGAAAGACTAAAAATACCAACCAAGAGGAACACGAGTGGATGCTAGCTAGGGCTATAATATTTGGGAATGTGCACTTGAAAGACATCAAGGAAGAATTGTTAAGCCTATGAAAGGGAGATATATGGAACAACAAGGCAAAGAAGATATAGTTATCTTATAAAGAAGAGGAAGCATGGAGTGAAGAAGGAACTAACGGAGTTTAAGGTAGAGTACCTCAAGAAGGGTAGCTTTCATGAGAATGGTAACATAGAAGTATAGAAGAATGGTAAGTCATTGACAGCGGAGAAGGTCAGTTATAAGCTAATTGGTGACAGCCAAGAACGCGCATGTGCGGGTGGTCTATGAATGAGTGTGGAGGGGAAGAGTAACCCAAGTTGTGGAATCATAAAGGAATGGTAACTAGAACGTGGAATATCTGTGGTGGTAGAATGTCGGCACTAAGAGGCATATCAAGGGTAGTGCAAATAGCTTAATCAAGTGACATTTTATCGATTCCAGCAAGTGATGGTAACGTACCTCGTGGGAGGGATTGTAACGATCTGGTGCGACCTTCTTAGTTCATGGGGTTGTCATATGCAGGAACGACACGGATCAGGTCGAAGGAAAAAGGAAGGACAAAGAGAAAGGTGAGTCTTTTAGGGTTTTTGTGCGTAAAAGGAGATTAGATAAGGGGATGTATGATATGTTTGTTCTAAGGTGATGGACGTTATGTTGTCGCGAGCAAAAGCTAAGTCAAGGTTTTTGTGACTCGCATGGCGAAGCCGTAGTGGCTATGACGAGAAATGAGGAATCTAGATTAGGGCATGCTGCAAGCTTAGAGTAACGATGTGAGTGCTTGGTAGAGTTATAAGTGGATCTTCCAGAGTTGTGGTTGGGGAATTCTACTTAAAGGCATATTGGTACGGTTGTGAAGTTGTTCATGAAATTATCAAGAAATTCATAAGGTGGCCAACAAGAGTGAGAGAAGACTAAAGCTTGGAAACTATAAAGTCTACACAAGACATACGACAGGTATGCTAGAAATTCTACACAAGACATACAAGAGGAATAAGAAAGCTTTAGAATTAGAACATCCGGTTGTCGGGTGGACGAGTGCATAAGAAAATGAAGTGTAAATTTCTACGCCTACTTGAAGAAGGATGTATATGGTGAAAGGTTAGGTAGAATACGAAGAACTTCCCCAATATGTTGGGATGCCCGGGAGAGCGAAAAAGATAAGATTGATTTATTATAAGACGTGGTTATGCCATACAGTTAATACACTTATGGCAACACCTAAGTATGAGTTCTTAAAAGGTTATTACGACTAGACCTTCAAGGTGAAAAAGGATGGGACAGTACGGATTCAAGAAAAGAAGGACCCTTGAAAGAGAACAGACACGGTCATGGCTGAAGATGGAACAATACAAGAGTCTTAAAGACGGCACCTCAATAGATCGAGGTAGATCAACTGTGTCATGACCACTTGTAAAGTGATAAAACGGGATTGTGGCGGTTATTATGATATATGACGGGAAGAGAAAAGATGAAACCTGAGATATCAAAGATTCCAATACGTCATAATATGGAATTTTCCACTAAGGCTGAGCTTGATTTATTTCCGGTGTCAAAGGAGCCTTATGGAATAACACTTGTGCAGAGACATGAGTTGTGGAAGCAAGTGAAGGAGCAATTGCAAGAACTTAGTGATAAGATTTCATCACCAGTTTGCGAAAATAGAGACGTTTATCACCGTTTGTACATCGATTACTGTGAGTCGAGCAAGATTATGGTAAAGGACAGGTATCCCTTACCACGAAGGGATGATCTAGTTGATTGGTTGCAAGGGTCGGTAGTTTCTTCTAAAATTGATTTAAGGTTTGATTGTCACCAATTGGGAATTCGAGACTAGGATATTGCTGACACGACACCTTGGGGATCAGTCAGGGTCACTACAAGTGGTAGTTACTCCACATGGACTTACTGATGCCCGAATAAGATACTTTGGGTCTACTCTTGGGAAAGAGCGGAAGCGTTTGACAAGTTGTCTCGGGATGGTAAACCCCGAGAGATGTGAAAGAAGTTACAAGTTTCTCAAATGTGCTGAGCATTACCAAATATGTGAAGAGAAAGTTGTATCGCAACAATTATAATATCCTCCAGATGACAATGAAGTACCGAATGGGACGAAGAAATGACAAAAGAGTTGTTGAGAGTTAAGAGGGGATTCATTGGTGAAATTGTTTTGGTTTACCTTGAGGTATTATGAGTTTGAAGTGTACAAGTGATTCTTTAAGACAAGGTCTTGATCGAGTATTACTGATCGATGTAAAAGTAATAGCATACGTGTCTCGTTACTAAATTTGTGGGAAGGGAAGTACTTCCTTCATTCTCGGGGACTTACTTCAAAAGTTGAGGAAACGTAACATTAAAGTTGGGTTGACAAAGACTAGAGTCAACTGTGAAAAGGGGAGATTTGATCTTTCTTGTTGGAGACAATCAACGAGAAAGCTAGTGGTTATGCTGCTTCGAGAAGGACCCAAGAAGGAAGTCGAGTTTCCGATATATCGGAGCTTTGTGAAGATCATAACGTTAGTAAGGAAAGTAGTTTACCGGTTGGCGTAGCCGCCGAGAGTAGTGGATGTTCACCCGGGATTTCATGTGTATCAGTCTAGGAAATACAGGTATGACTTGAGATGTATTGCCGATCCTCATGATCTAGCGGCAGATGAAGAACCAAGGAGGCTAATAGGAAGACGGAAGATAGTTTCTTTGGTTCACTTAGTTCTTCCCTTAGTTGAGTTTTGTATATGTGTGATGTTAAATGTTATTTGCGCCCCGTGCGCGAACGTGTTATATGACCTGATTCATTTTTTTGCGATGGTGGATTGAGTAGTTAGTGTTTATAGATTACAAGTTCTAAGCCTTCCTACTTTATGAGTTTATACCTCGGCCTTATGGGACCGAGAAGTTCGGTGTATAGCAAGTTTCGGGACGAAACTTGTTTTTAGGGGGATCTGAAGTAACGACCCAAATTTTAGGCGCGTTTGCGATATTCATATTTACAGCTTTTATCGATATTTTAATAGCTCAAATAATTTTTACGAGTATTTCTACGTCGTAATTTAAATTATTGTATTATTATCGAGAATATTTTTCTTATTTTTATTTATTTATTTTTTTATCCTGAAATACCATCCCGGATATTTGATCGAGTTTATTCTACTCCAAGGTCTCTTATTTTATTTTTTTTTTCTATTCTTTCTTTTCTTCCACCTAAGGTGGCGTGTCCTGTTCTTTGGCAGCTCACTTTGCCAATCTTAGCTGCCACCTCAAGATTTGCAGCCTTGTGCAGTTTCCCATCGTTGCTTCCCCTCTAATAATTTCCCTCTGCTCAGCTCTCATCTCTCTGCTCTAAATCTCACCAACTCTCAATGCAACCTTCATGTCTCCTCCTTCGAACCACCTAACCGCCTCCCCATCTTCATCTCGTCTCTCCTCTTGCAATCACCGGTGAGCCCTTACATTGGACCCGTGCAACCTCTTCCAACAGCAGCTTCTCGAATCCCTCTCTCGATCCACTCTTTACAGGCACGGTCGCCATGGAAGCACACCACCTCACCTTCACCGGGAAGGTGCTAGATGAACGCCAGGGAAAGCCCTCTCGCCCTCGCCGTGTTCTGCCCGCTCGAGCCTTGTCACCGGAGCCGCCTGCCCTCTGCCTTCCTCCCTTCTTCCAGTTTCTGTGGCGCCAAAACCAATCGCCGGAGGTCCCTTCCTTCGCCTTGCACTGTTGCCGGAAACAACTTCCCTATCTCCTGTAGTGTCGTCGCCTTCGAGGAGCACCGCAGGGGAGCTTGCTGCTGCCACTAAATGCCGGAGGTCCCCCTTGCTAGCCCCGCCGCCTTTCCTCCTTCGTCCCTCTTATGTCGCGTCAGAATACCTCGCCGGAGGGCCCCTCGATCGCCCTCCTCCCTAGCACCGCCGGAGAAGCCTTCTGCCCACGCCTTCACCTGTGTTACCTCCAGCCGTCGCCGTTGTTCCGTCTCTTTCCCAGCCCTGCGTTTTGTTTCAAAGAAGAAGAAGACCCTTTCAGCTTTTTGGTAATTCAAACGGGACCCCTTGGTTGTTGGATATTTACACTTTTTACCCTTTTTTTTATTTACATTAATTGCCCAGATTTGTGTTTATGCAATATATACCCTTGCAGGTTTATTTATGGAGTATGGCCCAAGGATTTAAATGCGGATTTATGACCATGTTTATATAAGTTTATTTTGCCCGGAAAACCTTGAGCGGTGTTGTTTGTCCTTGACTTAGAAAAAGAGTATTTCCTTGAGTTATGATGTTGTATTAGTTGCCCGGAATATATATATTGTCGGATTTTAAAATTGTGGTTTACGGGTCAAGTTTTATTTTATGGAAATGGGCCACATTTGTTGAGTTGCTTATCTTGCCCGGAAAAATTGATTGGCAGTTTTGACCATGTTATAAATTTGTGTGGTTTGCCCGAAATATGTAACTACGATTTTAACCTTAGGTTTTAGATACGGGATATTCTTATATTTTATGTACACGGTATTTTATGTCTTTGTTGAATTAAAATCGTGTTGTGACTCAAGTATTAATTACGGTTCATATTGTGCCCGGAAGGGTTATTCACGGGATTTTAACGATGACTTTTTTAAAAACGAGTTTTTCGTAACCCTTTATATTTTATTTATTCCGTTCAAATTTAGCGTATGAGCTAAATTTGTTTAGTTTGGTTTTAGGTCCAGAAGCGCCCCGATAAAGGCCTAACGAGTCCAAGTTGGACATCCGTCTTTTGACGTTACGTGAGTACCCTCTCCTCCGAGCTTATGATCTTATCTCGATTTAGTTATACTTAGTATTAGTATCATGTTAGGTTGGATCTAGCATAACTTAGAGTTAATGCCAAGTAGTGGCTTTGAACCTTAGGTGAGTTTCGAGGATTTGATATTGTTTGATGGATTGATGTTGGTTCTAAGCTTGAGGTGTTGGTTGTCTTGTGAGGTTGTTATAAGGCTTTAAGCTATATGGTTGATCTTGTGAGCGTTTTGAGGCTCGAGGTGGGGTTGTATGATCTTGTGAGATTTTGGAGTTTAGGTTTGGCTTATCCTAGTATGTTGTTATAGTTTATGATCTTGCGAGATCATTGGTACTAGAAGTCTAAGGACTTCTAGCATGTGAGAGAGATGTTGATTTTGTGCCTTGTTTTGACCAGGCGTTGAGTGCCTTCCTACGGGAAGTTGAGAGCGGTGGTTATCGGGTTTAGCTTTGTGACGGGTAAGTCTCCGGATTTACTTAGCTCGTATTCCTTGTATTAGCATTGATGTGTGTTTGGTGGTGCGTGTTTATTGTTTATTGTTTATAACAACTAAACCGGAAACAGGATTACCGACCTTTATATTATTTTGGCCCAAGTTTATGATAACGGGCGGTGACAACTTGCCTGGCTCCCGCGAGAGCTAGGAGGTTCTCGGCGACTATCCCGTGCTGGTAGACGGTCAGATGCATCAGTACCATTCCATGCCGGTAAGTAGGGACCGAGGCGAGTTTCGGTGACTCTCGTGTCACAACCTAAGTTGAATTAGAACGGGATACGACTTAATAATAATAAAGATAATAAACCGGATTGGTGTGCTTTTATGTATGTTGTATGCTTGTGATGAGATTACTTGTGTATGTGCCTTTCCCATTAATTCTAATGCTTCGAATATGAGCTAACGGTTTTATACCGATTGTTGTAGATTGCCTTACAGGTTAGGAATGCGGCCGAGAGATCCGGAAAAGTGGGCAGCCGGGGTTCCGTACATTTTAGGAGTGGGTTTTGGTTAGAGTCGAGTTTGTATATTATTCATGTATATTGTATACCGCGGGGTGGCATTTGTCCCTTGGTGTTGCATATCGGCTGAAGTCTTTTGTTGTTTTTTTCGGGTTTTCTTTCATTGCATAAAAATGTATTTAAGTTTTGGCTTTTATTTGTGCCTTGTTGCAAGATCCGGTGAAATTGTTGTCAAGCTAAGGGTTGGGACCCATTGTGAGGTCCCAACCCGTAGCGCTCCGAGTTCCGCGGATTTGGATCCAACGCAGCAACCACGCCATTTGGATGTGTACTTTGATGCTGATGATGCACAAGGGTTTAGCTTCAACCCGCAAGTTATTACCATTGTCCGCCAAAATCAATTTGGGGGAACAAGCGCTGAATCTCCACATCAACATCTACAAAATTTTGAGATTATGATGGAGACAATGAAACCAAATAATGCAACTACCAACAACTATAAACTCAAGCCTCTCTTTTTCTCCTTGAAAGGAAAATCATTGTCTTGGTATCAAGCTCTTCCAAGTGGGAAACTAGACACGTGGGAAGACCTTTCTTTGGAATTCCTCACTAAGTTCTTTCCGCCATCCAAGACGGCGGAGTTGAGAGGTAAGATTAATGCATTTTCTATGAGATCTAACGAAAGTTTGTTTCAGTCTTGGGAAAGATTTCAGGATTTGCTATTGGATTGTTGTAATACCCGGAATTTTTATTCCGTTTAATTCCGAATCAAATCGGACTTCGAACCGTTGACAGTTTCCCTTTCTATCTAGTATCTCTTCCTTCACAAATTTCATTATTTTATGTAGAATTTAATTCACGTAAAATGATAAAATTATATCAAACTCTAATCCTTAGAATTATCTATTATTTTATATAGAATTTAATTCACATAAAATGATAAAATTATATCAAACTCTAACCCTTATAACCATCTATTATTTTATGTAGAATATAATTCACATAAAATGATAGATTTATATCAAACCCTAGTTATTATAATTCATTCTTATTGAGGACAAGCTGTGACGAGATCATGACAAGCTGTGAGGAGGCCATGACTAAGCTGAGATGAGATCATGACAAGCTGTGACGAGTTCAGGACTAAGCTGAGACGAGGCTGTGACAAAGCCCGACAAATTTGTGACAAACTCAGTCATGGGTCTGACAAGGCCATGACGAGTTTCGACAAGGCTGTGACAAAGCCAAGACAACACTCTCAGCCCACAATAGCATCAGCTGGCCTTTGTAAACTACAACAGCCCAGCATACTTATCAGCCCACAATAGCCTCAGCTGGCCTTTGCAATCCACAGCAGCCCAACACCCTTCGTAGTCCACAGCAGCCCAGCAACCTTCCTAGCCCACAGCAGCCAGCAAATTCGTTCAGCAAGGAGGAGCAATAGCCGACCTTCTCTTTCCTTCTCTCCACTTTGTAACAGCTGCATAAATGGGATAATTAATGAGATAATTAATGAGATAATTAAGGAGCTGCAACAGCCTATATTCACGCCAGAAGAGAGGAACTGCAACGCTTCTGTGCTCCACATTCACGCTCCTCATTCACGCTGCACTTCCCTGAATTCTGCACATATTCAGCAACGTTCTAACCACAGGAAATTGCAAGGAAAAGAGCCAGCAGAGGAGAGAACTACAACAGCTGCTCGTCTATCTATTCCTGGAGCGGCTCGTCTATCTGGTTCCGGGCCTTGTCGTTGTAGAAACCTCGCCAGCAGCCGGAGTAGTGTAAGTGATTTCATTCAGCCCTTCTACACTCAAGTTCCTCTGTAAATCTAACTCTCAGTACACACTCCTTCCCAGAAGATAACCAGTTGGAGGGCTGTTTCGTTCGTGCCCTGCGGTGACAGAAGAAGAGACGGCCACCTTGGAATCGGACCCTCCCACACTAGTGCAACAACTTACCTTCTGCAGTCATCAAAACCTTGGGTAAATGATCAATCATTCTCCCTTTATCTTGGATGCAGTTCAATCTTTAAAGTATAGATGAAATAGGCATGTGTGTACTTAGGTTTTAAAATGTTTTAGTGTGGTTTTGAGGAGAGATCGAACTAGAGAAGTGACGAGTAGTAAGCGAGTTGTTGTAGCTTCCTAGAGTGTCCAATTTCTGACCATTAGATGACCTAGTGAAGTAGATCAGATTATCATATAAATTGAAGTGAGAAACTCCCTTTAAAACTTCAGTTTTGAAAGTAAGAATGGCCACTGTTGTGAACCAATGTTAAAACGATTGGTTGAAGATCCACCGTTGAATTTTTAATTGATCATAGATAGATATACATAGTTTACAGTGTTAAAATTTGGGAAGAAATGAACGGTCGGATTGAAAGTTATAGGGTCTCAAAGTGGAGTAGTTGAGTTGTTTTTCCAGCAGAAAAAATTTGACTAAGTATGGAAACATTTGTAATGTTGTAGCCAACTTTAAAGATTTTTGTAGGAATAACGATTGAACAGTTTTAAGAAATTGTTTCTCCTATGAGTAGATTAGAGATCATAGATAAGCTATAAATTTATTTTATAGTTTTATAAGTTTATTTTAATTTCATATTTAAAGCTGTAGTTGGACTTTAGTGACTTTTCGGGAAATAGAAAATGGGTAGTTTTTATAGTTGTCACCTAAAATCATCCTAGGGAGTAGAACTTGATTAGTTAGCCTCAAGTAAGAATTTAAGTACTTTTTACGGGTTTTTGAAAGTCTCGGAACCGAGGGTAAAATAGTCATTTTACCTTAAATAAACATTGTAATAACTTCTACACATAGAATCGTACATCTTAGGAGTTTTAGACTTCTAAGTATCCAAGGAAAAATGTTAATCCACGTGCCTCCTTTGACAGGCAACTGAGTTCCTGCATCTACTGTTAGTGTTGTTAAGAGAGACGAGTTTTAATTCTGGTAAGTCCACTGACTTACTTAGCTAGCTTCTTGCATGTGTGTGATGCGTATGAGTGGTGTGTGATAGTTAAGATAAATAACAAAAACACAATAGGCCGACTGTAGTATATTATAATTGACCCAAGTGTATGATAACGGGTCGTGACATCATCTGCCTAGCTCTTGCGAGAGTCTAGGAGGTTCCCTACGACCAGCCCAGTCCGGTAGACGGTCACATGCATTAGTACCATTCCGCGTTGGTAAACGGGGACAAGGGCGAGGTTTGGGAATCCCTCGTGTCACAAAATAAGTATCATTAGTAATGACGTATCACTTAATTAAAGATAATAAAAAGGAATGAGTGTTGCATGCTGATTGCGTATGTTGTGTGTTTGTGCATTTACCGTTATACTTATGCATAGAATGTTAGCTAACGGTTTTATACCGCTTGTAGATGCCTTGTAGGTTAGGGAGGCGATCGAGTGATCCGGCGGTAGTGGGCAGCCGGGGTTCCGTGCATTATAGGACGGGATTGTTATATTTTATTTTATGACTATTGAGACTGATGTTGGTATTTCCGGTTTTTGAGACTTGGCTGCATTGTTTTCCGAATTTGGATTCTTTTTATTTCGCTCATGTTATAAAACTCTTTGTTTTGCCTTTTTATTTGTGCCGTGTTGTAAGGTCCGATGAAGTTGTTGCCAGGCTAAGGGCCGGGACCCATTGTGAGGTCCTAGCTCGTAGCATTTCGAGTTCTCTAGGATTCGGGGTGTTACAATATGGTATCAGAGCTCTAGGTTGGCAACAACGGCACTCGCCATCTTCAAAAAGGCCGAATAAACAAATAAACGGAAACCGCAAGGGTTCCGAACTTTTAAAATGAAAATTTTGTTTTCCAAACCATGAGCATAAACGGGTTGGGATAGAATGCACGGACCGCCACTACCTCCGCTAAACTCGATAGCATAGTTTATTGGACTTCTGTTATAGCTTGTAATTTTAGTAATATTGTGACCTTTAGAAGTGACCTACAGTAATAAGATAGTTATGTCCTTACTAGGAACTAAAGTAGTCTTAAATTGATCACGTCATTACCAGATGGTACGTACGAGAGCGACAGCTTACGTTGGATGAGGAGAGGGCCGACCTCCCCTTCCTCCTGGAGCTCCAAGACAGGGACGTATGGGCAGGCCTCAGATAGTTATGTCCTTACTAGGAACTAAAGTTGTCTTATATTGATCACGTCATTACCAGATGGCACGTACGAGAGCGACAGCTTACGTTGGACGAGGAGAGGGCCGACCTCCCCTTCCTCCTGGAGCTCCAAGACAGGGACGTATAGGCAGGCCTCAGAGAGGCCGAGGTCGAGGACGTGTCCCTGTTGTAGATCCGCCAACTGCGGATGTACCTGCTGAGGAGGTGGCCGAGAGTATTGTTCCAGAGGTTAGGGGTGAGACTGCTACTAGGTCCGGAGTACGGAGTGCAGGGCCTACTGATTCTGGCCGCGTATCGATTGGAGCATCTGAGTATCGAGCTTATGTCCAGCAGGTGCAAGAGGCATACAGAGCCAGAGCACCACCTCCAGTACCGCTAGTGCCAGCTAGGTTGACAGAGGTCTCTCAGAGGGTGACTGAGGTGGTAGTTCCACCGGTGGTAGCTGCACTAGTGAGAGTTGTCGAGGATGACCGAGTGAGAGACGAGCTGAGGGTACCGAGACCAGATGAATGGTTGAAGACATTCAACCATCAACGAGTTCCCACCTTCGACGGGAACGTTGGACTTGAGGTGGAACATTGGATCAGTCATGTGGAGTCCGCGCTAGAGGCGATTCGCTGCCCTGAGAGTCGTAAGGTGGAGCTGGTTCAGACATTGTTTAGGGACCAGGCACAGTACTGGTGGAGGACAGTGAGGGGCGGAGTGTCCCGATTTGAGCAGTTGCTGAGTCTCATGAGAGAGACCTTTTGTCCTTCCTCATTGAGAAGGGACCGAGTACAGGACTTCTTGGAGGCAGGTTTTGAGGATGTTCCGATAGCAGAGGCTATTAGGAGGTTCCGGGAGGAGCTGTCACTGTTGGGTCTTGCTGCACCACTTGTGGACCAACACGTGCATCTGTTTTCTCGGAGACTGAGAGAGACTATCCGCTCCTATCTAGCAGTGTTCCTTTGTGATTCCTTAGCTGATTATCGGGATCGGGCTTCAGCGTATGAGAGGGACCGACTGGGTCACCGGAGAGCTATGCAGTCTGGAGGGTTAGACAAGAAACAAAGGACCGGACCAGTCAGCACTAGAGTAGGAGGGTCAGGTCATAGGCGTGGTCAGTCCCACGGCCGTTCTAGTCACCAGGTGGCACCGCCGATGGGATCTAGAGTACGTCAGTGCTACAACTGTGGGGAGCAGGGACACATTAAGCCGGAGTGTAGGAGGCCACCAGTTACATGTTTTACTTGCGGCCAGCTGGGCCACATGGCTACCTTCTGCCGATAGGGCAAGGTAGGATCACAGCAGGGGTCCTCACCTGCTGGTACCCTAGGAGGAGGACAGAGGCAGTCTTAGTATCAGGCTCGGGGTCAGCAGCAGCGGGCTCCGGGTCAGGCATATTCACAGGGTTCTGCTCAGATTCCAGCTAGAGGTAGAGGGCGTGGTGGAGGCACTTCAAGGACTAGGGGTACTCAGGCTCGAGTCTTTGAGTTGAGGAGTGCAGTAGAGCCAGCAGCGCCCGCAACCACAAGTATTATCACGATTCATGGCTTTCCAGTCCGAGTACTTTTTGATACGGGTGCGACGCACTCTTTCATATTTGATGATTGCATAGATAGGCTGACCTTTGATACCGTAGAGGGGGAACCTTTCCTTATAAGGTTACCCGATGAGAGTAGGGTGCGTGGTACTCGGGAGATTCACGATTGTCCTATCCACTTGGGAGGTCGTGACTGGCTAGCCGACTTTCACGTCATGCACTTAGTGCATGAGGAAGTCATACTTGGGATGGACTGGATGGACCGCCATAGAGCTGTTCTGGACGTCAGGAGGAGGACAGTGACGGTAACTACGGAGTTTGGGCAGGAGGAAGTCTTTTGAGGGTGGGACCTCGGAAAGATAAGGACAGTCATTAGTGCGGTCCGAGCCGCAAAGCTCATAGGTCAGGGATGTAAGGCCTTCTGGTGTTACGCCATGAAGGAGGAGACGAGTTCATCATTACCAAAGACCCCGGTAGCTTGTGAGTTCGAGGATGTCTTTGGCGAGCCGCCTGCCTTACCACCACAAAGTAGCGTAGATTTTAGGATTGAGTTGGAACCCGGCACGAGGCCGATCTCCAAGGCTCCATACCGCATGGCACCAGTCGAGATGCTTGAGCTTAAGAAGCAACTCGAGGAGTTGGTAGAGAAGGGATTCATCCAACCCAGTGTGTCTCCCTGGGGTGCACCAGTCCTCTTCGTTAGGAAGAAGGACGGATCCATGAGGCTTTGTATCGACTATCGAGAGTTGAACAAAGTCACCGTCAAGAATAAGTACCCGCTGCCGCGTATTGGTGATTTGTTGGATCAGTTACAGGGAGCTACGGTGTTTTTACGTATCGACTTGAAGTCAGGATATCACCAGCTGAGAGTGCGGGAAGAGGACATACCAAAGACAGCATTTCGGACCAGATACGGTCATTATGAGTTTGTGGTGATGCCTTTCGGGCTCACCAATGCTCCTGTTGTCTTCATGGAGTTGATGAATGGCATCTTTATTGACTTCTTAGATCAGTTTGTGGTAGTTTTCATCGACGACATCTTAGTGTACTCCCGGAGTAGAGAGGAGCACGCCGGACACCTGAGCACGGTGTTGCGGGTTTTACAAGATAGAGAGCTTTATGCTAAGCTCTCTAAGTGTGAGTTCTGGATGCCTGAGGTTGCCTTCCTTGGCCACATTGTCTCATCCGAAGGACTCAAGGTGAACCCGGTGAAGATAGAGTCAGTTGCATCATGGCCGCCCCCTAAGACGGTCAAGGAGGTACGCAGTTTTCTAGGTCTGGTCGGTTACTACCGTAGGTTTGTGAAGGGTTTTTCTGTGATTGCCAAAGCACTTACTTCCTTGTTAAGGAAGTCCATCAGATTTGCATGCACCGAGCTCTGTCAGCGGAGCTTTGAGGAGTTGAAGGAGTGATTGACTTCTGCTCCGGTACTAGCACAACGAGAGGGCGTTGGGGACTTCGTTGTTTACAGCGATGCATCCAAGCTGGGCTTGGGATGCGTCCTGATGCAGAGGGGTAGGGTAATTGCGTATGCGTCTCGACATCTGAAGACGTATGAGGAAAATTACCCTACTCACGACCTTGAGCTAGCTGCAGTTATTCATGCCTTGAAGATCTGGCGTGATTACCTCTACGGGGCCACCTATCAGATCTTCACAGACCACAAGAGTCTGAAGTACATATTCACTCAGCGGGAGTTGAATAACCGCCAGAGGAGATGGTTGGAGCTGATTAAGGACTTTGACTTAGAGATCCTTTATCATTCGGGGAAGGCGAATGTGGTCGCCGATGCCCTTAGTAGGAGAACACCTCGTGAGGCTGCGATTGCTAGATTGACTGCTCAGACCCAGTTGCAGAGAGATTTGATTTGGTTGGAGGTAGACATCCGGTTTCCCGATATTGATGGGCAATTGGCAGCATTAGAAGTTTCACCGGATCTGACGGAAGAGATCCAGCAGAAACAGGAGGGTTGTCCAGCACTGACGAGGATCAAGGAGATAATGTCCAGAGGGGAGGCACCAAAGTTCGTGGTGGGTGCAGATGGGATTTTGAGGCGCCAGGAGCGCATATGTGTACCCTCTGACAGAGAGTTAAGGCAACGTATACTGCAGGAGGCCCATTCTACACCTTACTCCGTCCACCCCGGTGCGAGTAAGATGTATCAGGATATACGACGATCTTATTAGTGGGGCGGGCTCAAGCCCGACGTGGCTAGATATGTATCCCAGTGTGCGACCTGTCAGCAGGTCAAGATTGAGCACCACAGGCCCGGAGGAGAGCTCCAACCACTTCCGGTTCCACAGTGGAAGTGAGAGGACGTTTCCATGGACTTCGTTACTGGCCTGAGGTTGAGTAGAGGCTTTGATGCGATATGGGTTGTAGTGGATCGGCTGACGAAGACGGCACGATTCATTCCTATTAAGGAAACGTGGCCGGTGTCTCATTTAGCCGAGGAGTTTACCCGACAGATTGTGAGGTTCCACGGAGTGCCGAGGACGATCATTTCAAATAGGGATGGGCGTTTTACCTCGAGGTTCTGGCAGCAGGTACACGCCGCCTTAGGGACGAGCTTACAGTTCACCACGGCATACCATCCTCAGACGGACGGGCAGTTTGAGAGGACTATTCAGACCCTTAAGGACATGTTGAGGGCGTGTGTGCTTGATTGGGGGCAGGTATGGCCCGACCACCTCCCTTTGGTGGAGTTTTCTTATAACAATAGTTGGCACGCGACTATTAGTATGGCTCCTTACGAGGCACTATATGGGCGGAGGTGTCGTACACCTCTATGTTGGGATGAGCCTGGGAGGATGAGTGGGGTAGCGCCCGAACAGGTGCAGGATGAGATGGCTCGGGTAGCATTGATCCGAGAGCGGATGTTGACCGCACAGAGCCGTTAGAGATCTTATGCTGATAAGAGGCGCAGGCCTCTAGAGTTCAAGGGTTGGCGCCCAGGTATGGTTGAAGGTGTCACCGACGAAGGGTGTGCGACGCTTCGGCATTAAAGGGAAGTTGAGTCCCCGATATGTCGGGCCCTTTGAGATCCTAGAGCGGATAGGAGAAGTGGCCTATAGATTGGCACTGCCACCCCGATTGGAGGGAGTCCATCCAGTGTTCCATGTGTCTCAGTTGAGAGAGTATGTGCACGACCCGAGACCCATAGTGAGCCATGACGACCTAGTGGTTGAGCCGGATCATACATTTCCTAAGCACCTGATCGCAGTTTTGGTGAGAGGTATGAGACGCCTTCGATCGAAAGTAATACCCATGTTGAGAGTACAGTGGTCGAGACGAGGGATTGACAAGGCCACTTGGGAGACGGAGGATAGTATCCGGCGGAACTATCCCAAGTTTTATGCGGATCTAGAGACGTCTATAGGACCGTCAGGTAGTTCTACATCCTTGTTTTGTTACTTTAGTGATTGTATGTGTGATATGTTTGATGTGCTTGTGTGTGAACCATATGTGTCTTGATGTAGTAACTTGTTAGTCATAGGGCTCACTTACATTTATGATCTTGGGAACTACCCTAAGTTTCGGGACGAAACTTATTTTAAGGGGGAACTGATGTAATACCCGGAATTTTTATTCCGTTTAATTCCGAATCAAATCGGACTTCGAACCGTTGACAGTTTCCCATTCTATCTAGTATCTCTTCCTTCACAAATTTCATTATTTTATGTAGAATTTAATTCACATAAAATGATAAAATTATATCAAACTCTAATCCTTGGAATTATCTATTATTTTATGTAGAATTTAATTCACATAAAATGATAAAATTATATCAAACTCTAACCCTTATAACCATCTATTATTTTATGTAGAATTTAATTCACATAAAATGATAGATTTATATCAAACCCTAGTTATTATAATTCATTCTTATTGAGGACAAGTTGTGACGAGATCATGACAAGCTGTGACGAGGCCATGACTAAGCTGAGACGAGATAATTACAAGCTGTGACGAGTTCAGGACTAAGCTGAGACGAGGCTGTGACAAAGCCCGACAAATCTGTGACAAACTCAGTCATGGGCCTGACAAGGCCATGACGAGTTTCGACAGGGCTGTGACAAAGCCAAGACAACACTCTCAGCCCACAATAGCCTCAGCTGGCCTTTGTAAACTACAGCAGCCCAGCATACTTCTCAGCCCACAATAGCCTCAGCTGGCCTTTGCAATCCACAGCAGCCCAGTACCCTTCGTAGTCCACAACAACCCAACAACCTTCCTAGCCCACAACAGCCAGCAAATTCGTTCAGCAAGGAGGAGCAACAGTCGACCTTCTCTTTCCTTCTCTCCACTTTGTAACAGCTGCATAAATGGGATAATTAATGAGATAATTAAGGAGCTGTAACAGCCTATATTCACGCCAGAAGAGAGGAACTGCAACGCTTCTGTGCTCCACATTCACGCTCCTCATTCACGCTGCACTTGCCTGAATTCTGCACACATTCAGCAACATTCTAACCACAGGAAATTGCAAGGAAAAGAGCCAGCAAAGGAGAGAACTACAACAGCTGCTCGTCTATCTATTCCTGGAGCGGCTCGTCTATATAGTTCCGGGCCTTCCCGTTGCAGAAACCTCGCCAGCAGCCGGAGTAGTGTAAGTGATTTCATTCAGCCCTTCTACACTCAAGTTCCTCTCTAAATCTAACTCTCAGCACACACTCCTTCCCAGAAGATAACCAGTTGGAGGGCTGTTTCGTTCGTGCCCTGCGGTGACAGAAGAAGAGACGGCCACCATGGAATCGGACCCTCTCACACTAGTGCAACAACTTACCTTCTGCAGTCATCAAAACCGTGGGTAAATGATCAATCATTCTCCCTTTATCTTGGCTGTAGTTCAATCTTTAATGTATAGATGAAATAGACACGTGTGTACTTAGGTTTTAAAATGTTTTAGTGTGGTTATGAGGAGAGATCGAACTAGAGAAGTGATGAGTAGTAAGCGAGTTGTTGTAGCTTCCTAGAGTGTCCAATTTCTGACCATTAGATGACCTAGTGAAGTAGATCAGATTATCATATAAATTGAAGTGAGAAACTCCCTTTAAAACTTCAGTTTTGAAAGTAAGAATGGCCACTGTTGTGAACCAATGTTAAAACGATTGGTTGAAGATCCACCGTTGAATTTTTAATAGATCATAGATAGATATACATAGTTTACCGTGTTAAAATTTGGGAACAAATGAACGGTCGGATTGAAAGTTATATGGTCTCAAAGTGGAGTAGTTGAGCTGTTTTTCCAGCAGAAAGAAATTTGACTAAGTATGGGAACATTTGTAATGTTGTAGCCAACTATAAAGATTTTTGTAGGAATAACGATTGAACAGTTTTAAGAAATTGTTTCTCCTATGAGTAGATTAGAGATCATAGATAAGCTATAAATTTATATTAGAATTTTTATAAGTTTATTTTAATTTCATATTTACAGCTGTAGTTGGACTTTAGTAACTTTTCGGGAATAGAAAATGGGTAGTTTTTATAGTTGTCACCTAAAATAATCCTAGGGAGTAGAACTTGATTAGTTAGCCTCAAGTAAGAATTTAAGTACTTTTTACGGGTTTTTGGAAGTCGCGTTGGTAAACGGGGACAGGGGCGAGGGTTGGGAATCTCTCGTGTCACAAAATAAGTATCATTAGTAATGACGTATCACTTAATTAAAGATAATAAAAAGGAATGAGTGTTGCATGCTGATTGCGTATGTTGTGTGTTTGTGCTTTTACCGTTATACTTATGCATAGAATGTTAGCTAACGGTTTTATACCGCTTGTAGATGCCTTGTAGGTTAGGGAGGCGATCGAGTGATCCGGCGGTAGTGGGCAGCCGGGGTTCCGTGCATTATAGGACGAGATTGTTATATTTTATTTTATGACTATTGAGACTGATGTTGGTATTTCCGGTTTTTGAGACTTGGCTGTATTGTTTTCGGAATTTGGACTTTTTATTCGCTCATGTTATAAAACTCTTTGTTTTGCCTTTTTATTTGTGCCGTGTTGTAAGGTCCGATGAAGTTGTTGCCAGGCTAAGGGCCGGGACCCATTGTGAGGTCCTAGCTCGTAGCATTTCGAGTGCTCTAGGATTCGGGGTGTTACAATTGCCCACATCATGGCATATCCAAATTGGTGCTATTGGAGATATACTATAAGGGGCTGGATGTGGAAACAAAATTCAAGCTCCAATCCCTCTCATGTGGTACATTCATGGACATGAGGGAAGATGACGCTTGGGACTTCATTGAGAAGCAAGCGCGAGTCATTGAGAAGTATTCTCATCGGAAAGTAGAGGCGAATCATGTGGAACAAGGAGCAAAGCTATCACAAGCAGCTCAAACTCAAATCTTTTCTCTCAATACGGAGATTAAAGAGTTGAAGGAAGCCATCAAAACCAACTTTCCAAAGCAAAAGGAACAAGATGTAGGTTATTTGGGCAACAACAATAACCACAACGGGAATGAGAATACAAACCGCAACAACCGGAACAACAACCGGAATAATTGGAACAACAACAACAACAACCGGAACAGCAATTGGAACAGCAATAGGGGTTCAAACAACAACAGTTGGCGTCCCAACCAACAAAATTCCGGTAATTCTTATTCCAATTCAGGAAATTCACTAACTCCACCTTCCTCTTCTTCCACTCCTTTGAAAAGCTAGGGGCAAACATCTAATGGTGGAAGTACTTCGGGGAAAGAGAAGCCCGATCCCATGTTGGAGACAATTTTGGGCAAGCTTCAAGGATTGGAGACTCGCATCATCAAGGTTGATGATCACATAACTAAGGTTGATAAAGCCCAAAAGGTTTTAGAAAACCAAATGTTTAGCCATGCGGAGGAAGTTCCTAGGAATCAAGGAAAACTTCCAGGAAAGACGGAGGACAACCCAAAAGGAAGGGTGATGGCAATCACAACTAGGAGCGGAGTAACAACTACCGACCCGCAGCCTAAGTTTGTAGAAGTCCCCGTTGAGAAGGAGAAAGAAAAGGGGAAGGAGAAGGAAGATGTCTACTGTTACGCTCAGGATGTGTGTGTGATACGCAATAGGTTTTAAATTTATACTCGTTATATTTCTTCTAACTCCTAGCGAACCCGCAGTGTACGGGACGTTTGTAGTAAGGATAGTATTCCGAGATCGAACACAAAGACTAAGGTGAGATTGATTTGATTAGTGATCAAGTTTAGTGAAGATCTAGTCTAAGAAAAGAGAAAGAAATAAGTAACGAAAATCTAAAATGTTTTTGGTGGGTTTTTAGGTGATCAATCAAAGATCACAAATCATGCAAAATGAACAATCAACTATGCTAACAAGTCAACGCAAACAAACAAGCTAAAACAAGGTATAGATCAAATAGAGAAAACGGATTCTAGGGGTTGGAAGTTCCGGTTATAGCATAGGACTCAAGCTATCTAATCATTCCTTGGATTAACTATGATATGTTGGGATTTAGTGTTTCTAGATTGGGATCAATCACCGGGTAGGTCTCATGGTCCACTAGTCCGACCCTAAGATCTCATCACCGGGTAAGTCTCTAAGAACCTAAGGGATGGAATTCTACACAAACCCGGATTATCACTTAGGGATCTAACCTATCCTCACCGGGTAAGTCTCGAAAGGGTTAGTCCTAAACAACTATCCTAGCACACTTAGTCCAATGGCTGCTTATGAGGCTCACCACTACCTAGAGTTTGTTATCTTTGGAATCTAAGAGTAAGGATTACCGGGTAAGTCTCTCCTAACACTTAGTTGCTAACACTAGGTCACCCTAGGGTAGATATAACTCAACAAAACTCTAGGATTTCAACATCCTAACAATCTAAAACTAGATCCATCGAACCAAGGAGAATCACGGCCTGTTCTACACTTTCCACGGCCGTGGAGTGTCATGAACAAACCGTGGACTATAGCAGTGGGTTCGTTCAATTGAGTGAGTCATCCAAGGGCAATTCTAAGTCCATCCTATCATAGTCCTAGCCACAACCATCCTTTCCTTACCCTAGAATCGCATCTATTTAGCCTACAACATTCATCATAACAATCGAAATCATCAAACATAAAATCATGGCTTCCATTTGCAAAATAATGAAGAGAAAGAGATGAACAAGTGAAGTAAACAAAACCAAGCTGAAAATGGAATTAGAATGACTCACAACCCTTCCAAAGGAAGGTTTAAATGGTTCATACAACTCTAGAAATTGATTCCGAAATTCTTCACTACAAAAGCTCTCAAGGTCTATCAATGGTGTGTTCTTCTTCTTCTCCAATGAAGCTCTTCTCCAATGGTAGCTTCCTTCCACCTTCTCCTTCAAAGAATCTTCTTGTTGAGAGTATTGTTGTGTATGTAGAGTGATGGGAGAATCCCCAATTGAAAGATTAGATAAAAGATGCTTCTCTCAGCCAATGTAGGACCACTTTTATACTACAACATTGTAAGAGCTGGCCAAGAGATCGTGCCACAGCTGTCACAACCGCCTGGCAAGAACCACGGGTGGTTCCACGGCCGTGGACCTTCAGTGAACCGTGGTTTGGTGCTTCAGCTTTTCTTTTGATCATTAAGCTTCGATTTGGTGCATGGCTTGTGTTGGCAAGGTTCCATGAGTCCTCCTTAGCCTCTAGCTTGCATCCTAATGAGTCCGAGGGCGTTTCATCTTGATGAACGATCCTCAAGCGTATCGATTTAGCTCCTAAATCACCCAAAATACCTACAAAGCAATGCACAAGTCCGTGTAGACGTCTATCTCGGCAAAATACGTGAATTGAGTACAAACGTCGTGAACTAGTGCTAAACCATGCATGAATGAGTGAGAAATCTATCTAAATGATTACCTAAACCTAAGTCATAAATCGTGTTATCATCTACGTTCCTCCTCCAGCTTACAAACCTCCCCTACCGTTCCCGCAATCTAGAGCAAGAGGGCGTATAGACAAGCAATTCGGTAAGTTTATTGAACTCATGAGCAAACTGCATATTAATATACCTTTCATTGATGCAATTGTAGGTATGCCAGCTTATGGAAAGTTCTTAAAGGAGATCCTCTCTAACAAAAGAAAGCTAGAGGATTTTGGAGAGGTTAAGATGAGTTCGGATTCGTCGGATCTCATCAAAACCATGAAAGAGAAGATGCCCCCAAAGATAAAGGATCCGGGATCATTTTGTATTCCCATAGGAGTGGGAGATGTCATATATGATGCATTATGTGATCTAGGAGCGAGCGTGAGCATCATCCCGCTTGCCTTATGCAGGAAGATCGGTTTAGGCGATCCTAAACCGGTAAAGATGACGTTGTACATGGCGGATCGATCCATAACTCGTCCCGTCGGTATAGTTGAAGACGTCCCGGACAAGCTTGGTAAGTTCTATATTCCTATAGATTTTGTTGTGCTTGACATTCCAGCAGATAGTCCGGTCCCGATCATACTCGGAAGACCGTTTCTTGCAACATCCGGCTGTATAGTCGATTGCAAGAATGCTAGACTCGCCTTTGACATAGGAGAAGAAAAGGTAGAGTTCGTTCTTTCCACTTTAGTGAAGGAAGCAGCCTTCGATGAGGATATATTCAATATCCATGACGAAGAGCTATCTAGAAAGGAGGTAAGTTCTACTCTCTTTAAAGATCCCTTGCAAAAAGTTCTTTCTATGAGCATTATGGATATAGGGGAAGAAGAGGAATGCAATGAGGCAATTGAAGCCTTAGAGAAACAAAAAGAAGTGTATGAAGAAGAGTTTCAGAAACTCCACGATGAGTCAGAAAACGTACGGATCCACGGTCAGACAGCCTATTCCACGGCCGTGGAATTCACCAACACAAGCGTGGAGCATTCCAGTAAGTTACACGGCCAAAATCATGGCCGTGGAGAAAACAGAGGCACCGTAGTTACTTTCCACGCCCAAAATCACGGCCGTGGAGAAGGCAAAGTAGCCGTAATTTTGGGTGAATCTGAAAGAGATTGTATCCTCTCCACAACTTCTCTTGATTCTTCTCCAACACCTTCTACATCCTTAGACACTTCTAAGGAAGCATTGGATACTCCTCAAGAGCCATTGGAGACTCCTATAGTGATGGAATTGAAGCCACTTCCTACACATCTAAGGTACGCATTTCTAGGATCTAATTCTACCTTTCCGGTAAATGTTAGTTCAGATTTAAGCATAGATGAACATAGTAAGCTTATGGTTGTCCTTAAGAAACATAGGAAAGCCTTAGGATATACTATAGAGGATTTAGTAGGAATAAAACCTTCCCTATGCATGCATAAGATCTTAATGGAAGAGGACTTTAGAACTTTGCGACAACCTCAAAGGCGGTTAAATCCGACCATGAAGGAGGTTGTCAAAAAAGAAATTCTTAAACTACTCGATGCAGGTATCATCTACCATATCTCTGATAGCAAGTGGGTGAGTCCCGTACAGGTGGTTCCGAAGAAGGGAAGAATGACGGTCATCACCAACAAAAACAATGAACTCATTCCTACACGAACCGTAATAGGATGGCGGATGTGTATAGACTACCGCAAGCTAAACAACGCGACGAGGAAGGATCACTACCCACTACCCTTCATCGATCAAATGCTTGAAAGGTTAGCACAACATTCACACTTTTGTATCTTGACGGTGATAGTGGTTTCTTTCAGATCCCGATACACCCGGATGATCAAGAGAAGACCACGTTCACGTGCCCGTGGGGTACGTTTGCCTATAGGAGGATGCCGTTCGGTCTTTGCAACACCCCAGCAACCTTTCAAATGTGCATGATGGCCATCTTCTCGGAATATATAGAGGAGATCATGGAGGTTTTTATGGATGACTTCTCCGTTTATGGTTCCTCTTTTGACAATTGTCTTTCTAACCTTGCTCTTGTGTTACAAAGGTGTGAAGACACTAACCTAGTTCTTAATAGGGAGAAGTGTCAATTTATGGTAAAAGAGGGCATTGTATTAGGACACTTAATCTCTAGTAAAGGGATTGAGGTGGATAAAGCTAAGATAGAGACAATAGAAAAGCTTTCACCCCCAACTTCGGTGAAATGGATAAGAAGTTTTTTAGGACATGCTGGATTCTATAAACGTTTCATAAAGGATTTCTCTAAAATATCAAAGCCGCTTACTAATCTATTGATGAAGGATGCAGTTTTTGATTTTTCACAGGAATGTCTAGATGTGTTCAATATAATTCGGGAAGCTCTAATCTCAGCTTCGATTATCCAACCTCCGGATTGGAATCTTCCCTTTGAGGTTATGTGTGACGCAAGTGACGTATCTATAGGAGATGTCCTTGGGCAAAATAAGGAAGGTCGAACCCACACTATCTACTACGCTAGCAAGACGCTAGATGAAGCGCAGCTCATCTACGCCACTACCGAAAAAGAATTTTTAGCAATTGTATATGCAATTGACATATTTCGCTCTTATCTTGTAGGTGCAAAGGTGATTGTATACACGGATCATGCTGCGATCCGGTATCTACTTGCAAAGAAGGATGCGAAGCCAAGGATAATTAGATGGATTCTTCTCTTACAACAATTCGATCTAGAGATCCGCGACAAGAAGGGTTCGGAAAATTCTGTTGCGGATCATTTGAGTCGTCTAACACATCTAGAGGACGACCATTTACCTATAGATGACTCCTTTCCGGACGAGCATTTGCATATCATAGAGGAGTGCATCGACGTGATCACCAAAGGTAACGAACCATGGTTTGCTGATTTTGTTAACTATTTGGTTTGTCAGGAATTACCACCCGGATTATCCTACGCCCAAAGAAAGAAGTTCTTTAAGGATGTTCGGGAATACTTTTGGAATGAACCTCTCCTCTTTAAGAGAGGTCCGGACGGCATTATTCGGCGATGTGTGCCGGAAGATGAGACGTAAAGTGTCATCCGTCATTGTCATTCACTACCCTGTGGAGGACATGCTAGTTCGAACAAGACTAGCGCTAAGGTATTGCAATCTGGATTCTTTTGGCCTACCTTGTTTAAAGATGTGCAAACCTTTGTTTCTAGTTGCGATGCTTGTCAAAGAACAGGAAATATATCTAGGAGGAACGAGATGCCTCTTAACAACATCCAAGAGGTGGAGATCTTTGACGTTTGGGGAGTAGACTTCATGGGACCTTTCCAATCATCTTGTGGAAACCAATACATACTTTTAGTAGTGGATTATGTTTTGAGATGAGTTGAAGCAATTGCCTCTCCCACCAAAGATGCCATGGTAGTGGTCAAGCTCTTTAACAAGACCATCTTCCCACGATTTGGGACACCACGGACTATCATTAGTGATGGAGGTTCTCACTTCATTGCCCGACGTTTCGAAGCTCTTTTAGCTAAGTATGGGGTGACTCACAAGATCGCCACCCCTTATCATCCACAAACTAGTGGACAAGTGGAGATCTCTAACCGGGAGATTAAGGGAATCTTAGAGAAGACGGTTTCAAGGACAAGGAAGGATTGGTCTTTGAAGCTAGATGATGCATTATGGGCGTACCAAACTGCATATAAGACTCCCATCGGAACAACACCATACAACCTTGTGTATGGGAAGTCTTGCCACTTACCGGTAGAGTTGGAGCATAAGGCGTATTGGGCAATAAAGTGGTTGAACTTCAGCATGAAGGAAGCGGGAGAGAAGCGTCTCTTAGACCTTAATGAGCTTGAAGAACTTCGCTTGAACGCCTACGAAAATGCCAAGATCTATAAAGAAAGAGCGAAGTGTTGGCATGATAAGCATATCATCCCAAAGGACCTCAAAGAGGGAGATCAAGTCCTCCTCTTCAATTCAAGGCTTCGTCTCTTTCCAGGTAAGCTTAAATCTCGTTGGACTGGACCTTTTCTAATCAAACGTGTTTTTCCCCATGGTGCAGTTGAAGTATGGGGTGAAAAGGGCGGAAGCTTTAAGGTGAACGGTCAACGACTCAAGAAGTATACACCGGAGCTCCAAGCTGAAGAGTTCGCGCCCACCGGACTCGAATAAGTGCGAATTTGGTCTAGCTACGGACTGAAACAAAGCGCTTCTTGGGAGGCAACCCAAGGTATTGCATTCACATTTTTGTTTTTGATTCATAGATTAGAATAGTATAGACGTTTTTGTTTTGTTTTGCCTTCGATGCCTTCCGGTATGTTCGTGTTTTTGGATGTAGAATCAGTGGAAAAGAAAAGGGGAAGGAAAAGTTTGAAGAAAATTGACAAAACTTGGACTTTGACACATTACACAGAGTTCCACGGCTAAAACCACGGCCGTGATAGTTACAGTGACCGTAATTTTCAAAAGCCTGAGAAAAAATCACCAAAACCACGGTTCCGTACAAAACCACGGCCGTGGAAACCCCCGATAGACCATGATTTTCAAAATTTTTTACAACCACTATAAAAACCACGTTTCTTCACAAACACCACAAAAATTCCCAATTCCACGCCCATTTCGCCGATTGCCTTCCCCCATTCCAAAATTCCCGTTCATTAATCGTTTTTAACGATTCTTTAGCCAAAGTTGAAGCAATTTCCGTCACCCACAAGATCCAAGCAACGATTTGAGCGGCAAATCACCGGAGAAGACAAATTTCGGATTCCAAAATCCGAAAACCTAGGTTTTTCATTCTTTCTTTCTCTTTGTCGATTCGGCTTCGTTTTTGCTAGAATTTTTAGGAGAACTGATTGGAATTGGACGAAAATTAGTCTAGGGCTGCTTGCTGTTGAGTTTGGTGTGATTTTGCTGAGTTTTGAGAATTTACGTTACGAATCACGGTCTCTAGGCATTCCACGGCCGTGGAACCTGAAGAACAAACCGTGGTTTCTGACAGAAAATGGATTTCGTAAGGAGAATGTCTAATAGAAATTAAAAGAGGAAAGGTAATACTTCTTCCTCTTCTAGAGCACCACCCGCTGAGCCCCCATCACCCCCATCACCACCTTCCCCTAGGATCCCTACTATCCATGAGGATCACCTCGATGCTTTAGAGAGGATCCATAAGAGAGCGGTCATAGGACCTAGGTATTTGCTGCTTGTGGAGTTAGAGCCTTTGCATGTAGTAGGGGATCTCACTTGGCTACTAGATAGAGCCGGATTGGTCATCTTCTCCCTTATTCGAGAAGATGCATATGAGGAGATTACTAGGGAGTTCGTGGTTTCGTTTGAGCATAGCCACGTTGACAGGACCGTTTCTTTCCGACTGATGGAGAGAAACTACGAGTTTTCTTTTAGAGAGTTTGGAGCCGTCTTTGGGTTCCAGGAGACCTTCAATGGTCGATTCCCTAGTGGCGTCTACGCCAAGGATTTCTGAGCGGAGATAGCTATGATATACGCCAGCGAGGACCGCTGGCAACCTGTTGATACCAAGGCTAGGTTGATCTATCACCTAGCCTTGAAGATTGCCCATAGAGTGCTTTCTGAGTGTCTCTTCCCTATGACGGAGACACCTCAGAAGATCAAGACAAACGAGTTATTTTTGCTTTATAGTATGTTGTACGGTAGGCCAGCTGACTGTGCCACCCTCTTAGCTTCTACTATGAGCAAGCTAAAGAACAAGAGGGCCGGCAACATTGGATACGGTGGGATGGTCACCCACCTTGCTAGGCAGTTAGGGATAGACTTCTCCGCGTGCACCCGCATTGCAGCTAGACCTCTAGGACTCCAGAACCTCATGACTAGAGGCATCCTCTTCCCTAGACATAGAGGTCCACCTACAACTGTCATTCCTTGGGAGAGTAGGACAGGTAGAGGGATTGAGTGGCTTCCTGAGTATTCCATTATGGCTGGACGCCATAACTGGAAGGAGAAGTTCGATGCAATGCCTGCGAACAAACTAGTAGCCCCTCCTTACGTTCCACCACCATCAGTTGAAGATGAGGAGGAGATGAGAGGGGATGACGAGTTTGAGGGAGGAGGAGATGATCATGACTTTGGTACCTTTCCTGATCAGCCGGACGCAGTTCCTGACCTTCCTAGACACTCTCCCCGCCCCGCTAGAGTTTCCGGCTCTTCCTCTCGCCGTGCTAGTGTGAGCGAGAGACCTACATGGATGGCAGATCCTCCTACTTGGTACAGCACGCAACCGGACTGGATGGGAGCTCCTCCACCTTGGCATGCACAACCACCATCTGCACCAGCACCTTCAGATGCACCGACATGGTACAGCCAGCCGCCCGGATGGTATGAGCAACTGCCGGAGTGGGCCACCGATCTTTCCAGCAGGGTCGGAGCCTTGGAGATCCGTGCAGATGCTAGGGATGCACGAGCCGACGATCATGACCGCATGATGAGAGATATTTACCGCCAGCAGTTTGGGCGGAACTATGATCCCGGCTTCTTCCCGTTTCCACCTCCACCGGCACCGCAGTGACGATGATTGATGATCCACCGTTCTAGCCACTCCACCACCGTCTTGTGAGTCCTTTTTCTTTCTTTCTTTTCTTTATTTTCTTTTTGAACATTAGGGACAATGTTTGTTCCAAGTATGGGGTGGGGTGTGACTAATCGTTTGTAATAACTCTTACTCACTTTGTATGCTTTGATCGAGAACACCGTGCATGTTTCATTCCTTTGTTACACGTTTCATTATCGCATTGCATGAAAATGCTTTTGTAAAACCCATAAAAATTGAAAAATTTTGAAAATTTTGTGCTTCTAAGGATAGAGATGAATTCTATGATAATCACTACTTGTGAATTGAGTTTTGATGACAATCGCATGCTTAAACAAATAGTAAATTGAAAAGAAATTAAATAAGTTGATTATCCCTCTTTTGCAAGTTTCATAATGTGATGAGTGTTACCTAAATCATATTGAGGAATCAAGGTTGAAATCACATAATAAGTTCTTATACTTCTTGTTGAAATGATTAAGGCAATTCGATTTTCTTTCTTCTTTCTTTGATCATTTAGCCCCTCAATGAAATAATGACCTCCTTTACCTATCCGGGAATTTGGAGGAGTTGATATTTGGCATGTTTGATGTGGGAGGGCCATGAAAGCAATTATTTGCATTCAAAAGAATAGAAAGAAATTATAGGTTTGGGGAAGTCAATCATGACGATGAGTAACTCGGCACCATTCACATAGCCGGGTGTTTGTGTCTTGCCAAAGTTGGATTGAGCATTATGCCTAACGGATTATAGTATGTGCATCAAGGGTTTGAGGCATCTCGCAAAATTGAGAACCGTCAATCTCCTAGGCTTCGGTTTTTGTGCACCTCTGTCCATAACTCCAAAAGTAAAGTCGAAAAATGAATTGAAAAGAAGAGAGCGAAGCTCTAAGTTAAAAGTGTTGCAGAAACAGCAAGAGAAAAAGAAAAGAGTTAGTTATCCACTTTCCCGGATTCATGCACCACATTCCTTAAAGCTTTCCTTCCCTTTCCGCATTCTAGACCTTGTTTGAAAGCCCTTAAGATCAAGAGAATGATATATGACTTGGTGATCTAAATTGCAGTTTCTTATGATTGATTTTGATAATGTTTGAAGGTTATGATGCTTACATGTAAGTTTGATCAATTCATGATTTTTATTTACTCTTTACTCTTTGATTATGTATATGAGAGTCTTATGAACGAATGAAGCAAGGTTTGACAATGATCTGTTACGCTAAGAACGTGACACGCAAAAAGCCTTAAATTTATAACTTGTTATATTTCTCCTAACTCCTAGCGAACCCGCAGTGTACGGGACATTTTGTAGTAGGGATAGTATTCCGAGGTGGAACACAAAGACTGAGGTGAGATTGAATCGATTAGTGACTAAGGATAGTGTTGATCTAGGCTAAGAAAAGAGAAAGAAACAAATAAATGAAAATCTCAATGTTTTTGGTTTGGTTTTTAGGTGATCAATCAAAGATCACAAATCATGCAAAATCAATAATCAACTAAGCTAACACCACAAGTAAACAAGCAAATACGAAATATGTAATCAAAGAGAGAAAAGCGGATTCTAGGGGTTGGAAGTTCCGGTTATGGCATAGGACTCAAGCTATCTAATCATTCCTTGGATCAACTATAGTATGTTGGGAGTGAGCGTTTCTAGATTGGGATCAATCACCGGGTAGGTCTCATGGTCCACTAGTCCGTTCCTAAGGTCTCATCACCGGGTAAGTCTCAAAGAGCCTAAGGATAGGAATTCCGGTTATGGCATAGGACTCAAGCTATCTAACCTCTCCTTATCGGGTAAGTCTCGGGAAGGCAAGTCCTAAACATCAATTCTAGCACACTCAGTCCAATAGCGGCTTATGAGGCTCACTACTACCTAGAGTTCGTCATCATCGGTATCTAAGAGCAAGAATCACCGGGTAGGTCTGTTCTAACACTTAGTTGCTAACACTAGGTCACCCTAGGATTTTAACAATCTAACAACCTAACACTTGGATTTATCATTACAAGCAAGTTAATCAAAATCACGGGATGTTCATCAAGATCCACGGCCGTGGTTTGTCTAGAACAAACCGTGGTTTCTAACAGTGACTAGGTTCAATCAAACGAATCATCCAAGCATACATTTAAGTCTATTCTATCATAGTCCAAGCCATAACCATCCTTTCCTTACCCTAGAATCGCATCTATTTAGCCAACAACATGCATCTTAAAGATCAAACTCAACAAGCATAAAATCATGGCTTCCATTTTCAAGATAATGAAGAGAAAGAGATGAACAAATAGAACAAAGAAAACTAAGCTGAATATGAGATTTAGAAAGACTCACAACCCTTCAAAAGAAGGTTCAATCGATTCTTACAACCCTAAAAAATGATTCCGATAATCTTCACTCTAAAATCTATGAAAGTCTACTAATGTTGTGCTCTTCTCCTCTACTCCAATGGAACCTTCCTTCTCCTCCAAGAGTAGCTCCAATCCAAGCTTCCAATTGAGAGAATCTTTCCTGTTGAGAGTGTAGGAGAGAATGGTAGTGAGAGTGGATGTGGATGTCTGCCCCTAACAGCCTTGTAGCACCACCTATTTATCCTACAAATTTGCAAGAGTCGGCCGTGAAGATCGTGGCACAGCTGTCACAACCGTCTGGCAAAAACCACGGCCCATTTCCACACCCTTGGAAGTCCCAATGGCCGTGGTTTTGGTGCCTCAGCTTGTTTTGGATCATTAAGTCACGATTCGGTGTATAGCATGCAACAACAAGGTCCCATGAGTCCTCCTTAGCCCCTAGCTTGCATTCCAATGAGTTCGAAGGCGTGTCATCTTGAGGAACGATCCTCAAATGTATCGATTAAGCTCCTAAATCTCCCAAAATACCTACAAAGCATGCAAAAGTTCGTGTAGAAGTCTATCTCGACAAAATACGTGAATTGAGTTAAAACGTCGTGAACTAGTGCTAAACTATGCATGAATGAGCGGAAAAACTATCTAAATGAGTACCTAAACCTAAGTCATAAATCGTGTTATCAAAAATACCCCATACTTAAGGTTTGCTCGTCCCCGAGCAAGTCCCAACTATAGACTAAGAGATGACATGATTTATGCATGCAGAAAAATAACAAAATCTTTTTGGAGTTGTGCTTCTGATATTGGATCACCTTCATAGTCATGCTTCATAGAAATGGACAAGCAATCATGTGTCAAATAAATGAAGGCACGGAAAGACAATTGTACTTAACTCGAAGGCATGCATGAAATGTAAAAATGAAGAAGTCAAGATGATCATGAGCATATTCAATCTAGATCACTAAGTCTTACACACATGCAAATAGGTCACAAGGGCTTGTGAAATAAAAGGCCAAGAAACGTTGTGATTAGGTGGGGATTTTTCTAGGTTATGTGATGCTAATCCAGGAATGGAACTAACTTTAGAACTTCACATTTTTATCAACTTCCCACAATTGTATATTTTCTCCATCTTTTCTTTCTTTTCTTTTCACTTATTTTTGAGACAATGGCATTGGTGTACAAAAGCCGAAACCTTGGTGATTAGCCGTCCTCGGGCTTTTTTTTTTCGAGGTGCATCCACACCGGACACACATACCAAAACTCGTTAGGACTATCGGTTTATTTGACTTTGGCAAGGCACAAACACCCGATTATGTGAATGGTGTCAAGCTACTCGTCATTTAAACCAACGTCCCCAAACTTATATTTTTTCTACACTTTTCACAACAAATTCAACACTTCATTCATAACATTCTTTCATCAACAATTTCACCCCACACTTGTTTTCCACACACTCAACACACTAACATGCTCCTATTCCCGGATGGGTCAAAAGAGGTCAAATTTATATCAATTGAGGTGCTCAAAGAACATGATGAAGATGAGAAGTAGAGAAAAATGAATTGCCTCATTCATTCCTAAATGATGTGCAAGAACTAGCATGCAATTTCGACTTTCAATACACAATCCAATCAAGACAAACATCATGATCACAATCCATCCATGGAGTTCAAGATAAGTACTTGAAGTCCACATATGCATGCATCAATTCAATACATAAAGCCATCCATAGATAATTCACAAGACAATTTCATCATAAGGGTCATTCCCAAGCTTAGAAGCACTAAAATTTTTAAAATTTTCTGATTTTTTGGATTTTTCGAAATGTCTATGTACAATGCAAAACATGTGACAATATTAAACTATCCTAGATGCTAATCATGCAAAAGATCATGCAAACCTCACCCCATACTTAGAAACACATTGTCCCCAATGTGGCATTCAAGTAAAGAAGAGTGAAAGAGGGTTCTCACAATGTAAAAATGGTTTGCTTTGGTATTTGGGATTACTCAAGTGGATTGATGGCGGATGATCCTATCAACGATGGTAAAGAGCTCTAAATGTTAATCATGGCGTCGGGACCCGCACTAGGCACCGCTAGCCGTCCAAGTTCCGCGTCCGCTCCACCCATAATTGATGAGGGACTCATCATCATCATCCACATGCCATGCAAGGCTTCCATGCTACCAAGACTCTAGTACACACACAAAGCACAGCAAACACACAAAAACAGAAAAATCAAAAACAAAAACAAAAACGAAAAGGGGAAAACGTTACCAATGGGTTGCCTCTCATCAAGCGCTTCTTTAAGGTCATTAGCTTGACCAAACTCGGGGGCGTCTCACTCAAGGTGAAGTGGAGCAATCATGTCCACCGGAGTTCCCGGGATATACTTCTTCAACCGGTGCCCATTCACCTTAAAGTCTCCACAATGCTCCCCTCCTATCTCAACCGCTCCATGGGGAAAGATCTTCTTCACCATATAAGGACCCGTCCATCTTGACTTTAGCTTTCTGGGGAAGAGCCGCAGCCTTGAGTTGAAGAGAAGGACAAGGTCGCCTTCACTCAACTCTTTCGGGATGAGACGCTTGTCATGCCAACGTTTGGTCCTCTCCTTGTAGATCCAGGCGTTTTCATAAGCATCCAACCGGATTTCCTCAAGAGCATTCATGTCTAGCAACCTCTTCTCTCCGGCCTCCTTGAGGTCGAAATTCAACCACCTTATAGCCCAATATGCTCTATGCTCCATCTCTACCGGAAGGTGGCAAGAATTGCCATAGACTAGCTTGTAGGGAGTGGTGCCAATCGGTGTCTTGAAAGCGTATCTATAAGCCCACAAAGCATCATCGAGCTTCATAGCCCAATCCTTTCTCGTCCTAGAAACCGTCTTCTCAAGAATTCCTTTTATCTCCCGGTTGGAGATCTCCACTTGGCCACTAGTTTGGGGATGGTAAGGTGTCGCCACCTTATGAGTCACCCCATACTTAGCCAAAAGTGCCCCAAAGTTCCTATTAGTGAAGTGCTTCCCTCCATCACTTATGATCACCCTTGGTATTCCAAACCTAGGGAAGATCACTCGGTTGAAGAACCGCACCACAACCTTTACATCATTTATAGGAGAGGCGATTGCCTCCACCCATCTCGAAACATAGTCTACCGCCAATAGGATGTAGAGGTTGCCACAAGAAGAGGGGAATGGTCCCATGAAGTCCACACCCCACACATCAAATATCTCCACTTCTTGTATGTTGTTCAAAGGCATCTCATTCCTCCTTGAGATGTTGCCCGTCCTTTGGCAAGCATCACAAGCTACCACAAAATTTTGCACATCCTTGAACAAACTTGGCCAAAAGAAACCCGATTGCAACACCTTAGCACATGTCTTGTGTGAGCTAGCATGGCCTCCACATGGCAAGGAGTGACAATGGCGGATCACACTCTCTACCTCATCCTCCGGTATGCATCTTCTAAAAACTCCATCCGGCCCTCTTTTGAACAAAAGCGGCTCATTCCAATAGTAATGCCTCACATCCTTGAAGAACTTTTTCCGCTGGGCATATGACAAACCGGGAGGCACTTCCTCACACATAAGATAGTTCACAATGTCGGCATACCATGGCTCACTTCCTCTAGACACTTGGAACAAGCACTCCTCTACCATTTGCAATTGCTCATCCCGGAATGAGTCATCAATTGGGATGTCATCTCTCTCAAGTTCCAATGGAGGTAGTCTACTAAGGTGGTCCGCCACAGAATTTTCGGACCCCTTCTTGTCCCGGATTTCCAAATCAAACTCTTGAAGAAGAAGGATCCACCGAATCAAACGAGGCTTGGCATCCTTCTTTGTAAGGAGATAACGGATCGCAGCATAATCCGTATACACAATGACCTTCGATCCAACAAGATATGAGCGGAACTTCTCAAATGCGTACACAACCGCTAGCAACTCCTTCTCGGTGGTAGCATAATTGTGTGGGGCATCATCTAGCGTCTTGCTAGCATAATAGATGGCATGTGTAAGCCCATCTTTCTTTTGTCCCAAAACAGCCCCAACGGCTACATCATTTGCATCACACATGATCTCAAACGGTAGACTCCAATCCGGAGGTTGCACGATGGGTGCGGAGATCAAAGCATTCTTCAACCTACAAAAAGCTTCAAGGCAATCCTTGGAGAAAACAAAATCAACATCTTTCATTAGTAGGTTAGTAAGAGGCTTAGAAATCTTTAATAAATCTCCGGTAAAAACCGGTATGCCCTAGAAAACTCCTTACCCCCTTCACCGAGGTAGGTGGTGGCAACTTCTCAATCGTCTCTATCTTAGCCCTATCAACCTCAATGCCACGGTTGGACACCAAGTGTCCCAACACAATACCTTCACTTACCATGAAGTGGCATTTCTCCCAATTCAAGACTAGATTAGTCTCCTCACATCTTTTTAGCACTAGAGACAAGTTAGCTAAACAATCATCAATAGAAGATCCATAAACAGAAAAATCATCCATAAACACTTCCATGATGTTTTAAATATACTCAGAAAAAATAGCCATCATACACCTTTGAAAGGTGGCAGGTGCATTACACAACCCAAATGGCATTCTCCTATATGCAAATGTACCCCAAGGACATGTGAATGTGGTTTTCTCTTGATCATCGGGGTGAATAGGGATTTGGAAGAATCCACTATAGCCATCTAAGTAACAAAAATGGGAATGTTGAGCTAATCTCTCTAGCATTTGGTCAATGAAAGGAAGAGGGAAGTGATATTTCCTAGATGCCACATTTAGTTTCCTATAGTCAATACACATCCTCCATCCCGTAACCATTCTAGTTGGGATTAGTTCATTATTTTCATTAGTTACTACGGTCATCCCACCCTTCTTAGGAACCACATGCACGGGACTAACCCATTTACTATCCGAAATCGGGAAAATGATTCCCGCATCTATCAATTTAAGGATCTCTTTCTTGACTACTTCTTTCATGATAGGGTTTAGTCTTCTTTGAGGTTCAATTGAAGGTTTATGATTATCTTCCATTAAGATCTTATGCATGCACAAAGAAGGTTTAATGCCAACTAAATCATCAATGGTATAGCCAATGGCTTTCCTATGCAATCTTAATTCATGCAACAATCTAGCAAGTTCATCATCATTCAAGGATGCATTCACAATAACCGGATATGTAGAGTTATCACCAAGAAAAGCATACTTAAGATGAGAGGGGAGGGGTTTAAGTTCAAGTTTAGGAGGACCTTTATCGAGTTGAGACGCTCCATACAATATTGGTTGAGATGAATCCATAGCCATTGAAGACTCCTCAAGGTTCCTTGCAGCTTGATCATCAACTAAGGCAGTTTCTGGAGAAACCACGGTCAAAACTACGGGCTCTGGCACAACCACGGCCGTGGTTCTTGCAAGGCTTGCATTTCGGAGCATTCCAGAGAGTTCCACGGGTCTTTCCACGGGCGTGGTTCTTGGTCCCTGGCCGTGGTTCCTACAGGAATTCAGCACACTCTCGTGGACTTCAAATTCAGCTCTTGTCTCCTTTTCTAATGCTTCCAAAGCCTTGATTTCTTCATTGCAAGCCTCCTTAACACCTTCCTCCATCAAACTTAAGCGAAGAACATTCTCCAAGGGGTCCTTGATCAAGATCGAGCTCACAACTTCTGTAGACTCTTCTTGCTCGACAATGTCGAATACATCCTCATCAAGGGCTGGCCCTTTCATCATTGTGGATAATTTGAACTTGATATTCTCTTCTCCAATGTTGAAGGAGAGAAATCTATTTTTACAATCCACCAAGCATCCGGATGTAGCCAAGAAAGGTCTCCCTAAGATGATGGGAACCGGATAGTCCTCCGGGATGTCCAAGACAACAAAATCAATCGGCACATAGAACTTCCCGAGTTGCACCGGTATGTCCTCCAAGATCCCAACCGGGTGAGTGATAGAACGGTCCGCCATGTAAAGGGTCATCTTGACCGGTTTTGGCTCTCCTAGCCCAACCTTGTTGCAAAGTGCAAGCGGTATGATGCTTACACTTGCCCCAAGATCACATAGGGCTTCATACTTCACTTCTCCCACTCCAATTGGCACACAAAAAGATCCCGGATCTCTTAGCTTAGGAGGCATTTCCTCCTTCATCGTTTGGATCAATTCCGAGGACCTCTTTGTCATCCTCACTTCTCCATACTCCTCCAACTTCCTCTTGTTGGAGAGTATTTCCTTCAAGAACTTGCCATATGTAGGCATCCCTAGAATAGCATCCATGAACGGAATGTTAATATGCAATTTAGACATAAGTTCAAGGAATTTACCAAAGTGTTTATCCAAGCGAGCTCTTGCTCGTGATTGTGGGAATGGTAGTGGTGGCTTGTATGGAGGTGGTGCCACATATGTGGGATCATCATCCTTGCTCTTTCCTCCATCTTCTTGCAAGGTCTCTTCCTCTACCAACACTTGCTTCCTTTTGTCACTTCCCTTATGTAAGGGATCCTTCATGCTCAACCCACTTCTCGTTGTAATATCCAACACTTGGCCTCTTGGGTTGTCTTCGGTTCTTCCGGGAAGTTTTCCCGGATCTCTATGAGCTTCACCCGCCTTTTGGAATACTTGTGCTTCCAACACCTTTTGAACCTTAGAAATAGAAGTCACCGTGCTCTCAAGACCACGCAACCTTCCAAGAAATTGCTCAAACATCATCTCGGTTCTATCCTTTGGAGGTTGAGTAAATCCGGGTGGAGGTTCTTGTGAAGCCTTTGGTGGTGGAGCTGCGCTTGTGGAAGCGGGAGGGTTCAAGGCTCTATCCGGGTTAGAATAGGAAAACCCGGGATGGTTGTGGTTAGGCCGGTAATTGTTAAATTGCCGGTTGTTGTTGAAGTTCCTTGGGCCTTGGTAGTTGTTGTAGTTTCCCTTTCCTATGTAGTTCACATCTTCCTCCTTGGAAGACAAGTTTGCTTGCACTTGCATTTGAGAGGTCGCTTGATTCTTCAAAGTTGTAGTGCACAACTCCCTCAAAGATTTCAACTCATTGTTGATTGCATCAAGCTTGAAGTTACTCATTGTGACTTCACTCACCTCATATGCTCCCGCTTTCCTCCCATCACTCTTCCTATGGGAGTACTTCTCAATCACCAAAGCTTGTTTCTCTACAAACTCCCAAGCTTAATCTACATTCTTTTCCATGAAAGTCCCACCGGAAAGAGATTGGAGCTTGAATTGGCTATCTTCATCAAGTCCTTTGAAGTAGATCTCCAATAGCTCAATTTTCGGTATACCATGGTGTGGAAAATCTAGGAGAAGGTCTTTCAACCTCTCCCAAGACTTGAATAAGCATTCTCTATCCTTCATTACAAAGGCATTGATCTTCCCTCTTAACTCGGTAGTCTTGGAAGGTGGGAAGAACTTAGTCAAAAACTCGGTTGTCATCTCCTCCCAAGTACTCACTCGCCCTTGTGGAATAGATTGATACCAAGCCAAGGCCTTATCCTTAAGAGAGAAGGAGAAAGCCCTAAGCTTATGGTTGTTGCTCTCCAATCTAGGCGGTCTTAGAGTCTCCATCAAGATCTCATAGTTCATTAAGTATTGATGAGGAGACTCTCCTTCCATCCCTCCAAATTGATTGTGCCGGATCATTTGTAGAACTTGAGGGCGGAGCTCGTAATTATGGGTTGCGGGATCTCCTAAGTTCACACCCGGACGGTGTGCTGTTTGTGCCGGATCCATACGTCTCCCTAATGTTTGTGGCTCTTCAATAGCAATGGGCACAACCAGAATACTAACCCCCGGCTGCGGTTGTGGTGGTGAAGGTGGAGGTTCTTGAGGGTAAGGTTCTCTTCGCACAAGAGCTTGCCTAATCTCTTCAATATCCCTCCTAATTGCGTCTTGCCTCTCATTGGCAAGTCTCCTTTCATTCTCCAAAGCTTCATCCCTTATCCTAGTTTGCTCTAAAGCCTCATCTAACTCAGCTTGGAGATCTCTTGCGGCCATCTCTTTTCCCTTTCTAATGCTCTTGGATCTAGATCTAAGGGTTTTCTCCGGTTCGGGATCGAATGGAGCTAAATCCTTGCCACGAGATCTTCGCATACACCTAAAGAGTAGAGATGTCCTGAAAAGCAAAGACACAAACCAAAGGAGATCAAAAGTAACAAGAAAGACATACACAATAAACAATCACAAACAATGACTCAATCTTAACCTAGTCCCCGGCAACGGCGCCAAAAACTTGTTACGCTAAGAACGTGATACGCAAAAAGCCTTAAATTTATAACTCGTTATATTTCTCCTAACTCCTAGCGAACCCGCAGTGTACGGGACGTTTTGTAGTAGGGATAGTATTCCGAGGTTGAACACAAAGACTGAGGTGAGATTGAATCGATTAGTGACTAAGGATAGTGTTGATCTAGGCTAAGAAAAGAGAAAGAAACAAATAAATGAAAATCTCAATGTTTTTGGTTTGGTTTTTAGGTGATCAATCAAAGATCACAAATCATGCGAAATAAACAATCAACTAAGCTAACACCACAAGTAAATAAGCAAATACGAAATATGTAATCAAAGAGAGAAAAGCGGATTCTAGGGGTTGGAAGTTCCGGTATTGGCATAGGACTCTAGCTATCTAATCATTCCTTGGATCAACTATAGTATGTTGGGAGTGAGCGTTTCTAGATTGGGATCAATCACCGGGTAGGTCTCATGGTCCACTAGTCCGTTCCTAAGGTCTCATCACCGGGTAAGTCTCAAAGAGCCTAAGGATAGGAATTCTACACAAACCGGATGGTTATCTAGGGATCTAACCTCTCCTTACCGGGTAAGTCTCGGGAAGGCAAGTCCTAAACATCAATCCTAGCACACTCAGTCCAATAGCGGCTTATGAGGCTCACTACTACCTAGAGTTCGTCATCATCGGTATCTAAGAGCAAGAATCACCGGGTAGGTCTCTTCTAATACTTAGTTGCTAACACTAGGTCACCCTAGGATAGGTTTAACTCAACAAACACTAGGATTTCAACAATCTAACAACCTAACACTTGGATTTATCATTACAAGCAAGTTAATCAAAATCACGGGATGTTCATCAAGATCCACGGCCGTGGTTTGTCTAGAACAAACCGTGGTTTCTAATAGTGACTAGGTTCAATCAAACGAATCATCCAAGCTGACATTTAAGTCTATTCTATCATAGTCCAAGCCATAACCATCCTTTCCTTACCCTAGAATCGCATCTATTTAGCCAACAACATGCATCTTAAAGATCAAACTCAACAAGCATAAAATCATGGCTTCCATTTTCAAGATAATGAAGAGAAAGAGATGAACAAATAGAACAAAGAAAACCAAGATGAATATGAGATTTAGAAAGACTCACAACCCTTCAAAAGAAGGTTCAATCGATTCTTACAACCCTAGAAAATGATTCCGATAATCTTCACTCTAAAATCTATGAAAGTCTACTAATGTTGTGCTCTTCTCCTCTACTCCAATGGAACCTTCCTTCTCCTCCAATAGTAGCTCCAATCCAAGCTTCCAATTGAGAGAATCTTTCTTGTTGAGAGTGTAGGAGATAATGGTAGTGAGAGTGGATGTGGATGTCTGCCCCTAACAGCCTTGCAGGACCACCTATTTATCCTACAAATTTGCAAGAGTCGGCCATGAAGATCGTGGCACAGCTGTCACAACCGTCTGGCAAAAACCACGGCCCATTTCCAAGCCCGTAGAAATCCCAATGGCCGTGGTTTTGGTGCATCAGCTTGTTTTGGATCATTAAGTCACGATTTGGTGTATAGCATGCAACAACAAGGTCCCATGAGTCCTCCTTAGCCCCTAGCTTGCATTCCAATGAGTCCGAAGGCGTGTCATCTTGAGGAACGATCCTCAAATGTATCAATTAAGCTCCTAAATCTCCCAAAATACCTACAAAGCATGCAAAAGTCCGTGTAGACGTCTATCTCGACAAAATACGTGAATTGAGTGCAAACGTCGTGAACTAGTGCTAAACCATGCATGAATGAGCGGAAAAACTATCTAAATGAGTACCTAAACCTAAGTCATAAATCGTGTTATCTTGATCTATTGACTAGGAAGGACGTTCATCTAAAAGAAGTTTTGTTTTTGAGAGTGTATCCATATTTCATCCTAACTTGAGTTTTAAAGCTTTTGAAAGACCTTGCTTGGGGACAAGCAAGTGGCAAGTATGGGGTATTTTGTTAGCATGAAATATTGTGATATTTCAGGCACATTTCCTAGATGTATTTCATCCATATTGGTGTTTATTGATAAAGCATTGAAGCAATTGTGAGCTAGTTTGTCTATATTGTCGATATAGAGGTCTACATAAGCTTTGTGTTGATTGTAGGCGAATAAGAGCTAAAACCGAACGAATTAAGAGAGAATGGAGATGGATTGAGCACATCCAAGGATTGAGGACACCACAAAGAGGCTAAGGAAGATGCTAGGATGAAGAATGACACAAAACAAAGGAGATTTACGAGCAATCTGTGTTCCACGCTCTAAACCACGGCCGTGGAACTTGGCAACATGAGCGTGGAGCATTCCAGAGAGTTGCACGGTATAAAGTACGGTCGTGGAAGTTGTGAAGAACCGTAATCCAATTCCACGCTCCAAACCACGGTCGTGGAATCCTATGGAACCATGATTTAGGCGATCTTTTAACGTACTAATTAAAGCCACGATCTTTTACACAATAGGCTGGACACTTATTCTATCTTTCCCTATAAAAGGACTGAAGGAAGGAGATTCCGTCACCTCTGCTTAGACCTTCGCTTACGCTTACTTGCACGTGCCTAGGGTTCCAATTGGACGTGTGGAGATTGCTATTTCGCAACGGAGATTTGCAAAGACTTGGAGATTTGGAAGTTACGCTTTGTCCTTGGGTTTGAATTAGAAGACGGATTGACATCCCGTTCTTCGTTCTTATCGAGGATTGTGATTGGTTTGTGTTATTTCGAATCTGATATACATCATTACTTTGTTTGTGGATTTGAGATTGCTTTTATGTTTATTGAAGGTTTTCGAAGGTTTTCATCTTTCATTCTTTTGAATCTTGAATTTGATATCACAATGACTGTTGTTGGCTAAAACCCTTTAGCAATTCTAAGGTGAAGGGTTAATAGTTTTGGCTTAGATAATGATAGATCGATCGTAAACATATTGGACCCTGAGAGTTAGAGAGATTTCGTCGACAGCCAGAATCACGGTGTGTTCTTGAGTTCCACGGCCGTGGAATCTCAAGATCCACCCGTAAATTTCCCTAGTTTACGAACCTTGCTTTTACTTTAATCCAAAGTTAAAGATTTGCTTTAACTTAGTCTTGACTTGCCTTTTCTAGGTGGTAGTGAAGCCTCAACAACCTCTACTTCGATTTCGAGTGTCACAACCTTAATCGGTTTAGTTAGTCTTGATCCTTGGATTACAAGTTTGGGTATTTGATATTAATTCTTGTCTTTAGATCCTTTCTACACTGAAGCCTCAACAACCTTTATAGAGAGTATTTCTAGATAAGCCATATAAAGCCTTGGAACTTCACCGTACATTGCTTTGCATTAGCATACCTTTGCAGCTCTTAACTCTGTCCTTATATCTTTAGTATATCTTGAATCGATTGCCACAGCTGGATTCCTGGATCTTTAGGATTGTTGTTTTCCCGATATTTACAAAGCTCATACATTTACTTGCTTGACAATTCTATAATTGAATTTAACCCCCAAATCCTTGTGTTTGATACTCTGGAATTCTTGCATAACTACGTCGATCCGTACACTGCGGGTTCGCTTGCTTGATTCTAGTTTTATAAATTTAAATCTTATTTGCACGCACGCTAAGTGGCGAACAACGCATAGGCGAATACCCTACCTCGCTGCATCAACACACATTCCAAGCCAAGCTTGGAAGCATCATTATAAACCACAAAGTCATTTGTGCCCTCTGGCTGTGCTAAAATAGGAGAAGAAGTTAATCTCCTCTTCGGCTCCTCAAAACTCTGAGTACACAGCTCGGACCACACAAATCAGGTAGTCTTCCTCAACAGACTGGTAACTGGTCGGGAAATCACAAAACACCCTTCAACAAATCAACGGTAATATCCGGCTAAGCCAAGGAAGTTACATACTTCCTTGACATTTTTATAGGTGATAGAATCACTATCATTTAGGATAGTTTTTAGAGTCTTTTTATTACATTTGTGTCGGTTTATGCTACAAACTCCTTGGTGCAGAAGAAGAAGACTAAAAGAAGATAAAGAAGGAGTTATAAGCACTTAGGAGTGAAGATCGTCCACGAAGCAAAGATTCTGCTGCCCCACCGCCCCCGCGGAGCAGTGTCACCGCCCCTGCAGGAGACACCTCACTCCGGAGCGCTCCCTGCGCCTTCTCCAACGCCAGCCACGAAGACTGTCACAACACCTGCGTCAACCCTTGGCGCCCCTGCGGTGCCTTGCCCTGAAGAAGAAAAGACCGGCGCCGCTGCGCCTTCCCCTGCGCCTCTGTTGCGCCTTTGCCTGCGTTTCAACCTGGGAGCTGGAAGATGAAGAGTTAGTGTCACCACCTCTGCGTCAACACTGGGACGCCCCGGCGGCTTGGCATCAAAAACGACAGGAAGTTGAAGAGTCATACATTTGAAGAGCATTAAAGATTCGCCGCTGCGGAATTGCCTGGCCGCCCTTGCGGCCATGAAGAAGATCAAGCGTTTTCGCCTGCACCACCACTACGGACCTGAAGGACGCCACTGCGGTTCAACGACAGAAGCTTTACTCCGGCTGTTTACACCACCTTTATGGCATTAAAGGTGGTTGTTTTGGGCCGGCCATTTACTCCTATTTAATATCTTTTGTAGTATAAATAGTCCTTGGTTGATTGCTCGAATCATCCACTAATCATCCAATTTAGAATTCACTTTTTCCATTAAAACTATCTTGCTACCTTTGTAATGAGTTGCTAACTCCCTTGCTACATTGGGTTGGTTTGAAGCTGCATTGTTACCTTGGTTGTAAGTTCTTTCTAATGGAAGTTTTCATTCAGTAAATCTTTGTGTTGCCTTGATCTTCATTGTCTAATTTCATGTTTTACTATTACTTGAGATTGATCACCTTAGGTCATAAAGTGCATGCAAAGAACTAGGATTAATAGATTCCGGGTTCGGATCTTTAATCTAGTAGTAAACTTTAAGTGATAACGGGTTGTAATTGCTTAAAGAAAAGGAACACAAATATAAAGATAAGTTTAACGGTTTTAATCTTTTCTTTATATCCATTAGTCTTTGTTTGAAAGCTAACTTGAATTGTTCTTGTAGGTTTACGGAACACTAACCTGTTAAGTTGTGTTGATGCCGGTTGGCTCAACACATATATACGATCGAAACGGGAGATTACTTGAAAACTTGTAAAAGGAACTCACCAAAATAGCAATAGCATTCTTAGAATCAACCTAGTGTAGAATCACCCACTATTGGCTTACTTGATGCGTTAATTATTTTCATAAGTTTTTTGTGAATCAATTCAGCCAACCCCCCCCCCCCCCCCCCCCCCCCCCCC
>BSUD01000004.1:95946671-95967920 GCA_033239045.1 Fagopyrum esculentum | reverse complement strand
CCCCCCCCCCCCCCCCCCCTTCCCCGTGTTACTTGTTTCTATAATCAATAATTTAATTTAATAAAAACACCAAACTCTCTTGGGTTCGATCCTTACTTAACCACTATACCCATTTCAGTGCTAAGTCGGGATTATATTTTGATAGGGTATAGACGACCATAGAAATACCATCTCGTCAAATTTTGGCGCTGTTGCCTGGAAGTTTAGTTGTTTTCATTTTATTGTTATTATTGATTATTGGTTTGAACCATTTTTATGGTTCAAACCCGTGCAACTAACTCCGGCTTTGCTTCTTTTGATCTAGAAATTAAGAGGACGCACATCCGGCAACGAAGACAACAACAACTCCAACAAGAAATGGTTGATCGTACTCTCTGTCAACTCTCTCATCCCACTTTGGCTCAAAACCCTCTTGCGGTTACTATGCCGGCATTAGGGGAAGGAATCAACTTTGAGCTCAAGCCGGGTCTCATTCACGTGCTCCCATCTTTCCATGGGCTAAGTGGTGAAGACCCCATCAAACACCTTGGGAAGTTCCATACCGTGTGTATGAGCATGAAGCCGGCCAACATTACCGAAGAGCAAATCAAGATGAGGGCATTCGGTGTCACACTCAAAGATGCGGCGGATGATTGGTATTACCACCTTCCATCTGGGAGCATCGACAATTGGGAGAACCCCCACAAGGCGTTTTTGGAGAAATACTTCCCAGACAAGAAGGAGAATAGCTTGAAGAAAGCTATAAGCAACATCGAGCAAGAGGCGGACGAAACTCTCTATGAGTCCTTTGAAAGATTCGCACGCCTCCGATCCAGCTGTCCTTTCCACGGATATTCGACACAAGATCTAGTCTTGTACTTGTAGAATGGCTTGCTAGACAATGAAAGGAGGATCGTCGATTCGGCTTGTGGAGGTAATATTCTTAACTCTACCCTTGACCTTGCTTTGGAAAAGATACAGGAACTAGCGGAAGGGACCCGGAACTTTGGAAGGACTCCTTCCAAGAGAGGTGTTCATGCTGCGAATTCCGGGAAGAGTGAGATCTCCACTGAGCTCGCGGAACTAAAGGAAATGGTCAAGAGACTAACACTTATGGGAACCCCACAACAGCTTAAGGCATGTGGAATGTATGCTGACCCACACCATCCAACGGACATGTGTCCCCAAGTCCAGGAAGACGACGCTGAGGTGAATGCAATGGGCTATGACAACTGATAGCATGAATTATAGTCTATATTTTGGGGTTGTTTGGACATTTTATCTTCAATAATCTGCATGTTTGTATGTATAATATGTGATTATATTACCATTTCATCTACCTTTGCGGGAATCGAGGTCTACACTTGGTTTTGTTGTAATCGTAGGTAAAATGGCACGTTTTGCATCAAAAAGGAGCAAAAGGAGCTATGGAGTCATTGGAGCTACATTCAGGAGCATAAGGAACCCTCCAGGAAGCATAGCCATGGATTAAAGATTCACTTTGGACCAGTTTTGAGAGATTTCACATTCAGTTGTGACTCACCTCGGTTGACCAGAGATTCATCTCGACCGAGGTGATCCAGAGACGCCGACTCGACCGAGGCGAATACCTAGGACGCGGCGAGAATATTTTATTCTTGGCTGAGATCTTTTATCTTTGGAAAGTGATCTTATATTTTTGGGCTTGGCTCCTGGAAGGAAGAAGATCTTATATTTTACCTATTTTTATGGGAAGAGATCTTTCTAAGATATTTTATCTTTGGAGGGTTATTTTCCTATAAAAAGGGTTGGATTTCCACAAATCCAAGATCGATGCTATACCATCGATCAGGGTTTATAGCACGCAGCAGCCATACTCCAGTTGGGAGATTTGAAGAACCTTTTTGAAGGTTGAAGAAGGATTGAAGATCATAGCTTTTATAGCTTTTTGAAGGGTTTTGTAAGATTGTCTTTAATTCCCTTCCTTGTTGTCTTCTCTTGTTGGATTGCTATCCAAGGAACGCTTTTGTTGTGATATTTGATTCAGTTATTGAAGTCTTTTTCATTAAATTCTTCTTGTTCGAATATTCACCTTCTTCCCATATATTTGATTAATACTTTCATAATGATGATGAGTGGCTAATTTCCTTGTGTGATTCTAGGGTGATTGGCTGAAGGTTATGGGAAAAACAATGATAGAATAATCTTAGATTCCAGTAGGACCCTGAAAGTTCGAGTCTTTAACCTTAACCCTAAGCATCTCGTTCAGTCGATGAACATCTCGGCCGGGGTGGGATTCGTCTGACCGAGGTGACTTATCCGATCCTAAACTGAGAGTTAAGTGTTAGAGTTTGCCAAATCCTATTCTTATTACACCTTTCCTGGTTCAATGCAAGCCTAGGATGAGACTTACCCGGTAATTCCTTAGTTTGTGTACCAACGATCATAAGTGTAGGTAATAAAGGTTCATCCTTTATTGGGGTTTGTGTGTGCTTTCATCCCAACTTTGTGAGTTAGCCTGAGACTTACCCGGTAAAGGTTGATTCTATTCCCTTAGATGGTGTGTTAGTTTGAGGTTATAGTTCTTTATCTTAATTCCTTGAGACTTACCCGGTAATAGAAGTTACGGTTTAGGATTAGAGAGTAGTGAGACTTACCCGGTGATCTACTCCACTTTAGTAACACCTTCCCTACGCAAAAATCTCAGCTTTGTCCGCTTATCTTTAGATCTTGAGTTGGAACCACAACTAGACGCTTTAATCCCTAGAATTGCATGTTTGCTTTATTGACTTCTTATTCATCTTTGATTGTGTTAATTGCTCTTGTGGTTAGTATTTACGAAGCTTACCGTTATCGACTTTGTTTCACCGAGTCCCTGTGATCGACCCCTGGAATTTCTTGCTTTTTACTACGATTGACCCGTACACTGCGGGTTCGCATCCTTGTTTTAAGCTTAAGTCTAGGGTTATAAACTTAAAGCTTGCACACACCGTTTGGAGCGAACAAGTTTTTGGCGCCGTTGCCAGGGACTTGGTCTAGACCGAGCCGGTTGCGGTTTGCTTTCGGGGCACTTGCCCCTGTTGCTACTAACTACTCTTTCTATGAGTTTTGTAGTTTTCAAGATTTCCGATGACTACATTTGATCCAGCCTGGATAGCAAGACAAAGTGCTAGGGCGGACCATTATGAGTACTTGGAGGAGAAGTACTCATTCTATTGGTTCAACAATGAATGGGAAAGAGAAGAGGCCATTCAGCGTGAACTTGCGATGTGGGATGAACTTAATGTCCCTAGAAAGATTTGTGAGCAACCCCTTGAAGATTCTCTTGAATCAAGATGGGAGAGGTTGATGAAGAAGGTGGAGGAGCTCAATGAAAGCACCCTATGCTATGCTAAGCCGGAATTGGAGCATAAGGAACTGTTGCACTTTTCAAGCATTCCTCAAATCGAACCAGAAATTTCTCCTGAAGCTTCTGAGGAAGAGGAGAATATGGAAGGTATCGATCTGACTGTTGAGACCTCGGCCGAAGTGAAAGAGATTTCGGCCGAGATGGAAGAATCTGCAAAACCAGAAGTGGAAGATGCAGATAACCTTGGCCAAATTACTGAGATTGTGGTCAAGGTGGAAGAAAGACCAGCAGAACTGAGAGAGATTTCATGGATGGATTATCAACCCAACACGAAACTTTGGAGAACTTTGCAAGGTACATTCTCCTACTTCATTTGAATTCCCTATTAATATTTCTGAATTTTTCAGGAAGGCACCGGAGACTTGGAGGTCTCTTCCGAAAGAACCTCCTAAGATCAAGATGAAACCTCCCTTGAAACCGATAGAAGAAGATACTCCTTGGATTATAAGGAGTGGAGTTTGCAAACACTACACCGTTAAGGCGATGAAGTGTCTCTTGTTCAAGTATGGGGTCCCTCGCATGCTAAGGACCTTGTACCATCCCCATGCTAAAGATAGGGAAGCTACTAGGATTCTCGAGAAGTTGTTTTCTCGATCAAGGAAAGGATGGGACGCAAGGCTAGATTATGTCCCATTGAAGTGCAGGAAGGCTAGAAGGATTCCGGTGAGAATCAAACCGTACAAGCTTGTACGTGGGAGATCTTACCAATTGCCGGTGAAATTAGGAACCGGAACCTTTTTGGAAGAATTTTATGATGGATGTGATGAGCACTCCATGGTGTTCAAGGTACATTGAGTAATTCTATGGAGAAGGGTCCAGCTAGCGACCTTAAACCAAGCGCTTCTTGGGAGGCAACTCAAGGTATTGCTTTCTTCTCCCTTTTCTAGTTTAGTTTAGATAGTTGCTTTGTTTTTGTTTTCCTCTAGACAACAACCAGGTATTCCAAAAGGAAGGATCACAGTTCAGGAGCTACACTAGAAGAACAAAATTTTGAGAAGTTGAGGAAACGAGCTTTACTGAGATACATCTCGGGTACTGTCAGAACACCTCGACCGAGATGTGCTTCGCAAACCGAGATGGTCTTATCTGGGAGCTGTTTCTTACCTCTTCATGCAGTTTAGCTATGTTCGGTGAGTACTTTTATCCTTTTGACTTATCTTGACCCACTGGGACAGTGTGTCCCAAGTATGGGGTATTTGATGTATTATTTGACTTTGATGTATGACTCTATTGACCGGATATTGATATTTATGCTTCACTTTTGCATCTATATGTTTATCTGAGATTGCATGCATACTTACAGGTTATTTGATTGAGAAAAACGTCGAAACTGAAAGAAAAATGATTTAAAAAAAAATTTTTGGACCTCGACCGGGGCAGTTCTGGCCGAACGAGGCGCTTCACCTCGGTTGACCTACGAACACCTCAACCGAGGTGGGTTAACTGAGAGTTTTCGAAAACGATTTTTGTGCTTCTTATCTGGATATGATCTCAGTGAAGATCTTGCTTACTGACTGGTTTTGAAATCTGTATGTGTTTGAAAGGTTTTATAATATGTTTAAGTTGCTAAATGCTTTGTTTGAAATTATTGGCATGTTTAATACTTTATTTTTATCTAAATTATGTTGAATTTGAAGGTTGACACCGCAAGATAAGTTCTCTCACTTTCTTCCTGGAAAGACCAAGGCAATTCATTCTTCTCTCTTCTTCTTGATCATGCTTAGCCCCTCATATACATTTTTGCCTCCCTTTACCTATCCGGGAATTTGGAAGCAAGTGGTGAAAGCAAGTGAAGTTAAAGTTGAGAAGTTGGCTGGAAGTGAAAGTGTTAGAAAGTAATAATAGGTTTGGGGAAGTCAATCATGATGATGAGTAACTCGGCACCATTTACATAACCGGGTGTTTGTGTCTTGCCAAAGTCGGATTGAGCGATATTCCTAACGGGTCATGGTATGTGCATCAAGGGTTTGATGCATCTCAAGAAATTGACGATTGCGGATTTCCTAGGCTTCGGTTATTGTGAACCTCTGTCCATGCATCCCAAAAAGTAAAGTAAAAGAAAAAGTGTGAAATAAGCAAAACTTATTGGTGGAAGATGTTGAAAGTCAAAGTGAAAGTGAAGTTTATCCTTTTCCCGGATTCTAGCACCACATTACCTTACATACATCCCTACCCTACACGTTTCTTGACCTTTCTTTTGGGAAGCCCTTGAGACCTCGAGCTTGTTGATTGACTTAGTGGTTTAAACCAAAATATGCATGATTAATTTCGATAATTATGACTTATTATGCATTCTATGATTTTATGCAAAGATGAACAACTTTCTTATATTTATAAAATGTTTTGATCATATTTTGATTTTACATTCCATGAAGTATTCTCTTAGAGTGATCTATGATTGTAGCACACCATAAAAATGTTTTGAAAGACTTTTCATCGATTTTCTTGACTTATAATCTATTCTATCTTGCCTTTTATATGCGGAACTTGCTTGGGGACAAGCAAGGGCTAAGTATGGGGTATTTTGATAGCATGAATTATAGTCTATATTTTGGGGTTGTTTGGACGTTTTATCTTCAATAATCTGCATGTTTGTATGTATAATATGTGATTATATTACCATTTCATCTACCTTTGCGGGAATCGAGGTCTACACTTGGTTTTGTTGTAATCGTAGGTAAAATGGCACGTTTTGCATCAAAAAGGAGCAAAAGGAGCTATGGAGTCATTGGAGCTACATTCAGGAGCATAAGGAACCATCCAGGAAGCATAGCCATGGATTAAAGATTCACTTTGGACCAGTTTTGAGAGATTTCACATTCAGTTGTGACTCACCTCGGTTGACCAGAGATTCATCTCGACCGAGGTGATCCAGAGACGCCGACTCGACCGAGGCGAATACCTAGGACGCGGCGAGAATATTTTATTCTTGGCTGAGATCTTTTATCTTTGGAAAGTGATCTTATATTTTTGGGCTTGGCTCCTGGAAGGAAGAAGATCTTATATTTTACCTATTTTTATGGGAAGAGATCTTTCTAAGATATTTTATCTTTGGAGGGTTATTTTCCTATAAAAAGGGTTGGATTTCCACAAATCCAAGATCGATGCTATACCATCGATCAGGGTTTATAGCACGCAGCAGCCATACTCCAGTTGGGAGATTTGAAGAACCTTTTTGAAGGTTGAAGAAGGATTGAAGATCATAGCTTTTATAGCTTTTTGAAGGGTTTTGTAAGATTGTCTTTAATTCCCTTCCTTGTTGTCTTCTCTTGTTGGATTGCTATCCAAGGAACGCTTTTGTTGTGATATTTGATTCAGTTATTGAAGTCTTTTTCATTAAATTCTTCTTGTTCGAATATTCACCTTCTTCCCATTTATTTGATTAATACTTTCATAATGATGATGAGTGGCTAATTTCCTTGTGTGATTCTAGGGTGATTGGCTGAAGGTTGTGGGAAAAACAATGATAGAATAATCTTAGATTCCAGTAGGACCCTGAAAGTTCGAGTCTTTAACCTTAACCCTAAGCATCTCGTTCAGTCGATGAACATCTCGGCCGGGGTGGGATTCGTCTGACCGAGGTGACTTATCCGATCCTAAACTGAGAGTTAAGTGTTAGAGTTTGCCAAATCCTATTCTTATTACACCTTTCCTGGTTCAATGCAAGCCTAGGATGAGACTTACCCGGTAATTCCTTAGTTTGTGTACCAACGATCATAAGTGTAGGTAATAAAGGTTCATCCTTTATTGGGGTTTGTGTGTGCTTTCATCCCATCTTTGTGAGTTAGCCTGAGACTTACCCGGTAAAGGTTGATTCTATTCCCTTAGATGGTGTGTTAGTTTGAGGTTATAGTTCTTTATCTTAATTCCTTGAGACTTACCCGGTAATAGGAGTTACGGTTTAGGATTAGAGAGTAGTGAGACTTACCCGGTGATCTACTCCACTTTAGTAACACCTTCCCTACGCAAAAATCTCAGCTTTGTCCGCTTATCTTTAGATCTTGAGTTGGAACCACAACTAGACGCTTTAATCCCTAGAATTGCATGTTTGCTTTATTGACTTCTTATTCATCTTTGATTGTGTTAATTGCTCTTGTGGTTAGTATTTACGAAGCTTACCGTTATCGACTTTGTTTCACCGAGTCCCTGTGATCGACCCCTGGAATTTCTTGCTTTTTACTACGATTGACCCGTACACTGCGGGTTCGCATCCTTGTTTTAAGCTTAAGTCTAGGGTTATAAATTTAAAGCTTGCACACACCGTTTGGAGCGAACAAGTTTTTGGCGCCGTTGCCAGGGACTTGGTCTAGACCGAGCCGGTTGCGGTTTGCTTTCGGGGCACTTGCCCCTGTTGCTACTAACTACTCTTTCTATGAGTTTTGTAGTTTTCAAGATTTCCGATGACTACATTTGATCCAGCCTGGATAGCAAGACAAAGTGCTAGGGCGGACCATTATGAGTACTTGGAGGAGAAGTACTCATTCTATTGGTTCAACAATGAATGGGAAAGAGAAGAGGCCATTCAGCGTGAACTTGCGATGTGGGATGAACTTAATGTCCCTAGAAAGATTTGTGAGCAACCCCTTGAAGATTCTCTTGAATCAAGATGGGAGAGGTTGATGAAGAAGGTGGAGGAGCTCAATGAAAGCACCCTATGCTATGCTAAGCCGGAATTGGAGCATAAGGAACTGTTGCACTTTTCAAGCATTCCTCAAATCGAACCAGAAATTTCTCCTGAAGCTTCTGAGGAAGAGGAGAATATGGAAGGTATCGATCTGACTGTTGAGACCTCGGCCGAAGTGAAAGAGATTTCGGCCGAGATGGAAGAATCTGCAAAACCAGAAGTGGAAGATGCAGATAACCTTGGCCAAATTACTGAGATTGTGGTCAAGGTGGAAGAAAGACCAGCAGAACTGAGAGAGATTTCATGGATGGATTATCAACCCAACACGAAACTTTGGAGAACTTTGCAAGGTACATTCTCCTACTTCATTTGAATTCCCTATTAATATTTCTGAATTTTTCAGGAAGGCACCGGAGACTTGGAGGTCTCTTCCGAAAGAACCTCCTAAGATCAAGATGAAACCTCCCTTGAAACCGATAGAAGAAGATACTCCTTGGATTATAAGGAGTGGAGTTTGCAAACACTACACCGTTAAGGCGATGAAGTGTCTCTTGTTCAAGTATGGGGTCCCTCGCATGCTAAGGACCTTGTACCATCCCCATGCTAAAGATAGGGAAGCTACTAGGATTCTCGAGAAGTTGTTTTCTCGATCAAGGAAAGGATGGGACGCAAGGCTAGATTATGTCCCATTGAAGTGCAGGAAGGCTAGAAGGATTCCGGTGAGAATCAAACCGTACAAGCTTGTACGTGGGAGATCTTACCAATTGCCGGTGAAATTAGGAACCGGAACCTTTTTGGAAGAATTTTATGATGGATGTGATGAGCACTCCATGGTGTTCAAGGTACATTGAGTAATTCTATGGAGAAGGGTCCAGCTAGCGACCTTAAACCAAGCGCTTCTTGGGAGGCAACTCAAGGTATTGCTTTCTTCTCCCTTTTCTAGTTTAGTTTAGATAGTTGCTTTGTTTTTGTTTTCCTCTAGACAACAACCAGGTATTCCAAAAGGAAGGATCACAGTTCAGGAGCTACACTAGAAGAACAAAATTTTGAGAAGTTGAGGAAACGAGCTTTACTGAGATACATCTCGGGTACTGTCAGAACACCTCGACCGAGATGTGCTTCGCAAACCGAGATGGTCTTATCTGGGAGCTGTTTCTTACCTCTTCATGCAGTTTAGCTATGTTCGGTGAGTACTTTTATCCTTTTGACTTATCTTGACCCACTGGGACAGTGTGTCCCAAGTATGGGGTATTTGATGTATTATTTGACTTTGATGTATGACTCTATTGACCGGATATTGATATTTATGCTTCACTTTTGCATCTATATGTTTATCTGAGATTGCATGCATACTTACAGGTTATTTGATTGAGAAAAACGTCGAAACTGAAAGAAAAATGATTTAAAAAAAAATTTTTGGACCTCGACCGGGGCAGTTCTGGCCGAACGAGGCGCTTCACCTCGGTTGACCTACGAACACCTCAACCGAGGTGGGTTAACTGAGAGTTTTCGAAAACGATTTTTGTGCTTCTTATCTGGATATGATCTCAGTGAAGATCTTGCTTACTGACTGGTTTTGAAATCTGTATGTGTTTGAAAGGTTTTATAATATGTTTAAGTTGCTAAATGCTTTGTTTGAAATTATTGGCATGTTTAATACTTTATTTTTATCTAAATTATGTTGAATTTGAAGGTTGACACCGCAAGATAAGTTCTCTCACTTTCTTCCTGGAAAGACCAAGGCAATTCATTCTTCTCTCTTCTTCTTGATCATGCTTAGCCCCTCATATACATTTTTGCCTCCCTTTACCTATCCGGGAATTTGGAAGCAAGTGGTGAAAGCAAGTGAAGTTAAAGTTGAGAAGTTGGCTGGAAGTGAAAGTGTTAGAAAGTAATAATAGGTTTGGGGAAGTCAATCATGATGATGAGTAACTCGGCACCATTTACATAACCGGGTGTTTGTGTCTTGCCAAAGTCGGATTGAGCGATATTCCTAACGGGTCATGGTATGTGCATCAAGGGTTTGATGCATCTCAAGAAATTGACGATTGCGGATTTCCTAGGCTTCGGTTATTGTGAACCTCTGTCCATGCATCCCAAAAAGTAAAGTAAAAGAAAAAGTGTGAAATAAGCAAAACTTATTGGTGGAAGATGTTGAAAGTCAAAGTGAAAGTGAAGTTTATCCTTTTCCCGGATTCTAGCACCACATTACCTTACATACATCCCTACCCTACACGTTTCTTGACCTTTCTTTTGGGAAGCCCTTGAGACCTCGAGCTTGTTGATTGACTTAGTGGTTTAAACCAAAATATGCATGATTAATTTCGATAATTATGACTTATTATGCATTCTATGATTTTATGCAAAGATGAACAACTTTCTTATATTTATAAAATGTTTTGATCATATTTTGATTTTACATTCCATGAAGTATTCTCTTAGAGTGATCTATGATTGTAGCACACCATAAAAATGTTTTGAAAGACTTTTCATCGATTTTCTTGACTTATAATCTATTCTATCTTGCCTTTTATATGCGGAACTTGCTTGGGGACAAGCAAGGGCTAAGTATGGGGTATTTTGATAGCATGAATTATAGTCTATATTTTGGGGTTGTTTGGACGTTTTATCTTCAATAATCTGCATGTTTGTATGTATAATATGTGATTATATTACCATTTCATCTACCTTTGCGGGAATCGAGGTCTACACTTGGTTTTGTTGTAATCGTAGGTAAAATGGCACGTTTTGCATCAAAAAGGAGCAAAAGGAGCTATGGTGTCATTGGAGCTACATTCAGGAGCATAAGGAACCATCCAGGAAGCATAGCCATGGACTAAAGATTCACTTTGGACCAGTTTTGAGAGATTTCACATTCAGTTGTGACTCACCTCGGTTGACCAGAGATTCATCTCGACCGAGGTGATCCAGAGACGCCGACTCGACCGAGGCGAATACCTAGGACGCGGCGAGAATATTTTATTCTTGGCTGAGATCTTTTATCTTTGGAAAGTGATCTTATATTTTTGGGCTTGGCTCCTGGAAGGAAGAAGATCTTATATTTTACCTATTTTTATGGGAAGAGATCTTTCTAAGATATTTTATCTTTGGAGGGTTATTTTCCTATAAAAAGGGTTGGATTTCCACAAATCCAAGATCGATGCTATACCATCGATCAGGGTTTATAGCACGCAGCAGCCATACTCCAGTTGGGAGATTTGAAGAACCTTTTTGAAGGTTGAAGAAGGATTGAAGATCATAGCTTTTATAGCTTTTTGAAGGGTTTTGTAAGATTGTCTTTAATTCCCTTCCTTGTTGTCTTCTCTTGTTGGATTGCTATCCAAGGAACGCTTTTGTTGTGATATTTGATTCAGTTATTGAAGTCTTTTTCATTAAATTCTTCTTGTTCGAATATTCACCTTCTTCCCATTTATTTGATTAATACTTTCATAATGATGATGAGTGGCTAATTTCCTTGTGTGATTCTAGGGTGATTGGCTGAAGGTTGTGGGAAAAACAATGATAGAATAATCTTAGATTCCAGTAGGACCCTGAAAGTTCGAGTCTTTAACCTTAACCCTAAGCATCTCGTTCAGTCGATGAACATCTCGGCCGGGGTGGGATTCGTCTAAACGAGGTGACTTATCCGATCCTAAACTGAGAGTTAAGTGTTAGAGTTTGCCAAATCCTATTCTTATTACACCTTTCCTGATTCAATGCAAGCCTAGGATGAGACTTACCCGGTAATTCCTTAGTTTGTGTACCAACGATCATAAGTGTAGGTAATCAAGGTTCATCCTTTATTGGGGTTTGTGTGTGCTTTCATCCCATCTTTGTGAGTTAGCCTGAGACTTACCCGGTAAAGGTTGATTCTATTCCCTTAGATGGTGTGTTAGTTTGAGGTTATAGTTCTTTATCTTAATTCCTTGAGACTTTCCCGGTAATAGGAGTTACGGTTTACTATTAGAGAGTAGTGAGACTTACCCGGTGATCTACTCCACTTTAGTAACACCTTCCCTACGCAAAAATCTCAGCTTTGTCCGCTTATCTTTAGATCTTGAGTTGGAACCACAACTAGACGCTTTAATCCCTAGAATTGCATGTTTGCTTTATTGACTTCTTATTCATCTTTGATTGTGTTAATTGCTCTTGTGGTTAATATTTACGAAGCTTGCCGTTATCGACTTTGTTTCACCGAGTCCCTGTGATCGACCCCTGGAATTTCTTGCTTTTTACTACGATTGACCCGTACACTGCGGGTTCGCATCCTTGTTTTAAGCTTAAGTCAAGGGTTATAAATTTAAAGCTTGCACACATCGTTTGGAGCAAACAACAGCCACAACAGTAAAGGCGAGGAACGATCCCTATGCACAGAGTTTCATGCTAAAGTGGCGTGACCAACAAAACTTTCGTTGGAGGGATCAACAAAACCAACAACAACAGCCCCGACAAGGTAAGTATCAAACAACTGAAGATATGTTGCAGGTTTTGACTAAACATTTTGCTACTTATGTCCAAACAAAAGAATCTAGCATCAAGAACCTTTAAAAACAGGTTGGGCAAATGGCGGAAGCCATAACAAGGATTGAAACTAGGTCCTCCGGAGGATTGCCTTCACAAACGGTTATGAACCCCAAGGTGATGCTGGAGGAGGCACAATCAGAGAGGTAGAGTCCTTGCGTCGAGCCAACGACGTAAAACAAAGGCGCTGCTCGGGAGGCAACCCGAGGGAATAAGAAGAGGAGCCTCTATCAAGAAAACCGCCCCTGCGGCTAAGTGTCCCCGCCCCCGCGGTGACACCCATGGCCAGCACCGCTCCCGGCACTGAGTCCGACGTCTACAACATACTAGTCACCTCCCCGCGGTGATCAACTTACGCCCCTGCGGCGGCCATCCTTGACACACATCCTCAGCGCCACCCCCGGCGCTGAGTCTGCGTTTTCCCTCTTCCTTGTCAACGCCCCCACGGCGACAAACCCCCGCCCATGCGGTTTTATCAAGGAAAGAAAAAAATACACTTCCCAAAAATAACCTACAATTACCCCCTCTCCTCTCTCTCCCCTCATTCTTCGAACCCTACACCTCCTCGCCTCCCACGCCCCTGCGCCCTCAGCAAGATCTCACATGCCACCCTGTGCAATGCCCCTGCGCCGCCTCCGGCGACCTAGCCACACCCGCCCCCTGCGACACCGGCCCTCACTACCACCACACACACCTCATCCTTCCAAAACTCTCACCCTACAACACCCTCGCCCCTCACACTCTCTTCCCTCCACCACTCATCACAACCGGCAACATCCTCACCAACAAGAAGCCACCAAAACGCCCCTCAGCACCGCCACCTTTGTAGCTGTCAGAAATCGCCCCCTGCACTTCTCCCGCCCTTATGCCTGCAAGACTGCCGCCCCTTTGCTTCCTTCAGGCGCCCCTGCGGAAATAGCAACAGAGAATTCTTCTCTTACTCTAATTTTTGAACTTTATAATTCCTTTACTTGTTCAATTGCAAGAAATGGAAAAACAGAAGAAATACAAGTTGTCGGAAGCTGAAAAGGACCGGTATAGGATTGTGCAAGGTCGGGATGTGTATGCAACTCGGTTTTTGCACGTTCCTACTTTTGAAAAATTGGGCATGTTAGAGAGCATGCAGGCATTCCTCGACAATGTTGGGCTCGGCGATTTTCTGAAAATGAATGCACCCACATACCCAGAGCTCAACCGCCAATTCATTGCCACATTCACCATGGAAAAGGAGGACCACATGTGTGATGGACTTTCATTCAAGTTTAACAAGAGAAATTATACATTGGACTACACCCAACTGCAGGAGGCATTAGGGGTGACTATTTGCGCCTCCGAAGACTGGTGGGAACCCGTCCCAACACCCGACTTATGCGAGTTTTGGCACGTCACCACCAGATCCGAGTTTCATGCAAGGGGTGAGTATTCCAACAAATTCACTCACCCCTGTTTGAGGCTCATCTCCAAGATCTTCATGAGTGTCTTCTATGGAGACAAGGAGGAGAACAAGGTCTCCCTCAAGGACCTTCCACTGTTATACGACTGCCTCCCCACGAACGAATAGGTACCAGATTGGTCATACCTCTTCCTTACCGCTTTGAAACGGATTAGGAAGAATGAGCGACGAGACATTGTGGGAGGTGGGGTGATCTCCTTGTTGGTTGCAAAGGTGATGGACCTGCCTGACTTGGAGGAAGGTTTAGAGGCCCCACTATACACGGAAGGGATGATGAGGAGGTGCAGGCTCCTCATGAGAGCCGGGGAGAACCTCTTTTGGCTCTCGTTGGCAGATGGGAGTCACATTATATACCTCCCCCGGACACTTTCACTTTGAGACGAGCTCTCCGAGTTATACATACCAGCTGACCCCTTTGCTCTTAGACGGCCTCAGGGGGACGTTTTTGAGAGATATGTTGTGGTCTCCAACCGGGCTCCTGTTGCTGCCCACGTGCCCATACCGGATGATGAGGAGATGCCTAATGCAGCACTGGACGACAGTCCGGCCATGGAGAGCCTTCAGGCTAAGATGACAGTCTTGACTACCCAGCATCGGGCATGGTAGACCGAGTACCAATGGTCCATGCTTGAGCAACAGTAGGCATGGCAGTCCAGTTACGCTTCTTCTATGACCGCCTATAGGATGCTTGGCAGGCGGTTCATCAGCAGCAGCTAAAGGCTCAACAGTTGGCTTGGCAAGCCAGCTTTGAGACTTCATATGTGAAGAGGATGGACGCTCAGGAGGATCATATCGACACACTCTACCGCTGGCAGGAGCACTTCTTCAGCCACTTTCCGTAACCACCGGAGGAGGGTCCGGATGATCCAGCAGGACCATCCCACTAGTGGTATCATTCTCATCCCTTTTCCACATTTATCTTTGCTTCATTTCCACTTTGATGGCAAAGTGTACTACAAGTATGGGGGAGGGACATATCATTGCATGTATAGTTGTTTTGAGTTGTTTTGCATTGATTCTTTCGAGTTGTAATTCGGTTTGAAATTCATAAAAAAAAGAAGAAGAAAAAGCCAAAGAAAAAGAAAAAAGGCATGAAAAATCCTTGGATAAACCGAAAACCCGAAAGGGCGGTTTAGGCAAAAAGAAGGTAGTCTGACCAACGTTAGGTTGGTGCAAAATTGAACTTGAGGGATGTGAGTTCAAAGTTAGATCATCAAAGAAAAGAAGAATAGTGACAAGGTGAAAACCCGAAAGGGCACCTTGGCAAAATGAGCGACACCGAGTGTAGGTTTCCCTTCCGGCGTTTGGCGACAAAAGAAGGGGAGTCATAAGGAGGTTATCCGGGTAGGTCACTCATGGAGCAATAAGGATGGTAGTTTTCTCACATTTTTCACACATTCTCTCTCTTTTCCTTCTTTCTTTCCTGGCTTTTCTTTTAATTTCATTGTCTTCTCTTCTTGCCCATGCTTCCTGAGGCCTTTGAGTTTACAAACTGCTGTCATTTGTTTTCTCGGGATGAGTAAAAGGTCTAAGTATATGGGAGTTTGATAGGTGATGGAATCACTATCATTTAGGATAGTTTTTAGAGTCTTTTTATTACATTTGTATCGGTTTATGCTACTAACTCCTTGGTCCAGAAGAAGAAGACTAAAAGAAGATAAAGAAGGAGTTATAAGCACTTAGGAGTGAAGATCGTCCACGAAACAAAGCTTCTGCTGCCTCACCGCCCCCGCGGAGCAGTGCCACCGCCCATGCGGGTGACACCACACTCCGGAGCGCTCCCTGCGCCTTCGCCAACGCCAACCACAAAGACTGTCACCACACCTGCGTCAACTCTTGGCGCCCCTGCGGTGACTTGCCCTGAAGAAGCGAAGACCAGCGCCCCTGCGCCTCTGCCTGCGCCTTAACCTGGGAGCTGGAAGATGAAGAGTCAGTGTCACCGCTCCTACGTCAACACTAGGATGCCCCGGCGGCTTGGCATCAGAAATGACAAGAAGTTGAAGAGTCAGACGTATGAAGAGCATTAAAGATCCGCCCCTGCGGAATTGCCTGGCCGCCCCTACGGCCATGAAGAAGATCAAGCGTTTTTGCCTGCACCGCCCTTGCGGATTTCAAGGCCGCCCCTGCGGTTCAACGACAGAAGCTTTACTCCGGCTGTTTACACCACCTTTATGGCATTAAAGGTGGCTGTTTTGGGCCGGCCATTTACTCCTATTTAGTGTCTTTTGTAGTATAAATAGTCCTTGGTTGATTGCTAGAATCATCCACTTATCATCCAATTTAGAATTCACTTTTTCCATTAAAACTATCTTGCTACCTTTGTAATGAGTTGCTAACTCCCTTGCTACATTGGGTTGGTTTGAAGCTGCATTGTTACCTTGATTGTAAGTTCTTTGTAATATAAGTTTTCATTCAGTAAATCTTTGTGTTTCCTTGATCTTCATTGTCTAATTGCATGTTTTACTATTACTTGAGATTGATCACCTTAGGTCCTAAAGTGCATGCAAAGAACTAGGATTAATAGATTCCGGGTTCAGGTCTTTAATCTAGTAGTAACCTTTAAGTAACAACGGGTTGTACTTGCTTAAAGAAAAGGAGCACATTTATAAAGATAAGTTTAACGGTTTTAATCTTTTCTTTATATCCCTTAGTCTTTGTTTGAAAGCTCACTTGTTAATTGTTCTTGTAGGTTTACGGAACACTAACTTGTTAAGTTGTGTTGATGCCGGTTGGCTCGACACATATATACGATCGAGACGGGAGATTACTTGAAAAGTTGTAAAAGTAACTCACCAAAATAGCAATCGCATGCTTAGAATCAACCTAGTATAGAATCACCCATTATTGTCTTACTTGTTGCGTCAATTGTTTTCATAAGTTTTGTGTGCATCAATTCAACCAAAGCCCCCCCCCCCCTTGTTACTTGTTTCAATAATCAATAATTGAATTTAATAAAAACACCAAACTCTCTTGGGTTCGACCCTTACTTAACCACTATACCCATTTTAGTGCTAAGTCGGCATTATATTTTGATAGGGTATAGACGACCATAGAAATACCATCTCGTCACATTTGTTAGAGTCGTCCATGCTGCAACCACCTCAATCTTCACCGGATCAACCTTGATCCCCTAGGCAGAAACTACATGACCTAGAAAGGCAACCTCAGACATTCAAAAGTCTCACTTAGAGAGCTTGGCATGCAATTCTCTATCCTACAAGACTCGTAACACCGTCCTCAAATGTTCTTCGTGTTCCTCTCTACTCCGAGAGTACACCAGGATGTCATCAATGAATACCACCCCAAACTAATCCAAGAACTTGATGAAGATGCCATTCATCAACTCTATAAAGGTGGTGTGCGCATTCGTGAGCCCGAATGGCATCACTACAAACTCGTAGTGGCCATATCGAGTCTGAAATGCCGTCTTGGGCACATCCTACTCTCGCACCCTCAACTGGTGACATCTGGACCTTGAATCTATACGGGAGAACACAGAAGCTCCCTACATATGATCCAACAAGTCGTCAATGCATGGTAGCGGGTACTTGTTCTTGATGGTCCCCTTGTTCAGCTCTCGGTAATCGATGCACAACTTCATCGATCCGTCCTTCTTCCGCATGAAAAGTACAGGTGTACCCCATGAGGAGACTCTAGGTCGTATGAATCCCTTCTCTGTTAACTCCTCGAGTTACCTCTTCAGCTCAAGTAACTCGATAGGCTCCATACGGTATGGTGCCTTCAAAGCCGGTCTCGTCCCTGACTCTAACTCAATGCCGAAATCCACACTTTGCTGTGGCAATAAGCGGGATTGCTCGTCAAAAACATTGGTGAACTCGCACACGACGGGAATATCCTGTAACGCTGGACTCTAACCTTCCTTCATGGTGTAACACCAGAAGGCCGCACAACCCTGTCCAATTAGCCTTGCCACTCGGACTACGCTGATGACAGTACTAGATTTTCCAAGGTCCCAACCTTGGAAAGTATCAATCTGACCTATCATGGTAGTGACCGACACGGTCCACCTACCAATATCCAAAACCGCACCATGACGGTCAATCCAATCCATCCCTAAAATGACTTCCTCATGTTCTAACAACTAGACAAAAGAAGTATGCATGCAAATCATGAGTCCCTACATGAATGGGACATTCACGTATCTCGCGGGTACCTCTAACCCTTCTATCATGGGGTAACCTAATAATAAAGAGTATCCACTCTACTGTATCTAAGGCCAAACGCTCAACGTATGCGTAAGAAATAAATGAGTGTGTATCACCCGTATCAAAAGAACTCTAACAAGTAAACCATTAATCTGAATGGTACGTGTAGTAGTTGGTGTTGCCGGCTCCTCAGCTCCAACGCCCACGAATGATTTTGTTAAGTATCTACGATACTATTTAAACGTCCATTACCACGACTTTGTCCCTAAACCGGATCCCACGGAGGAAGATGACCTATAAAGGAATAACCCGTTTGTTCCTGCATCTGGCCTTGTCCATACTCAATTAATTCCTACTCTAATAATTGCATACTCTACTCTCGGCCACTTCTCCGGCTCACAAGACCGAACAACCTTCCAATCAGGTCCACTTCAGCTTAAACTGTCGATCCCTTGGATGATGGATAAACTCCAACGTTGTTTCTGCCTGTCCTTATCATTACTCTCTGATGGTTGGAAGTCTTCAATCGTACATCTGACGTCGGTACTTTTGGCTTCTCTTGAGCCTTAACAACCTTAGCCATCCTTTTTGGTGTAACTTGCACCAAAATCACCTTTTACAACACCTCAGCGGATCCAGTGATGTTGAAGGATGTGGAACGCATCTTCTCTTCATAGCCATGTTAGTTACACACTAGAAGTTTCTCAAGCTCTTTGATTCGTTGAGGTGCAACTCGAATCTATTACTCGGATACTCTTTGATCCGGTTAGGGTAACCATCTCGTTCCCCACTTTGGTTCTCACATTATCGACAATCTCGAGAACTACACTCTCAACGTCTTCCTCTACTCTATTTTCCGCCTCTGGCGGATCAACAATGGGAACTCTACCCCGACATCTCGCTGTTGGAGATCTACCAGCTCGTCCATGACCTAGGAATACCGGAGATAGAGGTTGTCTACCTCTTCCCCGCCCTACAACAAATGTTGCTCTAATTTGAACCATCAGCGATAATATCATAGCTAAGTCGAACATCCCATTAAAACCATATATATATATATATATATATATATATATATATATATATATATATATATATATATATATATATATGCAAGTCCAGAAATGCACACAATGTAAGAGCATTAGTCTTTAGGTGCATAGAAGCCCCTGCGGCCCTGTGAACCGCCCAAGCGGCCCTGTGGTCCGCCCCTATGGCTCAGGGATCCGCCCTTGCGGTTTCCTGTGGCTGTAGCCGCCTTTGTTAACTCTTAACTTGCGCTTTACGTTTGGATGATAAGGATGATTTAAAGGTTGAGGTTGATGTTGTTGTTGGTATGATGTGGTGCTTTGTATAGCATGTTGAGAGAGTTCTCCCCTGTCGAGCTTGCAGTGAGGTGAAGGAGATCAAGTTGAGGATCGAAGAGAAGTCGGGGAATCACTTCTGCATAGACAGCCGCCCCTGCGCCTGCTAGAAGCCGCCCCTGCGTGGGAGTGCCACCACCCTTGTGTGGGAGGGCCGCCGCCCCTGCACCTCCGTGGTGCTTCGTCCCTGCGTCTCCTTGTCACACAGGTGCATCTTGTCCAGGACATACCTAGTGTGGTTTGAGTCCTTTCCATTCCTAGTGTGAGTGGTTTAGAAGCATGCTAGGTATTAGTATGAGGTTAGGATGATGATATCAAGATATATATATATATATAAATATAAATATATATATATATATATATATATATATATATATATATATATATATATATATATATATATATATATATATATATATATATATATATATATATATATATATATATATATATATATATATATATATATATATATATATATTTATATATATATATACCGGTTGTGGCTTTGGGGTTTGGTAGGTTGTTGAGGCTTATAGGTTGGATACGATCCTTATGGATCTCTTGGGTCTATGTGTGACCCCTTTGATTGATAGGAGATTTGATATCTCTTTATGCCTTGTTATTAGGTAGTGCTATCCTCCGGATTGGAGTTGATCGTGGTTGAGGTTATCTTGAGATTGAGGTAAGTCCGTAGGACTTACTTAGCTGCATTCCTATATTGGATGTATGCATGAGTGGTGATTGTTATATGCTTGATACCATGCGATATTGATTATTACCGACCTATGGTTTATTGGTTAGCCCTCTTGCAGTGGTAGTGATAACCTTTTCCTTTCATCCAGTAAGGAGTCTGGGAGGTTCTCTGTGGTCAGACCAATCCTGGTTTACGGGATGGGCACTTCACCACTCCTTTTGGTACACGGGAAGTGCGCCGATACTACTCTAGATGGCTATGATACCTAGAGGCAAGGATGATATATTCCTCGTATTTTCATATATATATACATGCGACTTGAGTGTATGGCGTTATAAAGATAATTAAACGGGTAAATATGTGTGAGCATGATTGAGTGTTTATCGTTCTTTGACTTGTGTATGTGGTTATGCATTATCTTATATATGAATGGTTAGCTAACGGTTTCATACCATGTTGTAGATGCTTTGCAGGATAGGAGGACTGCAGAGTGAGCATGATGGGTGATCCGCTGAGGGCTTACGTACACTAGGATTGTGTGAGGGTTTTTGGGATGTTTTGTATGGTTATGCATTGATGTTTTGTACTCAACGGTGTTTGGTAAAACCTTTGTTTGTATATATTTGTACAATTTGATGTTTTTGTTTTAATCTATTTATGCCTTGTTGTAAGATCCAATGACCTTGTTGTCAAACTAGGGTCAGGATCCATTGTGAGATCTTAGCCTAGTAGTGCCCCGAGTCCCGTGGATTCAAGGTGTTACATAGTTGGCATCAGAGCCTTATGTTGACAACAATGGCACTTGCAATTTGCAAGAACGGTCGACTAGATAAATAAACAGAACCCGAAAGGGGTCTGACTTTTGAAAAGGATTTTGGTTTTGAAATAAGTACAATTGTTTTGGGATAGTGTATATAGGAAGCCATCACCCTTTTGAGGATCTCCACAGTATATATATATATATACCTATTATGTGTTGTTGTGTTGTATGTATGTTAGACTAAGTATTATATATATATATATATATATATATATATATATATATATATATATATAT
>BSUD01000004.1:95896990-95946612 GCA_033239045.1 Fagopyrum esculentum | reverse complement strand
AAATATTATATATATATATATATATATATATATATATATATATATATATATATATATTTATACATATGGCATATATATAGCCTTATAAGCTAGGTGTGCATACCCCGTAGATGTCTCGAACTAGAGCGACGTCTGCAGTTGGACGAGGTAGGGGTAGACCCCCTCTTTCTCTAGTAGTGATAGGCCACGGACATGTTCCCATTGCTGATCCGCCTGTAGTGGAGGATGTACAAGAGGAGGTTGCTGAGAGCGTTGTTCTTTAGACTAGGAGCGGCGGAGCTACGAGACAGGGATCTCAGCAAGTCCAGTCACATGACTCGGATCATGTCTTTATGAGGGGACAATAGTTCCGCGCGTATATTAGACGAGTTGAGGAGGCTGCTAGAGCGTGTAGACGTGCCTCGGATCTGCCAACACATGTGGGATCTTCTGAGATGTCCTAGGGAGCTACTCAGGTGCCGATTATGCCGGCACATGCTACTGAGATTGCTAGAGCTCCAAAGGAGTACAGAGGGCCTTGCCCAGACACTTGGTTGAAGACATTTCATTAGATGGGAGTACCACCTTTCTATGGGAAGGTGGGATTGTAGACTGAGATTTGGATTGGACATGTGGACTCAACTCTTGGGTCTATTAGATGTCCAAAGGATATACGGATAGAGTTAGTATAGACTCTATTCCGTGACCTCGCTCAGTAGTGGTGGAGGAATATGCGGGTTCGAGCCACTAGCTATGACTAAATACGGAGTATGATAAGAGAGCGTTTCTGCCCTATCTCGTTGAGAGGGAGAAACTCTAGGATTTTATTGAGGCAGGCTTCGAGTATGTGCCGATAGCTGATGCAATAAGTCAATTCTAAGAGGAGCTGGCTTTACTGGGTCTAACTACACCTTCTAAGGATCAGTACGCGTATCCATTCTCACGTCGACCGAGGGAGAGTACACGTTCTTACATGGCGGGTTTTTATTGCGAGTCTTTGACGGACTATTAAGACAGAACCTTAGCCTATGAGCGTGAGGGGCCACCCAAAGGAGGACTTCCCAAATGGGATGGTTTGAGAAGAGATAACGGACTAGGAAGACCATTGGTGTTGGTGGAACTTTAGGTTCTGGGTGGAGCCAGAGACGCTAGAGTTACCTCTCATCTACACTGGTTGTAGAGAAGGGATGATAGTGCTTCGACTGATGTGATCCTAGACATATACGACTAGAGTGTACGAGGCCACTAGTGACTTGTTATACTTGTGGCATACTAGGTCATAGAGCCGTGTTTTGTAGAGAGGGTGGAGTTACATTGCATTAGGGTTCTTCCCCTGCTAGTGTAGCAGGAGGTGGGTAGAGGCCACCTGAACAGTAGACACAAGGATAACAGAGGGTCCCAGATCGTCCTTCTACTCTGGGATCTGTTCCCGGATCGAGTTGATGTAGAGATCGTGGTGGAAGCACCACTAACACTAGAGGAGTACAAGGTAGAGTAATTGAGTTGAGGAGCATTGAGGAGCCGCCAACGCCAGCTGCTACAGGTACCATTTTGATTCGTGGTTTTCCTCTTAGAGTTTTGTTTGATACGGGTGTCACGCACTCTTTCATATCTGATGCATGCGTTGATAGACTAACCTTAGATACAATAGAGGGTAGTCCTTTCTAGATAGGGTTAGAAGATGGGTGTCGGGTAAAAGGTACCCGAGAGGTACACACTTGTCCTATACATTTAGGAAACCGCAATTTGGTTGTAGACTTCTTTCTCGTGGTTTGTGAGTTTACAGGATTGTTTGTTGAGCCGTCAAGTTTACCGCCTCAAAGGAGCGTTGACTTTGGTATCGAGTTAGATCCTGGTACGAGACCGATCTCGTAGGCCCCATACCGCATGGCGCTTGTCGAGATGTTGAAGTTGAAGAAGCAACTTGAGGAGTTGGCTGAGAAGGGCTTTATCCGCCCTAGCGTATTCCCATGGGGAGCACCTGTCCTCTTCCTGCAAAAAAGGACAGATCATTGAGACTATGCATGGACTACAAAGAATTGAACAAGGTTACCATCAAGAACAAGTATACTTTTCCGCACATAGATGACTTAGTAGATCAGCTTCAGGGAGCGACTGTGTTCTCTAGGATCGACATGTGCTCGGGTTATCACCAGTTGAGGGTGAGAGAGAGGGATGTGCATAAGACGGCATTTCAGACTCGGTATGACCACTACAAGTTTGTAGTGATGCCATTCGGGCTTACGAATGCGCCCGCCATCTTTATGGAGATGATGAATGACATATTCATCAATTTCTTGTATCAGTTTGTGGTGGTATTCAAAGACGATATCCTGGTGTACTCTTGTAGCAGAGAGGTGCATGTAGGACATCTGAGGACGGTGCAGTGAGCTTTGCGAGATAGAGAAATGTATGCCAAGTTCTCTAAGTACGAGTTTTGGATGCTAGAGGTAGCATTTCTAGTTCATGTTTTCTCCGCCGAAGGGATCAAGGTTGATTCGGAGAAGATAGAGTATGTAGCAATATGGACGACACCGACGAACGTCAAGGACGTGCGTAGCTTCCTTGGCCTATTTGGTTATTACTGACGGTTTGTGGAGGGATTCTCTGTGATTGTCCGTCCAATTACCAACCTGTGGAAGAAGACTACCCGGTTTGTATGGTCCGAGCCGTGTACTCAGAGTTTTGAGGAGCTGAAGAGACGTCTGACTTCCACTTTCATCTTAGCGCAACCGGAGGGAACTGAGGACTTTGTGATCTACAATGACGCATCCAAGCTAGGCTTGGGATGTGTTCTGATGCAGCGTGGTAGAGTGATTGCCTATGCGTCTAGAGAGCTAAAGACGTATAAGGAGAACTACCCGACTCATGATCTTGAGTTGGCAGCGGTAGTTCATGCATTGAAGATCTGGAGACATTACTTGTATGGTGCTTCATGTGAGATTTTCACAAACCATAAGAGTCTGAAGTATATTTTCACGCAGTGGGAATTGAATAACCGCCAGCGTAGACGGCTTGATTTAATCAAGGACTTTGACCTTCAGATTCTGTATCATCCAAGAAAGGCGAACGTTGTCACCGATGCCTTGAGCAGGAAGACGACTCAAGAGAAGGCAATTGCGAGACTGACAATTCAGCCTCAACTTCAAAGAGATCTAGCTTGGCTAGAGATGGACATCTAGTATCCTGATGAGGATGCATAGTTGAGTACTTTAGAGGTTCTACCTGATCTGTTGGGTGAGACCCAACAAAAGCAGCGGACCTCATATGTTGGGTGAGACCCAACAAAAGTAGGCTAGCTGCCCGACGTTGATGAGGTTTCAAGAGAGGATGTCTCGTGGTGAGGCACCACAGTTCTCCATAGGAGCCGATCGAGTGATGAGACGCCGTGAGCGCGTCTGTGTACCTACTGATGCGGAGTTGAGATAGAGGATTTTACACGAGGCTCACTACACACATTGCTCTTTGCACCCATGTGCGAGTAAGATGTATCGGGATGTGAGACGATTATACTGGTGGGGAGGGCTGAAGCCCGATGTGGCCAGGTTTGTGGCTCAACATGCGACCTGTCAGCAGGTCAAGATAGAGCATTGCAGACCACGATGAGAGTTCCTATTATGGTAGGAATTGATGCACGCAAAAGTCTTAAATTTATACTCGATATATTTTTCCTAACTCCTACCAAACCTGTAGTGTACGGGACGTTTTGTAGTAAGGATAGTATTCCGAGGTCGAACACAAAGACTGAGGTGAAATCGAGTCAAATAGTGACTAAGGATAGTGTCGATCTAGGCTAAGAAAAGATGAGAGAAACAAATAAATGAAAATCTCAATGTTTTTGGGTTGGTTTTATGGTGATAAATTAAGGATCACAAATCATGCGAGAATTATCAAACTATTAAGATGGCAACACATACAAGCAAACACAAATAAGAGATAGGTAATCAAGGAGAGAAAAGAGGATTCTAGGGGTTAGAAACTCCGGTTATGGCATAGGACTCAAGCTATCTAGTCATTCTTTGGATTAACTATGGTGTGTTGGGAATGGGTGTTTCTAAATCAGGATCAATCATCGGGTAGGTCTCATGGTCCACTAGTCCGTTCCTAAGTTCTCATCACCGGGTAAGTCTCAAAGAGCCTAAGGTTAGGAATTCTACACAAACAGAATTGTCATTTAGGGATCTAACCTCTCCTTACCGGGTATGTCTAGGGAAGGCAAGTCCTAAACATCAATCCTAGCACACTCAGTCCAATAGCGGATTATGAGGCTCACTACTACCTAGAGTTCATCATCCTCGGTATCTTAGAGCGGAAATCACCGGGTACGTCTCTTTCCTCACTTAGTTTGCTAACACTAGGTCACCCTAGGATAGATCTAGCTCAACAAACACTAGGATTTCAACAATATAACAATCTAACACTCAGATTTATCAATACAAGCAAGCTAGACGAAATCACGGGCAGTTCATCAAGAACCACGGCCGTGGAACCTTCTAGAACAGGCCGTGATTTACAACAGAGGTTGGGTTCGAGCAAACAAATTATCCAAAGGTGCATTTAAGTCTATCCTATCATAGTCCAAGCCATAACCATCATTCCCTTACCCTAGAATCACATCTATTTAGCCAACGACATGCATCTCAACAATTAAACTCATCAAGCATACAATCATGGAGTCCATATCAAGAAATGAAGAGAAAGAAAGATGAAACAAGTAGAACAAAGAAATCCAAGCTGAAAATGAGTTAAGTAAGACTTACAACCCTTCAAAAGAAGGTTCAAATCGTTCCTTACAAACCCTTGCAAACGTTTCCAAGAAGTTGCTCTAAAATCTCTCTAAAAACTATGAAACTTCTAAGATGAGTGTTCTTCTCTTCTTCCCCAAAATGAGAGTGTTTCTTCTCCTCCAAGAGTAGCTCCAATCCCAAAAATGTGTGTAGTAAGAGTGTGGGAGAGAATGGAGTGATGGTGTCTGCCCTCAATAGCCTGCTGGACCACAGTTTATACACCATCAAGGGTAAGGGTCGGTTATAGAGATCGTGGGACAGCTGTCGCAGCAGTGCAGGGAGAACCACGGCCTATTTCCACGCCCGTGGAAGTCCTAGTGGCCGTGGTTTTGGTGATTCAGACTTCTATGGATCATCAAGCCACGATTTGGTGCAAGGCATGCACTAACAAGGTCCCATGTGTCCTCCTTTGCTCCTAACTTGCTTCCCAATGGGTCCGAAGGTGCGTCATCTCGAGGAATGATCCTCGAATGTATCGATTAAGCTCCTAAAGCTCCCAAAATACCTACAAATCATGCAAAAGTCCGTGTAGACCTCTATCTCGACAAATATACAAGAATTGGATGCTAACGTCATGAACTAGTGCTAAACCATGCATTGATGAGCGGAAAAACTATCTAAATGAGTGCTTAAACCTACGTCCTAAATCGTGTTATCAAAAATACCCCATACTTAAGGTTTGCTCGTCCCCGAGCAAAGTCCGACTATAGGCTAAGAGATGATATGATTTATGAATGCAAGAAAGCTGAAAATATTTTTGGGATTATGCTTCTAATATTGGATCACCTTCATAGTCATGTTTCATGGCAAATGGACAAGCAATCATGCATCAAATGAATGAAGGCACGAAAAGACAATTATACTTAACTAGAAAGCATGCATGAAAGGTAAAGATGAAGAAACCAAGATGATCATGAGTATATCCAATCTAGATCACTAAGTCTTACACACATGCAAATAGGTCACAATGACTTAGGAAAGAAGAGGCTAAGAAACGTTGTGATTGGGTGGGGATTTTTTCTAGGTCATGTGATGCTAATCCGGGAATGGAACTAACTCCACAATTTCGTTTTTGATCAATTTCCCACAAGTGTATATTTTCTCCTTCTTTTCTTTCTTTTCTTTTCTTTTTCTTTCACTTATTTTTGAGACAATGGCATTGGTGTACAAAAACCGAAACCTTGGTGATTAGCGGGCCTCGGGCTTTTTTATTTTTCGAGGTGCTCCACACCGGGCACACATACCAAAGCTCGTTAGGACTATCGGTTTAATTGAATTTGGCAAGGCACAAACACCCGATTATGTGAATGGTGCCGAGTTACTCGTCAATTAAACCAACGTCCCCAAACCTATATTTTTGTCTACACTTTCACAACAATTTCAGCACTTCATTCACAACATTCATTCATCAACAACTTCACCCCACACTTGCTTTTCACACACATCAACACACTAGCATGCTCCTATTCCCGGATGGGTCAAAAGAGGTCAAATTTTTCATCAATTGAGGTGCTCAAGCAACATGATCAAGATGAGAAGTAGAGGAAAATGAATTGCCTTAGTCATTCCTAAATGATGTGCAAGAACTAGCATGCAATTTCGACTTTCAAATCCTCAATCCAATCAACGCAAGCATCATAATCACAAATCATTCATGGGATTCAAGATAAGTACTTTAAGTCCACATGCATTCATCTATTCAACACACAAGGCCATCCATAGCCAATTCACAAGACAATTTCATCATAAGGGTCATTCCCAAGCTTAGAAGCACTAAAATTTTTTAAATTTTCTGATTTGTTTGGATTTTTCGAAATATGTATGTACAATGCAAGACGTAATGAAACATGTGACTATAAGAAACTATCCTAGATGCTAATCATGCAAGTGATCATGAAAACCCCACCCCATACTTAAAAACACATTGTCCCCAATGTGCAATTCATGTAACGAGGAGTGAAAGAGGGTCCTTACAATGTAAAATGGTTTGTTTTGGTATTTGGGATCTCTCAAGTGGAGTGATGGCGGATGATCCTATCAACGATGGTAGAGAGCTCATGATGTTCGTTATGGCGTCGGGATCCGCGCTAGGCACCGCTAGCCATCCAAGTCCTACGTCCGCTCCACCCATAACTTATGAAGGACTCATCATCATCATCCACATGTCATGCAAGGCTTCCATGCTACTTGGATTCTCGTACACAAACTCCAAACACACAAAAACACACAAAAACAAAAAAAATCAAAACCAAAACAAAACGAAAAGGGAAAGATATCTACCAATGGGTTGCCTCCCAGCAAGCGCTTCTTTAAGGCCATTAGCTTGACCAAATTCGGGGGCGTCTCTTTCAAGGTGAAGTGGGGCAATCATATCCACCGGAGCTCCCGTGATATACTTTTTCAAACGGTGCCCATTCACCTTAAAATCTCCACAATGCTCCCCTCCTATCTCAACCGCTCCATGGGGAAAGATCTTCTTCACCACATAAGGACCCGTCCATCTTGATTTTAGCTTTCTGGGGAAGAGCCGAAGCCTTGAGTTGAAGAGAAGGACCAAGTCTCCTTCACTCAACTCCTTTGGGATGAGACGCTTGCCATGCCAACGTTTAGTCCTTTCCTTGTAGATCCGTACGTTTTCACATGCATCCAACCGGATCTCCTCAAGAGCATTCATGTCAAGCAACCTTTTCTCTCCGGCCTCCTTAAGGTCAAAATTCAGCCATCTAATGGCCCAATACGCTCTATGCTCCATCTCTACCGGAAGGTGGCAAGACTTGCCATAAACTAGCTTGTAGGGAGTGGTGCCAATCGGTGTCTTGAAAGCGGTTCTATAAGCCCACAAGGCATCATCGAGCTTCATAGCCCAATCTTTTCTCGTCCTAGAAACCGTCTTCTCCAGAATTCCTTTTATCTCCCAGTTGGAGATCTCCACGTGGCCACTAGTTTGGGGATGGTAAGGCGTTGCCACCTTATGAGTCACCCCATACTTAGCCAAAAGTGTCCCGAAGTTCCTATTAGTGAAGTGCTTCCCTCCATCACTTATGATCACCCTTGGTGTTCCAAACCTAGGGAAGATCACTCGGTTGAAGAGCCGCACCACAACCTTGGCATCATTTGTCTGACGGGCGATTGCCTCCACCCAACTTAACACATAGTCCACCGCCAATAGGATGTAGAGGTTGCCACATGAAGAAGGGAATGGTCCCATGAAGTCCACACCCCACACATCAAATATCTCCACTTCTTGTATGTTGTTCAAGGGCATCTCATTCCTCCTTGAGATGTTCCCCGTCCTTTGGCAAGCATCAAAAGCTACAATAAAATTCTGCACATCATTGAACAAACTTGGCCAATAAAACCCGGATTTCAACACCTTTGCACATGTCTTGTGTGAGCCAGCATGCCCTCCACATGGTAAGGAATGACAATGACGGATCACACTCTCCACCTCATCCTCCGGTATGCATCTCCTAAATACTCCATCCGGCCCACTCTTGAACAAAAGCGGTTCACTCCAATAGTAATGCCTCACATCTTTGAAGAACTTCTTCCTTTGGGCGTAGGATAAACCAGGTGGCACCTCCTCACAAACGAGATAGTTTACTATGTCGGCATACCATGGCTCATTATCCCTTGACACTTGAAACAAGCACTCCTCCACCTTTTGCAATTGCTCATCCCGGAATGAGTCATCAATCGGGATATCATCTCTCTCAAGCTCCAATGGTGGGAGTCTACTAAGGTGATCCGCCACAGAATTTTTGGACCCTTTCTTATCCCGGATTTCCAAGTCAAACTCTTAAAGAAGAAGGATCCACCGAATCAACCGAGGCTTGGCATCCTTCATTGTAAGGAGATAACGGATCGCAGAATGATCCGTATACACAATGACCTTCACTCCAACAATATACGAGCGGAACTTCTCAAATGCGTACACAACCGCTAGCAACTCCATCTCGGTAGTAGCATAATTGAGTTGGGCATCATCTAGCGTCTTGCTAGCATAATGGATGGCATGTGTAAGCCCATCTTTCCTTTTTCCCAAAACAGCCCCAACGGCTACATCACTCACGTCACACATGATCTCAAACAGTAAACTCAAATCCGGAGGTTGCATGATGGGTGCGGAGATCAAAGCATTCTTCAACCTACAAAAAGTCAAGGCAATCCTTGGAGAAAACAAACTCAACATCTTTCATTAGTAGGTTAGTAAGAGGCTTAGAAATCTTAGAGAAATCTTTAATGAATCTCCGGTAAAAACCGGCATGCCCTAAAAAACTCCTTACCCCCTTCACCGAGGTGGGTGGTGGCAGCTTCTCTATCGTCTTTATCATAGCCCTATCAACCTCAATGCCACGATTGGACACCAAGTGTCCCAACACAATGCCTTCACTTACCATGAAGTGGCATTTTTCCCAATTCAAGACTAGATTAGTCTCCTCACATCTTTTAAGCGCCAAGGACAAGTTAGCTAAACATTCATCAAATGAAGATCCATAAACAGAGAAATCATCCATTAACACTTCCATGATGTTTTCAATATATTCAGAAAAGATAGCCATCATACACCTTTGAAAGGTGACGGGTACATTACACAACCCAAATGGCATTCTCCTATATGCAAATGTACCCCAAGGACATGTGAATGTAGTTTTCTCTTGGTCATCGGGGTGGATAGGGATTTGGAAGAATCCACTATAGCCATCTAAGTAGCAAAAGTGAGAATGTTGAGCTAATCTCTCTAGCATTTGGTCAATAAAGGGAAGAGGGAAGTGATCTTTTCTTGAGGCCACATTTAGTTTCCTATAATCTATACACATCCTCCATCCCGTAACCGTTCTAGTCGGAATTAGTTCATTATTCTCATTGGTCACTACGGTCATCCCACCCTTCTTAGGAACCACATGTACGGGACTAACCCATTTACTATCCGAAATCGGGAAAATGATTCCCGCATCTAGCAATTTAAGAATCTCTTTCTTTACTAGTCCTTTCATGATGGGGTTTAGTCTTCTTTGAGGTTCAATTGAAGGTTTATGATTATTTTCCATTAAGATTTTATGCATGCACAAAGAAGGGTTAATGCCAACTAAATCATCAATGGTATAGCCAATAGCCTTCCTATGCAATCTCAACTCATGCAACAATCTATTCAACTCATCATCATTCAAGCATGCATTAACAATCACCGGATATGTAGAATTATCACCAAGAAAAGCATACTTAAGATGAGAGGGGAGGGGTTTAAGTTCAAGTTTAGGAGGACCTTTATCGGTTGGAGACGCTCCATACAATATTTGTTGAGATGAATCCAAAGCAATGGAAGACTCCCCAAAGCTCCTTGAAGCTTGATCAACAACCAATGCAGTTTCTGGAGAAACCACGGGCAAAATCACGGGCTCTGTCACAACCAAGGCCGTCGAACTTGCAAGGCTAGCCTTTTTGAGCATTCCAGAGAGTTCCACGGGACATTCCACGGGTGTGGTTCTTCCCCCCAGGCCGTGATTTGTATAGAAATTCAGCACACCTTCGTGTGCTTCAAATTCAGCTCTTGTCTCCTTTTCCAATGCATCCAAAGCCTTGATTTCTTCATTGCAAGCCTCCTCAACTCCTTTCTCCATCAAACTCAAGCTAAGAACCTTCTCCAAGGGGTCCTTGATCAAGATCGAGCTCACAACTTCTCTAGACTCCTCTTGCTCGACAATGTTGAACACATCTTCACCAAGGGTTGGCCCCTTCATCATTGTGGATAGTTTGAACTTAATATTCTCTTCTCCAACTTGAAGGAGAGGATTCCATTTTTACAATCCACTAAGTATCCGGAAGTGGCTAAGAACGGCCTTCCCAAAATGATAGGAACCGGATAGTCCGCCGGGATGTCCAAGACAACAAAATCAATCGGCACATAGAACTTCCCGAGTTGCACCGGTATGTCCACCAAGATTCTAACCGGGTGAGTGATCGAACGGTCCGCCATGTAAAGGGTCATCTTGGCCGGCTTTGGCTCTCCTAGCCCAACCTTGTTGCAAAGTGCAAGTGGTATGATGCTTACACTACTAGAAACACATTTCATCAACTACGCTTTTTTAAGGCTTTCTCGGCGTTAAATAGCGTCGAGAAAAAACCTCTCGACGCTTTCACTAAGCGTAGTTATTCGCGAGGCGGAGAATGGTCGACGCTTTTTATCGTCGAACATTGTCGGTGCTATGTACGGTCAATAAACATCTTTTGACGCTTTTATGGTTTGAATTTTTTTTTAAAAAATTCAAATACAATGGACGTTTGAAAGCGTCGAGATTTTCGGGCGCCAACTTCTCTCCAAACTTCCCGCCAATAAATTTGTGCATTTATCGACAGTAAAAAGAATCGACAAGTATGCCCGCCAAGTTTCAACGAACTTCCCGCCATTACAGAGTTGGAAAAAGGGACATTAAAAAGCGTCGATAATATTTCGCGCGCATTTATTTTAAATATTTTGTGACATTAAAAAGTATCGAGAAATGAGTTATGGATAATTAATGTTTAGCACCAAACCCGTATAGGGGTTGGCGCTAAATATTATTGACACTTTATGCGCCATTATAATTAAACATCCTGTTGAAAAACTTTATCACAAAAACAAGCATTTACGATACACATCGTACTTACAAACTAATATCCCTAACAAAACTATCTACTACATGGGATGCTACAATAAGTTCCTCGACATCAATTAACTGAAAATTTTAAGCTCCATTGGATATATTTAGGACCTCCAGACTATGCTTAACTATTCATGAGAAGCTCTTCATAGTCGACCGTCTTCATATGTCCACCAACTCAAGCTATGCATCTCCTCCGAGTGTGATGATCTGTAGACAATGACAATTACATAGTGGAAGATTCAAAGAAGCAGATTTTTAGGAAGGCAATTGGGTGAACACAACATCTAATTGGAGAACTAGTAAACTAACTCCACTTTTTTTAGCCATTATATTAACTATAACAACGTTGTTCTTTACTTGGAGCTTTTGGACAGAAGTTAGATCACAAAACTTTCAAATATCATCTTCCAAAAATAGGAAATTGTTAGACAGGTGTCACAGCTCCACAAGTCCTTCACATTGCAATGTGACAGACTTTACACCAACAAATAAGATTTTATTGCTGCAAGAATTTTAAACAAATTGATGTCAATAATTAAACCTAAAAATTTATCAGCTATTATGCATGTGTCATAGTTCAGGGGAAAGGGATGGACAAGATAATTCAAATCCCACAACAGTACATGATAGATGGTGCATAATATAATAAGGTGTGTTGTAACCACAACTCATCCTTAACAATTACCTAGTTAATTATAACAAAGCAGCAAATTTTAGTAAAAGGCACAATCAAATTAGCATGCATCTTTATTGTTACACTAATGCATAATATAATAGGTGTGTTGTAACCACAAAAAGATGAAGACGAACATAGTTCTCTCACGTTGTTGCCATTTTCGCATTATACTTGGCCTAAAGTGGATTGTTGTACCTTCACCTACATAAGTATAGAGCATGCCACTAACTGTTCAAAAATACAAACAAGATAATCACAAATGACTTTACTACTCACGAACATGGGTACATGATAGATGGTGCATATCAGATAGTATAGATTCAACTCATACACAAGGACTTGTAAGTGATAGGAAATAAAAACATCTATTGCAGTAGCACTAACCAATTGAAATGAATATGCGTAAGTAACACCAGAATACTTCTCTTTTATGTGCTTGAAAAAATGACACAATTCAAAGCATATACAACGGTGAGAGTGAATTGCAAGGTATGAGCATCTTCGTGATTTATACTTCAAGAAGTAATCATAATCAATGCAACTAGTCTACTTGTAACCTAGTAATGAGGCAAAAGTACAAAACTGAATAACAGTTCATAAAAGGAAAGAACATTTGCTACCAATAAATTGGAACCTAAATAAGACAAAATACATATTAAGTTCTGACAGTAATGGTATTTCTCTGTCCATTATAGCCACTTGGTATTTAAAATAAGACTAAATAGCAGTTCGTAAAAGAAGTCTAGCCATTATTCACTACCTCAATGCAAAATCATTCAAACTCATAAAAACAGGTAATGTAAATATCTAGTATAATCTCAATTAACCAAAATTGAATTCCAACTAACTTAGAATAACCTATTTCAGATAAGGATTAGGAAAGCATATACTATTCTTGTTCCGGTGAAATTCGCAATCCAAAAAGAAGATGAATTGTTCTTATCTGACAACAAAAAGACCTTACCCAAGATTTATAGATAAGGATTGTAACACTTGGAACTTTTCAAGGGACAATCAAATATTCCAAGGGAATGAAATCTCACAATTATGGGCATTAGAAGCGCGCGCACACACACACACACACACACACACACACATATATATATATATATATATATATAGACAGAGAGAGAGAAGAAGAAAAAAAGACATATTATAGTTAGGTCTCAAGCTTACCAGAAAAGTACTTGGCAATTGTAGTTCTCTTCTCTTTCAAGCATATTGCCTATCAAGGACTGCAAACCAGAAGATTATATAAAGGAGGCCAAGTTATGGTTGTAAATAAATAAACAAATAAAGGTATGATAGACATATCACATATTTGAAGAAGAATAACAGGAGAAAGTGTTTGTGTATTAATGAAATTACCCCCAGAAAATGTGAAAGGAGATGTATAATATATTGGGTAAAGAATAAGGTTTCAATATGTGTTAAATTAATAACGAAATTGAAGGAGAGGGCGATCTAAAATTAAGTAATAGTAATTAAACTAAAAAATGAAGTAATTTACTTTGCTTTTGCTGTCTTCAACCTTGAGAACCATGTTGTATCACAAACTGTTATATTGAACTCACAATTTTCTTGAGAAACTATGCTGCAACAAAATTGACAACACAACATGGATACTTAGTTACTATGACTTAGATACTGTGACACTTCCCAACCACTTAGTAAAGTTCTCAAACTCGGTGTAGTCTGAGTCTGAAATCATGGTCTTGTAGAAAGACTTGCCAGAAGCCTTGATTGTTGTTTGCTCCTCCTAATCATGCAAATAAGTAAATAAACACTACACAACATGGATACTTAAAAGCCCGGACTTGGGTTATAAGTATATAGCACATAAAGAGCAATTCAATTAATTTTTCATGATGAACACATGAGAAACATAGCAAAATAACCAAAGTCATCCTAGAACTTATTTAAACATGAGTTCCACTGAAAGATATGATAGCTGAAACCTCAAGGCAATACACACATAAACACCGCTAATTATAACAAGCAAAAGAGCTATAAACACCAAACATCAACAAAGTCTTTCAGGGCAGATGAATGAAAAACATTAGATTACGATCCATATTTCTAGTGTAAAATAGAGTGCAAAAGAATTGAATCAAATAGGAGAGCTTTACCTTCCTTAACATTGACAAAGTCATTGACTCAAAGTAACATACCTATTCAGAGGGGGAATAACAAAGACACATCAAAACACAAAGTTATTAGCTGTTGTAGATCAATCAAGCAAAAATTCAAAAAATTAAGCACGTCACCTCATCCTTTATTGACTGAGAGGTTGAATGACTTGATGAAGCTACAAAATCGACCTGTTTTTCCATAACAAGGTAAACCAACAATTTATAGAAGCTAAAGGCTTCACATATAATCATCTAGGAAATAGAAACAAAAAACACTCAAAATTTATCAGTAACAAGACAACTGAAATTTGTGAAAATTAAAAGCCCTAAATGATGGGAGAGAGGGGCTCAACTCACAATTGCAGGGACGGGATTGGAAGGGACAGAAGGGAAAACCCATAAAGTGAGAATTCACATTAATATAAGAAGAAATCAGTTCTTCTTGTTCTTCCCGTGCTCCTCCCTTGAGTAAGGAGAGGTCTAGTACAAAACCGTTGATTTACAAACCCCGAAACATAAAGTGAGAATTCACATTGACAGTAGTTCAATAAATGAAAGCATTTAAACTGATAAGAAATTAACTTACACGTCCTTTGGTTTGTTATTACCTAAAGCCTCACAGTTCAAGAAGATCTTACTGTCTACCTTTGCTGCTGAGCAAATCAGAGGTAGAAGAACGTTTTTGCTCGCTGTATTTCAGTTCAAATTTCAATTCATTAATATAAGAATAACTTGGGTCATAATGATTAATGAACTGATGAAGATTCTAACCTGATTCAAGTAAAGATTTGGCTGATTCCTTTATCCCCAAGATTTTCTGCACCAAAAGTTAGTTTGAGAGATGAATTAATATGAAGAAGTTTGATATTGATAGTGTTGAGTGAGAGGCTCACCTTAAGCTTTTCATAGTATGCGTCCAAGTCGTTGTTTACAAGGACATGATAAAAAAGACCTAGTGATTTTCTTTGATCCATCTCTCCCTTGGCATTCCGAAGAGGCTTTTTGAATCTGTTCTCATGCTTCAATGCCCCTATTTCAAACCAAGTTAACAAAACTAAGATAACAAAAAGCCCTAAATGATGGGAGAGAGGGACTTCAAGTTCGGATCTATATAGCACAGAGGATGGTAGCGCAAAGGATGACCCAAATCACCCAATCCATGGAGCCATATAACGCAAAGAAGATGAGTTTTGGCCAGAAAGTACAAGTCGGAGTGGTTGTCGGTCATCGTTGCCTAAGCCGCCGAGGAAGCTGCGAAGATGGAGAAGTGCCTGTCGCCGGAGATTCGCAGGGACGGTGTTAGAGAGTGGTAGGGTTCCTCTTGGTTGTCGGTAGTCGGATTAGGGCTCCTCTTTTTCAAAGAGAGCAACGGCGATAGAGAGTAGTAGAGAGGTGTACATATTAGGGTTTGAGGGACAAAAAGAAATGAGACAGGGTTTGTTTGAATGGAAACTCAAAAGTTAGAGCGGGACCAGCGGGTTTAGGGTCTTACAAGAAAAAAAGAGGCGGGTTTTGGTTTTTAAATTCGCGGGTGATGAAAATTGATAATTTTGTTGACGCTTTGTAAATTATTTCGATATTTATAAGTGTCCATTTTATCTTCGACATTATATAGCGTCAAAAATGTTAAACGCTTGTTGAAAGCGCTGAAATTTCAGGCGCGCAATAGGAAGCGTCGAAGCCAAAGCGTAGTTAATGACCCGTGTTTCTAGTAGTGTTACACTTGCCCCTAGATCACATAGGGCTTCATACTTCACTTCTCCCACTCCAATTGGCACACAATATGATCCCAGATCTCTTAGCTTAGGAGGCATCTCCTCCTTCATAGTTTGAATCAACTCCGAGGATCTCTTTGTCATTCTCACTTCCCCATACTCCTCCAACTTCCTTTTGTTTGAGAGTATCTTCTTCAAGAATTTTCCATAGGCCGGCATACCTAGAATAGCATTCATGAATGGAATGTTAATATGCAATTTAGACATAAGTTCAAGGAATTTACCGAAGTGTTTGTCCAAGCGAGCTCTTGCTCGTGATTGTGGGAACGGTAGGGTGGCTTGTATGGAGGTGGCGCCACATATGTTGCTCATCTTCCTTGCTCTTGCCTCCTTCTTCTTGCAATGTATCTTCTTCTACCACTACTTGCTTCCCCTTGTCATTTCCCTTAGGTAAGGGATCCTTCATGCTCAGCCCACTTCTTGTTGTAATGGCCAACACTTGGCCTCTCGGGTTATCTTCGGTTCTTCCGGGAAGCTTTCCCAGATCTCTATGAGCTCCACCCGCCTTTTGGAACACTTGTGCTTCCAACACCTTTTGAGCCTTAGAAATGGAAGTCATCGTGCTCTCAAGACCACTCAACCTTCCAAGCAATTGCTCAAACATCATCTCGGTTCTATCCTTTTGAGGTTGAGTAAATCCGGGTGGAGGCTCTTGTGAAGCCTTAGGTGGTGGAGCTGCGCTTGTGGAAGTGGGAGGGTTCTAGGCTCCATCCGGGTTAGAATAGGAAAACCCGGGATGGTTGTGGTTAGGCCGGTAATTGTTGAATTTCCGGTTGTTGTTGAAGTTCCTTGGGCCTTGATAGTTGTTGTAGTTTCTACTTCCCATATAGTTCACATCTTCCTCCTTGGAAGACAAGTTTGCTTGCACTTGCACTTGAGGGGTTGCTTGACTCTTCAAAGTTGTAGCACACAACTCCCTCAAAGACTTTAGCACGTTGTTGATTGCATCAAGCTTGAAATTACTCATGTTGACTTCAGTCACCTCATATGCTCCCGCTTTCCTCCCATCACTCTTCCTATGGGAGTACTTCTCAATCACCAAAGCTTGTTTCTCTACAAACTCCCAAGCTTGATCTACATTCTTTTCCATGAAAGACCCACCGGAAAGAGATTGAAGCTTGAATTGCCTATCTTCATCAAGTCCTTTGAAGTAGATCTCCAATAGCTCAATTTTCGGTATACCATGGTGTGGACAATCTAGGAGAAGGTCCTTGAACCTCTCACAAGACTTGAATAGGCTTTCTCTATCCTTCATTACAAAGGCATTGATCTTCCTTCTTAGCTCGGTAGTCTTGGAAGGTGGGAAGAACTTAGTCAAGAACTCGGTTGTCATTTCCTCCCATGTACTTACTCGCCTAGTGGAATCGATTGGTACCAAGCCAAGGCCTTATCATTAAGAGAGAAGGAAAAAGCCCTAAGATTATGGTTATTGTTCTCCAATCTAGGCGGCCTTAGAGTCTCCATCAATGTCTCATAATTCATCAAATGTTGATGAGGGGACTCTCCTTCCATCCCTCCAAATTGATTATGCCGGATCATTTGTAGAACTTGAGGGCGGAGCTCATAATCATGGGCTGCGGGATCTCCTAAGTTCACACCCGGGCGGTGTACTCTTTGAGCCGGATCCATACGTTGCCCTAACGTTTATGGTTCCTCAATCATTATCGGCTCAAATCGAATACTAACCGCCGCCTGCGGTTGTGGTGGTGGTGGAGGAGGTTGTTGACGATTAAGCTCTCTTTGCACGAGAGCTTGCCTAATCTCTTCAATCTCCCTTCTAGTTGCTTCTTGCCTCTCATTTGCAAGTCTCATTTCATTCTCCAAGAGCTCATCTCTTAACCTAATTTGCTCTAAAGCCTCATCCAACTCAGCTTGAAGATCTCTTGCGGCCATATCCTTCTTCTTCTTAATGCTCTTAGATCTAGCTTTAAGTGTTTTCTCCGGTTCGGGATCGAATGGAGCTAAATCCTTGCTACGAGATCTTTGCATACACCTAAAGGATGAGAGATGTCCTGAAAATGCAAAGACACAAACCAAACAAGATCAAAAGCAACAAGAAAGACCTACACTATAAATAATCACAAACAATGACTCAATCTAGACCTAGTCCCCGGCAACGGCGCCAAAAACTTGTTATGGTAGGAATTGATGCACGCAAAAGTCTTAAATTTAAACTTGATATATTTTTTCTAACTTCTAATGAACCTGCAGTGTATGGGACATGTTGTAGTAAGGATAGTATTCCGAGGTCGAACACAAAGACTGAGGTGAAATCGAGTCAAATAGTGACTAAGGATAGTGTCGATCTAGGCTAAGAAAAGATGAAAGAAACAAATAAATGAAAATCTCAATGTTTTTGGGTTGGTTTTATGGTGATAAATCAAGGATCACATATCATGCGAGAATTAACAAACTATTAAGATGCCAATACAAACAAGCAAACACAAATAAGAGACAGGTAATCAAGGAGAGAAAAGAGGATTCTAGGGGTTAGAAATTCCGGTTATGGCATAAGACTCAAGCTATCTAGTCATTCTTTGGATTAACTATGGTGTGTTGGGAATGGGTGTTTCTAAATCGGAATCAATCATTGGGTAGGTCTCATGGTCCACTAGTCCATTCCTAAGGTCTCATCACCGGGTAAGTCTCAAAGAGCCTAAGGATAGGAATTCTACACAAACCGAATTGTCATTTAGGGATCTAACCTCTCCTTACCGGGTAAGTCTCGGGAAGGCAAGTCCTAAACATCAATCCTAGCACACTCAGTCCAATAGCGGCTTATGAGGCTCACTACTACCTAGAGTTCATCATCCTCGGTATCTAAGAGCGGAAATCACCGGGTATGTCTCTTTCCTCACTTAGTTTGCTAACACTAGGTCACCCTAGGATACATCTAGCTCAACAAACACTAGGATTTCAACAATATAACAACCTAACACTCAGATTTATCAATACAAGCAAGCCAGACGAAATCACGGGCAGTTCATCAAGAACCACGGCCGTGGAACCTTCTAGAATAGGCCGTGATTTACAACAGAGGTTGGGTTCGAGCAAACAAATTATCCAAAGGTGCATTTAAGTTTATCCTATCATAGTCCAAGCCATAACCATCATTCCCTTACCCTAGAATCACATCTATTTAGCCAACAACATGCATCTCAACAATCAAACTCATCAAGCATACAACCATGGAGTCCATATCATGAAATGAAGAGAAAGAAAGATGAAATAAGTAGAACAAAGAAATCCAAGCTGAAAATGAGTTAAGTAAGACTTACAACCCTTCAAAAGAAGGTTCAAATCGTTCCTTACAAACCCTTGAAAACATTTCCAACAAGTTGCTCCAAAATCTCTCTAAAAACTATGAAACTTCTAAGATGAGTGTTCTTCTTTTCTTCCCCAAAATGAGAGTGTTTCTTCTCCACCAAGAGTAGCTCCAATCCCAAAAATGTGTGTAGTGAGAGTGTGGGAGAGAATGGAGTGATGGGGTCTGCCCTCAACAGCCTGCAGGACCACATTTTATACACCATCAAGAGCAAGGGTCGGTTAAGGAGATCGTGGGACAGTTGTCGCAGCTGTGCAGGGAGAACCACGGCCTATTTCCATGCCCGTGGAAGTCTCAGTGGCCATGGTTTTGGTGATTTAGACTTCTATGGATCATCAAGCTAAGATTTGGTGCAAGGCATGCACCAACAAGGTCCCATGTGTCCTCCTTTGCTCCTAACTTGCTTCCCAATGGGTCCGAAGGTGTGTCATCTCGAGGAATGATCCTCGAATGTATCGATTAAGCTCCTAAATCTCCCAAAATACCTACAAATCATGCAAAAGTCTGTGTAGACGTCTATCTCGACAAATATACAAGAATTGGATGCAAACGTCATGAACTAGTGCTAAACCATGCATGAATGAGCGGAAAAACTATCTAAATGAGTGCTTAAACCTACGTCATAAATCGTGTTATCAGTTCCACCCACTACCAGTACCGTAGCGGAAGTGAGAGGACATCTCCATGGACTTTGTGACAAGATTGAGGCCGAGCAAGAGTTTTGATGCTATCTAGGTTGTGGTAGACCGACTGACGAAGACTGCACGTTTCATCCCAATCAGGGAAACGTGGCCAGTGAGCAAATTGGCCAAGGAGTTAACTAGATAGATAGTGAGACTCCATGGTATACCGAGGACGATCATCTCAGGTAGAGATGGACGATTTACCTCGAGGTTTTGGCAACATATTCAGACTGTCCTGGGACGAGTTTGCACTTCACGACTGCGTTTCATCCTTAGACAAATGGTTAGTTAGAGAGGACCATTCAAACGCTGGAGGACATGCTACGAGCTTGTGTGTTGGACAGGAGACAGGGATGGTCAGATGACTTCCCATTGGTTGAGTTCTCGTACAACAATAGTTGGCATGCATCGATTGGGATGGCCCCATATGAGGCACTGTATGGGCGCAGATGTCGTACGTTGTTATGCTGGGATAAGCCTAGTAGTGTTAGTGGTTTGGCACCATATCAGATTCAAGACGATATTTCCCGTGTAGCATTGAAGAGAGAGAGGATGCTGGCTACACATAGTCGCCAGAAGTCGTATGTAGACAAGGGGCCTCGGCCTCTAGAGTTTAGGGTAGGAGCTCATGTCTGGCTGAAAGTATTTCCAACGCGTGGCGTCAGACGTTTTGGCATAAAGGGGAAGTTGAGTCCTTGATATGTCGGTACTTTTGAGATATTGCACAGAGTTGGGAGAGCAGCATAGAGATTAGCTTTGCCTCCGAGATTAGAGGGTGGTGACCCTATCTTTCATGTGTTCAGTTGAGAGAGTACATACCAGATTTGAGGCACATTGTTTGCTATGATGATTTGGTGGTCGAGCCGGACGACACTTTTGTTGAGCATCCGATTGCAGTCCTAGAATGAGGTATGAGGCGCATGCGTTCGAAGGACATTCCGATGTTCAGGATACAGTGGTCGAGACGAGGACCTGATGAGGCTACATGGCAGACTGAGGATAGTATCAAGAGGAACTATCCAGAGGTTTATGCCGAGAGAGATGCACCTGTAGGATCGATGAGTAGATCTTAGTACTATCTTTGTGAGTGTTGTGATTATGTGCTTATGTGTTTTGGTTGGTTTATTCTCGTGCTAGCGGTGATGTGATATATGATCTTGTAAGATCTTGATGTGCTAGCGCGATTTATGATATAGTTGAAGATGGTTCTTCCTCCATGCTGTTATGAGTATAGTTTCGCTAGAGATGTTCTTCCTCCACGCCCTTGTGTTATGAGTATGATATGGGAAGAGATGTATTTCTTCTATGCCTTTGTGATATGTCTATAGCCTGGTTAGAGATGGTTTTCCTCTATGCCATTGGATAGTATAATAATCTTGTTGTTGGAGTTGATGATTCCTTCATGCGTGTGATTTGAGGTTATAAAATGTTATAGGTTGATACCTTATGAGTGGAGAAGTGGTACCTCAGATAGAGAGAGTTATACCACGGCATATGGGTCCGAGGGGATTTGGGATCGTGCAAGTTTCGGGACGAAACTTGTTTTTAGGGGGGTGTGATGTAAGAGCCTTAGTCTTTAGGTGCATAGCCGCCCCTGCGGCCCTGTGAACCGGCCCAGCGGCCCTGTCGTTCACCCTTGCGGATGAGGGATCCGCCCCTACGGTTTCCTACGGTTGCAACCGCCGTTGTTAACTCTTTACTCGTGCTTTACCTTTGGCTTCCTTTATAAGACTCCCTTGCTTCTAATGAAGGTTCCCTTATTTTCCTTCCTCAGCTCCATCTTCTCTCCACGTTCTTCCTCTTTCATTGGTTCTTCTTGTTTCCTTTCAAGAGTTAGCCTTAAGAGTGTTTGGATGATGATGATGATGACATAAAGGTTGAGGTTGATGTTGTTGTTGGTATGATGTTATGCTTTTGATAGCTAGTTGAGAGTGTTCTCCCCTGTCCCGAGCTTGCTTAGAGGTGAAGGAGATCAAGTAGAGGATCGAAGAGAAGTCGCGGAATCGCTTTTGCACAGACAACCACCCCTGCGCCTGTCACAAGCCGCCCCTGCGCCTGGTGTGCCACCGCCCCTGCGTGGGAGTGCCGCCACCCCTGCGCCTCTCTAGTGCTTCGCCCCTACGTCTACTAATTGTCACGTAAGTGCGTCTTGTCGAGGACATACCTAATGTGGTATGAGTCCTTTCCTTTCCTAGTGTGAGTTGTTTAGATGCATGCTAGGTATAAGTATGAGGATAGGATGATGATATCATAGTATCAATATATGCCGGTTATGGTTTTTGGGTTTAGTAGGTTGGTGAGGCTTATAGGTTGGATACGATCCTTATGGATCACTTGGGTCTAGGTGTGACCCCTTTGATTGATAGGAGATTTGATATCTCTTAATGCCTTGTTATTAGATAGTGCTATCTTCCGGATTGGAGTTGATCGTGGTTGAGGTTATCTTGAGGTTGAGAGATGTCCGTAGGACTTACTTAGCAGCATTCCTATATTGGACGTATGCATGAGTGGTGATTGTTATATGCTTGATAACATGCGATATTAATTATAACCGACCTATGGTTTTGAAGAACCGTAAGGTGAATAAAAAGGATATAAATACTCTAGAAGGGGGGTTGAATAGAGTATGAGAACTTTTCGCAAAAACCTTTCTCAAGGCTTTGAAACTGATTTCAAAGGCCTTGACGTTGATCTGAGCTCTTTGTGACACAACTTGTTTTGAAGGGCCTTGAAAGTAATTTCAAGGGCCTTGACTTTGTATACTTGCAAAACAACCTTATTCACAATAAAGCACGATATGATGTGGAAATGAAAAGATCGACATGGTGATATGTTTACGAAGTTCGGCTCTAAACAACCTACTCTATGTCCTAGGGTTTACCCGTAGGATCTAAGTATCTATTGTCAGCTTTTAATAGCCTAGTTATTTCACAGAGTAACAAATACACACACTCAAGTATTACACTCTCACCAATACTTAGTTGGTCTAGCGGGATGTGGTGCTAGACTCCTTAAGTGGTTTGCTTGGAGATTCGAGTTCGAATCCTCCTAGCGGCATGTATGGAAAAACTGATATTGGGAGGGTATCCCCCAGCAATGGGCCACGAATTATTCCCGTCCCGGATGTAGAACGGCGAAGCCAATCGAACCGGGAGTTACTTACCAACCTTTCAAAAAAAAAAAAAAGTATTACACTCTCTAGATATTCCAATGAATAAAGCTCTTATAAACTAAGAGGAAGAAAAAACTATTGGATCGAATGAAGATGCTTTGGATCGCTTTGAAGACATTAGATATTTCCGTAAAAGCTTGTTGTTGTTCCCTTCAATCGACATCTTCATTTATAGTCTTCAAGCCGTTGAGAAGATGACCGTTGTTGATGTTTCTTCTTCTCCATAGAAAATGTTTCTTGGTTGAGATGATATAGCCGTTGTAGATTTTCTTTATCTTCTTCATCTCCTTAACGGACGTTGATTCTTCTTCTCCGTAATCTTCTCTTGAATTAAGTTGTTGAAGATCTTGTCATTCAAGCATCGAGATCTTCAAGTTTGTTGAGAATCTTTGGCTAAAAGATCTTCAAGATCTTTTTAAGATCCGTTGAGAAGAAATCTTCCGTCAATTTGGTTAAGATTTTTGCAAGATCTTTTTGTTGGGGCAAATCTTCTTATTGGCCGAGGTCTTCTTGTTGGAAAAATCTTCTTGATATCTTCTTGAAAGATCTTCTCTTGATCCTTGGTAGAATTTGTTGTTTGAGATTGATTTGATTTCCCTCCAGCCGTCTTACCCTTAGAATCATGTTTCAAGGCTTAGTTCGGCGTTGATCCCTTGAATGGTTTTCAAGGCCTCCGAGTTAAACCTTTACAATACTTTCCAAACTCTGCGCTTGTCCCTTGTATCCGTTTTCAAGGCTCCGTTGATCTATTGAAATGCTTTCCAAGGCCTGCATACATCTGACAAACACAAAACCAAACCAAGCAATCTAAAAATAAAATTGATATTTGTTGGTATAAAATCCGCTCATTTGTGTTAAGTCTTCCATCATCACATATGCATATATATAATCGAGATGTAGTTTTCAATCTCCCCCTTGACTGAAGACAACACAAGTATCGTACCTTCATTTTAGGGTTAGTGAAGCATATGTAATAATATCAAAAATCTAAAAATGCAGAATGTAAAAATATGGAAATTTTGGATCACCATAATTTCTCCCCCTTTGTCTTTCAACAAGGGAGAAAAATAGATAAAGCACGGGAGTTTAAAACCAAATACAAACCCATAAAAGAGTATTTCCAAAAACCACCAAAAAATTTAAAACGGAAGTCCCTCAAACATATCTCAAGTCCTTGAAATCAAAACCAAGGGGTTTTGAAATCAATGTCAAGGCCTTGATATCCATTTCAAGGCTGGGTTGCACTACTCTTGGTACCATTTGGGATTCAAATGTCCTTTCCCACAGAGTTCATCGAGGAACTTCTTTTTCCAGCGATCATGATCGTTTTTCAAGTTGATGTTTTTGTAGTACTTGTCCACACGCCATTGATCGCTCGCGTTCTTGTATTTCTTCAGTAGAACAAACTTCTCAATCTGTAGTATATCCGGATCCCCAAGAGTTGGTTGGCGAATCGGGTGCTATTTCACAATCTTGTAACATTGGTCCATGACCTCTTCAACTTGTTTTGTAGTTGCGTTGGTGTCATCCTCAGTTAAGGGCTTGATACTGCTCGCAAAAGTTAAAGAGAGGGCATTCACATGAAACATCTAATTGATCTTCTGGTTCAGTATGGCCAGCAGATCTTGTGATTCGTCTAACTTATCTGTGATCTTTAACCTGAATGCCAACATCTCCCTTCTAAGTGAATCCAGACCAATCTCTACGTCAAGTCTTTGTGCCGTGGAAAACGACCAAGTGGGTTGTTCTTTCAAGACCCATTCTCCACACTGTGTCTTGTTAATGTTGATGTTGTCAAAGAAATATTCATCGAGTTCTCCAGCAACATAGTATTGTTCCTCATCAGCCAAATCAACAAAGAAATAGAAAAATATTTTTGGAAGCAAATTCGCATAAGGGAGAGGGGTATCGTTGAGGGCATTTATCATGTGGAGCATGTGATTCAGGATGTTTCTAGGTCGGTCAACATCAAGCCCATTTAACACATGATACATATATGCAAACAATTGATTTGTCAGCACATCCCGACATTTAACTAGTGGGACAACACATATCACAAGAATAGCACACACGATTCTGGCCTCGAGAGTCAGAGAGGTCAATGTGGGTTGTGGTGGAGAGTTGCGTAGAAGAAATTGTTCTTTGGCCAGGCTAACAATTCTGGAAAGGTGAGGATGGTCAAAAGAATTGAAGGTAGGAAGCCCTAAAACCTGAGAAATAACGAGATAGGAAAGAGCGATAGTCTTACCTTTGACCACAGACTCAAGAATTAGCTCTCCTCGTTCTCTTCTAGCGGTAAGATTGACGAAGAAGAGCCTTGTCAACCTTAGGTAAGCAATTTACTATGGATTGAGGATCTTCCAGATGGAACTGCCTCGTAACATAGTGATGCAGGGGAGACCGAGAGACAGAAAGAGTTCCAAGTCACCAACTCACACGTGCAAAGATCTCAGTCCTTGAATCCATCAAACCATTTGCCAACTGCAGTGTGGCTACAAAACCAGTTAGAGGGAAGGCCAATTTTTGCGCATATTTCAAAATCTTCCATGGGGGACGAAGATTCAGAGTCGGAGGAGAGGTGCACAACCCTGTGGCATTTGGTGACCCACGACGATGCCTCATCAGTGGATGTTCTCTTTGAAGCCATGGATAATGTTTGAGAGAGAAGTTGAAAAGATTTTTGGAAGATGAAAGAGTAAAGTAGTTGAGTTTTCACAACGAGTTGAAGTGGAAGGAGTAAAAGGAGGGAGATAATTAATAAATAAGGGAAGAAGTCACATCAACATCGGTTTAATGAGATCTTGAGAGAATCAAGATCTTGAAAAAAACGATTTTGATTAGAATTTTTTCCATACATTTTGTAACCACTTTTCAAAAATTCTTTGAATTTCAAAATAAGGGCGTTTGAAATCATTTTAAAAATCCTTCTTTAAAATAATTTAGAGATCAAAATATCTATTAGATATTAATTCCTAAATAGATCCGTGATTTTCAATGTGGCCCTTGAATTCCGTTTCAAGGCTCTTGAATTTCATTTCCGGACCCTTGAAATTGAAGAATGGGCTGCATTCGAATGAGCAAATAAAACAATTTACTCCCCCTAAATTAATGCTTCTTTGATCAACATACCAAGTTCTAATCTAATAAAATTAAATTGATCTTCAGGTATAGGCTTAGTAAATATATCTACAAGCTGCAAGTTAGTTGATATAAAAGATATCGAAACGTCACCTTTCTTAACATGATCACGTATGAAGTGATGCATTACATCGATATGCTTTGTCCTTAAATGTTGCACAGGATTTTTAGTAATCGAAATAGCACTAGTATTGTCACATTTAATCGGGATCATTTTAGATCAAAGCCAAGATCACGAAGTTGTTGAACTATCCATAGAATCTGTGCACAACAGGCTCCCGCAACTATGTATTCAGCTTCAGCCGTGGATAGGGCGACCGAGTTTTGCTTCTTGGAGTGCCAACTGATTAGGGATGACCCTAATAATAGGCAACATGCAGAAGTACTCTTTCTATCGACCTTATAGACTGCAAAGTCAGCAGCTGAATAGCCAACGAGGTGAAACGAGCTTTGACGTGGGTACCATAACCCTAAATCCTTAGTGCCATTGAGATACCGAAATATCCTTTTCACAGCTATCAAGTGTAACTCTTTAGGATCAGCTTGAAATCTTGCACACATGGACACACTAAACATAATGTCAGGTCGACTAGCGGTTAGATATTACAAAGAACCGATCATACCTCGATACTCCTTTTGTACAACACTTTTACCGACCTTGCCCTGATCAAGTGAAAGTATGGAACTCATAGGAGTTTTTGCTACCTTGGATTGATCCATTTTATACTTCTTAAGCAAGTCCTTGGTATACTTCCTTTGATTGAAAAATATTCCTTGCTTTGCTTGTGTAACTTGAAGTCCTAGAAAGAAATTTAACTCTCCTATTATGCTCATTTCGAATTGCTTACACATAATATCTGAAAATTCGTTGCATAGAGAATCATTAGTAGCACCGAACAATATATCATCAACATAAATTTTAACTACTAAAATATCGTTGCCTCAGGTTTTGATAAATAATGTTTTGTCAATCAAACTTCTTTTGAAATTATTTTCAAGGAGCTGCTTGGATAATCTTTCATACCAATCTCGAGGAGCGTGCTTAAGATCATAGAGATCTTTGTCCAGTTTAAATATGTGATCCGGAAATTCATCATTTTCAAAATCAGGAGGTTGAGCAACATTGACTTCTTCTTCTAAGAAGCCATTTAGAAAAGCACATTTTACATCCAATGAAATAACTTTATGCTCCTGAAAGATGCAAAAACCAAGTAGCATAGGTCTGGCTTCTAACCTGGCAACTGGAGCAAAAGTCTCATCAAAATAAATACCTTCTTCTTGGATATAGCCGAGCTACAAGTCATGCTTTGTTTCGAATGACCTTTCTACTTTCATCCAATTTGTTTCAAATAACCCATTTTGTGCCAATGACGGATTGATGCTTTGGTCTAGATGTGAGAGTCAAAACTTTGTTTCTCTCAAACTCATTTAGTTCATTTTGCATGGCCATGATCCAGTCGGGTTCTTGAAGAGCTTGAACATAGTTCTTTGGCTCAATAAGAGACACGAACGTCGAAAATGCACATAGGTTGTTAACTATAGATCGAGTTTGAACTCATGCGTTTGGATCTGAGATTACATTTTCTGGTGGATTGTATGAAGAATGTTGAAACTTCTGCCTTTTGTAAGATGGAATGGATCCTGAAGATTAGGGCTCATTTGCTCGACTAGATTCAGGTACCGCTGAAATGTTGCCCTTCGATACTATATCAAGGCCTTGAAGGTGAGTTTCAAGGCTTTGAAATGAAGTTCTGACATCACAATTTTTTTGTTTCAAGGTCTTGAAGATGCGTTTTAAGGTCTTGAGATTGTTCTCAAGTATCTTCAATCATTTCTTGCATATTCTTTTCTAGAGCTTTAGGATCTTCTTCTCCATCAGAATTGTGATCTCCATGTTGATTCACATTAAGATCTGCAAAACTTTCACTCAAAGTACCATCATTCCTTTCATAAAATAAAACATGATACTTTCCTCAACAATTTTGGTACGTCTATTATAAACACGATAAGATTTGCTATTTAAAGCATATCCAATAATATAGCTTCGTCACTACGTGCATCAAATTTACGAAGGTTGTCTTTGCCATTATTATGGACAAATCACATACATCTAAAGGGTTTAAAATAGGAAATGTTAGGTGTTCTTCCCTTATAGAGTTCGTAAGGAGTCTTTTTTTTAAAATAGGGCGGATTAAACATCTATTCAAGATGTACTTAGCACTATTAACTTCTTCAGCCCAAAAAGTTTTGGAAAACTATCTTCTAAAACATGGTCCTAGATATATCCTCTGTGGTGCGGTTCTTACGTTCCACAATCCCGTTTTGTTGAGGAGTTCTAGGAGCTGAAAATTTATGTCAAATACCATATTTTGCACACAAAAAATCAAACTTTAGTTGATGAAGTTCTCTACCATGATCGCTTCTTATCGAAACAATAGGTAGGTTTTTCAAAGTTTGCAACTCCTTACATAATTTTGAAAACTCAAACAAGGGTTCATATTTTTCCCGTAAGAATGATATCCATGTAAAACGAGAAAAATCATCCACTTAGACAAGGATGTACAGTTTACCTTTGGGAGATTTGACACGTATAGGACTACATAGATCTATATGTAAATGTTCAATGGGTCGAGAAGAACTTACAACCTTCTTTGTTTTGAATGAACCTCTTGTTTGTTTACCTCGTGTACAAGCCTTACACAGTTCATCTACCTTGAAGTTTAGGTTTGGCAATCCACGTACCAAATCCTTTGAAAGTAACTTCTTCATTTTATGCATGCTTACATGACCAAGTCTTCTTTGCCAAAGTCTTGGATCGTCAGTCAAGGCCTTGAGACACTATACCTTAGTTCCTGAAACTTGTTAGTACTCATAGAATAAACATTGTTACATCTAGGAGTTGTAAGCACAACATCACCCGATATCTTTTCCTGAACTTCACATTTTTCTGAATCAAAAATCACCTTGTTGCCTTTATCACATATTTGTGAGATGCTAAGCAAGTTATACTTCAAACCGTCAACAAGATAGACATCATCAATGAAGTTAGATGAATTATAACCAATTTTACCAATGCCAATAATTTTACACTTTCCTTTATCATCAAGCGTAATGGTTCCAGATGATTGCTTCTTTAGATCTGAGAATAATGAGCTTTTTCCACTCATATGTCGTGATCAACCACTATCTAATATCCATTTATGCTCCTTTACCTTGGTGATATCTTGAAAAATAGCAAACATCAACCTTTCCGGATCGACCAAATGACATATTTTGGTCCATATTCAAGCTCAATCATGTTTGGTGGTCTAGTGCCTTTAGGAACCCAAATTTTGTTTAACTTGTTTCCTTAGACATAAAGGATAAGTGTTTCTAATGATGCAAGGATCATTTCTTCTATATGGACATGTTGATTTTACATGACCCTTTTAACAACAATAGAAATATGTCGTCATATGAGAACTTCCTTTAGCTTTGACAAAAGTGGTAGTCGTTTTTCTAGAAAAACTTACGTGATAGTCTATACCATTTTTGTTAAGAGAAGATTATTGCTCAACCATCATCCTTTCGAGGTTAGCTTTCGAACGAATAAGTTGAATAAGTGCAACCTTCTGGTCTTGACACGTCACAGTTAGATCAACCTTTTCTTTCTCTAGATCAATATATTCTCGATGGAGAGAAGACAAATTTCCCTTGAGAATTGCATTTTCTGATTCCAAGGCCTTGATATTGATACACTACAACAAATAATTAGTTTTGCGACAGAAATTTGCGCCGGGATGGGTTTCCCGATGCCAAATAGCAATTTTTGCGACGGCATTTCGAGGGTGTTTAGTGTGGTCGTTTAGTTTGCGACCGCGGAATCATTCCCGTTGCGAATGGTACATCGATTTGCGACAACGTTTAGGTGCCGACGTAAAAACAATTGCTTTTGTGTCGACTCTTGATCACTGTCGCAAAAATCCTAGATGGCTGCTAAAAGTTGAGCGCCAAAAAAAATTTTTAGATCCGTAAATTTAAAAAAATTTAGAGGTCCAAAAAAGATTTTTTTGGATACAAGTGGAAAATAACATATTTACCTAAAAATATTAAACCTTCGTCTCTTCAACGATTCTTCAATCCCTTCCACCATTTCTACACATCGACCGAAGGTATATGTCTTCGCCTATTCTTCGTGTCTTCCTTGTTTTGTTGGTGAATTTTGTTGTTTCTTATTCCCGTCCATCTTCTCTTTTTGGGATTTGAGTTTCAGATTAGCCCTAAAATATTTATCCTCTTCGTCTCTTCCATGATTCTTCCATAGGTGCTCCTCAATCCAACGGTTTTCAACCCATTCCACCGTTGTTGCTCCTCAGTTGAAGGTATCTCTTCCTCGTCTCTTCTTCATCTCTTCCTTATTTTGTTTGTGAGTTTTTATTTTTTTTTGGGACTTTGTTTATCCTCCAACTTGTCTTGTTCCTCAATGAAATTCCTCTGGACTTTGTTTGGAGCTTTGCTAGTATAAAAAACATATTTAGTGACTTTGCTGTCTGATTTTGTTTGTATGTCTTTGCTTGATGAGAAGTTGTAGTTTACTTGGTGTGTGTTTTGTCTGATTTTGGGAGGAGTAATTGTTTGCTAGGATGGAAGTAGAGCATGTTCTTTTTTGTACCCTGTTTGTATTAGATGTGACAATTTTGGGTTAAATATTTCTAATCACAATCAAATTTTAGTTATGTTAAACAAGATAGCGTTTGCTTTGTTTCCCTTATATAGTTAATCATGGTCATGTGCCATATCTTAGCTGTTGGTTTTTCAACCTTTACTTTCAATGTGTTTATTATCTCTGAAAGTTATTATCTAGTCCTCAAGGAATTGATAACTTCTAGAACCAAATATTGTAGTCCTCGAACAGTAATTGAACAGTTATAGCATGTTCTTTTGTCAGGCATTGCTCCTCCATAAATTTTGGCATTGGTGGGGATTCCAATTAGGTCTATTTCTGTCATATATCTACAAGGGAATTAGCTTAGTTGATCAATTCTATTTTTCTAGATAGTTTTAGTTGGTACCATGATGTATGATTAGGAGTCTCTCTATGATTATATAAAACGTAGAATTAACATCTCTTTCTCTTAATTCTTGAACCAATTTTCAAAGTGTACTTTTGTAAACAGAAATACAATAGATGACATCTTTTCATGTCTTTTGACAATTCGCTCCTCCTTGTATTTCGTATCTCGAATGAATCTTTTTAGTGACAATTGTGATAGCAGCAAAGCAAACAACATTTAGATGTGCAACACAAGACACTACTATGAGACAAATTTCATTTTCATCACTAGGTTGGGATCAAACACATAGTATTAACGCATGATTCTAACCTCAAAGTTTGAGTCGAATCAGAGAAGACCACATTTCAAGTCCTTCAGAGGAGAATGAACTACTAGTATTCATGTAACGTATATATCACGTGGTTCCTGCTTGGACTCTGTTGCACTCATCAATCGCTATGGCTTTTATAAATCTAAGGGAAGCCTCCTCACTTATTCCCTTATTCACCTGTTACACAACTAATCATCAATCATTACCTAAACAATGAGGTTACTTTAGAATATGCATCACTAATAACAAATTAAACATTACCCATTTAGACCATACGGAATGCATCACATAACTCCTCTACCTCAGTCTCAGCCTCACCAACCTACAAATAGGAAAATAGACTAATAATAATAATAATTTATAATATCAACAAGCTGATGCATCATGTAACATCCAAGGCAACAAGTCATAATGACTTTCAATTGCATTCATATAAAAAAGCACGTGGCTAGCTCATTTTCCTAGGATTAGGTATGTGTAAAAGATTTTTAACAAGTTGGTGTTTCCCCATGTCTCAACCTCACTTCATGAGTCACACATCATACACTTTTTCTGAATTAAATCAATAGCAATCAGTACCAATAAATAAGTAAAGGAGGGTGTTTAAAATATTTTTAACAATTCGATCAATCATGTACCCTAATGCTATTTACCAAATAATATTAGCTGTCAGTAACAATAAATGGGTACTTTGGGGGTATTTGGAAGGACAGCTAAATGTTTTTTAGCATTTTGATCACTCAGTATACTGAAAACATAATAAAATTTCTCTCTTCTTTGTATTGTCATTCATATACTAAAAGCTATCAAACAAAATATAGGATATCAATTTCAGCCATTGGGGGTGTTTGGAAGGAATTAACTTCATCTGATCCAACTAGCAATTAGATTAGATAGTGTTTGTTATCATTTCAGGTTGTTTAATGTTTGACTGTTGGATACAGATTCTGGCAGCACTGCTCCTCGAAAACTTGACTTGTGATAGCCTCGGAAATTAGAATCCTCAGAATATCCTCGAGTCTCCAATTACAGATTTACAGTGGTTTAAGGGGAGTCACATTTACAACCAAACACTTTTTGAATTTTTAGAGTATGTTAGACAAAAGAGCTCACCTAATCACATATGATTTTGTCTTGTTTGCATATTTTGTTATAGTAGGTAGATGTGAATTGTAAACCTTTTTGTTGTCCTGATTACAGTACAAAGACCACTTGTGTTGCTTCTAGTGCTGCTTCCTATTTGGCATTAAATATCATACAACACAGGGACACTTTTCACAAACCAGTACAGATAATCTCAAATTTAGCCACAATACTGTATTTTCTTGAAAAATTGCAAATCATAAAATCTCAAGTAGACATTCTGGAACACATTTTTGATTATTTGATTATTTGATTATTTAGTTAAGCATACAGTCATCGTGGAACACATTTGTGAAGCATATATTCATTGTACAAAATTTTCTACTTGTAAGACCATGAGTAAATGATCGTGGTTTTCTTGGTTAAATGCAAAGATTTAATTTCTTTCATTTTCTTTTTTTAGATTTTCTACTTGGTTGGTTTTGGCTTCTTTTTCTTGGAATCCCTTCTCAGCTTGTGGGTTCTCCATGTGAGTTCAACGATCTCATTTTTTCTTGTCCTTGCTTCACAAATGTCCCTTAGCAAATTTAGGGTATTGTCATGCTAAGTATATTGCATATAACTTCTTCTTTGATCTTTGTTTATTTTCTTTTATTTGCAGGAAGTATACATGTTTTTCAGATGGTTATATTCATTAACGAAAAAGATAATGTATGACTTCTGTCAAAATTTAACAGTTTTCTGCTCAGCTTCTACTAAACTCATTTTAAATTCATTAGCATCTCTTGCAATAATTTCAGTTTTCAAACCAGGATCTCTACTAAGCTTTTTCTTCTGAAAAAGTTTTACAATTTTCTGCTTATCTTCTGTAAAAGTTTAACAGTTTTTTGCTTAGCTAGCATTTTCTACTCAGCTAGCAAATAAATCAATGTAGAGCATTGTTGCATGCAAGAACCAAACTCGTTGCAAAATGACTCATTTCCTTAATATTATAACTACCTCTGGTGACTAAAGTGCGATGTAGATACACTAAAAATGAGAAAAGAATGTACAATAGAAACTGGTTTCGGGTATTAAATAACTAAATAAAAAATATGAAAGGTTGTATGCTATGCTAGGTGTCAATCCTATTCATCTTGTTGTGGAAAGGGTAGTTCTCAATGTGCCAAAGGTGTTATGGATGCAAAACATCCGGCGAATATTTGATGGCACAACATACTAATGACTTGATGATATTTTACATGTGCAGGCACATACCTTTTTCTAGAGGGAATGTTGTGATTAATGTATCTTACTTTGGGGTGCATGTTCACTCTAAACCTCATGATCTTTGTGAAGAGACATCGTATCCAATCTCATCACGAGATTTTGTTCTCTCTCACACCTAAACTTTGCATGGATTCACACCGCTGTAAGCTGTTATGCTACATGGGGTTTTTAGAACTTGATGACACTAGATCAGGGATAGTTATACTACCCAAAAACTCTCGTACACAGAAACTCTCATACACTTGTGGATAGTTGGTACTTGGTACTTGGTTTAGTGATAATGTTATTAATGTGTAGTGTTATTAATTTGTTGTTGATAAATGCTTGAATATCTAATTTTGATGTTAATGTAGAGAATTTTGATTTTTTACGGTGGAATAAGTGTTCATCAAAATGAGTCTATTGGAAAGGAAGGTCAAAGAGAGTCTGCCACTAAAGAAGTCGCTCAAGAAGAATATCCAACATAAAACGTATAAATATATTTCATTTTCTGTTGTCCACAATGACTTGAAACTAATGTAATATGTTATATTGTACTTTTAATGTGGAATATGTTATATTGTACTTTTAATGTGGAATATGTTATATCGTACTTTTATTATTTGATTACTCATTAATTAATATGAAATTAGTGCATATTAAAATAGCATGAAAGGGAACTTTAGGTTTGTAACGGCTCCAAATCATCGCAATTATGCGATTCAGGTGTAAAAATTGTGTCGGCAACGTACCATCTCAGATTTTAAATAATGTGGCCGTTACAATATTTGCGAAGTAAGATAGCCGTCAAGGTATGCCATTTATTTTTTTTGCGACGGTTCTTACCGTCGCAAATATTTGAAAAATACACGTCATCGCTTTTTGCAACGGCTTTACCAGTCGCAAAACTCAAATTTGGCGCCGACAGAGACCACTTTCTTTGCCTCGGTTGTTGCCGACACCATGCCGCCGCAACCTTTCTCGCGGCGGTAAGTTACTATCGAAAAGATCTTTTGCGATGGACAACTTGACGTCAGCGTGTTGGCCGACGCCACGCCGTCGCGAAAAGTTGGTCGCCGTCGCAAAAGGGTTTTTAGCCGTTGCAAAAATATTTTTTTATTTGTAGTGATATCAAAGGTCTAACTTTTCACTTTTAATATTTTCAATTTGCAAAGACATATCACTTAATTGTTTCCCTTGTTTGAGAACCTTTTCTCTCAAGGAACTTATCCTTACCCTATGTTCTTTATCACATAGGATTATGTCTTTAAGGAATTGCGTGAGATCAGATTCAGCTTGAGACATAATGGTACTTACCACGTTGTCAACGTGGTGATCTGGATCTTCTTCATGATCGGCCATGAGACAAAAGTTTGATTGCTCTTTTTCGTCTTCTGATTCATTTGTGGAATCGGAATCACTCCATGAAGCTACCATAGCCTTCTTCTTTCGATCATTCTTCCTAAAGTTGTTCCTCTTCTTTTGTAGACAATCCTTTACGAGATGATATGTTTCACCACATTAACAGCAAGTCAGAACTTTCTTTTTCTTGTTAGGGTTAGAAAACTTACCTCGAGGTCTTGATGTTCGCGGATATTCTTTATTGTTTGCAAACTACTTCTTCATCTGAAGAATCTTCGCAAGGCCCCTAGAGATCAAGGCAAAGGGATCTACTTCATCTTCGTCATCACTATCTTCCTCCTCTGATGGTATCTCATCCTTCTTAGATCTTAGAGTCAAGTTCTTTGTGTTGGATGGGAGCTTTCCATCTTCCTCACCGAGAACCATTTCATGGGTGATGAGTTTTCCAAGTAGGTCGTCAAGAGGAAGTGTTGTGAGATTCTGAGCTTCTTCGACTGTAGTCGCCTTTGGTCCTCACTAGGCTTTAGGTAAGCTCCTTAGAACCCTCCTAACTTTCTCATAGTTTATGAAGACTTTTCCAAGTGAGTCTAGGTTGTTCACGATCTCGGTGAATCTTGTGAACATTTCTTTGACTGATTCATGTGAGTTCATCTTGAATAGCTCATATTGTCTGAGGAAGATGCTTATCTTTGTTTCCTTGACTTGACTTTTTCCTTCGTATGTGAAAACAAGTTTATCCCATATTGCTTTAGCACTCTTGCATGATGAGACACGGTTGAATTCATTTGCTTCCAATCCACAGTAGAGCAAGTTCATGGTCTTGTAGTTCTTTGAAACACTGTCCAAGTCGGTTTGTGTAAATTCCGCTTCCTTCTTTGCGACTTGGACTCCTTCAACCGTGGTGGTTGGGAATTTAGGGCCATTTCGAATAATACTCCATAACTCCATGTCCTGATCAATATTAAGCATTTGCATCAGTGCTCTCCAATGGGCAAAGTTGTTGCCACAATAGAGTGGTGGTCGAGATGTGGATCTTCCTTGAGCGAATCCTCCATCACCTACAAAGTTCATGGTTAGTCTCACTGATGGTTAAATCAATATACGTGAGTCTAGCTCAGATACCAATTGAAGAACCGTAAGGTGAATAAAAAGGATATAAATACTCTAGAAGGGGGGTTGAATAGAGTATGAGAACTTTTCGCAAAATTATATCTCTAGGCTTTGAAACTGATTTCAAAGGCCTTGATGTCGATCTGAGCTCTTTGTGACACAACTTGTTTTCAAGGGCTTTGAAAGTGATTTCAAGGGCCTTGACTTTGTGAACCTGCAAAGCAACCTTATTCACAATAAAGCAAGATATGATGCGGAAATGAAAAGATCGACATGGTGATATGTTTACGAAGTTCGGCTCTAAACAACCTACTCTCCGTCTTAGGGTTTACCCATAGGATCTAACTATCTATTATCAGCTTCAAAGAGTCCAAGATACAACCTAGAAGAAATGCCCTTCTTCTCTCACAGTAGCCAATGCTACGATCTAGTTCCAACTCTTAACCCAGCTGTAATAGCCTAGTTATTTCGCAGAGTAACAAACACACACACAAGTATTACACTCTCTAGATATTCCAATGAAGCTCTCGTGTTTTTCTCTCTCTAAAGAATAAAGCAGTTGTAAACTAAGAGGAAGAGAAAAACTCTTGGATCGAATGAAGATGCTTTGGATCGCTTTGAAGACTTTAGATATTTCCGTAAAAAGCTTGTTGTTGTTCTCTTCAATCGACATCTTCATTTATAGTCTTCGATAGAGAAGTCCTCTAGCCGTTGAGAAGATGACCGTTGTTGATGTTTCTTCTTCTACATAGAAAACACATCTTGATTGAGATGAGATAGCCATTGTAGATTTTCCTTATCTTCATCATCTCCTTAACAGACGTTGATTCTTCTTCTCCGTAATCTTCTCTTGAATTACGCTATTGAAGATCTTGTCGTTCAAGCATTGAGATCTTCAGGTTTGTTGAAAATCTTTGGTTGAAAGATCTTCGAGATCTTTTTAAGATCCGTTGAGAAGAAAACTTGCGTCAATTTGGTTAAGATCTTTGCAAGATCTTTTTGTTGGGCCAAATCTTCTTGTTGGTCGAGATCTACTTGTTGGCCAAATCTTCTTGATATCTTCTTGAAATATCTTCTCTTGATCCTTGGTAGATTTGGTTGTTTGAGATTGATTTGAATTCCTTCTAGTCGTCATACCCTTTGAATCATGTATCAAGACTTCGACTTTGATCCCTTGAAATGGTTTTCAAGGGCTCCGTGTTGAACCTTTGAAATGCTTTCCAATCTCTGCGCTTGTCCCTTGTATCCGTTTTCAAGGTCTCCATTCATCCCTTGAAATACTTTTCAAGGCCTGTATACATTTGACAAACACAAAACCAAACCAAGCAATCTAGAAATAAAACCAATATTTGTTAGTATAAAGACCGCTTAGTTGTGTTAAGTCTTCCATCATCACATATGCATATATAATCGAGGTGGAGTTTTCAGGTTTGTTGGTTAGCCCCCTTGTAGTGGCAATGATAACCTTTCCCTTTCATCCTGTAAGGAGTCTAGGAGGTTCTTTGTGGTCAGGCCAATCCTTATATACATGATGGGTACTTCACCACTCCTTATGGTAGGCGGGAAGTGCGTTGATACTACTCCAGATGGCTATGGTAACTAGAGGCGAGGATGATATATTCCTCGTGTCACATATTTTCATATATATATACAACCTCAGTATATGACGTTATAAAGATCATTAAACGGGTAAATGTGTGACATCATGATTGAGTGTTTATTGTTCTATGACTTGTGTATGTTCTTATGCTTTATCTTACATATGAATGGTTAGCTAACGATTTCATACCGCGTTGTAGATGCTCTGCAGGATAGGAGGATTATAGAGTGAGCCAGATGGGTGATCTGCTGAGGGCTTCCGTACACTAGGATTGTGCGAGGGTTTTGGGATGTTTTTTATGGTTATGGATTGCTGTTTTGTATTCAATGGTGTTTGGTAAAACCTTTGTTTGTATATATTTATACAGTTTGATGTTTTGGTTATTTAATCTATTTGTGCCTTGTTGTAAGATCCAGTGAACTTGTTGTCAGGCTAGGGTCATGATCCATTGTAGATCCTAGCCTAGTAGCACCCCAAGTCCCGCGGAGTCAGGGTGTTACACACGCAGTCTAGTATATATATATAACTAAACTTGTTGAGATCCATGGAAGGAGTATTAGCTTCCCGTACATTTTATCCCAAATCGACAGTGAATTGGGTTTAAAATCAAAACTTTTTTTTGAAAACTCGAATCCCTTTCGGGTTTTGTTTATTTATCTATTCCGCCTTTCAAGAAGATTGCAAGTGCCATTGTTTTCAACCTAAGGCTCTGATACCATTTTTATAACACCCTAAAGCCATAGGAATCGGAGTGCTACGGAACTAAGACCTCACAGTGGTTCCTAGCCTAACAACAAGTTCACTGGATCTTACAACAAGACACAAATAAATATCAAGCAACCTTTATAAAACAAAAATATCAAGTATCGTAATACATAGAAAACCCCACAGCTGAGTGTAAAACAACATCATCGTATATATACACATCCCATAAACCCATAATATCCTAGATGTTCGAAAGCCCTCGACTGCTCACTCCTCCTATCCTGCAAAGCATCTACAACACAGTATGAAACAGTTAGCTAACAATTCATATACAAGATCATGCATAAGCACATACGCACATCAAAATCATACTAAACACCAAGCATGCTAACACACGTTTCCCGTTTAATTATCTTTATAACATTATACACTCAGAACCATATTTTTAGTTGTGACACGAGAAGTATATCATTCTCCCTTGTTGGTACTATAGCCAAATGGAGTAGTTCAAGTACATCCCGTATACATTTATAGTGGTGCAAGACCATCCCCTTATACCAGTTCTTGCCTGACCTCCGAGAACCTTGATAACTCCACCTTTGATAATAATTGCTTTATTTAAGTGATGGAAGACTTAACATATAAATGTGGTTTTATAAACTAACAAATATCGATTATATTTATAGATTGCTTGTATTGGTTTGTTTGTTAAAATGTGTGTAGGTCGTGGATAGCATTACAAGGGAAGATCTTGGCTAAGAGATTCACTACAACAACGGACCTACTACAACCAAAGGAGAAGATCTAGGAGAAGATCTTAAACAATCAACAAATCAGCCAACCAAGAAGATAGGCGATTCAAGAGAAGATGTTAGAAGAAGATCTCGAGATCGGTTGGAGAAGATTTAGGTTGAAGCTCGTTTGAAGAGGAGATCTTTGTAAAGATCTCAAATGGCTTTAAAGAAGTTTGTTGAGGAGAAGATCATGGTGAAAATTTACTTGAAGATATCCAACGGCTGTAAAGTGAGAAAGATGAAGAGAAGATCTCGGCTACAACAAGATCTTATTTACAACGGCTAGTTCTCAAACAATGTGAGAAGATCTCTCTCAAACAAACATCAGATTCTATGAAAAAAATAAGATGCAATGGCTGCAAGATAACGGCTAGAAGAAGCATCCATAGAAGAGTATAAAATAGACATTGATTGAAGCTGAAGATAACCAAGCCTACCAGCGATCATACTAGACATCTTTATCGATCCAAAAGTTTATCTTTCTCTTTCAGCTTTCTTAGGTTTATTCCTTAGAGTGAGATAAATACAAGAGCTACATTGACATATCATATTTGTGTTAGACTCGAGTGTGTTGCTCTGAAATAAGTAACTAGGCTATTATTGCTAGAATAGAGTTAACTAGAGCGTAGCATTGAGGATACAATGAGAGAAGAAGGGCAGTTCTTATAGGTTGTATCTAGGACACATAACAAGCAAATAATAGATAGTTAGAATCTTAGGGTCGGAAACCGTAGGTGGAGAGTAGGTTATTGTGGACGATCTTTTCAATTTCTACACCTTATATCGCGTTTTATTGTGACTAACAACTTTCTGTAAGTTTTGAAGTCAAGGCCTTGAGATCCACGTTAAAGCCTTGAGATATAGTTTTCTCACTAAGCACATCGATCGACTTCAAGACCTTGAGATTAGATTCAAATCCTTGACGTCCGATAATGCAAAAAGTTCTCATACTCTATTTTACCCCCTTCTAGAGTATTTATATCCTTATTAATCCGCTACTCGGTTCTTCAATTAGTATTAGAGATAAAATCACTTATATTGATTTAATCATCAGTGAGACTAATCATGAACTCTGTAGGTGATGGAGGATTCGCCTAAGGATGATCCACATCTCGACCAACCCTCTTCTGCAGTAACAACTTTGCCCATTGGAGAGCTCTAATGCAAATGCTTATTATTGATCAGGACATGGAACTATGGATCATTATTCAAACTGGACCAAGAACCAACCACCACGGTTGAAGGAGTCCAACTTCAAAAGCAAGAAGCTGCCTTCACTCAAACGGACTTGGATAGTGTTTCAAAGAACTACAAGGTCATGAACTTGCCCTATTGTGGACTGGATGTTAACGAATTCAATTGTGTCTCATCATTCAAATCTGCAAAGGAAATATGGGACAAGTTAATAGTTACGTATGAAGGAACAAGTCAAGTCTAGGAGATAAATATAAGCATCTTCCTCAGGCAATATGAATTATTCAAGATGACTTCAAATGAGATGGTCAAAGAGATGTTTATAAGATTCACTGAGATTGTGAACAATCTCGACTAACTTGGAAAGGTCTTCACAGATGAAGAAAAAGTAAGGAAAGTCCCAAGAAGCTTGCCAAAAGCTAACTGGGGACCAAAAGTGACCGCTCTCGAAATAGCTCAAAATCTCACAACATTATGATAGCATGAATTATAGTCTATATTTTGGGGTTTGTTTGGACGTTTTATCTTTCATAATCTGCATGTTTGTATGTACATTATGTGATTTTACTACCATTTCATCTACCTTTGCGAGAATCGAGGTCTACACCTAGTTTCGTTGTAATTGCAGGTAATATGGTACGTATTGCATCAAAAAGGAGCAAAAGGAGTCAAGAGTCATTTGGAGCTACATTCAGGAAGCACAACCATGGATTAAAGATTTACTTTGGACCAGTTTTGAGAGATTCTACATTCAGTTATGAGTCACCTCGGTTGACCAGAGATTCATCTCGACCGAGGCGATCCGGAGACGCCGACTCGACCGAGGCGAACACCTAGGACGCGGCGAGAATATTTTATTCTTGGCTGAGATCTTTTAAAATTGGAAAGTGATCTTATATTTTTGGGCTGAGCTTCTAGAAGGAAGGAGATATGCAGAATCATATATTTTACCTATATTTATGGGATAATATCTTCTTAAGATTTATTATCTTTGGAGGGTTATTTTTCCTATAAAAAGGGTTGATTTTCCACAATTCCAACATCCCGCTTACACCAAAAAAAGGGCTGCATACACCAATCGAAAGCCGCAGCATACTCCAATTTGGGAGAGAGTTGAAGAACCTTTTTGAAGGTTGAAGGAAGATTGAAGACTATAGCTTTATAGCTTTTTGGAGGGTTTTGTAAGATTATCTTCAATTCCTTTCCTTGTTGTCTTGTCTTGTTGGATTATTATCCAAGGAACGATTTTGTGTGATATTTGATTCAGTTATTGAAGTGTTTTCATTAAATTCTTCTTTGTTCAAATATTCACCTTCTTCCCATATATTTAATACTTTCATAATGATGATGAGTGGCTAATTTCCTTGTGTGATTCTAGGGTGATTGGCTGAAGGTTGTGGGAAAAACAATGATAGAATAATCTTAGATTCCAGTAGGATCCTGAAAGTTCGAGTCTTTAACCTTAACCCTAAGCATCTCGTTCGGTTGATGAACATCTCGGCCGGGGTGGAATTCTTCTGACCGAGGTGACTTATCCTTTCCTAAACTGAAAAGTTAAGTGTTAGAGTTTGCCAAAACCTATCCTTATTACACCTTTCTGGTTCAATGCAAGCTTAGGATGAGACTTACCCGGTAATTCCTTAGTTTGTGTACCAACGATCATAAGTGTAGGTAATAAAGGTTTATCCTTTATTGGGGATTGAGTGTGCTTCCATCCCATCTTTGTGAGTTAGCCCGAGACTTACCCGGTAAAGGTTGATTCTATTCCCTTAGATGGTGTGTTAGTTTGAGGTTATAGTTCTTTATCTTGATTCCTTGAGACTTACCCGGTAATAGGAGTTGCGGTTTAGGATTAGTGTGTAGTGAGACTTACCCGGTGATCTACTCCACTTTAGTAACACCTTCCCCAAGCAAAAATCTCAGCTTTGTCCTCTTATCTATAGATCTTGAGTTGGAACCACAACTAGATGCTTTAATCCCTAGAATTGCATGTTTGCTTTATTTGACATCTTATTCATCTTTGATTGTATACTTGCTCTTGTGGTTAGCATCAACACTAGCTTACCGTATTGGACTTTGTTTCACCAAGTCCCTGTGATCGACCCCTGGAATTTTCTTGCTTTTACTACGATTGACCCGTACACTGCGGGTTCGCATCCTTGTTTTAAGCTTAAGTCTAGGGTTATAAATTTAAAGCTTGCACACACCGTTTGGAGCGAACAAGTTTTTGGCGCCGTTGCCGGGGACTTGGTCTAGACCGAGCCGGTTGCGGTTTGCTTTCGGGGCACTTGCCCCTGTTGCTACTAACTACTCTTTCTATGAGTTTTGTAGTTTTCAGGATTTCCGATGACTACATTTGATCCAGCCTGGATAGCAAGGCAAAGTGCTAGGGCGGACCATTATGAATACTTGGAGGAAAAGTACTCCTTCTATTGGTTCAACAATGAATGGGAAAGAGAAGAGGCCATTCAACATGAACTTGCGATATGGGATGAGAAGAATGTCCCTAAAAACATTTATGAGCAACCTTTTGAAGACTCTCTCGAATCAAGATTGGAGAAGTTGATGAAGAAGGTGGAGGAGCTCAAGGAAAGCACCCTATCCTATGCTAAGCCGAAAGAGGAGCATAAGGAAGTGTTGCACGTTCCAAGCATTCCTTTGGTCGAACCAGAAGTTTCTCCTGAAGCTTTTGTGGAAGAGGGGGATGTTGAAGAATTCGATCTGACTGTTGAGACCTCGGTCGAGGTGGAAGAGATTTCGGCCGAGATGGAAGAAGAATCTGCAAACCTGGAACTGGAAGATGCGGCGAACCTTGGCCAAATCACTGAGATTGTGGTCAAGGTGGAAGAAAGACCAGCTGAGTTGGGAGGGATTTCATGTGTGGATTATCAATCCAACATGAAACTTGTCTCAAGCCTTGGAGAACTTTACAAGGTACATTCTCCTACTTTATTTGAAATCCCTATTAAAATTTCTGAAATTTTCAGGAATGCACCGGAGAGTTGGAGGTCTCTTCCGAAAGAACCTCCTAAGATCAAGATGAAGTCTTCCTTGAAATTGTTGGAAGAAGCTCCTTGGATTATAAGGAGTGGAGTTTGCAAACACTACACCGCTAAGTCGATGAAGTATCTCTTGTTCAAGTATGGGGTCCCTCGCATGCTAAGGACCTTGTACCATCCCCAAGCTATAGATGGGGAAGTTGCTATGATTCTCGAGAAACTGTTTTCTCGATCAAGGAAAGGATGGGACACGAGGAATGTCCCATTGAAGTGCAGGAAGTCTAGAAGGATTCCGGTGAGAATCAAACCGTACAAGCTTGTACGTGGGAGATCTTACCATTTGCCGGTGAAATTAGGAACCGGAACCTTTTTGGAAGAATTTTATGATAGATGTGATAAGCACTCCATGGTGTTCAAGGTACATTGAGTAATTCTATGGAGAAGGGTCCAGCTAACGACCTTAAACCAAGCGCTTCTTGGGAGGCAACCCAAGGTATTGCTTTCTTCTCCCTTTTCTAGTTTAGTTTAGATAGTTGCTTTGTTTTTGTTTTCCTCTAGACAACAACCAAGTATTCCAAAAGGAAGGATCACAGTTCAGGAGCTACACTGGAAGAACAAAATTTCAAGAAGTTGAGGAAACGAGCTTTACTGAGATACATCTCGGATACTGTCAGAACACCTCGACCGAGATGTACTTCGCCAACCGAGATGGTCTTATCTGGGAGCTGTTTCTTACTTCTTCATGCAGTTTAGCTATGTTCGGTGAGTATCCTGTCCTTAGACTTATTCTGACCCACTGGGACAGTGTGTTCCAAGTATGGGGTATTTGATGTACTTATTTGATGACTTTGATGTATGACTCACGTTTTATCGGATAGTTTATATTTATGCTTCACTTTTGCATCTATGTGTTTATCTGAGACTACATGCATACTTACAGGTTATTTGATTGAGAAAAACGTCGAAACTGAAAGAAAACTGGTTTTAAAAAAATTTTGGACCTCGACCGGGACAGTTCTAGCCGAACGAGGTGATTCACCTCGGTTGAACCAAGAACACCTCGACCGAGGTGGGCGTAACAGAAAATTTTCGAAAACGATTTTTGTGTTACTTATCTGGATATGATCTCAGTGAAGATCTTGTTTACCTACTGTTTTTAAATTCTTTATATGTTTGAAATGTTTTATGATGCGTTTAAGTTGCTAAATGCTTTGTTTGAAATTATTGGCATGTTTAATACTTTATTTTTATCCAAATTATGTTGAATTTGAAGGTTGACACCGCAGGATAAGTTCTCTCACTTTCTTCTTGGAAAGACCAAGGCAATTCATTCTTCTTCTTCTTCTTCTTCTTCTTGATCATGCTTAGCCCCTCATATACATTTTGCCTCCCTTTACCTATCCGGGAATTTGGAAGCAAGCGAAGTGGTGAAAGCAAATTAAAAGTTGAGAAGCGGCTGAAAGTGAAAGTGTTAGAAAGCAATAATAGGTTTGGGGAAGTCATTCATGAAGATGAGTAACTCGGCACCATTCACATAGCCGGGTGTTTGTGTCTTGCCAAAGTCGGATTGAGCGATATTCCTAACGGGTCATGGTATGTGCATCAAGGGTTTGATGCATCTCAAGAAATTGATGATTGCTGATTTCCTAGGCTTCGGTTATTGTGCACCTCTGTCCATGCATCCCAAAAAGTAAAGTAAAAAAAGAAAAAGTGTGAGATAAGCAAAGCTTATTGGTGGGAGATGTTGCAAGTCAAAGTGAAAGTGAAGTACATCCTTTTCCCGGATTCTAGCACCACATTACCTTACATACATCCCTACCCTACACGTTTCTTGACCTTTTCTTTTGGGAAGCCCTTGAGACCTTGAGCTTGTTGATTGACTTAGCGGTTTAAATCGGATTATACATGATTAATTTTGATAATTATGATTTATTATGCATTCTATGATTTTATGCAAAGATGAACAACTTTCCTATATTTATAAAATGTTTTGATCATGTTGAGTTTTTAATTTCCAGGAAGTACTCTCTTAGAGTGATCTATGATAGTTGCACACCATAAAATGTTTTTGAAAGACTTTTCATTGATTTTCTTGACTATTAATCCATTCTATCTTGATTTCTATATGAGGAACTTGCTTAGGGACAAGCAAGGGCTAAGTATGGGGTATTTTGATAGCATGAATTATAGTCTATATTTTGGGGTTTGTTTGGACGTTTTATCTTTCATAATCTGCATGTTTGTATGTACATTATGTGATTTTACTACCATTTCATCTACCTTTGCGAGAATCGAGGTCTACACCTAGTTTCGTTGTAATTGCAGGTAATATGGTACGTATTGCATCAAAAAGGAGCAAAAGGAGTCAAGAGTCATTTGGAGCTACATTCAGGAAGCACAACCATGGATTAAAGATTTACTTTGGACCAGTTTTGAGAGATTCTACATTCAGTTATGAGTCACCTCGGTTGACCAGAGATTCATCTCGACCGAGGCGATCCGGAGACGCCGACTCGACCGAGGCGAACACCTAGGACGCGGCGAGAATATTTTATTCTTGGCTGAGATCTTTTAAAATTGGAAAGTGATCTTATATTTTTGGGCTGAGCTTCTAGAAGGAAGGAGATATGCAGAATCATATATTTTACCTATATTTATGGGATAATATCTTCTTAAGATTTATTATCTTTGGAGGGTTATTTTTCCTATAAAAAGGGTTGATTTTCCACAATTCCAACATCCCGCTATACCGTCGATCAAGATTTACGCAGCAGCCGCAGCATACTCCAATTTGGGAGAGAGTTGAAGAACCTTTTTGAAGGTTGAAGGAAGATTGAAGACTATAGCTTTATAGCTTTTTGGAGGGTTTTGTAAGATTATCTTCAATTCCTTTCCTTGTTGTCTTGTCTTGTTGGATTATTATCCAAGGAACGATTTTGTGTGATATTTGATTCAGTTATTGAAGTGTTTTCATTAAATTCTTCTTTGTTCAAATATTCACCTTCTTCCCATATATTTAATACTTTCATAATGATGATGAGTGGCTAATTTCCTTGTGTGATTCTAGGGTGATTGGCTGAAGGTTGTGGGAAAAACAATGATAGAATAATCTTAGATTCCAGTAGGATCCTGAAAGTTCGAGTCTTTAACCTTAACCCTAAGCATCTCGTTCGGTTGATGAACATCTCGGCCGGGGTGGAATTCTTCTGACCGAGGTGACTTATCCTTTCCTAAACTGAAAAGTTAAGTGTTAGAGTTTGCCAAAACCTATCCTTATTACACCTTTCTGGTTCAATGCAAGCTTAGGATGAGACTTACCCGGTAATTCCTTAGTTTGTGTACCAACGATCATAAGTGTAGGTAATAAAGGTTTATCCTTTATTGGGGATTGAGTGTGCTTCCATCCCATCTTTGTGAGTTAGCCCGAGACTTACCCGGTAAAGGTTGATTCTATTCCCTTAGATGGTGTGTTAGTTTGAGGTTATAGTTCTTTATCTTGATTCCTTGAGACTTACCCGGTAATAGGAGTTGCGGTTTAGGATTAGTGTGTAGTGAGACTTACCCGGTGATCTACTCCACTTTAGTAACACCTTCCCCAAGCAAAAATCTCAGCTTTGTCCTCTTATCTATAGATCTTGAGTTGGAACCACAACTAGATGCTTTAATCCCTAGAATTGCATGTTTGCTTTATTTGACATCTTATTCATCTTTGATTGTATACTTGCTCTTGTGGTTAGCATCAACACTAGCTTACCGTATTGGACTTTGTTTCACCAAGTCCCTGTGATCGACCCCTGGAATTTTCTTGCTTTTACTACGATTGACCCGTACACTGCGGGTTCGCATCCTTGTTTTAAGCTTAAGTCTAGGGTTATAAATTTAAAGCTTGCACACACCGTTTGGAGCGAACAAGTTTTTGGCGCCGTTGCCGGGGACAGTTCTGATATGTTTAAGTTGCTAAATGCTTTGTTTAAGTTGCTAAATACTTACAGGTTATTTGACTGAGAAAAACGTCGAAACCGAAAAAAAAACAAAATGGTTTTAAAAAAATTTTTGACCTCGACCGGGACAGTTCTGGCAAAACGAGGTGTTTCACCTCGGTTGATCTAAGAACACCTCGACCGAGGTGGGTTAACTGAGAGTTTTCGAAAACGATTTTTTGTGCTACTTATCTGGATATGATCTCAGTGAAGATCTTGTTTACCGACTGTTTTTAAATTCTTTATATGTTTGAAATGTTTTATGATATGTTTAAGTTGCTAAATGCTTTGTTTAAAATTATTGGCATGTTTAATACTTTATTTTTATCCAAATTATGTTGAATTTGAAGGTTGACACCGCAGCATAAGTTCTCTCACGTTCTTCTTGGAAAGACCAAGGCAATTCATTCTTCTTCTTCTTCTTCTTCTTGATCATGCTTAGCCCCTCATATACATATTGCCTCCCTTTACCTATCCGGGAATTTGGAAGCAAGCGAAGTGGTGAAAGCAAGTCAAAAGTTGAGAAGTGGCTGGAAGTGAAAGTGTTAGAAAGCAATAATAGGTTTGGGGAAGTCAATCATGAAGATGAGTAACTCGGCACCATTCACATAGCCGGGTGTTTGTGTCTTGCCAAAGTCGGATTGAGCGATATTCCTAACGGGTCATGGTATGTGCATCAAGGGTTTGATGCATCTCAAGAAATTGATGATTGCGGATTTCCTAGGCTTCGGTTATTGTGCACCTCTATCCATGCATCCCAAAAAGTAAAGTAAAAGAGAAAAAAGTGTGAAATAAGCAAAGCTTATTGGTGGAAGGTGTTGCAAGTCAAAGTGGAAGTGAAGTTCATCCTTTTCCCGGATTCTAGCACCACATTACCTTACATTCATCCCTACCCTACACGTTTCTTGACCTTTTCTTTTGGGAAGCCCTTGAGACCTTGAGCTTGTTGATTGACTTAGCGGTTTAAATCGGATTATACATGATTAATTTTGATAATTATGATTTATTATGCATTCTATGATTTTATGCAAAGATGAACAACTTTCCTATATTTATAAAATGTTTTGATCATGTTGAGTTTTTAATTTCCAGGAAGTACTCTCTTAGAGTGATCTATGATAATTGCACACCATAAAATGTTTTTTTGAAAGACTTTTTCATCGATTTTCATGACTATTAATCCATTCTATCTTGTCTTCTATGTGCGGAACTTGCTTGGGGACAAGCAAGGGCTAAGTATGGGGTATTTTGATAGCATGAATTATAGTCTATATTTTAGGGTTTGTTTGGACGTTTTATCTTTCATAATCTGCATGTTTGTATGTACATTATGTGATTTTACTACCATTTCATCTACCTTTGCGAGAATCGAGGTCTACACCTAGTTTCGTTGTAATTGCAGGTAATATGGTACGTATTGCATCAAAAAGGAGCAAAAGGAGTCAAGAGTCATTTGGAGCTACATTCAGGAAGCACAACCATGGATTAAAGATTTACTTTGGACCAGTTTTGAGAGATTCTACATTCAGTTATGAGTCACCTCGGTTGACCAGAGATTCATCTCGACCGAGGCGATCCGGAGACGCCGACTCGACCGAGGCGAACACCTAGGACGCGGCGAGAATATTTTATTCTTGGCCTGAGCTTCTAGAAGGAAGGAGATATGCAGAATCATATATTTTACCTATATTTATGGGATAATATCTTCTTAAGATTTATTATCTTTGGAGGGTTATTTTTCCTATAAAAAGGGTTGATTTTCCACAATTCCAACATCCCGCTTACACCAAAAAAAGGGCTGCATACACCAATCGAAAGCCGCAGCATACTCCAATTTGGGAGAGAGTTGAAGAACCTTTTTGAAGGTTGAAG
>BSUD01000004.1:95865881-95896980 GCA_033239045.1 Fagopyrum esculentum | reverse complement strand
GAAGAAGCTCCTTGGATTATAAGGAGTGGAGTTTGCAAACACTACACCGCTAAGTCGATGAAGTATCTCTTGTTCAAGTATGGGGTCCCTCGCATGCTAAGGACCTTGTACCATCCCCAAGCTATAGATGGGGAAGTTGCTATGATTCTCGAGAAACTGTTTTCTCGATCAAGGAAAGGATGGGACACGAGGAATGTCCCATTGAAGTGCAGGAAGTCTAGAAGGATTCCGGTGAGAATCAAACCGTACAAGCTTGTACGTGGGAGATCTTACCATTTGCCGGTGAAATTAGGAACCGGAACCTTTTTGGAAGAATTTTATGATAGATGTGATAAGCACTCCATGGTGTTCAAGGTACATTGAGTAATTCTATGGAGAAGGGTCCAGCTAACGACCTTAAACCAAGCGCTTCTTGGGAGGCAACCCAAGGTATTGCTTTCTTCTCCCTTTTCTAGTTTAGTTTAGATAGTTGCTTTGTTTTTGTTTTCCTCTAGACAACAACCAAGTATTCCAAAAGGAAGGATCACAGTTCAGGAGCTACACTGGAAGAACAAAATTTCAAGAAGTTGAGGAAACGAGCTTTACTGAGATACATCTCGGATACTGTCAGAACACCTCGACCGAGATGTACTTCGCCAACCGAGATGGTCTTATCTGGGAGCTGTTTCTTACTTCTTCATGCAGTTTAGCTATGTTCGGTGAGTATCCTGTCCTTAGACTTATTCTGACCCACTGGGACAGTGTGTTCCAAGTATGGGGTATTTGATGTACTTATTTGATGACTTTGATGTATGACTCACGTTTTATCGGATAGTTTATATTTATGCTTCACTTTTGCATCTATGTGTTTATCTGAGACTACATGCATACTTACAGGTTATTTGATTGAGAAAAACGTCGAAACTGAAAGAAAACTGGTTTTAAAAAAAAAAATAATAATAATAAAAAAATTTTGGACCTCGACCGGGACAGTTCTAGCCGAACGAGGTGATTCACCTCGGTTGATCTAAGAACACCTCGACCGAGGTGGGTTAACTGAGAGTTTTCGAAAACGATTTTGTGCTACTTATCTGGATATGACCTCAGTGAAGATCTTGTTTACCTACTGTTTTTAAATTCTTTATATGTTTGAAATGTTTTATGATGCGTTTAAGTTGCTAAATGCTTTGTTTGAAATTATTGGCATGTTTAATACTTTATTTTTATCCAAATTATGTTGAATTTGAAGGTTGACACCGCAGGATAAGTTCTCTCACTTTCTTCTTGGAAAGACCAAGGCAATTCATTCTTCTTCTTCTTCTTCTTCTTCTTGATCATGCTTAGCCCCTCATATACATTTTGCCTCCCTTTACCTATCCGGGAATTTGGAAGCAAGCGAAGTGGTGAAAGCAAATTAAAAGTTGAGAAGCGGCTGAAAGTGAAAGTGTTAGAAAGCAATAATAGGTTTGGGGAAGTCATTCATGAAGATGAGTAACTCGGCACCATTCACATAGCCGGGTGTTTGTGTCTTGCCAAAGTCGGATTGAGCGATATTCCTAACGGGTCATGGTATGTGCATCAAGGGTTTGATGCATCTCAAGAAATTGATGATTGCTGATTTCCTAGGCTTCGGTTATTGTGCACCTCTGTCCATGCATCCCAAAAAGTAAAGTAAAAAAAGAAAAAGTGTGAGATAAGCAAAGCTTATTGGTGGGAGATGTTGCAAGTCAAAGTGAAAGTGAAGTACATCCTTTTCCCGGATTCTAGCACCACATTACCTTACATACATCCCTACCCTACACGTTTCTTGACCTTTTCTTTTGGGAAGCCCTTGAGACCTTGAGCTTGTTGATTGACTTAGCGGTTTAAATCGGATTATACATGATTAATTTTGATAATTATGATTTATTATGCATTCTATGATTTTATGCAAAGATGAACAACTTTCCTATATTTATAAAATGTTTTGATCATGTTGAGTTTTTAATTTCCAGGAAGTACTCTCTTAGAGTGATCTATGATAGTTGCACACCATAAAATGTTTTTGAAAGACTTTTCATTGATTTTCTTGACTATTAATCCATTCTATCTTGATTTCTATATGAGGAACTTGCTTAGGGACAAGCAAGGGCTAAGTATGGGGTATTTTGATAGCATGAATTATAGTCTATATTTTGGGGTTTGTTTGGACGTTTTATCTTTCATAATCTGCATGTTTGTATGTACATTATGTGATTTTACTACCATTTCATCTACCTTTGCGAGAATCGAGGTCTACACCTAGTTTCGTTGTAATTGCAGGTAATATGGTACGTTTTGCATCGAAAAGGAGCAAAAGGAGTCAAGAGTCATTTGGAGCTACATTGAGGAGCAAAAAGGAATCCTTCAGGAAGCATAGCCATGGATTAAAGATTTACTTTGGACCAGTTTTGAGAGATTCTACACTCAGTTATGAATCACCTCGGTTGCCCAGAGATTCATCTCGACCGAGGCGATCCAGAGACGCCGACTCGACCGAGGCGAACACCTAGGACGCGGCGAGAATATTTTATTCTTGGCTGAGATCTTTTAAAATTGGAAAGTGATCTTATATTTTTGGGCTGAGCTTCTAGAAGGAAGGAGATATGCAGAATCATATATTTTACCTATATTTATGGGATAATATCTTCTTAAGATTTATTATCTTTGGAGGTTTATTTTTCCTATAAAAAGGATTGGATTTTCCACAAATCCGGGGGAGGCTTAGAGGCTTAGAGGCTTAGAGGCTGCATACATCACGATATACCACCGATCAGGGTTTACAAGCGCAGCAGCCGCATCCTACTCCAATTTGGGAGAGAGTTGAAGAACCTTTTTGAAGGTTGAAGGAAGATTTGAAGACTATAGCTTTATAGCTTTTTGGAGGGTTTTGTAAGATTATCTTCAATTCCTTTCCTTGTTGTCTTGTCTTGTTGGATTATTATCCAAGGAACGATTTTGTGTGATATTTGATTCAGTTATTGAAGTGTTTTCATTAAATTCTTCTTTGTTCAAATATTCACCTTCTTCCCATATATTTAATACTTTCATTATGATGATGAGTGGCTAATTTCCTTGTGTGATTCTAGGGTGATTGGCTGAAGGTTGTGGGAAAAACAATGATAGAATGATCTTAATCACAGTAGGATCCTGAAAGTTCGAGTCTTTAACCTTAACCCTAAGCATCTCGTTCAGTCGATGAACATCTCGGCCGGGGTGGAATTCTTCTGACCGAGGTGACTTATCCGACCTTAAACTGAGAGTTAAGTGTTAGAGTTTGCCAAATCCTATTCTTATTACACCTTTCCTGGTTCAAAGCAAGCTTAGGATGAAACTTACCCGGTAATTCCTTAGTTTGTGTACCAACGATCATAAGTGTAGGTAATAAAGGTTTGTCCTTTATTGGGGTTTGAGTGTGCTTCCATCCCATCTTTGTGAGTTAGCCTGAGACTTACCCGGTAAAGGTTGATTCTATTCCCTTAGATGGTGTGTTAGTTTGAGGTTATAGTTCTTTATCTTAATTCCTTGAGACTTACCCGGTAATAGGAGTTACGGTTTAGGATTAGTGTGTAGTGAGACTTACCCGGTGATCTACTCCACTTTAGTAACACCTTCCCCAAGCAAAAATCTCAGCTTTGTCCTCTTATCTATAGATCTTGAGTTGGAACCACAACTAGATGCTTTAATCCCTAGAATTGCATGTTTGCTTTATTTGACATCTTATTCATCTTTGATTGTATACTTGCTCTTGTGGTTAGCATCAACACTAGCATACCGTATTGGACTTTGTTTCACTAAGTCCCTGTGATCGACCCCTGGAATTTTCTTGCTTTTACTACGATTGACCCGTACACTGCGGGTTCGCATCCTTGTTTTAAGCTTAAGTCTAGGGTTATAAATTTAAAGCTTGCACACACCGTTTGGAGCGAACAAGTTTTTGGCGCCGTTGCCGGGGACTTGGTCTAGGCCGAGCCGGTTGCGGTTTGCTTTCGGGGCACTTGCCCCTGTTGATACTAACTACTCTTTCTATGAGTTTTGTAGTTTTCAGGATTTCCGATGACTACATTTGATCCAACCTGGATAGCAAGACAAAGTGCTAGGGCGGACCATTATGAATACTTGGAGGAAAAGTACTCCTTCTATTGGTTCAACAATGAATGGGAAAGAGAAGAGGCCATTCAACATGAACTTGCGATATGGGATGAGAAGAATGTCCCTAAAAACATTTATGAGCAACCTTTTGAAGACTCTCTCGAATCAAGATTGGAGAAGTTGATGAAGAAGGTGGAGGAGCTCAAGGAAAGCACCCTATCCTACGCTAAGCCGAAAAAGGAGCATAAGGAAGTGTTGCATGTTCCAAGCATTCCTTTGGTCGAACCGGAAGTTTCTCCTGAAGCTTTTGTGGAAGAGGGGGATGTGGAAGAATTCGATCTGACTGTTGAAACCTCGGTCGAGGTCGAAGAGATTTCGGCTGAGATGGAAGAAGAATCTGCAAAACCAGAAATGGAAGATGCAGAGAACCTTGGCCAAATTACTGAGATTTTGGTCAAGGTGGAAGAAAGACCAGCAGAACTGAGAGAGATTTCGTGGGTGGATTATCAACCCAACACGAAACTTGTCTCAAGCTTTGAAGAACTCTGCAAGGTACATTCTCCTACTTCATTTGAATTCCCTATTAATATTTCTGAATTTTTCAGGAAGGCACCGGAGAGTTGGAGGTCTCTTCCGAAAGAACCTCCTAAGATCAAGATGAAACCTCTCTTGAAATTGTTGGAGGAAGATGCTCCTTGGATTATAAGGAGTGAAGTTAACAAGCGCTTCACCGCTAAGGCAACGAAGTGTTATTTGTTCAAGTATGGGGTCCCTCGCATGCTCAGGACCCTGTACCATCCCCAAGCTATAGATGGGGAAGCTGCTATAATTCTCGAGAAACTATTTTCTCGATCAAGGAAAGAATGGGACACGAGGAATGTCCCATTGAAGTGCAGGAAGTCTAGACGAATTCCGGTGAGAATCAAACTGTATAAGCTTGTACGTGGGAGATCTTACCATTTGCCGGTGAAGTTAGGAACCGGAACCTTCTTGGAAGATTTTTACGGATGTGATGAGCACTCCACGACATTCGAAGTGCATTGAGTAATCCCATGCCGTAGGGTCCAGCTAGCGACCTTAAACCAAGCGCTTCTTGGGAGGCAACCCAAGGTATTGCTTTCTTCTCCCTTTTCTAGTTTAGTTTAGATAGTTGCTTTGTTTTTGTTTTCCTCTAGACAACAACCAGGTATTCCAAAAGGAAGGATCACAGTTCAGGAGCTACACTGGAAGAACAAAATTTCGAGAAGTTGAGGAAACGAGCTTTACTGAGATACATCTCGGGTACTGTCAGAACACCTCGACCGATATGTGCTTCGCCAACCGAGATGGTCTTATCTGGGAGCTGTTTCTTACTTCTTCATGCAGTTTAGCTATGTTCGGTGAGTATCCTGTCCTTAGACTTATTCTGACCCACTGGGACAGTGTGTCCCAAGTATGGGGTGTTTGTACTTATTTGACTACTTGACGTTATTTGACTACTTTTGATGTATGATATTATATTTATCGGATATTTTCGTATTTATGCTTCATTGCCTTTATATGATTATCTGATATTACATGCATACCTACAGGTTATTTGATTGAGAAAAACGTCGAAAAAAAAAATTTGGTTTTAAAAAAAAAAAAAAAAAATTTTTTGACCTCGACCGGGACAGTTCTGGCAAAACGAGGTGTTTCACCTCGGTTGACCCAAGAACATCTCGACCGAGGTGGGTTAACTGAGAGTTTTCGAAAACGATTTTTGTGTTACTTATCTGGATATGATCTCAGTGAAGATCTTGTTTACTGACTGGATTTAAATTCTTTATATGTTTGAAATGTTTTATGATATGTTTAAGTTGCTAAATGCTTTGTTTGAAATTATTGGCATGTTTAATACTTTATTTTTATCCAAATTATGTTGAATTTGAAGGTTGACACCGCAGCATAAGTTCTCTCACTTTCTTCTTGGAAAGACCAAGGCAATTCATTCTCTTCTTCTTCTTCTTCTTGATCATGCTTAGCCCCTCATATACATTTTGCCTTCCTTTACCTATCCGGGAATTTGGAAGCAAGCGAAGTGGTGAAAGCAAGTTAAAGTTGAAAAGTGGGCTAGAAGTGAAAGTGTTAGAAAGCAATAATAGGTTTGGGGAAGTCAATCATGAAGATGAGTAACTCGGCACCATTCACATAGCCGGGTGTTTGTGTCTTGCCAAAGTCGGATTGAGCGATATTCCTAACGGGTCATGGTATGTGCATCAAGGGTTTGATGCATCTCAAGAAATTGATGATTGCGGATTTCCTAGGCTTCGGTTATTGTGCACCTCTGTCCATGCATCCCAAAAAGTAAAGTAAAAAAAAAAGAAAAAGTGTGAGATAAGCAAAGCTTATTGGTGGAAGATGTTGAAAGTCAAAGTGAAAGTGAAGTTCATCCTTTTCCCGGATTCTAGCACCACATTACCTTACACACATCCCTACCCTACACGTTTCTTGACCTTTTCTTTTGGGAAGCCCTTGAGACCTTGAGCTTGTTGATTGGCTTAGCGGTTTAAATCGGATTATACATGATTAATTTGATAATTATGATTTATTATGCATTCTATGATTTTATGCAAAGATGAACAACTTTTCTATATTTATAAAATGTTTCGATCATATTGAGTTTTTAATTTCCAGGAAGTATTCTCTTAGAGTGATCTATGATAGTTTCACACCATAAAATGTTTTTGAAAGATTTCATTGATTTTCTTGACTTATAATCCATTCTATCTTGATTTCTATATGAGGAACTTGCTTAGGGACAAGCAAGGGCTAAGTATGGGGTATTATGATAGCATGAATTATAGTCTATATTTTGGGGTTTGTTTGGACGTTTTATCTTTCATAATCTGCATGTTTGTATGTACATTATGTGATTTTACTACCATTTCATCTACCTTTGCGAGAATCGAGGTCTACACCTAGTTTCGTTGTAATTGCAGGTAATATGGTACGTATTGCATCAAAAAGGAGCAAAAGGAGTCAAGAGTCATTTGGAGCTACATTCAGGAAGCACAACCATGGATTAAAGATTTACTTTGGACCAGTTTTGAGAGATTCTACATTCAGTTATGAGTCACCTCGGTTGACCAGAGATTCATCTCGACCGAGGCGATCCGGAGACGCCGACTCGACCGAGGCGAACACCTAGGACGCGGCGAGAATATTTTATTCTTGGCTGAGATCTTTTAAAATTGGAAAGTGATCTTATATTTTTGGGCTGAGCTTCTAGAAGGAAGGAGATATGCAGAATCATATATTTTACCTATATTTATGGGATAATATCTTCTTAAGATTTATTATCTTTGGAGGGTTATTTTTCCTATAAAAAGGGTTGATTTTCACAATTCCATAATCCCGCCTACACCGAAAAGAAGGCCGCCTACACCGAAAAGAAGGCTGCATACATCGATTAACATCCTACATACGCAGCAGCACAGTATACTCCAATTTGGGAGATAGTTGAAGAACCTTTTTGAAGGTTGAAGGAAGATTGAAGACTATAGCTTTATAGCTTTTTGGAGGGTTTTGTAAGATTATCTTCAATTCCTTTCCTTGTTGTCTTGTCTTGTTGGATTATTATCCAAGGAACGATTTTGTGTGATATTTGATTCAGTTATTGAAGTGTTTTCATTAAATTCTTCTTTGTTCAAATATTCACCTTCTTCCCATATATTTAATACTTTCATAATGATGATGAGTGGCTAATTTCCTTGTGTGATTCTAGGGTGATTGGCTGAAGGTTGTGGGAAAAACAATGATAGAATAATCTTAGATTCCAGTAGGATCCTGAAAGTTCGAGTCTTTAACCTTAACCCTAAGCATCTCGTTCGGTTGATGAACATCTCGGCCGGGGTGGAATTCTTCTGACCGAGGTGACTTATCCTTTCCTAAACTGAAAAGTTAAGTGTTAGAGTTTGCCAAAACCTATCCTTATTACACCTTTCTGGTTCAATGCAAGCTTAGGATGAGACTTACCCGGTAATTCCTTAGTTTGTGTACCAACGATCATAAGTGTAGGTAATAAAGGTTTATCCTTTATTGGGGATTGAGTGTGCTTCCATCCCATCTTTGTGAGTTAGCCCGAGACTTACCCGGTAAAGGTTGATTCTATTCCCTTAGATGGTGTGTTAGTTTGAGGTTATAGTTCTTTATCTTGATTCCTTGAGACTTACCCGGTAATAGGAGTTGCGGTTTAGGATTAGTGTGTAGTGAGACTTACCCGGTGATCTACTCCACTTTAGTAACACCTTCCCCAAGCAAAAATCTCAGCTTTGTCCTCTTATCTATAGATCTTGAGTTGGAACCACAACTAGATGCTTTAATCCCTAGAATTGCATGTTTGCTTTATTTGACATCTTATTCATCTTTGATTGTATACTTGCTCTTGTGGTTAGCATCAACACTAGCTTACCGTATTGGACTTTGTTTCACCAAGTCCCTGTGATCGACCCCTGGAATTTTCTTGCTTTTACTACGATTGACCCGTACACTGCGGGTTCGCATCCTTGTTTTAAGCTTAAGTCTAGGGTTATAAATTTAAAGCTTGCACACACCGTTTGGAGCGAACAAGTTTTTGGCGCCGTTGCCGGGGACTTGGTCTAGACCGAGCCGGTTGCGGTTTGCTTTCGGGGCACTTGCCCCTGTTGCTACTAACTACTCTTTCTATGAGTTTTGTAGTTTTCAGGATTTCCGATGACTACATTTGATCCAGCCTGGATAGCAAGGCAAAGTGCTAGGGCGGACCATTATGAATACTTGGAGGAAAAGTACTCCTTCTATTGGTTCAACAATGAATGGGAAAGAGAAGAGGCCATTCAACATGAACTTGCGATATGGGATGAGAAGAATGTCCCTAAAAACATTTATGAGCAACCTTTTGAAGACTCTCTCGAATCAAGATTGGAGAAGTTGATGAAGAAGGTGGAGGAGCTCAAGGAAAGCACCCTATCCTATGCTAAGCCGAAAGAGGAGCATAAGGAAGTGTTGCACGTTCCAAGCATTCCTTTGGTCGAACCAGAAGTTTCTCCTGAAGCTTTTGTGGAAGAGGGGGATGTTGAAGAATTCGATCTGACTGTTGAGACCTCGGTCGAGGTGGAAGAGATTTCGGCCGAGATGGAAGAAGAATCTGCAAACCTGGAACTGGAAGATGCGGCGAACCTTGGCCAAATCACTGAGATTGTGGTCAAGGTGGAAGAAAGACCAGCTGAGTTGGGAGGGATTTCATGTGTGGATTATCAATCCAACATGAAACTTGTCTCAAGCCTTGGAGAACTTTACAAGGTACATTCTCCTACTTTATTTGAAATCCCTATTAAAATTTCTGAAATTTTCAGGAATGCACCGGAGAGTTGGAGGTCTCTTCCGAAAGAACCTCCTAAGATCAAGATGAAGTCTTCCTTGAAATTGTTGGAAGAAGCTCCTTGGATTATAAGGAGTGGAGTTTGCAAACACTACACCGCTAAGTCGATGAAGTATCTCTTGTTCAAGTATGGGGTCCCTCGCATGCTAAGGACCTTGTACCATCCCCAAGCTATAGATGGGGAAGTTGCTATGATTCTCGAGAAACTGTTTTCTCGATCAAGGAAAGGATGGGACACGAGGAATGTCCCATTGAAGTGCAGGAAGTCTAGAAGGATTCCGGTGAGAATCAAACCGTACAAGCTTGTACGTGGGAGATCTTACCATTTGCCGGTGAAATTAGGAACCGGAACCTTTTTGGAAGAATTTTATGATAGATGTGATAAGCACTCCATGGTGTTCAAGGTACATTGAGTAATTCTATGGAGAAGGGTCCAGCTAACGACCTTAAACCAAGCGCTTCTTGGGAGGCAACCCAAGGTATTGCTTTCTTCTCCCTTTTCTAGTTTAGTTTAGATAGTTGCTTTGTTTTTGTTTTCCTCTAGACAACAACCAAGTATTCCAAAAGGAAGGATCACAGTTCAGGAGCTACACTGGAAGAACAAAATTTCAAGAAGTTGAGGAAACGAGCTTTACTGAGATACATCTCGGATACTGTCAGAACACCTCGACCGAGATGTACTTCGCCAACCGAGATGGTCTTATCTGGGAGCTGTTTCTTACTTCTTCATGCAGTTTAGCTATGTTCGGTGAGTATCCTGTCCTTAGACTTATTCTGACCCACTGGGACAGTGTGTTCCAAGTATGGGGTATTTGATGTACTTATTTGATCACTTTGATGTATGACTCACGTTTTATCGGATAGCTTATATTTATGCTTCACTTTTGCATCTATGTGTTTATCTGAGACTACATGCATACTTACAGGTTATTTGATTGAGAAAAACGTCGAAACTGAAAGAAAACTGGTTTTAAAAAAAAAAATAATAATAATAAAAAAATTTTGGACCTCGACCGGGACAGTTCTAGCCGAACGAGGTGATTCACCTCGGTTGATCTAAGAACACCTCGACCGAGGTGGGTTAACTGAGAGTTTTCGAAAACGATTTTGTGCTACTTATCTGGATATGACCTCAGTGAAGATCTTGTTTACCTACTGTTTTTAAATTCTTTATATGTTTGAAATGTTTTATGATGCGTTTAAGTTGCTAAATGCTTTGTTTGAAATTATTGGCATGTTTAATACTTTATTTTTATCCAAATTATGTTGAATTTGAAGGTTGACACCGCAGGATAAGTTCTCTCACTTTCTTCTTGGAAAGACCAAGGCAATTCATTCTTCTTCTTCTTCTTCTTCTTCTTGATCATGCTTAGCCCCTCATATACATTTTGCCTCCCTTTACCTATCCGGGAATTTGGAAGCAAGCGAAGTGGTGAAAGCAAATTAAAAGTTGAGAAGCGGCTGAAAGTGAAAGTGTTAGAAAGCAATAATAGGTTTGGGGAAGTCATTCATGAAGATGAGTAACTCGGCACCATTCACATAGCCGGGTGTTTGTGTCTTGCCAAAGTCGGATTGAGCGATATTCCTAACGGGTCATGGTATGTGCATCAAGGGTTTGATGCATCTCAAGAAATTGATGATTGCTGATTTCCTAGGCTTCGGTTATTGTGCACCTCTGTCCATGCATCCCAAAAAGTAAAGTAAAAAAAGAAAAAGTGTGAGATAAGCAAAGCTTATTGGTGGGAGATGTTGCAAGTCAAAGTGAAAGTGAAGTACATCCTTTTCCCGGATTCTAGCACCACATTACCTTACATACATCCCTACCCTACACGTTTCTTGACCTTTTCTTTTGGGAAGCCCTTGAGACCTTGAGCTTGTTGATTGACTTAGCGGTTTAAATCGGATTATACATGATTAATTTTGATAATTATGATTTATTATGCATTCTATGATTTTATGCAAAGATGAACAACTTTCCTATATTTATAAAATGTTTTGATCATGTTGAGTTTTTAATTTCCAGGAAGTACTCTCTTAGAGTGATCTATGATAGTTGCACACCATAAAATGTTTTTGAAAGACTTTTCATTGATTTTCTTGACTATTAATCCATTCTATCTTGATTTCTATATGAGGAACTTGCTTAGGGACAAGCAAGGGCTAAGTATGGGGTATTTTGATAGCATGAATTATAGTCTATATTTTGGGGTTTGTTTGGACGTTTTATCTTTCATAATCTGCATGTTTGTATGTACATTATGTGATTTTACTACCATTTCATCTACCTTTGCGAGAATCGAGGTCTACACCTAGTTTCGTTGTAATTGCAGGTAATATGGTACGTATTGCATCAAAAAGGAGCAAAAGGAGTCAAGAGTCATTTGGAGCTACATTCAGGAAGCACAACCATGGATTAAAGATTTACTTTGGACCAGTTTTGAGAGATTCTACATTCAGTTATGAGTCACCTCGGTTGACCAGAGATTCATCTCGACCGAGGCGATCCGGAGACGCCGACTCGACCGAGGCGAACACCTAGGACGCGGCGAGAATATTTTATTCTTGGCTGAGATCTTTTAAAATTGGAAAGTGATCTTATATTTTTGGGCTGAGCTTCTAGAAGGAAGGAGATATGCAGAATCATATATTTTACCTATATTTATGGGATAATATCTTCTTAAGATTTATTATCTTTGGAGGGTTATTTTTCCTATAAAAAGGGTTGATTTTCCACAATTCCAACATCCCGCTTACACCAAAAAAAGGGCTGCATACACCAATCGAAAGCCGCAGCATACTCCAATTTGGGAGAGAGTTGAAGAACCTTTTTGAAGGTTGAAGGAAGATTGAAGACTATAGCTTTATAGCTTTTTGGAGGGTTTTGTAAGATTATCTTCAATTCCTTTCCTTGTTGTCTTGTCTTGTTGGATTATTATCCAAGGAACGATTTTGTGTGATATTTGATTCAGTTATTGAAGTGTTTTCATTAAATTCTTCTTTGTTCAAATATTCACCTTCTTCCCATATATTTAATACTTTCATAATGATGATGAGTGGCTAATTTCCTTGTGTGATTCTAGGGTGATTGGCTGAAGGTTGTGGGAAAAACAATGATAGAATAATCTTAGATTCCAGTAGGATCCTGAAAGTTCGAGTCTTTAACCTTAACCCTAAGCATCTCGTTCGGTTGATGAACATCTCGGCCGGGGTGGAATTCTTCTGACCGAGGTGACTTATCCTTTCCTAAACTGAAAAGTTAAGTGTTAGAGTTTGCCAAAACCTATCCTTATTACACCTTTCTGGTTCAATGCAAGCTTAGGATGAGACTTACCCGGTAATTCCTTAGTTTGTGTACCAACGATCATAAGTGTAGGTAATAAAGGTTTATCCTTTATTGGGGATTGAGTGTGCTTCCATCCCATCTTTGTGAGTTAGCCCGAGACTTACCCGGTAAAGGTTGATTCTATTCCCTTAGATGGTGTGTTAGTTTGAGGTTATAGTTCTTTATCTTGATTCCTTGAGACTTACCCGGTAATAGGAGTTGCGGTTTAGGATTAGTGTGTAGTGAGACTTACCCGGTGATCTACTCCACTTTAGTAACACCTTCCCCAAGCAAAAATCTCAGCTTTGTCCTCTTATCTATAGATCTTGAGTTGGAACCACAACTAGATGCTTTAATCCCTAGAATTGCATGTTTGCTTTATTTGACATCTTATTCATCTTTGATTGTATACTTGCTCTTGTGGTTAGCATCAACACTAGCTTACCGTATTGGACTTTGTTTCACCAAGTCCCTGTGATCGACCCCTGGAATTTTCTTGCTTTTACTACGATTGACCCGTACACTGCGGGTTCGCATCCTTGTTTTAAGCTTAAGTCTAGGGTTATAAATTTAAAGCTTGCACACACCGTTTGGAGCGAACACATTACCTCTCGATGACCTACTTGGAAACTAATCATGCATGAAATGATTCTTGATGAAGAATATGGAGAGCCATAGTCAAACACAAATAAACTTTCTTTAAGATCCAAGAATGATAATATTCCATCGGAAGATGAAGAGAGTGATGATAAGGAGGAAAATCCATTCGCCTTGATTTCAAGAGGTCTTGCAAGAATTCTTCAAATGAAGAAGCAATTTGCAAACAAAGAATATCCACGATCATCAAGAACCAAAAGAAGAGGAACAATTATAAGAAGAATGATCGAAAGAAGAAGGCTATGGTATCATCATGGAGTTACTCAAATTCTACAAATGAGTTAGATGATGAAAATGATCAAGCAAACTTATGTTTAATGGCTGACCAAGAAGAGGATCCAAACTTCTACTTCGGAGGAGTGGTTAGAACCCTAATGTCTCAATCTACCCAAGAGCTTGCCGAATTCCTTAAAGAGATTATGATAAGTGATAAAGAACATAAAGTTAGGATAACTATCTTAAGAGAAAGGCTAATCAAACAAAAGAAATGAGTAAGTGAATTGTCTTTGGAAGTTGAAAATCTCAAAACTGAAAAGTTAGACTTTGATGACAATATCAAGGCCTTGGAATCGGAAAATGCGATTCTTAAGGAAAAACTCTCTTCTCTACTTCAAGATTATACTAATCTAGAGAAAGAGAAGATTGATCTAACTTTGACGTGTAGAGACCAAAAGGCTACACATATTCAATGCACTCGTTCTAAAGCTAATCTCGAAAGAATGATGGGTGAACAAAAATCCTCACTTAACAAGAGTGGTATTGGTAATAACAAGAATTTTTCAAGAAAAACGATTACCACTTTTGTTAAAGCTAAAGGAAGTTCACGTACACCCATATGTTTCAATTGTTGTGAAAAGGGACATGTAAAATCAACCTGCCCATATAAAAGAAATGATCTTTACATCATAAGAAACAATTATCCTCCATGTCTAAGAAAACAAGTTGAGCAAATTTGGGTTCCTAAAGGTACTAGATCACCAATGAGTATGGGCCAAAATATGCCATTTGGTCTACCCGGAAAGATTAAAGAGTGCAGTTTTGTAGGAAATCACCAATGTTAAGGAGCATAAATGGATATTAGATTGTTGTTGCTCAAGACATATGAGTGAAAAAAAGTTCACTGTTTTCAGATTTAAAGAAGCAATCCCCTGGAACCATTACTCTTGGTGATAAAGGGAAGTGTAACATCATTGGTATTGGTAAAATTAGTTATAATTCATCTAACTTCATTGATGATGTTTATCTTGTTGACGACTTAAAATATAATATGTTTAGCATCTCTCAAATTTGTGACAAATGTAACAAAGTGATCTTTGATATAGGAAAATGTGAAGTTGAAAATATATAAACTAGTAATGTCGTGCTTACTGCTCCTCGATGCAACAATGTATATTCTATGAGCACTAACCATGTTTCAGGAACAAAATTAACATGTCTCGAGGCCTTGACAGATGATCCAAGGCTTTGGTATAGACGACTTGGTCACGTAAGCATGCATACGATGAAGAAACTTATTTCAAAGGATTTAGTACGTGGATTACAAAACCTAAACTTCAAGGTTGACAAACTATGTAAGGCTTGTACACAAGGTAAACAAACAAGAGGTTCATTCAAACCAAAGAAGGTTGTAAGGTCTTCTATACCTATTGAACTCTTACATATGGATTATGTGGTCCTATGCGTGTCAAATATCCCAAGGGAAAACAATACATCCTTGTCATTATAGACGGTTATTCTTGTTTTACATGGATCTCATTCTTACGGAAAAGATCGGAAACTTTGTATGAGTTTTCAAAACTTTGTAAGGAGTTGCAAACTTTAAAAAACCTACATATTATTTCTATTTGAAGTGATCATGGTAGAGAATTTGACCAACTTAAATTTGATTTGTTTTGTGCAAAATATGGTACTTCACACAACTTTTCAGCTCCTAGAACACCTCAACAAAATAGGGTTGTGGAACATAAGAACCGCACCTTGGAGGACATCTCTAGGACTATTCTTTTAGAAAATATTTTGCCAAAAGGATTTTGGGTTAAGGCTTGTAACACCCCGAATCCACGGGACTCGGGATGATACGGGCGGAGACCTCACAATGGGTCCCGACCCTTAGCCTCACAACAATTTCACCGGACCTTTCCAACAAGGAACAAATAAAGGCAAATACTTAAAGCGTTTATAATGTATGCGCAAGAAACTGAACGTAAAATAAACGTTGAAACTCAGCCGAGTCCTCAAAACGACACAACTAGAATACATAATCCAAAAACGTACAACATAAAACCACAATCCACAACAAAAGAAGAAATAAACGTCCCCGTCCTATAATGTACGGAGACCCCGACTGTCCACTCCTCCACCTCACTCGGCAGCGTCCCTAACTTGAAGGGCATCTACACAATCGGTTTAAAAACCGTTAGCTAATATTCAAGGCAATAGAATCAAGGTGAAAGACACAAACACAAGTAAATCATCATAACACACAACATGCTCCAAACACAAAATTCCGGTTTATTATTATTTTTATTATTAAGTCATATCCCGTTCTAATTCAACTTCTTTTGTGACACGAGAATCTCCCGATACTCGCCTCGGCCCCCACTTACCGGCAAGGAATTGTACCGATGCATCCGACCGTCTACCTGTACGGGCTAGTCGCCAAGAACCTCCTAGCTCTACGCAAGAGCTAGACAAGTTGTCACCGCCTGTTATCATACACTTGGGACAAAGAAAATATAAAGGTCAGTGATCCTATTTCCAGTTTAGTTGTTATAACATAAACAATAAACACACACCACCAAACACGCATCGTTCCAAACGCTGTAAGATCCTAGTTTTTGCCTTCACCGCCCCCGCGGTGAAGATGGCCGCCCCTGCGGCTGTGTTGATCCGCCCCTACGGATTTACGACATATTGCGCCCGATCTGTTTTCGTTCGTTTTATCTTTCTTCCGTAGATAGAATATCTGATATTGTATCTTATGGGCCGGTTTCCTTGTCATCTTTCTAACCCTAGACGCCCTTTCCGTCTAGCGTTCCATCCCTCCCCATATATTATCTCCTTTTTCTCTTTTTCCCGTCTCTTGCTTACATCCTTTTCAACCCTAGAGCGCTGCAGCAGTCCCTTGCTTGTTGCAACCTTGCCGAACGTGTATGTTCATCTCTTCTAGTTCTTCTTCACGTTCTTATAGTTGATGCATGCCTTCTCCTCCTGTTTTGGTTTCTTCCTCTTGTTCTTCTCTTTTCTTCTTCCCCAACCATCAAGTTGGATCCTTGATTCTTGTGGAGCATTCCATTGTTGATCCTTTGTTGTTCTCAGGCACTCTAGAGTTGAGTCTTGACGGGTTGGAACCAAAAGTTCGAGCTTTGGTTGCCCTTGTTGTGAGTTCGGTCGAAGAGGAATCCCGACAGAGCTTTTGTCAGTGCAGCCGCCCCTGCGCCTTTGACTAGCCGCCCTTGCGGTTTCTCTACAGTAGCTCCCGTCTTTGGTGAGCTGCTTCGTTCCTTCCTTTCCCTCATTCTTTTCCTTGTTCCTTTTGGTTGTTCCTTGTCCCTTTAGTTGTTGTAAGACTAAGGTTGAGTCCTTAGCTTGTGGAGATCTCTTAGAGATCGTTGAGCCTAGAAGTTATAGACTTCTAGCACCGTTCCGTTCCAGATCCGTGTTGCTTGTTCGTATAGGCTTTCCTTGCTCCTTTCCTGAGGGAAACTGAGCTTTCCTAAGTTGTTGCTGAACCTTTTGTGTTTCCTTCGTGTGAGGTAAGTCCCTTGGACTTACTTAGCTTCATTCCGCATATTAGTTGGATTGTATTGGCTTGTTTGTGTTGTTATCATGTTTATAATGGATAATTGGAAATAGGATTCACTCTTTGTACCCTTAACTGGCCTATATGTATTATAACCGTGCGGTGACCACTTGTCTAGTTCTACAGGAGACTAAATGTGCTCTTGCAACCCAGGCCCGTAGGTAACGGATAGTACTAATCTATTCCTATTGGTAGACGGAAGCGGAGGCAAGTTTCGGGAGATACTCGTGTGAGAAAAGAAGTTGAATTAGTAATGGATAACCTTAATGAAAGATAATAACCAGTTGATGTGTGAGTATGCTATCTGTTTTCTTTACCTTATGTGAGTTTGTGCCCTTACACTCTTGGTAGTACCTAGAATGTTAGCTAACGGTTTATACCGTCGTTGTAGATGTTCCGTAGGTTGAGGATGTTGTTGAGTGATCTGGATGGTGTTGTCAGTCGGGGTTCCCGTACATTATAGGATGGGATCGGGTTTTTATTTTTTTTTGTTTTTTCCCTTGTGTTTTGAACTCCGCTATGAAGCTTTTGTGTTTTCTTTTTTTTAAACCTTTGGTTTTATGTGGAGTTTTGTTTTTCATTCGTCTATGCCTTGCTGTAAGATCTGTTTGTTGTTGCTACTCTGAGGGTCGGGACCCATTATGCGGTCCTTGCCCATAGCGCTTCCAGTTCCCAGAACTTGGGGTGTTACAAACGCTAACTCACAAAACACTCTCGCTTCCCTTGGGAAGAAGCCCACAACCTGCTTACAAGAAGTTATATATATATATATCAACAACTCACTCCACTCAAGAAGTCTTAGACATGTACACAAATGATCTACGCCTGATCGTTTGACTCTCATTTAGGACCACATTCTAGAATCCAATACTCACAACATTCTCAACAACTAAAAGGATCTCACCACAACCTACAATCTCTCATGATCAAACACCACAACCAAGAAGGAGCTACCTAGCCTTGGAGGTCCAACATGCTCATAAAACTCAAATCCATCAAACTACAATAAGCCTTAAGGTCTCCTAGTTTCACAACCACTAGATGGCATTCACAACTACTATAGATCCATCCTAGGCATCCTACTACCATGATAAAACCTCACAACTAATGAAGGAACGAAGAGGAAGGGAGAAGGGCCTACTGTTGAAGAAACGCAGCCGCGGAGTCAAGCTGCCGCGACAATGGACACACTTTCACCGCCCCCGCGGGTCCTAGTGCCGCCCCTTGCGGCGGTCCGGTGTTGCCCATGCGGTGGCCATGTGCTGTGTTACGCTCAGGATGTGATACGCAATGGGTTTTAAATTTATATTCTCGTTATATTTATCCTAACTCCTAGCGAACCCGCAGTGTACGGGACGTTTGTAGTAGGGATAGTATTCCGAGGTCGAACACAAAGACTAAGGTGAGATTGATTCGATTTATGATTAAGTCTAGTGAAGATCTAGGTTAAAACAAGGGAAAGAAATAAAGAAATGAAAATCTCAATTGTTTTTGATTGGTTTTTCAGTGATCAATCAAAGATCACAAATCATGCGAAACATAATAATCAACTAAGCTAACAAATCAACGCAAACAAACAAGCTAAATACGAGATATAGATCAAAGATAGAAAAGCGGATTCTAGGGATTGGAAGTTCCGGTTATGGCATAGGACTCAAGCTATCTAATCATTCCTTGGATTTACTATGACATGTTGGAAGTAAGTGTTTCTAGATTGGGATCAATCACCGGGTAGGTCTCATGGTCCACTAATCCGTCCCAAAGGCCTCATCACCGGGTAAGTCTCTAAGAACCTATGGGATGGAATTCTACACAAACCGGATTGTCATTTAGGGATCTAACCGATCCTCACCGGGTAAGTCTCGAAAGGGTTAGTCCTAAACAACTATCCTAGCACACTTAGTCCAATGGCGGCTTATGAGGCTCACCACTACCTAAGGTTTGTCATCTTTGAAATCTAAGAGTAGAATCACCGGGTAAGTCTCTTCTAACACTTAGTTGCTAACACTAGGTCACCCTAGGGTAGATTTAACTCAACAAACACTTAGGATTGCAACATTCTAACGATCTAAAGCTAGATCCATCAAACAAGGGGGAATCACGGGCTGTTCTATACCTTCCACGGCTGTGGAAGGGCAAGAACAAACCGTGGACTCCAACAGAAGCTACGTCCAAGCAAGAGAGTCATCCAAGGGCTAATCTAAGTCCATCCTATCATAGTCCTAACCATAACCATTCCTTCCTTACCCTAGAATCACATCTATTTAGCCTACAACATTCATCATAGCAATCAAAATCATCAAACATAAAATCATAGCTTCCATTTGCAAGATAATGAAGAGAAAGAGATGAACAAGAGAAGTAACAAAACCAAGCTGAAAATATGGAATTAGAATGACTCACAACCCTTCTTAAAGAAGGTTCAAATGTTCATACAACTCTAGAAATCGATTCCGAAATTCTTCTCTACAAAGCTATCAAGATCTATCAATGGTGTGTTCTTCTTCTTCTCCAATCAAGCTCTTCTCCAATGGTAGCCTTCTTCTACCTCCTTCTTCCAAGAATCTTCTTGTTGAGAGAATATTTTGATTGGATGATAGTGGATAATGGAGAGCTGCTCCCAGATGATTCTCTCAGCCAATGCAGGACCACTTTTATACTACAACTTTGCAAGAGCTGGCCAAGAAATCGTGGCACAGTTGTCACGAAAACCTGGCAAAATCCACGGGCAGTTCCACGGCCGTGGACTTCTAGTGAACCGTGATTTTGTGCTTCAGCTTTGCCTTTGATCATTAAGCTTCGATTTGGTGCATGGCTTGTGTTGGCAAGGTTCCATGAGTCCTCCTTAGCCTTTAGCTTGCATCCTAATGAGTCCGAGGGTGTGTCATCTTGATGAACGATCCTCAAACGTATCGTTTTAGCTCCTAAATCTCCCAAAATACCTACAAAGCAATGCACAAGTCCGTGTAGACGTCTATCTCGACAAAATACGCGAATTGAGTGCAAACGTTGTGGACTAGTGCTAAACCATGCATGAATGAGTGAGAAATCTATTTAAATTATTACCTAAACCTAAGTCATAAATCGTGTTATCAAAAATACCCCATGCTTAAGGTTTGCTCGTCCCTGAGCAAATGCTCAACTATAGACTACAAGATAACATGATTTATGCATGCAGAAAAATGGCAAAATCTTTTTGGATTTGTGCTTCTACTATTGGATCACCTTCATAGTCATGTTTCATGGCAAAGGATAAGCAATCATGCATCAAACAAGTGAAGGCATCGAAAAACAATTCACTTAACTCGAAAGTATGCATGAAATGTAAAAGTGAAGAAGCCAAGAAGATCAAGAGTATATCCAATCTAAATCATTAAGTCTTACAAACATGCAAATAGGTCATAAGGTCTTGTGAAATAAAAGGCCAAGAAACGTTGTGACTAGGTGGGGATTTTCTAGGTTATGTGATGCTAATCCGGGAATGGAACTAACTCCACAGTCTTGTCCTCGATCAACTTCCCTCAAGTGTATATTTTTCTATCTTTTCTTTCTTTTCTTTTTCTTATTTTTGAGGCAATGGCATTGGTGTACAAAAGCCGAAACCTTGGTAATTAGCCATCCTCGGGCTTTTTCTATTTTTCGAGGTGCATCCACACCGGGCACACATACCAAAGCTCGTTAGGACTATTGGTTTATTTGACTTTGGCAAGGCACCAACACCCGATTATGTGAAGTGTACCGAGTTACTTGTCATTTAAACCAACGTCCCCAAACCTATATTTTTGGCTACACTTTCACAACAAATTCAGCATTTTATTCATGACATTCTTTCACCAACATCTTCACCCCACACTTGCTTTTCACACACATCAACACACTAACATGCTCCTATTCCCGGATGGGTCAAAAGAGGTCAATTTATATTCATTGAGGTGCTCAAACAATCATGATCAAGATGAGGAGTAGAGAAAGATGAATTGCCTCATTCATTCCTAGATGGTATGCAAGAACTATCATGTAATTTCGACTTTCAATACTCAATCCATTCTAGGCAAACATCATGATCACAAATCATTCATTGAATTCAAGAGAAGTACTTTAAGTCCACATATGCATTCATCAATTTAACACATAAGGCCATCCATAGCCAATCCACAAGACAAGATTCATCATTAGGGTCATATCCAAGCCTAGAAAGCACAAAATTTTTTTAAAATTTTCTGAATTTTATGGGATTTTCGAAATGAGTATATACAATGCAAGACATGTGAAGATTTTAAACTATCCTAGATGCTCATCATGCAAAGGATCATGCAAACCCCACCCCATACTTAGAAACACATTGTCCCTAATGTGTAAATGAAGTAAGGAAGAGTGAAAGAAGGTTCTCACAATGTAGAAATGGTTTGCTATGGTATTTGGGATTCTCAAGTAGAATTGATGTTGGATGATCCTATCAACCATGGTAGAGAGCTCTAAGTGTTCATCAAGGCGTCGGGACCCGCGCTAGGCACCGCTAGCCGTCCAAGTTCCGCGTCCGCTCCACCCATAATTGATGAGGGGTTCATCATCATCATTCATATGTCAAGCAAGGCTTCCAATGCCACTAATGTTCTAGCACACACACTAAGCACACGAAACACACACAAAAATAGGAAAATCTAAACAAAAACAAAACGAAAAAGGGAAAATGTTACCAATGGGTTGCCTCCCACCAAGCGATCTTTTAAGGTCATTAGCTTGACCAAACTCGGGGCGTCTACTCTAGGTAAAGTGGGGCAATCATATCCACCAGAGCTCCCGGGATATACTTCTTCAACTGGTGCCCATTCACCTTAAAGTTTTCACAATGCTCCCCTCCTATCTCAATAGCTCCATGGGGAAAGATCTTCTTCACCACATATGGCCCGGTCCATCTTGATTTGAGCTTTCCGGGAAAGAGCCGCAGCCTTGAGTTGAAGAGAAGGACAAGGTCTCCTTCACTCAACTCCTTGGGGATGATCCTCTTGTCATGCCACCGCTTGGTCCTCTACTTGTAGATCCGGGCATTCTCGTATGCATCCAACCGGATCTCCTCAAGTGCGTTCATATCAAGCAACCTCTTCTCTCCGGCCTTTTTGAGATCAAAATTTAGCCACTTGATGGCCCAATGCGCTCTATGCTCTATTTCTACCGGAAGGTGGCAAGACTTGCCATAGACCAACTTGTAAGGAGTGGTGCCAATTGGTGTCTTGAAAGCGGTCCTATATGCCCACAAGGCATCATTGAGCTTCATAGCCCAATCCTTTCTAGTTCTAGATACCGTCTTCTCGAGAATGGCCTTTATCTCCCGGTTGGAGATCTCCACTTGGCCACTAGTTTGGGGATGGTAAGGTGTTGCCACCTTATGAGTCACCCCATACTTAGCCAAAAGTGCCCCAAAGTTCCTATTGGTGAAGTGCTTCCCTCCATCACTTATGATCACCCATGGTGTTCCAAACCTAGGAAAGATCACTCGGTTGAAGAACCGCACCACAACCTTGGCGTCATTTGTAGGAGAGGCGATTGCCTCCACCCATCTCGAAACATAGTCAACCGCCAATAGGATGTAGAGGTTGCCACATGAAGAAGGGAATGGTCCCATGAAGTCCACACCCCACACATCGAATATTTCCACTTCTTGTATGTTGTTCAAGGGCATCTCATTCCTCCTTGAGATGTTGCCCGTTCTTTGGCAAGCATCACAAGCTACTACAAAGCTTTGCACATCCTTGAACAAACTCGGCCAAAAGAAACCCGATTGCAACACCTTCGCACATGTCTTGTGGGAGCTAGTATGCCCTCCACATGGCAAGGAATGACAATGGCGGATCACACTCTCCACCTCATCCTCCGGTATGCACCTTCTAAACATCCCATCCGGCCCTCTCTTGAACAAAAGTGGCTCGCTCCAATAGTAGTGCCTCACATCTTTGAAGAACTTCTTTCTTTGGGCATATGTCAAACCGGGAGACACTTCCTCACACACTAAGTAGTTCACAATGTCGGCAAACCATGGCTCACTTCCTCTAGACACTTGGAACAAGCATTCCTCCACCATTTGCAATTGCTCATCCCGGAACGAGTCATCAATCGGGATGTCATCTTTTTCAAGCTCCAATGGTGGGAGTCTACTAAGGTGATCCGCCACGGAGTTCTCGGATCCCTTTTTGTCCCGGATTTCCAAATCAAACTCTTGAAGAAGAAGGATCCACCGAATCAACCTAGGTTTGGCATCCTTCTTGGTAAGTAGATAACGGATTGCAGCATGACCCGTATAAACTATGACTTTCACTCCAACAAGATATGACCGGAACTTCTCAAATGCATACACAACCGCTAGCAACTCCTTCTCGGTGGTAGCATAATTGAGTTGGGCATCATCTAGCGTCTTGCTAGCATAATAAATGGCATGAGTGCGCCCATCTTTCCTTTGCCCCAAAACAGCCCCAACGGCTACGTTGCTTGCATCACACATGATCTCAAATGGTAAACTCCAATCCGGAGGTTGCATGATAGGTGCGGAGATCAAGGCGTTCTTCAACCTACAAAAAGCCTCAAGACAATCTTTGGAAAAGACAAAATCAACATCCTTCATTAGTAGGTTAGTGAGAGGCTTAGAAATTTTAGAGAAATCTTGAATAAACCTCCGGTAAAAACCGGCATGCCCTAAGAAACTCCTTACCCCTTTTACCGAGGTAGGTGGTGGCAACTTCTCTATCGTTTCAATCTTGGCTCTATCAACCTCAATGCCACGGTTAGACACCAAGTGTACTAACACAATGTCTTCACTTACCATGAAGTGGCATTTTTCCCAATTCAAGACAAGATTTGTCTCCTCACATCTTTGCAATACTAATGACAAGTTAGCCAAGCAATTATCAAAGGAAGAACCATAAACAGAGAAATCATCCATGAACACTTCCATGATATTTTCAATGTATTCCGAAAAGATAGCCATCATACACCTTTGGAAGGTGGCGGGTGCGTTACACAACCCAAATGGCATTCTCCTATATGCAAAGGTACCCCATGGACATGTAAATGTAGTTTTCTCTTGGTCATCGGGGTGGATAGGGATTTGGAAGAATCCACTATAGCCATCTAAATAGCAAAAATGAGAATGTTGAGCTAACCTCTCTAGCATTTGGTCAATGAAGGGGAGAGGGAAGTGATCTTTCCTAGAGGTCATATTCAACTTCCTATAGTCAATGCACATTCTCCACCCCGTAACCGTCCTAGTTGGGATTAGTTCATTGTTCTCATTGGTCACTACGGTCATTCCACCCTTCTTAGGAACTACATGGACGGGACTAACCCACTTACTATCCGAGATAGGGTAGATTATCCTCGCATCTAGCAACTTAATGATTTCCTTTTTGACTACCTCTTTCATTATAGGATTCAATCTCCTTTGATGTTCAAAGAAGGCTTAATGCCAACCAAATCATCAATATTATAGCCAATGGCTTTCTTATGCAATATTAGCTCATGCAACAACTTAGCAAGTTCATCATTACTCAAGCGTGCATTAACAATCACCGGATATGTAGAGTCATCACCAAGGAAAGCATATTTTAAATGAGAGGGGAGGGGTTTAAGTTCAAGTTTAGGAGGACCTTTATCGAGTGTAGACGATCCAAATAAGGTTGGATGAGATGAATCCAAAGCAAATGAAGACCCTCCAAGGCTCCTTGAAGCTTGATCATCAATAAGGTCTGATTCAGGGGAAACCACGGCCAACTCCACGGTTTGCTGCACTTCCACAGCCGTGGACCTTGCCTGGCTCATTTGTTGAGGCTTTACAGAGAGTTTGACGGCCGTGGAACCACTTCCACGCCTGTGGAACTTCCAGTTGTTCAGCTCCTCTTCGTGGCCTTCATCTTGAGCACTTGTCTCCTCTTCTAATGCTTCTAAGGCCTTGATTTCTTCATTGCAAGCCTCCTCAACACCTTCCTCCATCATACTTAAGGTAAGAACCTTCTCCAAGGGATCCTTGATCAAGATCGAGCTCACAACTTCTCTAGATTCTTCTTGCTCGACTATGTTGAAGACATCCTCATCAAGGGTTTGCCCTTTCATTATTGTGGACAATTTGAACTTGATGTTCTCTTCTCCAATGTTGAAGGAGAGAGTCCCATTCTTGCAATCCACAAGGCATCCGGAAGTGGCTAGGAAAGGTCTTCCTAAGATGATGGGAACCGGATAGTCCGCCGGAATATCCAAGACAACAAAATCAATTGGCACATAGAATCCTCCTAGTTGCACCGGGATGTCTTCTAAGATCCCAACCGGATGAGTGATAGAACGGTCCGCCATATAGAGGGTCATCTTGACCGGTTTCGGCTCTCCTAGCCCAACCTTGTTGTAAAGCGCAAGCGGTATGATGCTTACACTTGCCCCAAGATCACAAAGGGCCTCATACTTCACATCTCCCACTCCAATTGGGACGCAAAAAGAACCCGGATCTCTTAGCTTGGGAGGCATCTCCTCCTTCATTGTTTGTATCAATTCCGAGGATCTCTTGGTCATTCTTATCTCCCCATACTCCTCCAACTTCCTCTTGTTGGAGAGTATCTCTTTCAAGAACTTGCCATATGCCGGCATTCCTAAAATAGCATCCATGAACGGAATGTTAATATGAAATTTAGACATAAGTTCAAGGAGCTTACCAAAGTGATTGTCCAAACGAGCGCTTGCTCGTGATTGAGGGAACGGTAGTGGTGGCTTGTATGGAGGCGGTGCCACATAGGTTGGCTCTACATCTTTGCTCTTGCCTCCATCTCCTTGCAAAGTCTCTTCCTCTATCACCACTTGTTTCCCTTTAGCATTGTCCTTGGGCAAAGGATCTTTCATGCTCAACCCGCTCCTTGTTGTAATGCCAACACTTGGCCTCTTGGGTTGTCTTTGGTCCTTCCGGGAAGCTTTCCCGGATCTCTATGGGCTTCACCCTCTTTTTGGAACACTTGTGCTTCCAAAACCTTTTGAGCCTTAGAAATTGAAGTCACGGTGCTCTCAAGACCACTCAACCTTCCAAGCAATTGCTCAAACATCATTTCGGTCCTATCCTTTAGAGGTTGAGTAAATCCGGGTGGAGGTTCTTGTGAAGCTCTTGGTGGTGGAGTTGTGCTTGTGGAAGCGGGAGGGTTCAAGGCTCCATCCGGGTTAGAGTAAGAAAACCCGGGATGGTTGTGGTTGGGCCGGTAATTGTTGAATTGCCGGTTGTTGTTGAAGTTCCTTGGGCCTTGATAGTTGTTGTAATTGCCCCTTCCCATGTAATTCACATCTTCCTCCTTGGAAGGTAAGTTAGCTTGTGGAAGCACTTGAGGAGTTGCTTGATTCTTCAAAGTTGTAGCACACAACTCTCTCAAAGACTTCAATTCATTGTTGATGGCGTCAAGCTTGAAATTGCTCATGGTGACTTCACTCACCTCATATGCTCCCGCCTTTCTCCCTTCACTCTTCCTATGGGAGTATTTCTCAATCACTAGAGATTGTTTCTCCACAAACTCCCAAGCTTCATCTACATGCTTCTCCATGAAAGTCCCACCGGAAAGAGATTGGAGCTTGAATTGGCTATCTTCATCAAGCCCTTTGAAGTAGATCTCCAATAGCTCAATTTTCGGTATGCTATGGTGTGGACAATCTTGGAGAAGATCTTTGAACCTCTCCCAAGACTTGAATAAACTCTCTCTATCCTTCATCACGAAGGCATTGCTCTTCCCTCTTAACTCGGTAGTCTTGGAAGGTGGGAAGAACTTAGTCAAAAACTCGGTTGTCATCTCCTCCCAAGTACCAACTCGCCCTTGTGGAATATATTGATACCAAGCCAAGGCTTTATCCTTAAGAGAGAAGGAAAAGGCCCTAAGCTTATGGTTGTTGCTCTCCAATATTGGCGGTCTAAGAGTCTCCATTAAGATCTCATAATTCATCAAGTGTTGATGAGGAGACTCTCCTTCCATCCCTCCAAATTGATTATGCCGGATCATTTGTAGAACTTGAGGGCGGAGTTCGTAATCATGGGCTGCGGGATCTCCTAAGTTCACACCCGGACGGTGTGCTCTTTGTGCAGGATCCATACGTTGCCCCAACGTTTGTGGCTCTTCCATAGCAATGGGCACAACCCTAATATTCACCGCCGGCGGCTGCGGTTGTGGTGGAGGTGGAGGAGGTTGTTGACGGTTAAGCTCTCTTTGCACAAGAGCTTGCCTAATCTCCTCAATCTCCCTCCTAGTTGCCTCTTGCCTCTCATTGGCAAGTCTCCTTTCATTCTCCAAGGCTTCATCCCTTATCCTAATTTGCTCTAAATCCTCATCCAACTCAGCTTGGAGATCTCTTCCGGCCATCTCTTTTCCCTTTTTAATGCTCTTGGATCTAGATCTAAGGGTTTTCTCCGGTTCGGGATCGAATGGAGCTAAATCCTTGCCACGAGATCTTCGCATACACCTAAAGAGTAAGAGATTTCCTGAAAAGAAAAGACACAAACCAAAAAGAGATCAAAAGCAACAAGAAAGATCTATACTAAAATCAATCACAAAAAGACTCAATCTAGACCTAGTCCCCGGCAACGGCGCCAAAAACTTGTTACGCTCAGGATGTGATACGCAATGGGTTTTAAATTTATATTCTCGTTATATTTATCCTAACTCCTAGCGAACCCGCAGTGTACAGGACGTTTGTAGTAGGGATAGTATTCCGAGGTCGAACACAAAGACTAAGGTGAGATTGATTCGATTTATGATTAAGTCTAGTGAAGATCTAGGTTAAAACAAGGGAAAGAAATAAAGAAATGAAAATCTCAATTGTTTTTTATTGGTTTTTCGGTGATCAATCAAAGATCACAAATCATGCGAAACATAATAATCAACTAAGCTAACAAATCAACGCAAACAAACAAGCTAAATACGAGATATAGATCAAAGATAGAAAAGCGGATTCTAGGGATTGGAAGTTCCGGTTATGGCATAGGACTCAAGCTATCTAATCATTCCTTGGATTTACTATGACATGTTGGAAGTAAGTGTTTCTAGATTGGGATCAATCACCGGGTAGGTCTCATGGTCCACTAATCCGTCCCAAAGGCCTCATCACCGGGTAAGTCTCTAAGAACCTATGGGATGGAATTCTACACAAACCGGATTGTCATTTAGGGATCTAACCGATCCTCACCGGGTAAGTCTCGAAAGGGTTAGTCCTAAACAACTATCCTAGCACACTTAGTCCAATGGCGGCTTATGAGGCTCACCACTACCTAAGGTTTGTCATCTTTGAAATCTAAGAGTAGAATCACCGGGTAAGCCTCTTCTAACACTTAGTTGCTAACACTAGGTCACCCTAGGGTAGATTTAACTCAACAAACACTTAGGATTGCAACATTCTAACAATCTAAAGCTAGATCCATCAAACAAGGGGGAATCACGGGCTGTTCTATACCTTCCACGGCCGTGAAAGGGCAAGAACAAACCGTGGACTCCAACAGAAGCTACGTCCAAGCAAGAGAGTCATCCAAGGGCTAATCTAAGTCCATCCTATCATAGTCCTAACCATAACCATTCCTTCCTTACCCTAGAATCACATCTATTTAGCCTACAACATTCATCATAGCAATCAAAATCATCAAACATAAAATCATAGCTTCCATTTGCAAGATAATGAAGAGAAAGAGATGAACAAGAGAAGTAACAAAACCAAGCTGAAAATATGGAATTAGAATGACTCACAACCCTTCTTAAAGAAGGTTCAAATGTTCATACAACTCTAGAAATCAATTCCGAAATTCTTCTCTACAAAGCTATCAAGATCTATCAATGGTGTGTTCTTCTTCTTCTCCAATCAAGCTCTTCTCCAATGGTAGCCTTCTTCTACCTCCTTCTTCCAAGAATCTTCTTGTTGTGAGAATATTTTGATTGGATGATAGTGGATAATGGAGAGCTGCTCCAAGATGATTCTCTCAGCCAATGCAGGACCACTTTTATGCTACAACTTTGCAAGAGCTGGCCAAGAGATCGTGGCACAGCTGTCACGAAAACCTGGCAAAATCCACGGGCAGTTCCACGGCCGTGGAATTCCAGTGAACCGTGATTTTGTGCTTCAGCTTTGCCTTTGATCATTAAGCTTCGATTTGGTGCATGGCTTGTGTTGGCAAGGTTCCATGAGTCCTCCTTAGCCTTTAGCTTGCATCCTAATGAGTCCGAGGGTGTGTCATCTTGATGAACGATCCTCAAACGTATCGTTTTAGCTCCTAAATCTCCCAAAATACCTACAAAGCAATGCACAAGTCTGTGTAGACGTCTATCTTGACAAAATACGCGAATTGAGTGCAAACGTTGTGGACTAGTGCTAAACCATGCATGAATGAGTGAGAAATCTATCTAAATGATTACCTAAACCTAAGTCATAAATCGTGTTATTATGCTGCCCTTGTGGCTCTGAAGATCCGTCCCCGCGGTTGATAGGTGATGGAATCACTATCATTTACGATAGTTTTTGGAGTCTTTTTATTGCATTTGTGTCGGTTTATGCTACTAACTCCTTCGTCCAGAAGAAGAAGACTAAAAGAAGCTAAGGAAGGAATTATGAGCACTTAGGAGTGAAGTTCGTTCACGAAGCAAAGCTTCTGTTGCTTCACCGCCCCCGCGGAGCCTTGTCACCGCCCTTGCGGGTGACACCACACTCCGGAGCGCCCCCTGCGCCTTTGCCAGCGTCAGCCACGAAGACTGTCACCGCACCTACGTCAAATCCTAGCGCCCCTGCGGTGGCTTGCCCTAAAGAACCGAAGACCAGCACCCCTGCGCCTTCCCCTGCGCCTCTGCGTGCGCCTCAACCTTGGAGCTGGAAGATGAAGAGTCTGTGTCACCGTCCCTGCGTTGACACTGGGTAGCCCCGTTGGCTTGGCATCAGAAACGGTAGGAAGTTGAAGAGTCGGACGTTTGAAGAGCATTAAAGATCTGCCCCTGCGGAATTACCTAGCCGCGCATGCGGCCACGAAGAAGATCAAGCGTGTTTTCCTTCACCACCCCTAGGGAGCTGAAGGCCACCCCTGCGGTTCAACGACAGAAGCTTTACTCCGGCTGTTTACACCACCTTTATGGCATTAACGGTGGCTGTTTTGGGCCGGTCATTTACTCCTATTTAGTGTCTTTTTTAGTATAAACAGGTCTTGGTTGATTGCTAGAATCATCCACTTAGCATCCATCATTATCCATTTAGAATCCAATTTTCTCATCATTTCCATTGTAATGAGTTGCTAACTCCCTTGCTACATTGGGTTGGTTTGAAGCTGCGTTGTTACTTTGGTTGTATGTTTTCTTTAATATAAGTTTTCATTCAGTAATGCTTTGTGTTTCCTTGATCTTCATTGTCTAATTGCATGTTTTACTATTACTTGAGATTGATCACCCTAGGTTCTAAAGTGTATGCAAAGAACTAGGATTAATAGGTTCCGGGTTCGGGTCTTTAATCTAGTAGTAAACATTAAGTAATAACAGGTTGTGATTGCTTGAAGAAAAGGAACACAAATATAAAGATAGGTTTAACGGTTTTAATCTTTTATTTATATCCCTTAGTCTTTGTTTGAAAGCTAACTTGTTATTTGTTCTTGTAAGTTTAGGGAAAACTAACATGTTAAGTTGTGTTGACGTCGGTTGGCTCACCACATATATATTATCGAGACGGGAGATTACTTGAAAAACTTGTAAAAGAAACTCACCAAATTAGCAATCGCATGCTTAGAATCAACCTAGTGTAGATTCATCCATTATTGTCTTACTTGCTGTGTTATTCGTTATCATAAATTTTGTGTGCATCAATTTAACCAAACCCCCCCCCCCCC
>BSUD01000004.1:95838950-95865632 GCA_033239045.1 Fagopyrum esculentum | reverse complement strand
CCCCCCCCCCTTGTTACTTGTTCTTATAATCAATAATCGCATTTAATAAAAATACCTTAACTCTCTTGGGTTCGACCTTTACTTAACCACTATACTTGTTTTAGTGCTAAGTCGGGATTATATTTTGATAGGGTATAGACGACCATAGTAATACCTTTAGTCAAATTTTGGCGCTGTTGCTGGGGAGTTTAGTGTTTTTATTCTATTGTTATTATTGATTATTGGTTTGAACCATTTTTATAGTTCAAACCCGTGCTACTAACTCCGGCTTTGCTTCTTTTGATCCAGAAATTAAGAGGACGCACATCCCGCAACGAAGACAACAACAACTCCAACAAGAAATGGCTGATCGTACTCTTCGTCAACTTACTCAGCCCACTTTGGCTCTAAACCCTCTTGCGGTTACCATACCGGCATTAGGGGAAGGAATCAACTTTGATCTCAAGCCGGGTCACATCCACTTGCTTCCATCCTTCCATGGGCTAAGTGGTGAAGACCCCATCAAACACCTTGGGAAGTTCCATACCGTGTGCATGAGCATGAAGCCGGCCAATATTACCGAAGAGCAAATCAAGATGAGGGCATTCGGCTTCACACTCAAAGATTCAGCGGATGATTGGAGTTACCACCTTCCATCCGGGAGTATTGACACTTGGGAGAACCTCCACAAGGCGTTTTTGGAGAAACACTTCTCAGCCAAGAAGGCGAATAGCTTGAAGAAAGCTATAAGCAACATCGAGCAAGAGGCGGACGAAACTCTCTATGAGTACTTCGAAAGGTTCGCACGCCTCAGATCCAGCTGTCCTTTTCAAGGATATTCGACTCAAGATCTAGTCTTGTACTTGTACAATGGCTTGCTCAATAATGAAAGGAGGATCGTCGATGCGGCTTGTGGAGGTAACATTCTCAACTCTACCCCTGACCTTGCTTTTGAAAAAATGCAGGAACTAGCTGAAGGGACCCGGAAATTGATTTGCTCTCATCTTGATTTGCTCTTCGGTAATATTGACCGGCTTCATGCTCATACACACGGTATGGAACTTCCCAAGGTGTTTGATGGGGTCTTCACCACTTAGCCCATGGAATGATGGAAGGAAGTGGATGAGACCCGGCTTGAGCTCAAAGTTGATTCCTTCCCCTAATGCCGGTATGGTAACCGTCAGAGAGTTTTGAGCCAAAGTGGGCTGAGTAAGTTGACGAAGAGTACGATCAGCCATTTCTAGTTGGAGTTGTTGTTGTCTTCGTTGCCGGATGTGCGTCCTCTCAAAAGCAAGGTCAGGGGTAGATTTAAGAATGTTACCTCCACAAGCCGCATCGACGATCCTCCTTTCATTATCGAGCAAGCCATTGTACAAGTACAAGACTAGATCTTGATTTGAATATCCGTGGAAAGGAAAGCTGGATCAGAGGCGTGCAAATCTGTCGAAGTACTCATAGAGAGTTTCGTCTGCCTCTTGCTCGATGTTGCTTATAGCTTTCTTCAAGCTATTCACCTTCTTGGCTGGGAAGTATTTCTCCAAAAACGCCTTGTGGAGGTTCTCCCAAGTGTCGATACTCCCGGATGGAAGGTGGTAATACCAATCATCCGCTGAATCTTTGAGTGTGAAGCCGAATGCCCTCATCTTGATTTGCTCTTCGGTAATATTGGCCGGCTTCATGCTCATACACACGGTATGGAAGTTCCCAAGGTGTTTGATGGGGTCTTCACCACTTAGCCCATGGAAGGATGGAAGAAGTGGATGAGACCCGGCTTGAGCTCAAAGTTGATTCCTTCCCCTAATGCCAGTATAGTAACTGCAAGAGAGTTTTGAGCCAAAGTGGGCTGAGTAAGTTGACGAAGAGTACGATCAGCCATTTCTTGTCGGAGTTGTTGTTGTCTTCGTTGCCGGATGTGCGTCCTCTCAATTTCTGGATCAAAAGAAGCAAAGCCGGAGTTAGTAGCACGGGTTTGAACCATAAAAATGGTTCAAACCATTAATGAATAATAACAATTGAATGAAAACACTAAACTCCCCAGCAACGGCGCCAAAATTTGACTAAAGGTATTTCTATGGTCATTTGTACCCTATCAAAATATAATCTTGATTTAGCACTAAAACAAGTATAGTGGTTAAGTAAGGGTCGAACCCAAGAGAGTTAAGGTATTTTTATTAAATGCGATTATTGATTATAAAAACAAGTAACAAGGGGGGGGGTTTGGTTGAATTGATGCACACAAAACTTATGAAAACGACAAATGTAGCAAGTAAGACAATAATGGATGAATCTACACTAGGTTGATTCTAAGCATGCGAATGCTACTTTGGTGAGTTCCTTTTACAAGTTTTTCAAGTAATCTCCCGTCTCGATCATATATATGTGTTGAGCCAACCGGCATCAACACATCTTAACAGGTTAGTGTTCCGTAAACCTAGAAGAACAAATAACAAGTTAACTTTCAAACAAAGACTAAGGGATATAAGGAAAATATTAAAACCGTTAAACCTATCTTTATATTTATGTTCCTTTTCAATAAGCAATTACAACCCGTTATTACTTAAATTTTACTACTAGATTAAAGACCCGAACCCAGAACCTAATAATCCTAGTTCTTTGCAAGCACTTTAGAACCTAAGGTGATCAATCTCAAGTAAAAGTAAAACATGCAATTAGACAATGCAGATCAAGGAAACACAAAGCATTAGTGAATGAAAACTTATATTAAAGAAAACTTACAACCAAAGTAACAACGCAGCTTCAAACCAACCCAATGTAGCAAGGGAGTTAGCAACTCATTACAATGAAAATGATGAGAAAATTTGATTCTAAGTGGATAATGGTGGATGATAAGTGGATGATTCTAGCAATCAACCAAGACCTATTTATACTACAAAAGACACTAAATAGGAGTAAATGACCTGCCCAAAACAACCACCTTTAATGCCATAAAGGTGGTATAAACAACAGGAGTAAAGCTTTTGTCGTTGAACCGCAGGAGCGGCCTTCAGCTCCACAGAGGCGGTGAAGGCAAAAACGCTTGATCTTCTTCATGGCCGCAGGGGCGGCTAGGAAATTCCGCAAGGGCGGATCTTTAATGCTCTTCAAACGTCTGACTCTTCAACTTCCTGCCGTTTCTAATGCCAAGCTGTCGGGGCGTCCCAGTGTCAACGCAGGGGCGGAGACACTGACTCTTCATCTTCCAGCTCCGAGGTTGAGGCGTAGGTAGAGGCGCAGGGGAAGGCGCAGGGGCGCTGGTCTTCGCTTCTTCAAGTCAAGCCACCGCAAGGACACCAGGGGTTGACGCAGGTGCGGTGACAGCCTTCGTGGATGACGTTGGGGAAGGCACAGAGGGCGCTCCGGAGTGTGGTGTCACCCGCAGGGGCGGTGACAAGGCTCCATAGGGGGGGGGTGAAGCAACAGAAGTTTTTCTTCGTGAACGAACTTCACTCCTAAGTGCTTATAACTCCTTCCTTGGCTTCTTTTAGTCTTCTTCTTCTGGACAAAGGAGTTAGTAGCATAAACCGACACAAATGCAATAAAAAGACTCTAAAAACTATACTAAATGATAGTGATTCCATCACCTATCAAACTCCCCCATACTTAGATCTTTTACTCGTCCCGAGTAAAACATATGACAGTAAACTAGACTCAAAGGCCTCAGGAAGCATGGGCAAGCAGAAAAGATAATGAAAACAAAAGAAAAGCCAAGAAAGAAAGAAGGAAAAGAGAGGAAATGTGAGAAAAAGGTGAGAAACTACCATCCTTATTGCTCCAAGAGTGGCCTACCCGGACAACCTCCTTCTGACTCCCCTTCTTATTTCGCCAAACATCGGAAGGGAAACCTACACTCGGTGCCGCTCATTTTGCCAAGGTGCCCTTTCGGGTTTTCACCTTGCCACTCTTCTTCTTTTCTTTGATGATCTCACTTTAATCTCACATCCCTCAAGTCCAATTTTGCATCAACCTAAGGTTGGTCGGACTACATTCTTTTTGCCTAAACCGCCCTTTCGGGTTTTCGGTTTATCCAAGGATTTTTCATGCCTTTTTTTCATTCTCTTTGGCTTTTTCTTCATTTTTTTTTCTTTTTTTTATATGAATTTCAAACTTCATAAGATTCAATGCAAAACAACTCAAAACAACTCAAAAGAAACTGTACATGCAGCGGTCGAACAATAGGAGGTCGTCTTCTTCGTCTTTGACTGTGGATCTTGGGCTCCAATGGCCTCCTATTCTTGATGGGTCTTCTCCAAACACCAACCACCGAACCTAAACTCTTTTCCACGACCTGAACATTCTAGGAACACATGCATGTAAAGGATTAAGAAGAAACTCTTCCAAAGCTCCCACCATGGAAATGGAGAAGGAGGGAAGAAGAAGGTGATATCTAGCAAGGAAGAAGAAGAGGGAAGAGAAGAGAAGCTTACCAAGCTGGATCCAAGAGCTTCCCACTACTGGCCACAACCAAAGAGCTTCCAAGGGAAAAGATGGTGAAGAAGGTGGATAAGAGATGGAGAGTGGGAAAAGACAATGAATGAGATCGTGAGAGGAGAGAAGGGATAAGATGCACAATGGGAGGGGAACAAGGGGTCAGCTGACCTCCTTGTCTCCTTCGTGCAAGCAACGAAAGGTTCAAAAGCAAAAGACGGGGTAACGGAAGGTCGGAACGAGATTTGGAATAAAACCCGATGCACAGCACCTCGTTCCTGCGGGAAAATTGAGCCGCGACCGCGGGAAGGTTGATAACTCACTCTCTAACCGGAATGAAAATCCGGACATTCCAAGGCTATTAACACCACTAATTACATCTTAAATAGATGCTTAATATGCCCTATTTTTTAAAAAGACTCCTTCCGAACTCTTTAAAGGACGAAAACCTAATATTTCCTATTTTAAAACCTTTGGATGTACGTATACTTATTCCTTTTGCATCCTTCATGAACAAAAAGCTCTTTCAAATGGATGTTAAGTGCACTTTTCTTAATGACTTCTTAGAAGAAGAAGTCTACATTGCTCAACCTCTTGGTTTTAAAAAATGATGAATTTTCGGATCATGTTTTTAAATTGGACAAAGCTCTTTATGGTCTTAAACAAGCTCTTCGAGCTTGGTATAAAAGATTGTCCAAGTATCTTCTTGAAAATGATTTCAAAAGAGGTTTAATTGACAAAACTTTATTTGTCATAATCTGAGGCAACGGTTTATTAGTAGTGCAAATCTATGTTGATTATATATTATATGGTGCTATTAATGATTCTCTATACAAGGAATTTTCAAATATTCTATATAGAGAGTTCAAAATTAGCTTGATGGGAGAGTTAAATTTCTTTCTTAGTCTTCAAGTTACTCAAGCTAAGAAAGGAATCTTTCTAAACCAAAGCAAGTATACTAAGGATTTGCTCAAGAAATATAAAATGGATCAATCTGAGGTAGCGAAGACTTCAATGAGTTCTACTCTTTCATTAGATCAAGACAATAATTGTAAGAGTGTCGTACAAAAGGAGTATCGAGGTATGATCGGTTCTTTGTTATATCCAACCGCTAGTCGACCTATCATTATGTTTAGTGTGTGCATGTGTGCTAAATTTCAAGTTGATCCCAAAGAGTCACACTTGATTTCTGTGAAAAGGGTATTTAGATATCTAAATGCACTACGGATCTAGGGTTATGGTATCCACGTCAAAACTCGTTTCACATCATTGCCTATTCAGATGCAGACTTTGCATGCTATAAGGTCGATAGAAAGAGCACTTCTGGATGTTGCCAATTCTTTGGATCATCCCTAATTAGTTAGCACTCCAAGAAGCAAAATTTTGTCGCCCTATCCACAACTGAAGCCGAATACATAATTGTTGTAGCCTGTTGTTCACAAATTCTATGGATACCACCACAACTTTGTGATCTTGGTTTTGATTTCAAAGATATACCTATTAAATGTGATAATACTAGTGCTATTTCGATTACCAAAAATCATGTGCAGCATTCAGGAACAAAGAATATCGACGTAAGACATCACTTGATACGTGATCATGTTTAAAAAGGTGACGTATCGATATCTTTCATTTCGACTAACTTGCAGCTTGTAGATATATTCACTAAGCCTCTACCTAAAGATCGATTCAATTTTATTAGATTTCACCTTGGTAAGTTGAACAAGGAAGCATTATCTTTGGGGGAGTAAATCATTTTATTTTCTCCTTATAATGCAGTCTATTTTGCCAATTTAAGGCCTTGAAATGCAATACAAGGTCTTGAAATGAGTTGTAAAGAAAAAAGTGATAAACCCGGATCAAATTTATGATTTTCAAATTTTTAGATGTTTGATCATTAAATCATTTTAAAGAAGAATTTTTAAAATAATTTAACAAGATTTCACCATGATTTTGTTTTAAAATTTCTAATCCTTTTTTTAAAAATTGGTTGTGATTTATGAGGGAAGATATGCAAAATTAAAATTCGGTTATCAAGGTCTCGATTTTATCAAGATATTGATGTGCCTTAAATTGATTTGACATCTCCTTTTTAAAAGCAATATTTCCTCCTTTCGTTCAAATTTTTACAACCCACTTTTGCATTTAATCTTTCGGTTTTCAAACTCTCTCTCACAAACGCTCATCCATGACTCCCAAGAGATCTTCAAACCGGGTTACTTCATCGTCCAACGCTAGAAATCCAAGTAGTTATTCACCAGCTTCACCCAAAGATATACTGATTCACATCTTCTCTGAATCGGTAGAGACTTCTCCTCAGAAGAATGTTGAGATCTCTGCTCACACAAGGTCGCCGCCGAATTTGTTCCGGAACTTCAAAGCAACAAGGACTTGGCTAGACGGATTTCATAATCGTCCACTTTGCATGTGTGATACTGTCGATCTCAAATTTTTGAAGTCACTAAAGATGCCATGCATTGCTCTCGTAGAAGGTTGTTCCGTCTGGAAGATACTTAACCGAGGGGAGGTGGCATTCACATGGCTTAAAAGATTGTTCTATGTGAATCTGACGGCAAGAAGGGATAGGGGAACCCTAACCCTAGAATCGGTTGTAAAAGGTACGTCTATTATTCTCACACCAACTGTTATTAGTCATATTTTAGGGTTTCTACCAGCACCTCCTACAACCATCCTTCTTTCACTGAAATTATTAGGCTGGAAAAGGAACAATTTCTCATTCGCAACTCCTCTTCTCACCAACTCACACACACATCTTTAACCCTAGAAGCCAAGATAATTTTTACCCTGCTGGTTAGATGTGTGATTCCCATAACGAATTCAAGGGAATTGTTGACGAATCAAACTATAGAGTTGGTCTATCAAATAATGGTTGGACTAGACATTGAATTGTCTAATCTTATCCTGTACCACATGGTTCACACCATTAACTCATCCCGAGCTATTAAATTACCATTTGCAAATTTTCTCCACAAATGTTTTCCCATTTTTCCATCGACACCTCTACTAAGGACCAGTAGGTGCCGATTGGGAAAATTGAAGAAAACTATTTTGAATGTTTAGGGGTTTAGAAAACACTAGATGGTGAATGGAAATTAAAGGGAAAGAATTTGGTTGTAACGTCTTTATCTAAGGCTCCTTCAGTGTCAAAAACGAGGTTAGATTGGTTAGAATTAGAATTGGATACTTTAAACAAGGATATGGCTGATTTCAGTTGGACATGATCAATAAGTTGGATGCGACTCATGAGGTATTATTGGTTGTGCATGCCAAGATAAACCAAATATTTTTCTTGAATGCCCTTACCTTCACTGTCACATGAAACATTATGCCATTAACTAAGGACGTTGCTTAGCATACACTGGAGAAAGTTGCAAATGTGCTACTAAATTGCCCACAAAGTGTGCAGATTAAACCTATCCTTCGTCCCACTCATGTCGAACCAACTATTCTAAAAATAGAAGAGCATGCAGTCGTCAAGCAGTATCGAAAAAAGAGAAAACATGACAACTAGAAAAGGATGTGCAGGACATAAATAGAGGAATTGCGCTGTTAAGGTGGAGGAAGAAGTTCTATGAAGATAATCTTGAGTAGATTTCAAAGCCTTGAAATCGATTTCAAGGCCTAGAAACTGGATGCCAAGGCCTTGAAATGCGCTTCAAATTTTCTTTGTTTTTACTTTCAATGCCATGAAATGCGTTTGTGGGCCGTTTTAAAACTTATTTTTGGAACTTGGGTTTGTAATATTTAAAATTCCTGTGCTTTCATTATTTTTCACCCTTGTTCAAAGACAAAGGGGGAGATTTTATGCAATCTAACATTTCTGCGTTTTGGATTTATTTTCGAATATCTTATGAATGCATATATCTAACATTAAATACACGTACGATATTTGTTTTATCTTCCATCAAGGGAGAGATTGATAACTCCACCTTTGATATTAATTGTTTTATTTAAATGATAAAAGACTTAACATATAAATGTGGTTTTATAAATTAACAAATATCGATTATATTTCTAGATTGTTTGTCTTGGTTTGTTTGTTAAAATGTGTGTAGGTCTTGCATAACATTACAAGGGAAGATCTCGGCTAAGAGATTCATTACAACAATGGACCTAGTAAGACCAAAAGAGAACATCTAGGAGAAGATCTTAAACGAACAACAAACCAACCAACAAAGAAGATAGGCGAATAAAGAGAAGATCTTAGAAGAAGATCTCGAGATCGGCTGGAGAAGATCTCGGCTGAAGCTCGTTTGAAGAGGAGATCTTAGTAAAGATCTCAAACGGCTTTAAAGAAGTTTGTTGAGGACAAGATCACGATCAGGATTTACATGAAGATATCAATGACTTTCAAGTGAAGAACGATGAAGAGAAGATCTCGGCAACAATTAGATCTTATTTGAAACGGATAGTTCTCAAACAATGTGAGAAGATCTCGCTCAAACAAACATCGGATTCTATGGAAAAAAGAAGATGCAATGGCTGCAAGATAACGACTAGAAGAAGTATCTATAGAAGACTATAGAAGAGACATCGACTGAAGATGAAGATAACCAAGCCTACCAGCGATCATACGAGACATCTTCATCGATCTAAAAGTTTATCTTCCTCTTTGAGCTGTCTTTGGTTTATTCATTAGAGTGAGATAAATACAAGAACTACATTGGCATATCATATTAGTGTTATATTCGAGTGTGTTACTCTACGAAGTAACTAAGCTATTATTGCTAGAATAGAGTTGAATAGATCGTAGCATTGAGGCTACATTGAGAGAAGAAGGGAAGTGCTTCTAGGTTGTATCTAGGACTCACAACAAGCACATAATAGATAGTTAGAACACTAGGGCCAAAACCCTAGGCAAAGAGTAGGATGTGAGGGCCGAACTTCGTAAACATATCGCATTTCGATCTTTTCAATTCCCCAACTTATATCGCGTTTTATTGTGACTAACAACTTTCTGCAGATTTTCAAGTCAAGGCATTGAGATCCACTTCAAAGCCTTGAGAAATAGTGTTTCATCACTAAGCGTAGAGATCGACTTCAAGGCCTTGAGATTAGTTTCAAAGCCTTGATATCCGATATTGTGAAAGGTTCTCATACTCTATTCAACCCCCTTCTAGAGTATTTATATCCTTATTAATCCCCTACTCGGTTCTTCAAACCACTGAGCCTCCCTCAAGAGAAATGAGAAAGATTATCACCGCCCGCTTCAAGGGGGCCAATCATACTTCCTTAATAATCAATATCACATGCTACAAAGGCAATAACAACCACCACTCATGCATACATTCAATATTGGAATGCTGCTAAGTAAGTCCTACGGACTTACCTGAATCAAAATATCCACAAAATTCGATCAACCTCGAATTCTCGTAGGAATAATCACCACGCCTGATAAATAAGGCATAAAAATATCAATTACTATCCACGGGCTAGGAGATTCCACCTCCTAGTCTTCCGTATCCCGAAAGATCATAAACCATAATATAATCATCAATATCTCATATAATATCCTCAAATACACCCAACGCGTTCAACACAATATACCATCCTCAATCTCAAATCTAATCCTAATTTAAATAATTAACCTTTAATTTATTAATTAACTTTCAGCATAATAACATTTTCCCCTCAGGCAATTTCTGAATCAACTTGTCATCAGATCTCATCAAACAAACAACCCATTATCACTAGGATATTATAACGAGCATAATGGAAATTCCAATCATTCATTTTGACAAGTCTAAGGTCAATATAGGCCAAATCGCAATACGAAAAATGAATAAATTCATAACTTATTCGTTACTAACCCGATTGACGATCCGAAAGAAGATTCGGAATCACAACGACGCAGGATACACTCGAACATAATCAAATTCACTGAAATCTGAGCAACGGAACCGGACCATTAGTATATTTTCTCGACCAGATCTTCACTTGCTCGGAAACGCAGAAACATTGTACCAAAAAGAAGGGAATGAAGAGAGGAATCCAAAAATTCATACGGAATTGAAATTAGATTACAAACGGAGAGTAGATCTGAGTTTAACGGTTGAGACAAATAAGAGCTTTTACGAGGAAACTCGAAAGGAAATGAATTAATAAACGATTTTCCGCTATTTATAGCAAAGACGATAATTATCCTTTAGCAAATTCGATAATTATCCTTTCACCGATCCGTATACGGTTTAAGCGCCCTTCTCCAAATTTTTCGAAATTGAAATAATAAATCTGTAACGCCCCAAAATTTAGGCTCGTTTCCGCTATTTATTTTTCCAGCTTTTATCGATATTTTAATAGAAAATTTTTTACGATTATTTTTACGTCGTAAATTAAATTCTACGAGTATATATATATATATATATATATACATCGATATATTTTATTACCCGTGTCTAAATTATTATATAACATTTTAAAGTAAAATGCAAGAATTGTTTTGTATTTCAAAGTATATCTTTGCGAGTATATATATATTTTCGATCCACATATATTTCCCGTACCTTTATTTTGGGAAGGTTCGGAAAAGTTTTGAATCTAGAATTTCCGTTTGATTATTTTGATCGAGTATATTTTGTTATATCTTTTTTTCCTTTTCGTTCTCCTTTTTCTTTTCTTTATTTTTCAGCAGCTCTCCATACTGACTCCTCGCTCTTCTAGCCCGACGCTGGCCACTGGCCTTCCCGCCCAGGCTATTGCCTAGCCTTGCACCTCATGCCTGAAACCGACCCCTCGACACCCTATCCTTTGATCCCTCGACTTACCTCCTCCGTTGTTACTCTCAGATCTTCTCCCTACAACTCCCTCACGCTCAACGTCAATCTCCCTCAATGACCTCTACTTTCTTCTCCTCTGTTTTCCCTAAATCTCCTCAACTACTGCAACCACCGAACTGAAGCTTGCCCTAACTTGCCTTGTCGAAACTGGAAATCCCATCGAGCCGCCACGAAGAGCCGCCTGCACTCCACCAGAAGAAGCCCCCACTGCCGTCTTTCTTGATTCTATCCGCACTCTCCCGCTTCCCCTTCGCCTCGCTCTTTTCAGCTCCTCTATCGAACCCTACTTTACCTTCCTCAACTCTTCCCTGTCCTCGCCGGAACAAGAGGCCGGCCGCCACCCTTCTGCAACCACCAGGGGAGCCATCGGAGCCGCCTTCCTCCGGACCGAAACCCCTGCCTCCTCCTCGCTTCACCCACCTCCGGAACCGGACTGGAGGACCGCCGACGTCACCAGAGAGGATCCCAAGGTTCTCCTGTGCAGCCATTATTTATATACTATGCCTATATTTAGCGTAACACTAAATGTGGGCATAATATATAAATTTTCCGGAAAGAGTTTTAAGATTTTAACTTGGATTTTTAGTTCGGGGTTTGTTCTTACATTTATATATATTATATATTATGCCCACTTTTAGCATTACGCTTAATTTGTTTAGTTCCGGTTTTAGGTCCGGAAGGGCCCCGATAAAGGCCAACAGACCCATATTCGACATCCATAGATCGTCTTCCGCCTTTGACCTCGTGTGAGTACCTTCTTCCTTGATCTTGTTATGTTTAGTAGTAATATCATGCTAGGTTGGATCTAGCATAACTTAGAGTGAATGCCAAACACTGGCTTTGAACCTTATCTGGGTAGTGGAGGATTGAGGTTTGTTCTTAAGCATGAAGGGTCGTTATATCTTGTGAGGTTGTTTATGGCTTTGAGTGTATGGTTGATCCTATGATATTCTTACGTGAGGTTATATGTTTGTTGAGGTTGTAACGACTAGGAAGTGATTATCCTAGCATAGTGTTTGCTCCAAAAGGTGTGTGTGCAAAGAAGTCTTAAATTTATATCCTGAATATATACCTAACGATAAGCGAACCCACACTGTACGGATCTATCGTAGTAAGGGCTTATATTCCGGAGTCGACCTCTGGGATTCGGTGAGAATAAATTCAGCAAAGTAATCTAACTTTAGAAGCATGCAATATCAATTATCAAAGACAAGAAAAGGATGCATAATATGATTGGGAAACTCAAATTCTAGAGATCAAAGTATCTAGTTGTGGTTTCGACTCAAGACTTGTCAAAGATAAACGTGGACAAAGTTGGGGTGGCAAAGGGAAGGCATTCCTACGATGGGATAGATCACCGGGTAAATTTCTCCATCTACTTTCCCAAACCAAAGATCCTATCACCGGGTAAGTCTCAAAGAACTAAGGAAAGGTACGAGTACTCATACCAACACACTCACGTAAGAATACAAAACTAACCATCACCGGGTAAGTCTCAAGTTAACTCTCAAAGGTAGGATGAAGGTACACTCAAACCCTAACAAAGGATAAACCTTTGTTACCTAACACTCATCATCATCGGTAAACAAGCAAAGGAATATCCGGGTAAGTCCCATCCTAGGCTTGCATGTAAACTAGGAAAGGTGCAACAAAGATAGGATTTGACAAACTATAACCTAAACTCAAGATTCAGACAAGCCGTGGATCATCTCGTGCAGTTCTTATCGATCTCGGTCGAGATGAATCCAAGAACACCCCGTGGCGGGTTTCGGTTTAGGGTTAACTCAACTTTCAGGGTCCACTAACGATAAAGGTCTATTCTTTTATCGTCTTTACCAAAACCTTCAACCCATCACCCTAGAATCCCAAGGGTTTTAGCCAAGAATCATCATCATCAAGCAATCAAATATATAATCAAAACTATCAAGAAAAGGAAACAAAATACTAAACAAAGGTGTCTCAATAATCAAAGCAAACAAATCAAAAATCGTATTAGAATGTGTTCCAAAGAGTATGATAACAACTCACTAACAACTTCCCAAGAAAATCTCACAATCTCTTCTTCCTTGAATCCTAAGCAATCTTTTCTTCTATCTTTTCCTTCCAATAGCCGTCCTTCTATCCGTCCGTAATTTCTCCAAGATTCAACCTCCTTGATCTTTCAATGCCTTTATGCGGTTTTAACCCTCAATTATTTATAGAAGACCTTTAGGTCAAAAAATATTTATTCTCTTGGGATGTGGGCCGTCGATCTTGAACTAGGCCCAGTAGGCCGTCTCGGTCGAGATGCATGATTGTATCGGTCCGAGGTCAGTATTAAACTACATGCATGCCTTCGAATCTTCCACTGAATGGTTCCTTCATCCTTCCAACATAGTTCATTCCTTTCTTCTTGTCCATCATTATGCTCCATAATGTAGCTCCATAGCTTCCTTAGACTTCAATGCTCCATTTTGATCCAAAATATGTCTTATTCCCAACAAATACAATCACACGTGGTGTAGACCTCGATTCTTGCAAAGTAAAAGAATAATGGCATAATCATATAGAATATACATCCATGCATGCAGAAATATGATGAGAAAATGCCAAACCATATCCGAAATATACACAATAATTCGTGTTATCACGTAACTTTACGATCGTTGAGATCATTGAGACTAGGAACGAGTTGTCCTAGCATGTGAGTTGTACGACCTTGTAGAGGTCATTTGGGCTAGAATTCTAAGGACTTCTAGCATGAGAGATAGATGCTGATGTTGTGCGTTTGAGACAGGTAAGTCTCCGGACTTACTTAGCTAGATTTTACATATTAGATTGATATGTGATGGTGGTGTGTGTTACGTTTTGTTATAACCATGAAACCGGACTAGGATGACTTATATATGGATTATTGGCCCAAGCTCATGCTTATCGGGAAGTGACATCACTGCTCAGCTCCCGAGGGAGACTAGAAGGTTCTCTACGACTAAGTCATACATAGTATACGGGCGGGCTACTTCACCACTCCACATTGTATACGGAAAGCGCGCCACACCACTCCTGTTGGTTACATGGGGACAGGGGCGAGAGTCTTAAGACTTTTCGTGTTACAATCTTAACGAAAGGAACTAGTAATGGAATGACTTAAAAATAAGATAATAACCGGCTTGTGTGTTTGAGCATGATGTGTGTTTATGTTTGCTTGCTTGTGTATGTGCCCTTACTATCTGCCTAATGCCTAGAATGTTAGCTAACGGTTTTATACCGCTTGTAGATGCCTTGCACGTTAGGGATACGGCCGAGTGACTCGGAGGAGGGGACAACCGGGGTTCCCGTACATTATAGGACGGGGTTCGGGATTAAATGTTATGTATTGTTGTCATATGTTATTGTTTTGAGAACTCGGCTGGAGTTTCTACTTTGTATTGTTTTTCGGTTTGCGTCACGTTGCATTCCAACTATTTGGTTTTGTCTTTTATTTGTTCCTTGTTGGAATGATCCGGTGAAATTGTTGTCAGGCTAAGGGTTGGGGCCTATTGTGAGGTCCCAGCCCGTACCGCTCCGAGTTCCGCGGAATCGGGGTGTTACAAAATCTTAAATATTCTATGGATAATTATTCCGCAATTGCCTCGAATAACACGTATTCCTAATATGTCTTTCTTATCCTCTAAAAAACGAAATAGTGACTTTTTTGGCCGTTTTGCCTTTCCATGTTATTTCATATCTAGGACATGTCCGATGTCCTGATCATTTCTCTCAACTGCATTTTCATTAATTGAAGCTCCCAAATGCTCCAAATTACACTAGAGGGTAAAAATAGTTACCCGGATAAAGGTAGTACAAACTCTACTCCGTGACCTAGTCCACCAGTGGTGGAGGACCATGCGGGTTCGAGTCACCAGTTGTAATCAAATGCAGAGTATGATCAGAAGGCATTTCTGCCCTACCTCACCGAGGAGGGAGAAACTGCAGGATTTTGTAGAGGCAAGCTTCGAGGATGTGCCGATAGTTGATGTCATTAATCGTTTCTAGACGGAGCTAGCATTACTGACTCCAACTGCACCTTTTGAGGACCAGCACGTGTATCTTTTCTCTCACCGACTGACGGAGAGTACACATTCTCACATGGCGGGATTTCATTGTGAGTCTTTGACAGACTACCAAGACAAAGCCTCAACTTACGAGCATGAGCGGGCTAGCTAGAGGAGGACCCTTCTCAGACGGGACGGTTTGAGAACAAACAATGTACTATACAAACTGGTGCAGGAGCATTTTGGATACAAGCGTGGCCAAACTCAGGGCTACTCGAGTTTTCAAGTGCCTACACAGACTTTTGAGAGAGGCCGGCAGTGTTACAACTACGGAGCATATGGACATGTGAGGACTGATTGCCCGAGGGCACCATTGCCTTGCTTTTCTTGCGGGACACCAGGACATAGGGCTACGTTTTGCCGTCATGGCAAGGCGTCATCACAGCAGGGTTCTTCCCCGCTGGTACAGCAGGAGGTGGGCACAATATGCCTTAGCACCAGATATAGGGACAACAAAGAGTCCCGGACCATCCCACTACCCAAGGTTCTGCTCTAGGACCGAGTAGAGGCAAAGGTAGAGATAGTGGTTCCAGTGATACTAGAGGAGCTCGAGGTCGAGTTTTTTAGTTGAGAAGTGCTGAGGAGCTTCCAACACCAGCTGTTACAAGTATTATTCTGATTCATGGTTTACTTGTTGGAGTTTTGTTTGATACGGGTACGACACACTCTTTCATATCTAATCCATGCGTTGATAGACTGACCTTAGATACAATAGAGGGTAGACCTTTCTTGGTAGGGTTACTAGATGGGGGTCAGGTTAGAGGTACCCGAGAGGTACACGGTTGCCCTATACACTTAGGAAACCGCAATTTGGTTGTTGACTTCTTTGTCATGCCATTGGTGCATGAGGAAGTCATTCTTGGTATGGATTGGATGTATATGCATCATGTTGTGTTTGATGTTGGCAGGAGGACCGTGACAGTCTCTACCGAGTTAGTTGGGATTGAGATTTTCCGAGGTTAGGACCTTGGAAAGACGGTTATGGTTATCAGTGCAATACGTGCAACGAGATTGAGCGCATAGGGTTGCAAGGCCTTCTGGTGTTATGCCATGAAGGAGGGCGAGAGTCCAACATTAAAGGACATCCTAGTGGTTTGCGAGTTTCTGGATGTGTTTTTTGAGCCATCCAGTTTGCCGCCTTAGAGGAGTGTGGACTTCGGTATCGAGTGCGAGCCTGATACGAGACCGATCTCAAAGGCCCCATACCGTATGAAGCTTGCCGAGTTGTTAGAGCTGAAGAAGTAACTCGAGGAGTTGGCTGAGAAGGGCTTCATCCGCCCTAGTGTATCCCCGTGAGAAGAACATGTGCTCTTCGTGCGGAAGAAGGACGGATCGTTGAGACTATGCATCAACTAAAGAGAATTGAACAAGGTGACCATCAAAACAAGTATACATTGCCTCGTATCGATGACTTGTTTGTTCAGTTTCATTGAGCGAATGTGTTCTCCATGATAGACTTGCGCTCGGGTTATCACCAGATGAGGGTGAGAGAGCAAGATGTGCGTAAGACGGCATTTTGGACTCGGTATTGCCACTACGAGTTTGTAGTGATGCCATTCGGGCTCACGAATGCGCCCACCGTCTTTATAGAGTTGATGAATTGCATATTCATTGACTTCCTGGATCAGTTTGTGGTGGTCTTCATATATGATATACTGGTGTACTCTCGTAGCAGAGAGGAACATGCAGGACATCTGAGGACAATGATGTGAGTTATGAGGGATAAAGTATTATATGCCCAGCTCTCTAAGGGCGACATCTGGATGCTAGAGGTAGCATTTTTGGGTCATGTTGTTTCCGTCGATGGGATCAAGGTTGATCCGGAAAAGATTGAGTCACTTGCAGCATGGACGACACCGACGAACGCCAAGGAAGTGCGCAACTTTCTTGGCCTAGCGGCTTATTACCAACGGTTCGTGGAGGGATTCTCTGTGATTGCCCATCCACTCACCAGTCTGTTGAAGAAGACTACCCGGTTTGTTTGGTCCGAGCCGTGTACTTAGAGTTTTGAGGAGCTGAAGAGATGTTTGACTTCCGCTCTCATCTTAGTGCAGCCGGAGGGCATATAGGACTTTGTAGTCTACAGTGATGCATCCAAGCTAGGCTTGGGATGTGTTCTGATGTAGCTTGGCAAAGTGATTGCTTATGCGTCTAGATAGCGGAAGACGTATGGGGAGAACTACCTGACTCATGATCTAGAGTTGACAGTGGTAGTTCATGCTTTGAAGATTTGGAGACATTACCTTTATGGTGCTACATGTCAAATCTTCACAAACCATAAGATTCTGAAGTATATTTTCACCCAATGGGAATTGAATAACCGCTAGTGTAGATGACTCGAGTGGATCAATGACTTTGACCTTGTGATTTTGTACCATCCAGGGAAGGTGAATGTTTTCGCCGATGCCTTGAGCACAAAGACGCCCAGTTGAGTACCTTAGAGGTTCTACCAGATTTTGGGTGAGATCCAACAGAAGCAGGGAACCTGCCCGATGTTGATGAGGATATGAGATAGGATGTCTCAAAGTGAGGCACCATAGTTCTCCATAAAAGCAAAAGGAGAGTTAAGAAGTCGCGACTGTGTTTGTCTACCCACATATGCGTCTGAGACAGAGGATTTTACATGTGGCTCACTCCACACCTTATTCGGTGCACCCAGGTGCGAGTAAGATGTAACAGAATGTTAGACTTTTATATTGGTGGGGAGGGCTGAAGCCCAATGTGGCCAGATTTGTGGCTTAGTGTGTGACCTATCACCAGGTCAAGATATAACATTACAGATCAGGAGGAGAGCTCCATCCACTGTCAGTACCGTAGTGGAAGTGGGAGGACATCTCCATGAACTTTGTGACAGGGTTGAGACCGAGCTGGAGCTCTGATGCTCTTTAGGTTGTGGTTGACAAACTGACGAAGACTAGACGTTTTCTTCCTATTAAGGAGGTTTGGCCAGTGAGCAGATTGGCTGAGGAGTTCACTAGGCAGATAGTGAGACTCCATGGTGCGCCGAGGACGATCGTCTCAGATCGAGATGGACGATTTACCTCGAGGTTCTAGCAGCAGATTCAAACTACTTTGGGAACGAGTTTGCACTTCACGACAAAGTGACGAAGACTACACATTTCCTTCTTATTAGTTTTTAGGTGCTGAGGAGACAGGACCTAGCCGCCCCTACGGGTCCAAGAGGACGCCCCAGCAGGTCCTGTGATCTTCCCATGCGGCTCTGCAGGTCCGCCCTTGCGGTTTCCTGCGGCTGCATCCGTCTTTGTTGACGCTTGACCCGTGCTTTATCTCAACTTCCTATATAAGCTTCCCTTTGCTTCCAGATGAGGGTTTCTTCATCTTCTCCAACCTTCTTCTCCTCACGTTCATCTTCTTTTCTTCCTCTTTTCCTTTGATCATCTCATTGATGCTTCTTTGTATCTTATGTGAGTTTTGAGAGAGTTGGTGAGCTTTGAGCTTGGATTGATGATGATAGATTTGATGTTGAGCTATGAAGAGCCAACTGAGGTTGTGTGGATGTTGATCTTCCCTTCTGCTTAGGTTTCAACTGTGGTGAGTTCTTCTTTTGTTCTTCTTTCTTTCTTCTTTTCTTCCTTCATCCTCTCTAGTTTAGGATTCACAAACTTAGGCTTGTGTGGACCTTTCCTGGACATTTTGATTCTCATATATGTATACATATGTGTACGTTTGGTTGCTGGTTGATGAAGAGGTGAAGAAGAGCAAGTGAAGGATCGAAGAGAAGTCGGGGTCAACTTTCTGCACACCAACCGCCCCTGCACCTCACTGGTGCAGCGCCCTTGCGTCTCCTGCTTCCTCAAGTGCGTGTCCAGGAGATACCTAGTTGTTATGTTTCCTTCCTTCCTTTCCTTTGGCCTTCGCTTTAGATATGGCTAGGCTAGAATGGTTTATGTTGAGCTTGATGAGATGTATGTTGGGAATGTGCCTTACGCACTTGTATGTATGTTGATGATTTGAGGTTTAGATGCGATTTATAGTTGGTTATGGTTATGAGGTGTAAAAGGCGAATCTCCTAACCTTTGTAGTGTTTGATATTGTGTATCCTTTTCTTATGCAGGCATTGATCGTTTTGTCGATAGGAAACTGTGACGTGGTACAAGTTACGAGTATTTCAGGTAAGTCCATAGGACTTACTTAGCGAGCATTTGTGGATTTGAGTGTTTGTAATTGTTGTGTGTGTGCATATGATAGTTGCATTTATAACCTAAACTGGACTAGGATGACCACTTCATTACCTTATATGGCCCAAGTGTATTATAATCGGGCGGTGACCACTTGTCACAGCTCGTCGAGAGTGGAGAAGGTGCTCGGAAGCCAGTAGCTCAGGGGGCAGGTAGATCCCCATGCAAAACCGGGGTTAAAGGCGGAAGAGGCGAGGTTCTTTAGGCTCCTCGTGCCACAAATTAAGTTGAATTAGTAATGGAATAACGTAATTAAAGATAATAAACGGATGTGTGTGTGACATTGCACATTGTGATGTGTTGATGTGTGTATGTGCTATTACTTCATTCGTATCCATTTCTGTTAGCTAACGGTTGTATGCCGTGTAGTAGATGATTTGCATGTTACGAGGACTGCAGAGTGAGCCAGATGGGTGATCAGCCGAGGGCTTCTGTACACTAGGTGTTGCATGGGTTTTTGGGGTGTTTTGTACTCTAATGTTGTGGTTCACTGTTTTGTACTCGGTTGTGATGTTGTCAACCATTTGGTTGTATATTGTTCTTTGGCAAAACTCTGTTCCGTTTCCGGAACAAGAACTTCATATGTACCTAAGAACACAAATGTGCAAGAACACTCAAGTAGAATGATTAGTAGAAGAAGCAAGAACAATCTCTGGCAACGGCGCCAACAACTTGTTCGCTCAAAAGTGTGTGCATCAAAGTATTAAATTTGTATCTAGAACTTAAGCAAAAGCGAACCCGCAGTGTACGGATCAGCTGTAGTAAGGCAAGAAATTCCAGAGTTGAACTCAGGGATTTGGTGAGAATAAAATCGTATTCAAATATCTGACAAAGTGAAAAAGCTTTTGTGATTAATAAAGAGACAAATGATTCCAAGGATTCAAGTATCCAACTGCGGCTTTCGATTCAAGACACTTCTAAAGTCAGAGGACAGAGTTGATGTTGTCAAGGCTCTGTGTTCCAAAGGTAGGTATCGTACGGTGAAGTTCCAAAACCTATATGTCTAACTCAAAGGCTCTCTCTATAAAGGTTGTTGAGGCTGCAATATAGAAAGATCTAAGGACAAGAATTACACTCAAACTAACAACCCAAAACCCCAGGATATGACTCTCAAAGGTAAAGATGGAAAGTACACTTAAACCTTAATAAAGGATGTTGAGTCTCTCTATTACCCAAATCTTGTAATCTTAATCTATTAAATGTAGAATCAATGATGAAGTCTCTTCACACACTTAAATAGAGGTTAAAAAGGTTAAGCAAGGTTGGGATTTAGGCAAGGATTAACTTTGATTAAAGAATAAATCAATTAAAGATCGTCAGGGAGATAAATCGTGTTGTTCTTGAATAAATCGGACGATTTTCTATAGAACAAGTCGATTTTCCTGTTTGTCGCAAAGTTAAATCTCAACTCTCACGGTCCAAATGGTTAAATTAGTTCAGTCTATCATCATCTAAGCCTCAATCATCAACTATTCTCCCTAGAATCACAATGTTTTTAGCCAACCATTTTCAAAATCAAATCAAAATTAAGATTGAATGAATAAAATCAAATAAACCCGAACTTTTAATAAAAACCTAATAATCTCCGAATCTGTAATCAAATCTCAAATCCAATCAAAGTATCTCTCAAAACACTTAGTAATGTGTTCACAAACCACAAGAATTGGAAAGGGAAATAAAAGATCTCGCAATAATGGTATAGATTGACTTCTTGGCACTTCTCTTCAATCTCCTCTCCAAGAACCTTAAATCTCTCCAAATCGTGTAAATATTTCCCGCTGCGAACCCCCGTTTTTCATTCCTAGGGTTCCAATATACAATTCCTTGCTAATGGGCCGCTTGGCAAAACACGTCTCAAGCCCACAAGTGATGGGCTTTGGGTCGTGATATTTCTTTGACCGAAAGCTGTAGAAAATCGTGCTGCTGAAATAATGAAGGAAACCGTTTGATTTTTAGGTATAAAAATCGTCCGATTTTTATGGTGAATGACACGATTTTCCCCAACAGAGAATGCTCGTCTCTTGGCTTTTTTTGCCTTTCTCCCTTTGGTGACTCTTTTATACACCACCTTAGCTCTTTGTGACTCCTCTAAGACTCCTTAAGCTTCTTTATTAGCCTTAGATGCTCCTTGCTCCACTTTTGCTTCCAAATCCACCGAATTTACCTATAATTCAACCAAAACTCGTGTAGATCTCTATTTTCGGAATATAAATGAAACAAGCCTAAAAGGTACACAAATTCTCTCCAAATGCAAGGTAAATTGAGGTAAACCTCTACAATATGCATGATTATAATGGTATATAATTCATGTCATCAAAATGCCCCATTCTTATTGGATCACCCTCAAAGTGATGTTTCAAGACATAGGAAGACAAAGCATGTATCAATAATAATCATAATACGAACTAACTATCTTTTCTTTCTCATAGACACAAATAAAGGACATGATAAAGATGTAAAGATAATCAAAGTCAAACAAATCTAAGCCATGAAGTCTTAAACATATGCATAAAAGTCTCAAGGTCTTCCAATTAAAGAAAAAGGTTTAAGAAACGTGTCAAGGGTGGGAAATCTTATAAGGAAATGTGATGCTAATCCGGGAAAGAGGAACACCACAATACTTTCAAGAGCCAAACTTCTCCACACATGTTTTGCATGTAAAATATTCGCTTTCTTTGTACTTTACTTTTTGAGAGTATGGACAGCGGTGCACAATAACCGAAGCCTAGGAGATCGGCGTTTCTGAATTTTCGAGATGCCTCAAACCCTTAATGCACATACCATATCCCGTTAGGACTTGTCGTTCAATCGGACTTTGGCATGACACAAACAACCGACTATCTGAATGGTGCCGAGTTACTCATCCTCATGTTCAACGTCCCCAAACCTATAATTTGCTAAACTTTCACTTAAAACTTTCATATTGGCCCTCCCACATCAAGCATGCCTTTTAAAATTACTTATCCTAATTCCCGGATGGTAAAAAGGAGGTCAAATATTTCATTGAGCAGCTAGCATGAACAAGATATGAACTAGAAAAGAAAAGAATTGCCTTGGTCATTCCTATATGATGCAAAAGAACTTATAATATAGCTTCGATCATTATTTCATTCTCTTATCAAGACATCAAGATCATATAAACTATTCATGTATTCAAGTAAGACAAAGCAAGTTCATTCATGCTATAATTAATATCTCAACATAAATAAGTCATCTTTTTGCCTTTTTCACATCACAATTCTCATCATAGAGGTCATTTCCATCATAAGAAGCACAAAAATTCTTGAAAAACTCATAAATTTCGAATGAAAGCATGCAAATGCGAATGTCATAGTGGAAAGCAAGTAGTACAAGAGTTATTACAAACCAATTCATCAAGTGCGACACAAAGTACATAAAGTGCGAAAAAGGTAAAAGAGATTGTAAGTACCCCCACTACATACTTAACCTTCACATTGTCCCCAATGTGAAAAATCAAGCATAAGATGGAGAAAAATACTTACAACGTAAAATGGAGTGGAAACTCAATCCTCAGTCGGTGGCGGTGGTTGTGGCGGATATGGATATCTCGGTGCTCTGGGATCAAAGAAGTGGCCAAACTGATGATAGTACATGTCCCTCATCTGGCCATCGTAAGAGGAGTGTCTAGCATCCATCTCCTGGCGGTACGCCGTGAACAGAGTGTTCAGGGCGGCGTAGTCGGTGTGGAGGGCCTTGTAATCTGCACGAAGACCTTGGTAGTCGGTACGTAGGCCCTAGAAGCTAGAAACCAATGCTCCAATATGTCGGGGAAGCCTATGTCCGCTCCCACGTCCTCTACCGTGGCTAGGAGTATGTGCAAATGAATGATGGGGTGGTTGAATCTCATCGTCCGTCTCCTTAGTACCTCGACTAGTCCGGCTAGGTCCCGCACCATGAGTATCGGTATCCATGGCATCCGTAGCATGTCCGCTATAGGTATCACTCTCAAACTCCAGCATGTTCCCATGGTACGCTCCATCCTCAGGTCCTCCTCGTCCTCTGTGTCACCTGCATCATCATAATAACCAGATGGAGGGGCTACCTCCTCAAGCATAAGTACAAAAGTCTCCTTCCAGTTCCTCTTGTTTCGAATAGTGTATTTGGACTTCCATACTATCTCAGACGGCTTCTTGGATGGATCATTTGCCCACGACATGGGCACATGCAGAGTTCCTCTACCTCGAGGAATCAGAACCTGTCTCGCTACCAATCTCTGTGAACCTAGAGGTTGGGCACTCTCAGCTAAGGTGCAATCTGAAAAATATAGCTCTAATGCCTTCGCCACATGAGTGACAAGGCCTCCAGCACATAGGTCACCCTTCGCCTTGTTGGCTATCTTCCCAAGATAGTCAGCAAGCTTGGAGGTGATGTCGGCGATGGTACTACTAGTCATGTAATATAGTAAGAAGAGCTCATCTGCCTTGAGCTTCTGCGGAGTCTCCATCGTGCAAACAAACTCTCACTAAGGATCCTATGAACTACCTTAAAGGAATGGTTGTACATACTTGTCTCCTTGGAATTCTCGGGTCTCCACTTATCTCCTCCATAATCTCCAACTGAAATGCTTTCCCAAAAAGAACTAGCACTCACCCCTCTTGCGAATGTGCCTGTAGAAGAATAGGGAAAGCCAAACAAATCTCCGAAATCATCAATGGACATAGCATGGTTTTGGTTCATGAGACAGAAAGTGATCGTCCTCTCTCTAGGATCATGCTCAAATGTACTCAAGAACTCTAGAGTGCCCTCGGTGTAGGAATCCTCCCTAATCAAAGCAAATTAACTTAGTCCCACTCTATGTAGCATCATATCCACATCCTCTCGAACAAACAAAGCATCTAAGTCATCTAGGATAATGTATCGAGGAGGGGTAAAGGGACGGTCTAAGACACGTTCGTATCTCTTTTTATGTTTGGAAAGGGGAGGAGGAAGTTTTGGTTTAGCTTGGGAGGGTGGTGGTGGTGGGGGAGGTGCTTTGGAAGAAGATCCCTTCTTCTTCCCCGCATTCCTAGTAATTCTCTTCAAAGTCTCCATTATGCTAAGGAAAATCGCCCTGTTCTTCCTAAAAATCGGACGATTTTTCTAGGAGGGTCGATTTTTTTGTCGATTTCAACACAACTCACAATTTTGTAAAGCTTTGATCAAACTATCACCTCACACAGTCTCCTAGAGGTATTTTTAAGCAGATTCAGTTATCAATCTCAGCAATACACCAACTGTAATGCAATATTCAAAATCGAGCGAAAAAGTTAGGTTTCGATTTGAAAAACCTGAATTCCGGATGAGTGAGCAATTTGCCAAGATTGTTGTTGCTAGATCCTTGTTCCTTGTCGAAAGTACTTCAGTTTAGGCTCAAGAATTATTCGAAACGATTAACAATTTGGGAGATGGGAGGGTAGGCGATTTTCGGCTCTTTGGGACGAAGGGAAATCGAAAATGGTGAAGTGTGGAATGAAAGAATCGAGTGGAGAAGGCTTTATATAGGCCGGAGGTTTTTCAAAGAAAATCGGAAGATTTATTGGGTCGATTTATTTGTCGGCTCGATTTTTCTTCATTTTCTCAGCTCAAGACTAAAAATCGGACGATTTATTTAGGGGGGGCGATTTTTGGGACAATTTTTCCCCCTGTTGCCAAAAATCATGTTGCTCTGTTCCTGAATCGTTCGATTTAATCTTTGTAGGTCAATTCTCTTCCTTCTTTTCCTTGATGATTGCATTTGAACCATTTTATGTCCCCTTTCTTTATTGATTTCCCAAGGTTGGACCTAGTTCCTGCGATTTTTGACACAAACAAACCAAGAGTGCATCGAGGAACAAACAAAAACAAAACTAAAGAAAGCAAACAACTAAACTAAACTACTCTAAGATGAAAAGAAAAGAGAAAGAACTATACTACTATGGGTTGCCTCCCAAGAAGCGCTTGATTTATCGTCTTTAGTTGGACGTTGTTTGTTTTGATGTTCAATGGAGGAGGAAACGAGCTATCTCCTCAACCGAAACTTCCGGTATGTACTTCTTCAACCGTTGGCCATTGACCTTGAAACTTCCGCTTTGTTCACCCCATACTCAACTGCACCATGGGGAATAACACGTTTTATTACGATAGGTCCTGTCCAACGGGATTTAAGCTTACATGGGAAGAGTCGAAGCCTTGAGTTGAATAGAAGAACTTGATCTCCTTCCTTCAAGTACTTTGGAAAGATATGCTTATCATGCCACCGCTTCGTTCTTTCCTTGTAAATCTTTGCGTTCTCGTACGCATTCAGCCGGATCTCTTCTAGCTCGTTGATGTCCAAAAGCCGCTTCTCTCCGGCTTCTTTCATGTTGAAGTTGAGCCACTTGATGGCCCAATATGCTTTATGTTCTAGCTCTACACGAAGATGACAAGATTTTCCATAAACAAGGTTATATTGAGTTGTACCTATATGTGTGTTAAAAGCTATCTTGTACGCCCATAACGCATCATCTAGCTTCATTGACCAATCCTTTTGTGTTCTAGAGACAGTCTTTTCTAGAATTCCCTTGATCTCTCTATTGGATATCTCAACATGTCCGCTGGTTTGCGGATGGTATGGCGTGGCTATCTTATGGGTTACCCCATACATAGCCAATAGAGTCTCAAATCGATGGGCTGTGAAGTGCGTTCCTCCATCACTAATGATGGTTCGGGGAGTCCTGAACCTTGGGAAGATCGTTCTATTAAAGAACTTCACCACCACCATTGAATCATTAGTAGGAGAAGCGATTGCTTCTACCCATCTTGAGACATAGTCTACGGCTAGAAGTATGTATTGGTTTCCACAAGAAGATGATAATGGTCCCATAAAGTCTACTCCCCATACATCGAATATCTCTACTTCTTGTATGTTGTTGAGGGGCATCTCATTCCTCCTCGAAATATTACCTCTCCTTTGACAAGCATCACAAGCAACAATATAGTTTTGCACATCTTTAAGGTTGGCCAAAAGAAAACGGATCGGAGTACCTTAGCACATGTCTTGTGGGAACAAGCATGTCCTCCACAAGGTAAAGAATGGCAATGGCGGATGACACTTTCCACCTCATCCTCCGGAATGCATCTCCTGTATATGCCATCGGGATCTCCCTTAAAGAGAAGAGGTTCATTCCAACAGAAATGCCGGACGCCCTTAAAGAACTTCTTTCTTTGAGCATAAAAAAGTCGGGGGGGGGG